>CM030898.1:2236054-3436054 GCA_018136845.1 Heterotis niloticus
GGAAAGTTAAAAAAAAAAAAAAAAAAAAAAAAAAATCAGGTATGGAATTAATGCAATAGCTGGTAGGAAAACTTTTATTGTATTCAAATGAAAGAAATGCATTTCTGATGAAATGGGTGTATGCGCACACCTACTAAATCACAGTAAAAAGAATAAAGTTGTCACCGAAGACAATCTTCAGTGGGCTTGCTTATTTCTTTATAAAAACAAAGCAGATAACAGCAGAAGTCTCCAAGTACCACAAGTCTTGACATTTTGTTCTCGCACAATAATTCTACCTGAATATAGTCTGACAGGGCAAGTTTAACCAACTATAAATTTGACTGGTGAATTATGAGCTGGATCTGCCTGTGCTGTCCAGCAGAAGACACAGTGCTCCATGCTGCTATCGGCAGTAACCTCAGCAATAAAAATAAAAAACAACACGCATCCCTTAATAGCAAACATGCAATATTAAACCTGAAGACATTCTGCCACTGAACTCAAACTGGCAAGTCAGCATTAGACTAACAATTAAGAGCATTATTCTTTTCAGTAGAAAAACAACCCTCAATTATTATAAAACCAAAAATAGGAATTATATTCTTATAGATTTGAACTTACATCAGAAATAGAAAATTTTTGTTTAACAATTTTCAGCATTATTTTAGCCGCGTTAATATAAACTTGCTAACACTTCAGACAGACTTTGATTTGTCTGTCCTGTTATACGGAGATCTCTAAATCATCTGTAACAAGAGGTATATTACTTAAAAATTCTGCTATTAACATATGTAGAACTTGCTGCTTTCAAAATTGGAATACAATACTGTAGTGACTCCACAGGGGACCATTTGTTGCGAGAATCGAATCCCAATCTCCCACATGAAATGCATCATCAATAGGCCTTTAATAAGCCTTCTAGGAGTACTAGAGCGTGTCCTCCATTGTAGGGGGTGTCCGTCTTACACCGAGTACGTCAACTACTACGCTAAAGGGCACATTTTGTAGAAGGGCCTGGTGATCTTAACACCCACTGTAGGGTTTCCAGTCATGGGTTTGGATCCTGTTTATTAAGCCAGTGTAGTAATAGCTAATGTGGAGAACTAAGGGCAGAAACCAATAGACCAAGCTTTCTTGGGGGGGAGGGGGGGCACCTGTGACCACTAAACAATGTTAATTCATTGTTTAGAAAAATGTGTACAATTTCTTAATACACAAAAATGTACACATAAAACATTTGGTAGCCAGGCTACATTAGTGCATGGGTAAAAAACTATGTTAGCATACTGGTGACTGGTATAAACAATAAATACCAAAGCTGGTTAGTATATTCTTAAAATGTTTTTAAACATATTAGACTCCTGTTGTTTCCTGCAAAGTAAGCAAATTAAATTACTGTTGATCACAATCGTCTGTTTATGCAACACAAGAAGTTCAAACTGCATTTGGTCTTCTGTTCATGGCCAAAAAATTGTACATGAGCAATCTGTCTTTACAAATCATGCAATTTATTCCACTTTTGTGTATCTGCTTACTGCAGCTATTTGTCTTAATCAAGGAGAGTCAATAGAATGGGACACATACACTCAACTGGTTTTATGGGGCTTTTCCTGGAGAACGCAGGTTGGTCATTGGTATCCTAGTGCTGAAATTGTGGTTGGAGCAGGAATTTTTGATGACCTTTATGATATCAACCTCCATTTACCTGGTAATATTTATCACTGAACAAAACAGTGGTTGGTTAGTCTCTCACTCTGACACACACACACACACACACTCTAGTGGTAGTGCAACTGCTATCGAGTCAAATCCCAATGACTGCTTGCATGGTATTCAAGGCTAAAAACAGAAATGGTTTGCCACTGCCCACTTCTTTGCATGTATGAGGCATGCAAACATGGGAACACGGTCTGGGGAACATGGCCTGAGGCAAAACAAGGCTAAAAGTGACATTTTATACATTTCGGAAAAAATCAACTCCTTGCATTACTCTGCTTACGCGGTAAAAGCAATATAGATTTTATTGTAAAGAATAATATAACAATAAAGCATAACATTAACCATGATTACAGATAAAGTAAATTAATAATACTTGCCATGCGATATCTTTATATCTTGGGTATGTTTGCAACAGAACTTGATAACACTGTTAATCTGAATATTTGCAAAGACATCGTGAATCACTGCCTCGGCTGTGTGGAATAATTAAAAAAAATAAAGTAAAATGCTTATAACGCCCAAGCTGAAACAGACACACGTCATGTGAGGACAGGGTTGTCTTGACAGCTAGGCTGTTTTTTAGACTGAAGTGGTTGAAACGGTCAATTTTTCTGCACATGCGACCAAAAGGATGTTTCTCTCTGCATGTGAACTCTACACCTATTAATCGCAACATTAAAACCAGTTGCCTAATATTGCGTGAGATCTGGGGAATTCGGAAGCCAAGACAACATCTTAAACTCTTTGTCATGTTCCTCAAACCATTCCTGAACAATTTTTGCAGTGCGGCAGGGCCACTGCCATCAGGGAATACTGTTGCCATGAAGGGGTGTACATGGTCTGCAACAATGTTTAGGTAGGTGGTACATGTAAAAGTAAAATCCACGTGAATGCCAGAACCAAAGGTTTTCCAGCAGAACATTGCCCAGAGAATCACCCTGCTTCTGCCAGCTTGCCTTTTTCCCCATAGTGCATCCTGCTGCCATCTCTTCCCCAGGTAAACACATGCACCCAGCTGTCCGCATGATCTAAAACTTGATTTGTCAGACCAGGCCACCTTCGTCCACACCTCCACAGTCCAGTTCTGATGTTCACATGCCCATTGTAGATGCTTTCAGCCCCATATGCAGCAAATTACAGTGCATTGTGTGTTCTGACATCTTTCCATCATGGCCAACATGAAGGTTTTCAACAATTTGGGCTACAGTAGCTCATCTGTGAGATCAGACCAGACAGGCATCAATGAGTCTTGGGTTCCCATGACCCTGTCTCCGGTTCACAGGTTGTCCTTCCTTGGACCGCTCTTGGTGGATACTAACCGCTGCATACCAGAAACCCCCCCCCCGCAAGACCTGCCATTTGGAGATGCTCTGACCCAGTCGTTTAGCCTTCACAATATGGTCAAATTCACTCAGATCCTTATGCTTGCCCATTTTTCCTTCTTCCAACACATCAACTTCAACAACTGACTGTCCACTTGCTGCCTAATACATCCCCACACCCACTGGCTGGTGCTATTGTAATGAGAAAATCAATGTTATTCACGTCACCTCTCAGTGGTTTTAATGTTGTGGCTGATCAGTCTATGCTCAGTCTAATGCATGCAAGGTTGAGGGATCTTCTTTTTCTCAGGTTTTTTTGCTTCCTTATTGCATGTTAAAATGACACTTGGCTGCAGTAAAACAATTAAAGAAATAAAATTATTAAAAGACAACGGTTCTTGGGCGTTTTCATCCTCAGCTATACTGTAGGTGGTCATAATTTAACAGGATTGGCTCAAAAATAAATTGTCAAAGAACGACTCTATGAACATCGGTTTTGACATTTCCTCACCAAGTTTTTTTTTTTTTTGCTGGTTCTGTTTTGCAATTCTCTCAAATATACAGCATGTTAACAATTTCAAAAATTTTAGTCAGTGGTTAATAAAAAATATTAATCATGCTATTATAAGTTGTTGTTTAGGCTTTAATCCAAAGAAATGTACAGCTTTTGATCTGTTTGCACAAAGGGTATATTGCTAGAGCAATTACTGAAGTATTTTACTAACCAGTACTGCAGCAATAGCAAGGATGTGGACTGGAACCAACAGTCCTCAAGTTCTATGCATATGTACTTAACCACTGCACTCCCAGCGCTCTCACACTTTGTTTTGCGGGATACAAAAAAAGCAAAGAAAAAAAAATAACAAGCTCATGGTTTATAAATGCTTAACAGGAAAATGTGGCCCAGAAAAGCTAGAGCTGCACGGGAAGGTGGGCAGTAAGGAAAGGAGGAAATAAACAGCCATGCTGACAGGGAGGCGAATGCAAATGCTTTCAGAGAGGAACGAGGCAGCCATAGAAAGCACTGAGCTGGTCTTTGCAAATCCATGAATTACATCTGTGACTGTGGGGAATGTGGGGGGGCTCATTACTCTATCGAAAGAAAGACAGACTGGAAGAGAGTTGGGCAGAAGAAAGATAGATAGACAAGGGAGAGAGAGAAAGTATAATTCCTAGACCAGCACTATTTATCCTCAAAACCCATGACAGCTACTGATCATAAGTCACCCCATAATCGCTTCCAATAATTAAAAAAATCCTTCATGTCCTGTTCTCAACTCTTTCACTCCACGTATGAGATACAACATACCGAGGTCACAGACTTCCTCTATTCTGCTTCTCCTCATTGCTGTGGAAACAGCAGAACCTGCCTGAAGAAAAAGTGAAAAGGAAATGTACTTTATATGTACATTCATGTGGAAGTAGAACCTCTTTCAAATCAATGCTTACTTCGCAGGACATAGAATTAAAAAATATCACCTGGTTCTCACCAGGTTCTAAAATCAAGTAATTTTAACTTCAAGAAACAAAAAAAACTTATAACAGATTCCACTGTACCTTTGCTTATCCAAAAATAAGCAGACATGCAGAAGCCGTGTGTGAAAAACTAAGAAATCCTCATGATTCCGTACCTTGTAGAACCGCCTTTATCATCGATAACTTAAAGCAATCCTTTCCTGTATGAATTTATCAGTCTCTGGGGGTCATTCGGGAGGAGATCTGACCACTTTTTCTTCACAACATTGCTTCGGTTCATTGATGTTTGAGAGCATTTGTTTATGGCCAGCTCTCTTAAGGTTCTACCACAGCATTTCATTGGGGTTAAGGTCTGCACTTTCACTTGGTCATTCCAACAACTTCATTCCTTTTATTTTCAGACATTCAGTTGTAGGTTTGCTGATGTGCTTAGGATCATCACCTTCTTGCATGACTCAATTTTGGCCAAGCCTTAGATCTTGGACAGATGGTCTCATATTTGTCTCTTGAATACTGTGGTATTAAGAGGAGTTTGTGGTCAACGCAATGTCTCCAAGGTGCTGATGTCCTGTAGCTGCAAAACAAACCCAAATCATTACCCCTCCATTGGTTTGGTTTTTGCATTGTGCGTTATGCCCAAACATCTCCACTTTGGTCTTGTTGGTCCAATGTTTTAAAGGCATTCGCTCAGATGCATCTTGGAACAGCTAAACCATGCTGCCATGCCTACCCTTCCATGAAAGCCACAGTCATTCAGTCTTTTTATGATTGCAGAGCCATGAACTTTCAACATTTAACAAGTAAACTGAGGACCGTAGACCCCTAGACATAGCTCTAGAGTTCTTTGCTCTCCATTTATAAAAAATCCTCTGTAGAATGATGGAGGTCAGATTGTTGGGAAATGGCCTTCCCAGATTGATGAGAGGCAACAGTCACTTCTCTGAGTTACTTTTGATTTAACAAACATTTATTTAGTTTCCCAAGTTGGTGAAGACCAGACGGTCATTATTTATGTCCTGATATGTAAAAATCACTGAACTGAAAAAGGCATGTACAGTTAAAGCAAAAAGAAAACGAGAGAAAAATGGAAGGAATGTAGAAACACAGGAGCACAGAAAGAGACAAGAGAGACAGTTGAAACATTAGTCTCAGATAGGGAGAACATGAGACAGAGGAAGAGACAGGAAGTCATTATCTAACTAGAAAATGAGGTTTTCCCTTCATTCCAGACAAAGGCTCATAGATGAAAAAATACAAAGGAGCCCTCACAAAGCCATCATGCATCCAACACCTAAACCCCCACTAAAGGTGCTCATGTTGGTCACTGCAGGGTGATCAATATTACTCCATCTTAAGCTGTCTTCATTAGAAAGAGTGATGGAACTATGTTTGGAATAACAAGGGTGGAATGGAAGTCACAGACTCACTTTACTCAAGGCTTTCAAGAGTAACAGAACCACGACCTAACCAGGATGTACTGTGCTTGTATAATTCAACAGAAAAAACATAACACATTTTGTTATAGCAACATTTAATTCTATGTTAATACCTAAACACAAATTAGAAGACTGTGACAGAGGCCAGGATGAGGATGAAGCTACATGGACAATGAATTACATCCCCTAAATTAAGTGATCGCCAAAAGCTCTTTTAGCCACCAGATTGTTCAACTTAGGTGCATCAAGAAGCATTTCTAAGGGTCCTTCTTACAAAACCTGATCCACTTCCATAATGGCACACAAGGACCCGTAACCAAAAAACTGCACTGTATTCTACTATTTAGTGTAATTTATTTATTTTGCTTTTTTGTCTTTTGTTATTTATTGATTGCTATGTTTTACGAGTGTGTTACGTGATGTGTCCCATGTATCCAGCTGCTGTACAGCGAATTTCTCTACAGGGATCAATAAAGTCCTACCCTGTTCTATCTTAATGTCACACAGGATATTAAATGAATACAGCCAGTAGTGTTTTCCTTCTAACGCCTCACAGGATGAGACAAACTAGTTGAGTCTTTGGGTTTTAAAAAAAAAAAAGAAAAAAAAAAAAAATTCTTGGAGGCTCCTGAAGTTTTTATTATAAAGTCCTGGGGCTTCTTAAATTGTTAGAAAAATCATCAACAGAATTCACTTTGTACAAGATATCAGCTAGCTGGTACAGCTAAGCTGAAGAACACAAAGTAGCGCCAGTGATTTACAGTGAGCATCTGCAGAGTATCCGAAGAAGGTGAAATTAGTTTTCCCATCAGCTTTTAACTTATTGTTCGGATAAAAACGTTTACAGTGCAACTTCTTGCTCTACTTGAAATATTTTTCATTTTAATGAGGGCTATATACCTACATCAAGACCCTGCAGGGAGACACTTGTTAACATAGCGACTCCAACGGCCATGTAGGCCTACTTACGGTTGTGCTGCGCAAGGCTGTACGTGACGGTGCTTGGTCACAGTGGAAACAATTATACCTTCTTATTAACTAACTGTCTCCGACCACAAACCATCGGCACATACAGCTTCATCTGATACCTGTACAGGAACCAAGGAAGAACAAGACACAATAAGAGCTGAAGGCGGAAAAAGCAAGAGCAAAAAATGCATGTCATTTAACCGAGGGTCCTCATTTATAAGCGCTGTGCAGAAATAGACAGAAAGATAGAAAAAGATGGATGAAATGAGGCTGAGTGACACAAGCAGACAGATTTATTTTCAGTACTAGATATTACAGGTATAAGCACACTAATGGGAAAATAGATGGATGATCTGTTAGACAGTTATTCTTAAGCCATCACAGAATTATCATGAAAACAATTATGAGAACAGCATGGCTTCGCAGAAACGCTTTATGAATTTTAGCAATTTCACTGCTGAAGATGCAACTCGAAAATTCCTCAACACACAGCAATAACTATTTATAACAATGAAATATAGCAAACCTAATCTAGGTTTGCTTTTTAAACCACACAACGCAATGACTTGAAAAATGTCATTTGCAGTGAGCAAAAGAAAATAACAGCAACTGAATACAGCAGAGTGCAAGTTCCACAGTGATGTACTGTATAAACAGTAAGGTGCATTTATCTCATTTTTATTTTAATGAATAATGAAAAGATGAGGAATAAAATGTACTATAGTCCTACTAACCAAAACAGTAACCTGATAACCTGATAAAACAGCGAAAGCCGCTTTATGGACTGCGTGCACACGTACATATGCTTGTACAACCCCGACACACACTAAAGCATCCTTATCTTCTTGTTACCACCGAGGGCTCGAGAAAAAATGGTGTGGTTTGCATTAAGAGCCACAGCGACTGCTTAGCCCCCGTTTTGCACCGGGAGAACAGATCTCCGCTTCCACACTCCTGCACTCTGCCAGTATGCTTCACTCGTCATCCCTCTCCTGCACACACATCCATCAGATCCTCTTCCTCTATTCGTCCCCCCGTTCCATTGCGCTGAGCCTCACGCCCTCACCCCTTCCAGGGATTACAGCCTTCACGGGCACAATCTGGAAATATCAACTGGAAAGTTGCTTTTAAATTCACATTTAGCTCATTTAAATTGGTCCCATTGCCCGAATTATGATGCTCAGAGACTCCAGAAGTTTGCTCAGCCTTGTTGGTATGGGAGGCAACAAATAAGATGCTACAGAAGTGCATCTGGGAGGGTGCTTTTTGTCATCCCTTTAGAAGGTGGTGACCCTAGAGCGGAGCGGATTGGAACTGGTAAATTATTCAGCCCGCGTGTCTGTGTCGGTTCTCGGGAGAGGGTCGGGCCGTGATTGCTGCGAGCTGATTGACTGACATTTGCACATGAAAATAGGCTTGGTTACTCCCAAAACACCATTGCTGTTTAAGAAATAGGCAAAGGGCCCATTTCCAAACCTCAGGGACCAGATGCGTGGGGTCTGGCATCATTGTGGCCTTGCAAGCCAAACTCTGCCTTGTAATGCTGGAACTCTGGTGTTCCTGTCAGTGCTGCGTACTTTTAACTGGGAACCCACAAATGGAAGATAGGTATTTATTAGTTTTTTTTTTAATGTTTTCAAAATGTTTGATTTTTTAGGACGCATGGTGAAAATTTTAATCTTGGACAGATTTATTAAGGAAGGTTATGCTTCCCCCAACAATGGCATCATACGAATGTTTTTACAAATGTACTGCAGAAGTATTTCACCTTAAGCCCTAGAACCACAGCATGACCATCTCCACACACTATTTACTACAGGTCATCCTGGACCCCCCTGAGAGGCCAATGAGTGAAAACTGTTTTAATTTAAAGGCATACAATACAGCGCCTGTTTGTACCTGATGAGCTCCTACAGGTACCTGTCAGGAAAAATTAATCATAAAACTATGGTCAAAGCCCCAGGAATATTTATTAAAATATTCAGTAATTATCGGCTATAATCAATTATAAATTCACTTGTTTCAAAGTCATCAATTATGTATGTTTGGAAAATCTCTATATCTCCGTCTTAAAAACACGTACAAAATGGCTCAGATAATCCTGTTTTTAAATAAATTTGGCCTCCAGAATTCAACAGCTTTTTTCTACCATGAGGTTTCTACATCAGGTATGCTGAGTTCTTACCCCAGTGGGTCAGCCTGTCTATAGGCAGGTTTTTATTCTAACTAAGCACTTAAACACAAGTTAAATTAATAAGTGAACTGAACCATTTAGGGTTCTCACTCAATACTTGTGAAATACTCAATACTTTCACAAAAGCTTTAAAATCTGCAAATACTGCAGCCTAATAGTATCAGACTTGGAGATACCAGAATGAGTTTCTTTGTTTATTTAATTTACTTCTCCACTTTTCCAGCAAGAAACAACTGATGCATTGTAAGGTACTCAGGACGATGTCTTGAAGTTGCTGCCAATATGAAAAAAATCAAAGCTGTCTGAAACGAAGACCAGAAACACACAAATACTACTTTTAAAAAAGTAAAATATTACATATCAGCCACAGTTGTGCTAGACTTGATTTTCATTGTGATAAGACAACGAAAAATCAACAAATTATATACTTATTGAGAGGAAACGCTTTGGCTGAGCCTTAACGGTAGAATTTAGGAGCAAGGAGGGAGTGAGCGAGAGAGAGATGGAGCACTGGAGAGTGAAGCCACCTTCGGTATGCTTGACCATATCTCTGAGCAGGAGGGTGGGGGTGAGAGAAACGGACAGCAAGAGGGAGAGAGGGTGTGGAACGTCGGCCACATGACAAATTGTGATTAATAAATGTGGTCCTGGGTAGCAGCGTGGAGCCGGGGTTATTAATAGAGAGAATTAGGGTGACTGTGCAACTCAATCTGCACACTGTCACTCTGCATCAGGTCCCATAATCAGAGCTTAATGAAACAGCACAAGCGGCGATGGGACGCGTGATCGCCATGCTCACACAGGCGCGCACGAGAACAACACGGCCACCTTCCCGTACTGCCTCAATTCCAACACACGGCTGCTGAGAATCACACTCGCTCAAACGGTAATATGTATTGAGGCACACAAGATGCTTAATGGCATGGTGACAGAGAGTGACCGCAGATTTTAAATGTTATGGAAGAAATTTGGCACAGAATACCTGTAATAAAGCTGTTTTAAAATAGCAAGCTTTTCTCACGTTTTGTAACACATTATATTTAAAAATGAAAGAATGCTTCACTAAATACAGTTGCAAAATTCAAGCCGGACATCATAAATCAAGAGTATAACATAAGTAATAATTTCTATGATTGCATCCGCAAAAGAACCAAGGTACAGATTTTTTTTTTTTTTTTGACTCCACGCTACCCCCTCAGACCCTTATTCCTTTAGACCACCAGTGGTCTTTTCGTTACGTTTGCATTTCCTTTTGTGCTCTCGATCCTTCTCATGCTCACTATACAACTGAGACTCACTGTCACTTTCATTGCTCTTTTCTTCCTTCTGTCCACTGAGTCTTTGAGGTTTGAACCAGGTCATGTCTGTTTGTCACCAGTTACCTGGTCTCAGGTCACCAATCACCCACAATCTCTCTCCCTCTCGTTGTTAACAAGGTAGTCGCCTGTTGTTTTTATACCATGACTTTTTGACACCATTTCCTACAAGCCCACGCACCCCCTTTGACCTGTCTTTTGGTGCACATATGAGCCCTGGGAGGAATATTCACCTGCACAGGATTCAGCAAGCCCACCCTCTTTCACAACCTCAGCATAAGTAATGTCAGCAGAGCACCTGTGACATCAAACATAATTAAAAACTGGTTTATTCATGCATCTTACCCTTTTACATTTACAATTAATTTATTGTTACATGTGTTATATTCTATTTATGAATGACATAAGATTTATTATTTTATTTGATCAAATGTCTAGGTCTTTACCTACTGTGCAACATGTTGTCCTACTGACAAGAAATAAGGGAGAAGAGTTAAAAAGTAGCCCCACCCCGCAAAAAAAAAAAAAAACACACACACAAACTAACATACAAAGCATCCAGCTGAGAGGGAGCTCTGGCTGCCCTTCCACAGCACTGCGCCTGGGAGAAGCCCCCAGGCTATAGACTGCTCTGCTTGCTGGCCAGCCAGCTGGAACCCCACCTCCTGTTCTCCGCTAACAATGCTCCATAAGTGTAGGAGGAAAGAGAAGCCCTTTATGGCTCCATGTGTATACATCCCTATTGGTTCTTAATAACTAATCTCCAGCTTATACTCACTCACTACCTGGAACCAACTAAAAATTAATACCTATAGTTCCCCTTGTGAGTCTTTTTCGCCATCTATAAACAGATCAGCAAAACCTCTAATCTGGACATCTTTGCTTAGGGAAAGGTATTTATGATCGGTGACATAACGACATAATACATGACACCAAATATTAAAAAGAAAAAAATAACAAAACAATCCTGAATAGGTTTACAACCCCAATAATAAATTGGGTGCTGTGTAAACAACCTGAAGGAAGAGAAACATCCAACTGCATCCTTACACCTGCATAACTCAAAGTTGCCCCCGAGACAATAATGAGCGGAATGACCCGGGACCATCCGCTGACAGAAACGCGGGCGCAGACCTTGGGAGGAAGGCGGATACGGAGTGAAATGGAAAGCTCAGAGACATGGCAATTTCAATATTAATCAGCTCAGTAATATTTTAACAGGCACTAAAAATCCAATTCTCAGTATATTGTCTCTGACTCCTGGCGATGATTAAGCCTCCCGCAGACGTCACAGCAGCAGAGCAGCGACACCCTCTTCTGACGGCCCAGACTGACTGATCTGACAATTGGGACTGACACAGTGTTTAACACATCCGTGTGTCAAACAGCCGTCCCCGACTCTCACAACAGAGCCAATTCACAACTCGCCCCTCCCATCTCTTTCACACACGCAGCCAGCAAGCGTTTCACTGCCCGCTTCGAACAGCGACCAGCCCTAGATCTCTCCCGCTTCATGCGTCCTCTCCTCCCATATCTTTACGGTAGCGCAAAGTGTCGAAGCGAAATGGGGAGTCACGAAAAGAGGCCCATCGATATGTATTCTTGGGCTCCCACCTTGCCCATTAAACTTTAAACACACAGATGTGTGATTAAGCCCGATAGAGCGAAGGAGGGAGGGGGGACGGAGAGAGGAGGAACGGAAAGATTTACAATGAGTTTAGCCCTGGATAAGCGCCGATATTCTAGCATTATTAAAACCATCGGAGGCCGCTGTATTATCATTCAGATCAGCAACCCCTGCAAGATAATTGTATGAAGATGTACGATGCAGTCCTACCGATCCTTCTAACCATGCTGAAGATAAGATGTCTGTGGTGAATTTAAGGCGTTTTGTCCCAGACACAGGATGGCACGTTCCAGCTCGAGAAAATACGACAAAAGGGGAAAACTTGGTGAACTCGCGTTTGACGTATTTTGACTGGTGAAAGTCACCTGCCGGAACAGGCTTGTGCAATAAAGTGAACTGGACAAAATTATTTCAAAAGGAAAGCCAGAACTGTATTTCCTCAAATCTGATGTCCTCAGCTGCATTATACAAGGATTTAGTACCGACTGACCTTTACTCACATGGGAAACATCTGATACGCAAGAATATATTAGAGGCTTTCAAAAGTTATTTATATTTAAAAAATAATAATAATAAAAAAAGTCGAATATATACTTAAGATCATTTTGACTGAAAGAAAAATATGACATGACTTTTGTATACACATGGACCCAGCAGAATGCAGGAGGCAATTGTTGGGCTGGGAGCGAAACGTGTTTTCCAGTCAGGGAACCAAAAGTGGAGTGCCAGGGAAAGCTGGACACGACGCTAAAACTCAAAGAGCCAGAACCCACCAGGACCAAAAGAGTTGAGAAGCCAGAAAGACTCCAAGACTCCTAAAGCCAGATTTTCTTTATGTCATCTTTTCCTGGGTCGGTGCGTTGCATTTAGAAACACACACACCGGTGCACAAAACCGTAACTGAAGCAAAACGTAAAATCAAACTGAAAAGGTAAATAAGAAGGTTAATTTTACACCAGCATACGCGACTTCGCACAAATATTAACGTGAAGAAACTGGCATGGATTTCTCGGCGCCCGCGTTCTGCGGTTTTTCTCCAACCGCCACAGCCCCGGTCCACCAGGACGGTTTTTTTTTTTTTTTTTTTTTAACATAACATAAAAGTTTAACAGCTCGCGAAACACAACGCTTGCTTAAAAAGAATGATGACCGGTGTCAAAGGGAATGAGCTGAAAAACAAACTTGGGAGTAAAAGTCAGCATGAAATATAAAATATTCCCTATGTCACATCTCGCAAATCTTAACGTCCCGCCGGTACAGCTCGTGTTAATTGGCGAAGGCGGGAAACGAGCGCGAGACGGCGGTTGGGGCAGAGGGAAGGATGGGAGGAGAGGGGCGCGGGGAAGCGTCTGCGCACAGAAATCTCACAGGTGTCCGGGCGGAGACCCTCTGAGGCGAGCCAAGCATCTCGAACACACGCTTTTATCTTATTATTTCTATCCGAATTACTTCGACTGTACGAATTAAGCCACGGTGCTTTATTTTCTTAATTATATCCTCACGGCACTTGAACCTTTTTTTTTTTTCTTTCTTTTTTTGGTAAATTATCCTTTCCAGGCGTCTGGGATATATAACCGATTCAAAGTTTTTAATTTGTAGTCTGGATTAATATTACAGAGGGCGGAAGGACTGGGAAAGCGGTCGAATCGCTCATTTTGCTGTGCTGTTCCACCTGTCCGAGTTCGGGGGCAGCCGAGACGCTGCGCGCTCCGCTGAAGTCTCTACGAGATCCTGCCGGCGTGCGCGCGTCCACGGCGAGCGGGAGCGCGACAAACCCCGCAGCCCCTTCGCACCAAACCGAGCGAACAGCACGACCAACCGCTTCCCCTCTGCCGGAAATGTAGACGCGCGCAAGGTAAGACGTACTTCACTCATCATTTTATTATATTTCTATACTGTATTCGTGACTGTGCGCTTATAGCGGCAGTTTGTCACTCGGAGTGAAGAACAGTCTTGCACAGGTTATGATTTAAATTTGAAAAGAAAAAAAAAAGTTTTCATCCCATAAGACGTCGTAAGGTTTATTTTTTGTTATTAATTTAAATATATTTTCATAGAAGCGGAAAGCGAAAAAATAAATACTCCGTTTAACACAGGATTTCCATTTTGTACAGGATATGTTTTGAAGGATTTAAAAGAATGTTTTAATAATTAAGTTGTGCCACCCTCGCTTTGTATTTATGGCAAAATTTATTTTAACCAGCAATCGGATTATACGCAAAATCGCTTGGGTTTGTAGGGAACGTGCAAAAAATGAACAAAAACATGTTAAAAATACCAGAGGAAAGTTGCTTGGTGTCGCTTTTCCAACGATTTTCGTAAATCAGGTTATAGCAGTTATTAAATAGTCGGCGTAGTAAAAGTCAGTTATGCGAAAATATGGATATATTGTGTTTGTTCGTGAACAGTGTGATGTACACAATAGTTATTTATAAATATTTAACATAATATAAATATTTAATACATTTTGCTTGTACTATTTGTAAAATAATGCGGAAACAAAACCTTAAGGTGTGATTTTGTAATCCTTTTCCCCCCACACCTGTTGACGAATGTGTGAAGTCTCAAAAGCAATAATGCACTATCAATATCTCGCACACACACCTCTGAATGTTTAACTGTATCCCCATTCGGTCAAACCACAGAAAAAAAGATATAGTGAACCTAAGTGACACTACCTAGGGTAGAAATTAAACCTTATGCTAACAATTCACATTTTGGGTTTTTTTCCAGTCAAAATTTTGCAAAAGCTTTTGGAAAAGAGGCCTGCTGATCCGGTTCTCATTTCCACTTGAAATCAGTACATCTGATTCAGGAGACGTGATCAAGCACAATGGCCAATGCATTGACCTGGTGACTGACAAGAACACCATCGCAACAGGCTGCACCGAGACGGACCTCGGCTGGAGCCGTGTTCATAAAACACAGAACACAGAGAACGTGAAGAGGAGCAATTACGAATAGAAGAGAAACAGTTTCGAGCATAAGGTCCCAACCAGAAATGATAGAAGATTTGATGAGCCAATAAACATTTTACTGCAGATAAGACTTCATCGTCTGGAGCCCCTGAATAGTCCATGTCAGTTTTTTTTTGCAATTTCCTTGTTGATTGTCCACAAAATTCTTTGCCTCCATATTCGTACCTTAAACTGATTTTTTTTCCCTTTCCATCCCACACAAGACTTTTCTACATTCCTCACCCTCTCCTTTTCTGTCCTAATCTCTCTTCCATTTTTGGGTTCATTGTGTCATTTTCACGTTCCCTCGACTCTTCTCCTTTCTCTCCTTTGCTTAATTTCTCCATATTTTGATACTGTCTAACTTCTCACTCATTTTATCTAATCATTTTTCCTTCTCTTTACATATCTCTCCCTTCCTTTGGTAAAGTATAGCCGGCACCATTACGTCCAAAGGGGAGGAGGACTTTCTCACGCTGGCCGCTTCTCGGCTCAGCCGCAAAAAACGAGTCATCGGGGCCGCTGTGGGTGTGGCCATGGTTCTGGTGTTGCTCGTTGCCATCCCTTTATTGGTCCACAGCACCAAAGTGGCAACAACTGGCAGTGGGACCCATTATGAAATGCTGGGAAGCTGCAGGATGGTGTGTGACCCTTACACGCCTCCTCAAAACAGCCAGGAACTAGCAGCCGTCTCCCCACCACCCCCAGACTTTACAGGACGAAGAGGAAAGTCAGGATTTCGTGGGCCTCCAGGACTTCCTGGACCACCTGGCCCCAGAGGACCCCCAGGAGAACCTGGAAAGCCTGGTCCACCAGGACCACCAGGTCCAGGTCCCGGCGGCTATGTGCATGCCTACAGCCCAAAGATTGCTTTCTATGCAGGTTTACGCAAGCAACATGAGGGCAGCGACGTGCTCAAGTTTGACGACGTGGTCACCAATGTGGGCAATTACTATGAGCCCAGCACTGGCAAGTTTACTTGCCCCCTCCCTGGCATCTATTACTTCACCTATCATGTGCTCATGAGGGGCGGGGATGGAACCAGCATGTGGGCTGACCTGAAGAAGAATGGACAGGTCAGAGTGACATGATGTGTGTATATGTGTATATGTGTTTCTTATTTTTCTGCCAATATTTTGGACTCGATCAATGGAAATAGGTAAAAGAGCTACATTAGTGGCGACTTTAAGACAGCATGTAGAAAATTAGAGACAGGCTTGAAAATGGTTAGTTCAAATCCTAGGGGTTGGGCACAGCATTGTCTACTGTAGTGCTTTTGAGCAAGATACTTGGACTGATGGGCTCCATAGATATCTAAAGGGTTGTTAAAGGGTTGCCCAGTTTGTAGAAAACTGTAGGCTAACCAAAAAAAAAAAAAAAATAGTACTAATACATAAGCATCAGCTGTTTTCAGCACACCCATAAGCTGGTCTGCACATTTGTATGAAACTGGTCAGAATGGCTTTTCCTTCCAGACCCTCTAGTTTCCATCACAACTCCAGTATAATAACATCTGAGGCATAATGCTGTTTTAGCTTGAAGCGTGGGAGATTAAGAACATACATGTGATGAATCTGGAGCTGTACTGCCACGATCATCTTCATGCTCACTGTGGAAATCAGTACATGGTTAGGTGATGAAATCTGTTTTTGTACACTTGAGGAACCAAGTCAGCAACTGTAAATGAGAGAAAAAACAGCCCTAAATGCATCACATTTTCTTCACACTCTACAGGCAGTCCTAAAATTAGGGTCCTCTAGGCACAAAATTAAAATTGAAGACTGGAATGCCAACTAGGGAAATAAATGACAGGATAACTGAATAATGCTAGTTTATACATCTGGGAATTTATTGTTGTTCCTAGCTGTAAATGGTAAATATTTATCATTAAGATTTTTGTATTTATGCAAACAGAAAAAGGAGTTAGCAGGCAGTCAACAGTACAGTAATGTTGAACCACAATGCACAGGGAAGAACCGCAACAGCTGGAGTGTCATTCTCAGAGGACTGTATTTTGGAGTTAATTAATTATATAAGGTTCTATAAACAAGAGTTTCCATCTGGTAACAAATGATAGGGTTCAGAAGTTTTATGTCACTTTGGAAAACGACTTTCTGTTGTCACTTTAAAAGAAAAAAAGTCTGTCAGTATTGCAAAGACTACACAACAACATTTTTGTATTCCCTTGTCATGCTGGCAATCCACACAGCTGAAACGGCAAATAAGAATATTTAGCACTGCTGCTCTGCTTTAATCCAATTGGGTTCATAGGATATCACAGACAGGAAAATAACTGGAATAGTGGTTAAAAACTGCTACATGGAGCCATATAACAATTTATGGAATACGATTAACGACAGAGAAGACATAAAATAGAAACACTCAAGTTTCACAAAATTCTGTCAGATGTCAGTGGCTTTAATGATTGCATTTATAAATTTAATTTCATTTAAAAAATCACGTGAATTCAAATATAATGCAACATTATTCATCTGCAAAGACTGCCGCTTGTGACACTCAGCTAGTTTATGCCAAACACTTAAATAACGAAAGCGTAAGTGACAGAAGTAGCCACTATTTCAGTCCCACGGCACTAATTAAATGGAGATGGGCAAAGAAGAGACAACAGCACAGAGGGAAAAGGAATATATTTCAGGTGAATTAGTAAATACAAATTAAAAATGTAATTCATTCATAAGATGGTTCCCTGTTAGGTTAGCTGTGCGCGATCCCTCACCGTAAACATCAGTTTATGCCCCTATGCTTAAAAAGAGAACAGAAAGGAATACAGTAATAAGATGACTGGTTAGATTAATGGACAAATATGTCCCAAGAAAGGCTTGCAAATACCAGGTTTGGCTGTATTTTTCTGTGTACATTTATCATTTATGCCAGAATCTTGACACGATTAGTGCACGAAACTCTGATCTCATTTAAACAGTACAATAAAAGGGTAATTTCAAAGTTTTTTTTTTTAATTTTTTTAAAATCAGTCACTCTATTGTTTTGCCTTGTTGCATGATTTGGTTCCTTATAGAAAGAGATCGGAATAGAGAAACTGTTATGGTGATTAGGTCTGTCGTGTACAGTTGAGTATTGTCATTCCAGTCGCCTCCTTCTGTTAAATCATTCATAGCTTCTAGATGAGATCCCCTGCCCACTGCCCATGCCCCCACTCTGGCTTGTCCATTGATTCCCCATTAATTATGTTTTCACTCAACTCAATTATTTAACCAAAATTAGATCCTTCCAAACGGATCATGGGGCATCGTATCAAAAAGTCAAATTCAAACTCATCCATTAGCAAACAAGCATCCTCAAGAGGATCAGTTGTTTTTGCCACTTTTGTGTTAGAAAACAGCAGCAGAAATGTAATACAATGCTCATAACCATTCTGTTAATGTAGAGGGACAAAAGGAAAAGAATCCAAGTCAGTAAGCCATTAAATAGTTCTGAGTTTAGCATTCTCATTTTCCACAAGTATCCATTATTGTATCCCCACCCAAAATCACCCATATAGACGCACTAACAGAAGGGTCTCGTCTAATAGCAATTTTGCCAACAGGGTGGGGTAGTTATGCAATTAAATGTTCAAGACATGGTTTCTGTACATTTGTATTTGCATGTATGTTGTGGGAGTTGAGGAAAAGGCTAGCAGAAAACAGACAACTAGGCTGATGGAGAAACCAGGTGGCAAAAGGGAGATGGATATCTCAATAGAAAAGGGAAGACAGTGGGCTGAGACACAAAGATGAAAAGAAAGCCTGATCAAGAGAAAGCGTCAATCGTGTTAGGACAAATAAAAACAGAAAAGCAATACAGGGATCATGGGTTGTGCACACCACAGACAGGTTAACATGGACAAGACAACAAAGAATAGATCTGGAATATGTAGTGTTTTCATGTTGCGCTTTCTCAAATAGTATAGTCAGTGCTTTCATTATAGGTAACTATAAATTCATCGTAGCCAAAGATGGACACAGACCCCACAAAATGGGAGTCCTGCATAAAAAAAAAAAAAAAATCCATTACAAAGATAAAGTAAAAATAGCTACCCTTGGGCACAATGTATAGTTGGATTTTTGTCCATTAAATTCATCACTTTTACCGATACACCAAGGTGTTGGAGCCACTACCACAAAAAGTTAATTAGCACAACACCGAAACTGCTTAACTGTGGCCAAAGCAGAACAACTTAATTTCATTCTGTTTAATAGGGGTTTTCAATCATAAGTCGCTCCCATGGCTATTACATTACTCCATGAGTGACTACTTATAACAATTTAGATTACAGATTTAATTTATAAATTAAGACACATTCAAACAAAACAGAAAGTGTCTGAAAAAATTAAAATGTAACGTGAAAGTCAACAACCCAAGGGAGAGCCCATATCTCTCGTGCAACGCATCGGCATCTTGTGTCCGTGCTTGGTATTCCGAATCCCCTGGAAGGAGTATTTATGACTTTATTATTTTATTGCTACTATAGTGTTTGTGCTCACCTGGGGCTTTTATTCCCACATCATGTGAAATTCAGTAATACCGATGAAATACAGGCATAATGAGAAACTTAAAAACAATGTAATTACTGTGTTATTTACCTTGAAGCACACACAACACTTGTGCATTACCACAAAAAGCTGCAGATTTTATATAGAGAAGCAGGATTATGAAGAGATGGTGCTGCACCGATGCACTCAAGACTAGCAGATGCAGAAACCCGAGGATCATCTACAGCTTGTCAGCTTCTTTTCGATTCTTTTCCACTCTTTAGAAAAACTAAAGGCAGCGTAAATGCTTGCAATTGATTTTTCATATTAATGTGAGCTTTGAATTATTATACTGCCCACCTTTTTTTGAATACATCAATGCTAAGTACTCCACAAAAAAGTATGCATCAGCTAAAAGTTAGTTACTCGAAAATATGTAAGTTGTGGACCCACTGTTTGTGCTTGTTATGGGCTAAGAGCCATTTGAGTACTGTTTGACTCATGGTGACCGGTTGCGTGGTTTTTAAGGAAAGGAAGCATACAGAAGTGGTTTGTTTTTGCCATCTGTGGATGCAGGTACAACATGCAAACACCTGCATGCTGCAGGATTTTAATCTATGCTTTTATACAGTTGTAATACACATGTTGCAGAACAGAAATTATAAATAAATGGGAAAATGTGTAGCCTGAAGTTATTTAAAAGCAAGAGTAGATACAACAGAACAGTGACGAAATACCCATTGTACATTTAATGTAGTTAAGGACGAAAATATGAAGACGCTTGTATCTAATCAAAATATATATCTCATGTGACACTATGCTTAATGTGTCTCAGTAGTTTTTTTTTTTTTAACAATTT
Source organism: Heterotis niloticus (assembly GCA_018136845.1). Classification (NCBI taxonomy): domain Eukaryota; kingdom Metazoa; phylum Chordata; class Actinopteri; order Osteoglossiformes; family Osteoglossidae; genus Heterotis; species Heterotis niloticus. Next base: position 2,256,402 of record CM030898.1, read on the forward strand.
GGATAAAGTTTTATCTTAAAATATTAAAAAGAATGAATTTCATGAGCAACGTGAACAGAACAAAGGCAATTTTGATTGGTGAACAGTTATAGTCATTTAAATGAAATCCCAAATCACTGTGATGACTGCACCAATGAATTACTTTTGATAAGTGATTTAATTTTACAAATAATACAACTAGTAAACACAGACCTTAGGTGTTCTGTAACAACTTTTAAGTGATAGTAGAGAAGGCGCGCAGCCATCATCACACTCCAACTAGCATGTATTGTAGCTAAATCCAAATTATTTCAAACTAAATATGTTGCCTTGTCCTCTTGGAAGCAATTGATTCAGCGGTCCTTGGCGTAAAATCTTCAGTACTCATTAGGCCAGCATAATACAGTGGGTGTCAGAATCAAGAGGTGCTAACTACTAAACTGTGATGTTGAGTTGTTATACCACAAAATTAGAGCTACCGTCAGTTACGTTGGACCTGCATTTTCCTCTTTCCCCGTGACCACCAGCCAAACTTGCAACTGACATTATACCCTTCGATGTGACTACATTCAAATGCACTTAAAAACATAGCATCCCATAGTCACAGTTTAATGCTGCTCTGACATTGGCACCAACTCTATAGTTGTGCGCTACATGGTGGAGTTTTTATCTACAAGTTTGGCTTTAGTCTTCCGTCTTAAGGTTCTTATAACAACGCTTAACATTTCACGATATACTGCATATTTTGTGTACAGAAAAAAGGATAAACACTCAAAATAAGTAAAGACCAGCCAGTCTCAGGTAATTCTCCAATCTTGACTGTGACTGCTTTTTTTGTATAACTAAAGCAATGTAATGTACAAGACTTTAGCATTTAAGAAATTGTTAGAAGAAATGTTAGCATTAAAATGATTAAAATAAGTTATCTCAATCGAGTTTTTTAAAGTGATTATTTGTATAGTGTACAGAAAATATTAACATTTATGCACTTTATGCAGTTTCCATTCCAAAAATCTGGTGCAGTACAAGACAATTCTGTCAGCACTATTAGGGACTCTGGATGCTTTTTCTTTTAACAGTGTAGCAAGGATACACTTCAGTCGACGACATAAGGGCAAATTCTCTGTGCTTTTTGCTCTTCGACAACATTTCTCATCAGACCACTAACTTATTTGGCGCAGTAAATTTACTCGTTCGTTTGACCAGCGATCACTCCCTAAATACTGACCTTGTCAGCTCCCATACCCAGTGCAGTTCCCTGCCAGTTCCAAAACCCATGATCCCAGGAAAACCAATGTACCCCTTTTCCCCTCCTTTTCCTTTTGTCTTTCTCCTTTGTTTTTTCCTTCACATGTCATACGCTCTTTTAATAGATCACTTAAAGGTCGAGCTCTTTCACCCAGTAGTGTTAAAAATGTCAGAAAGCGTTTGATAAAGACCAGTGCCCGTGTGAATAAATGTCTGCCTGGAAGGTGACGAGGACGGCTACAGCTGCAGTATAATTAGGCTTTACGGGGAGTGAGTTCTGGCTGTCACATATATTAATTAACACGTTTCTGAAATGTATGTCTGTTAATAGACCAACCAAATCCACCTTCCACCGAAAATCACACCAAGTGCTAAAACGCTCTGAAATTTTATATACAATGGCAGGAAATAAAGCAAAACACAGAACTAATCACCTTTAATCCTAGGCCTTTCCTGGCTATGTTCTTTTTCAATTAAAATCCCACGATTTCAGTGTTATTATACATCAAATTACCAGACTACCGAGATCAGAATCAGGCTAAAAATAGATACTTGACCTTATATCTTGACTAAAATACATCCCTGTCACAGAATACTCTTACAAAGGAAAAGATAGAACATCTCTTTAGCAGATATCTGCTGCATTATTGGAGAAAATGCCAAAAACCCAGTTTGAATGGCGCCTTAAGGACAGGCTCGGTATTTCAGGCCTATTAGTGGATTATAATTATATCCACCGGTGCCCCGATTCTCGAGTGTTAGGGCAATACATTTGTATTGCAGTCAATGATAACTGCAGGCACTAGGGAAAGGCCCTCTTGTCCCGTGCGAAAGGCCATTTCTTAAACGCCCCATTTCCAGCACTCGTCTGGCCTCCACTGCCACAGGCCTGTGTTCCCCAGGCGAGTTTAAGAGCTATCTTTCCATCGTCTCTGCTAACAGAGGTCTGTATATCACTGAGAATGAATCCTGTCAGTTTTATTACCAGTGGAGCAAGACACCCCTGACATAAACAAGACTTCATATACCCAATGCATCTCTCTGGCCTCACAAATAGTCTAGCCTGATCAGTTTGTTATACCACTACCACCCCACCCCCCACCTCCTTCCTTCCATCCCCACTGCATCCACATCCACCGCCTCCCCCATTCTGCTTCCCTCTCTTCCCTGGTCTGTGTAGCTTACTCGAATCTCTGTGTATATATAAAATGGCAGTCCAGCTCCCCCCTCTCCCAGTTAATGGTGCCCCCATAATGAAAAGCCCCAGGCAGAAGCGGTCTCTGGTGGTCCCACGGGCCACCCGCCTGCGGCTTGAATGGAGATCAAGTCAGCGCGCCGTTGCACAACAGACAGAACCGCGCTCCCGTGTCGATATCAATCTCCATCGCAGTTGACAATAATCCCAGAAAGCTCCCCCCACAGTCCCCTCCCTTTAACAGGACAAGGTTTTGTTTCACTTAGACTTGATGAAAAAAATATAGAGGAAAAATACAGTCTGAAACTTGACCCTCTCAAAACTAATTTTGTCACAAAAAAAAAAAAACCTTGAACTGTATGATTAATTTTACCTCCAAAAACGCTGCTATTAGAGAAACCATTTCAGCACAGCCTCGGTCAGCCATACGATGCACTGGTGTGCAATTCGTTGTAACAACATGTCCGACACAGTCAGTCTCAAGATAAAATGCAGTACAACACAGTTAATTGGGATGAATGAATGACACACAGTAATTATATCCCTCCCTCATTGCTCCTAACAGATGCTTTGGACAGTTTTCAGAACTAAATTCAAACACATCTCCCTCTGAATGCATATAACAGCTTAATGTGCAGATCAAGGTTTTTGGAATTATTTGCTCTGTCTTGTAGTCTTTTCCAAATGTTTCTTAAATAATGCAAAAAAAGTACGAGATATTTTGACTGCCAGTCCTGCAGCTGGATGAGCTACCATTACATGCAGGTGAAGCGGGTATGCCTGGCATGCTTTACAAAGCAATTTTTAATTACTGCGATCTGCAGAGACAGATGCATGTTTGCACCGAGCCTGCGCACGCACTCTTGTTCCCATGCTTTCTGCCTGAGAGAGGGCCTGGGGCCGCCCCGCTTCCCTCTTCTAGGTTACAGAAATAATGAGCTCCTGTAGGTTTGGGGTCAGTGAGAAGGTCAGACGGGCCCATTTCCGGCAAACCCATATCAAACATCCATAATGGCCTGCCTCATAACTATTGCTCTTTTTGGACATACTCATCACAGCAATTCTTAAAACAACAGAAGCAAAGCACCTTTCACACAGGATACCATTCAAAACATAACGTACAGTTTAACGTTACTATTGGCTAACATCTTTAAGGAAAACGTTACGCATTACGCAATAGCAACTGCTATTATTACATTATCGTCATCACCACCGTTAAAATTAATATATTCGTTTAGGGATGGCAAAACCAAAATGTAATATTAACATCTCATCAATTTTCAGTTACTCTGTTCATCTATAATTAGGAGTCCAATGAGAGACAAACAAAATGCAAGCCATTTACAAAACATGCATTGAAAATATTAAACAATGATTTTGTAATAACAGTTCATCTCATTTTAAAGGTTGCTTTTGGCAAATACCGTGACCCGTGTTTGCGCTGTACGTGTCATCCAATTTAACCGCACAATCCTGCCACCCCTATTAATCACAACGGTTGTGTAGTAATTGGGAAGTGAGAGCCATTAAGTTACATATATTGCCATGTTGTCCACAATTACGCATGGCAGTTGTCCTCGCAGGCTTGCGGCTTGGGATGCCCAGTCCCCAGAAGGCTTTAATCAATCCGATTTAGACTGGACAGGGACATGCTTAACCGCATCTTGCCGTCATGCTTCATGTCAGAATCGGGTTCCGTGACCTGCATCTCATTTAGAGGAAGATGGATGAATGACGTGGGTCTACAGAGATAGGAAAGTGATACACAGAGTCAATGGCAGGCCAATACTGGCCAGTTAACCTAGAAGCAATTCATACGTGCAGTTATATATGCACATAAAGTTAGGTTTGTACTCTGACTGCTAAAGTCTTGCCTGAGAAAAAGGGTTGTTGCTGAGCCTCCAGATAAATTGCAGCCAAGACTTTCAGTGAGAAGCAGGCTGCCGACACCTGACAAAGGTCAGTGGGAGCGTAACGGTCTGCTACATCCATCTTCATTGTGGAACTAACGCTACTGTCTAGGACCATGACGCTTGAAATTGGGCAGCACTTTTGGTGATGGAGGACACGTTATTGCTAAAGCTGAACACTGATTATTTTACCAGTGTTCTTAAAAAGATAAATATTGATATATTTTGGTATTGCTTTGAATGGACTCAAGTACACAAAAATCAGGGAAGCATGAGCTGTGAGAAGTCACCGAATTCAAAGAGTGGCTTCCCCATGGAACGAGCTGGTCCGAGCCACTGGGTCAATACTAGGGGACTCGTTCACCGCGTGCAAATGCGATTACCGTCTGTCTCACAAGCACCTACGCAGTACTATGTAAATGAGTTTCTTTTGATTTGTGCAGAAGTTCAATACTAGAGGAGGAGGCTTGCTGCAAAGCACTTCTTTCCCCAGCCTCTGTACGTAGAGTATGACATCACCCAGAGTGTTAGGGACCTCAAGAAAGTGCCGGGAATGTTCTAGCGATCAATGAACTATCAGGATGTGCTCTTGACTTGGGGAGGTGGAAAACGGGTGGTCATCGGGTCAACAGGCGACCCGTCTGTCAACATTTCTGTCTGTGAGAGGGGCAGCCATCAGTGCCGATGACTTTTTGCTGCCTTTTTGCGGTGGCCCCTCAATGAGAGGGTTGACAACCATCCCAGTACAGGACAGACAGGGCAAGAAAGTGTGCTGCTCTCCTCGTGAGCTGGAGTCCGTTAGAAATAACACTTCAACCTACAATATGAAAGTGCAGATGTTGGCCTAGAACAAATAGATGTGTAATCTTGCTTCCAAGATTTGAAATTCCTTAATGGATGTGAATTAAGGATTCATGAGGAGGATGTTAGCGGAGAGAAGTCTGATGGCAGGTGTGAGGATCGAGGTGCTTTAGGATAATTGACCTCACAGGCAAAGTACCCTGTCAACAAACTACTCTGTTTTAATTTGTTCAGGATCTTGTTTTCTTTCACCGCTGCATCAGAAAACTGAGGTTTAAGAAAATTTAGGAGAAGTGTGATTAATTACTCATTTAAATGACATCAAGTGGAAAGCTTTGCAGTGTTCAGACTACACCATTAATGGCTTGGTGACTGCAGTAGAGGTTCCTGTGTCAGACACAAACTTGTACTGTCGAATGAATAAGTAATAAATCTCCCCTTTCTATCATCCATATAATTAACATTTACTGTAGATGGCTGAAGCCATATCACATAATACGGCAGCATCATTTATGATACAAAAAATTACATCATTCCGGAAAGAAAACCAGACAGAAATACTGTGATTTAAAGTCTAATTTCTATGCTGTTGTAGGCCATACAAATGCAGTATTTTGCTTTTAGTGTTCGCCATGTGCATTAATCTGAATATTCCTGTAACCCATCCCTTACTGATGACATTAACTTTCTTCCCTTTATTGGATACAGATTACAAATGTTACCGTTAACTTAAGAATACAAATATGTAGTCTATCGAAAGAAAAGAATGGCAGAAAAGATTCTGAGTTTGATTCCCCTTTTCTCACTGTCAGTATAAGAATCCACTGAAATGCATCATGAAAAAAGTTAATGTTTCAGAAATAATAATTACACTTGTTTAATACAATTCTCCTGAAAGCCTCTTTCTCTACCCTGTGCTCACAGGTAAGGGCCAGTGCCATTGCGCAGGATGCCGATCAGAACTACGACTATGCTTCAAACAGTGTGATCCTTCACCTGGATGTGGGGGATGAGGTGTGTGTGCAGCTGGATGGAGGCAAAGTCCATGGGGGCAACACCAACAAATACAGCACCTTCTCTGGCTTCCTCATCTACCCTGACTGACCCTGGACTTGCTGTCAAAAGCACTACCCCAGGGTGACTGGAAACTTGGGGAGTTACTGGCACTACAATGCACATATACCCCCCACTAAAACTACAACACCAAACACACACACACACACACACACACGCGCATGCATGCATGCGTGCATGCATACAAACATACCCACAGGCACTCAAGTAAAAAAAAAATTGTCACGGTTTAAATAAATACTGGCTGAGAAATGCAGAAAAGAATAGCAGAAGGTTAAATCTAGTCCACAAGAGTTCCACCATCACCAGTGGATGGATTGAGCTGGAGTTCAGACACGTTTTGACACAGGTGTAGTTTACAAATACACATTGTGTGATTGTGACCAAACCATGACCATCATAAACCAAGTGCATTTATGGACCTCTTATGTGTGCATGTCTGTAAATATGACAAGCCTACACTGCACACAAGCATACATTCCTATACTAAAAAAAAAAAAAATCATGTTTATGTGGGTCACCTTGAGATTCATATCGTAAAATATAAAAAAATATAAATTACAGATATGTATGTTATCAGTACCACTCCAATACTGTATTCTCAGAATGACAAGCGCTACCCTGAAACTGTATTGGGAAATGCAAGCTTCTAAATCATGTATAGCGAAGATATAAACATTTATTTTATTACATATTGTTTGCACAAGAGAGGGTGGGCCAGAATACGAACAAATGAATATACAAGTCAGAAGTCTGCCAAGTGTGTTACAAGGTGTAAACTGATTGACAGCATATTATACCGTATGTACGTACACATCATTGAAAGACAGGCATTCATTTAAGCCACATTGCACAATTAATTTGACTTAAAGTGACCTATTTGGCTGTCTGAGGAATTAAAAACATGGCCTGAAAAACTGGACTCACAGGAGTTGTGATCGAAGACAAGATGCATCATTCCAGGCTGCAATGCACTTCAACATGGATTTCCAATATGTCCAAAGACACTGCACAAGATAAGACATTAATATATTGATCTTAACTGAGAACACACTTTACTGTGCAAATCTATTCAATACAACACTTTTAAATGTAAGGATCACACCTTGATAACTATGGCCACATAGACTGCGATTTGGGATGGGGGGGTGTGTGAAAAGATATAGATTTGATTATTAGGCTCATAACTAATGTGATAAATATTTCAAAGGGAGCCTCCCATGTTGTTAATGACCTGCAATAAATCGAGTCCAGCTCTAAATTACTGCCATTATAATGGGACTCCATTAATGTTACCTCATTTAAATTTATAGAAAGCAGTTTAAATTTTGTATAGCCATCAAAAATCATCTAACAGATCTAATCAATATAGACAACCAATTCTATACTATTGTACCTAGAAATATTTTTATTCCACACTGCCATAATCAATAACAACAGTAATAGTGGCACACATAAAACATTACACTGCTGAATGTAGTAAAGGTGTCATTGGCTTTGCCTTCAGAATGTATTTTAAAAAAAAAGTTTTTTTTTCTACAAGCAGAATGTCATCATGTGATGAAAGGGGATTTGGGGACATTTGGCAAAGTAAGGTGGCTGTTTTCAAACTGTGACAAACCACAGATGTGCCAATGTATTTACTGTAGCCCTGGAACACACAAAATGCCCACCGTACAACAGGACACAACGCACCAAGCAGATAAATGTCTGTGAAACTGCCTCGAGCTACAGGTGTATTTTGAAGTTTCTGGTTGATACATGCGATGTTCCTTTCCCTTATTTACATAATACAGTAACATCCCCATTTAGAAAATGATTCGCAGCAGTTTTCACTGAGGCGTAGGCACCAATAAAGAACTCACCGGTTAGCGCAGTGGCTGTCATAATCGAAACACAAACCGAAGTAGGGGTGGCAAGCCATTGTTCTATGGAGCTCAAGTATATGTTGCTTCTCTTCTTAAATAGTTAAGATAGTAAGTCACATCACCTGGCACTTCAAATGTAAATCGAGCACCAAATAAAATGTGTCCTTAAAACCCGTTGAATTTGGACCAGGCACTTCCATGTGACGGGCATGCTCGAGCTTCACATCTGCGACAAATCCGGTGCACGACGAGAGGTGGACATTTTAAGCGGTCAGCTGGCATCCTCTGTCACGTTCTGTTCGGCTCTTTGTTTGTAACTTGGGCAAGAAACCCGACTCGAGTCCCCGCATCCACGACCAATCTTTAAACCGACGTCTGCGTGTGAGAGGGAGCATGAAGCGTTAAACTTTTGCAGACAGTCCTCACTAACATCTAATACACATTTATTTTTTAATTATGTGACTGCATTTGACTTCACTTACAAACCACGTTGCAAACCGGTGTTTGTCTGCCCTGACCGGTGTTCGATAACCGTTTGAGGACAGGGTTTGCTAATACCAATACGGATCGATTCTTGTCCCGATGAGACGCGAACCGAGCTGCGTCTACCTGACAAGAAGAAAAGGATAGAAACACAGGGCTGCGATTCTCTGCCTTATCTTTCGGACAATAAACACACACGACCTCCCGGAGCCTTGATTCTTGTGCTGCCAACTCCTGCCTTGGAAGCAGCCTTACGCCCATGGGCAAGTGGCCACCTCACAGGTAAACCATGTTCGACTGAGGCCGCCTCGCCTCGCCTCGCCTCGCCAGGGCCAGGAGACGTCAGGCGCTGCCCACTAATTGGTCCGCACGACATTAACATGCCTGAGGCAAACTTTTGCCAGCAAAATATTGATCGGGACGTGAACCCACCTCCATATGTACGCACTAAGAAGTTGCTTCAAGGACAGAAAATATTAAAGCTAATTTTACGCACGGAATCACACTTTGGCTTCAGAACCGCTGCTCTCCACGAAGAAGGAGAAGGAGAAGGAGGAGAGAGAAAAAAAAAAAACGTGGCAAGTTTTGCATAGCCAGTCGGAAAGAGCTGAACCGCGGACAGAATAACGCCGGCCACATTTCTTATTCTTCTTATTCTTCTTATTCTTCTTTGAAGGAGGGGAGCCTTAATTAAAAGCGGGAGTTAATGGCGTTCTGGACTTACAGGCTTCGGTGAATGCGCTGCCTGTGGGGGTCGAAGGGAGACGGCGATGGCGGCTGTGGCGGCGGCGGCTGCGGCTCGCGGAGCAGAAGCTAATTGGACGGAGGGAGGTCTGAGGCGCGGGCGCGAGGCCCATTAGCGATTCCCCTGGCGGGCGCGCGGGCGCGAGGATCACTCGCTCACAAATGGCCGGATTAAAATAATCGATGGGCGCCGCTTCACCCCCGCACGCACACGGCAGCTCAGCGCCCCTAATGAGGGGGAGAGCGCTGAGTGATGGCGGAGGAGGATGAGCGAAAGGTCAGGGAGCTTTCGAGGCGCTGCTGTTGGCCACCCGGAGCGTCCCGCTCGCAAAGTAGAAACGCTGCATTTCGCCCGGCAGGCGGCGTGGTGTCTACAGCTGTTGTCGTAGCCCGACGCTTTCCTGCTCGAGTTCCACTTCTGCCGCTCAGCTCGACCAAAGCAATTATTCTAAAGCGGGGGGATTGAATAGAAATGCGACGAGGTCCGTTTTGTCCCGTCAAAGGTCCGAGTCTCACGTTTTTGGTGTGATTCACATCCCTGCGTATGTGGTCGTTGGAGGGGGGGTTCTGGTGGGGTACCTGTAAGATCCCAGAGCTGTTGAGTCCGAGGGGGTCACTAAAAACTCATTTCGGAGATACTGTTGCGTACAACTTGCGGGGGTTCAGGAGCCGCATATTGACGGCGGCTCCCGAACCCCCGCAACTTTAGTGATGCCTCTTACGTCTGGGTCCGGATCCCGACCGCGGTCCGCCTATTGGTGAGCTAGGCTCTAAACCGACACGGCACACTTAACAGCTATTAGCGCAGTGCTGTGTGTGCGCGCATTGCTCCGTTACCTGTTGTCGCACACCTGTGTGCGGCGGGGGCGACCCGCGGTGACATCTTTTCGTCACGGAGCTCGGCGCTTCGTTTGGCTTCGCCGCCGTTCGCTTCCTGCTATGCAGCACCGCCCCCTGTCGGTTCTGGTGTGCACAGCAAGTCAGCGGGAGGGGAGAAAAGCCGCCTTCCGCGATTCGGTGCGTGGACGTGCACTGATGTATTAATGGGACGAGTTACAAAGCAAAATGTTGCCAAAACAGTGCCCAAACTTTAAAAACAGGCGAACCAAACTGCTTGCTTGTAAACTTTTCCCGTGCCCTCTTCTCCGGGTGCGGTCGCCACCATTCACCCCACCGTCAACAGCCTTGCTCAGGTAAATATCAGGCCTAGTGGTATTTTTCACAGCAGCTTTAGCATAGATGCTTGTTTCATTTTTGCACAACTTAATCTGAATTTTAATAGCAGGTGCTTTAACTGTCCTCATGTTCCCATCACTTGAATTTTCCAACTTCCTCTACCAGAAGCAGCTAACCCCTAAGCCACATAAATTAATTCAGGTTATTGACCTATTGGCTGGACATTTAAAGACAGGTCAGATCTGTGCTTTCGAGGGGCAAATTTCATATATATATATACTGTATGTGTGTGTGTGTATGTATGTGTGTATATATACATACACAAACACACTCACTGCCCAGCCAAAGTGACACTGTAATATTTGGTTGGGTTAGCTTTGATAATGGCAAGCATTTGCTGTGGCATCGTTTCGATAAGCTTATGCAATGTCACAACATTTATTTCCGTCTAGAGTCGTATTCATTTTTCGCCAACATCTTGTATCGATGATGGGAGAGTTGGAGCGATGCGTATAGTCTTCTCCAGCACATGATCCCAAAGATTCTCAATAGGGTTAAGGTCTGGACTCTGTGGTGGCCAATCCACGTGTGAAAATGATGTCGCTCTCATGCTCCCTGAAGCACTCTTTCACAATTTGAGCCCCATGAATCCTGACATTGTTATATTGGAATATGCCCGTGCTATCGAGGAAAAAATCCATTGATGGAAAAACCTGGTCATTCGGTATATTCAGGTAGTCAGCTCACCTCATGTTTTGGGCACATAATGTTGCTGAACCTAAACCTGAGCAACTGAAGCAACCCCACATCATAACACTAAGTTCAATCCAGGTGCTGACTTTTTTCAGCAGGCAGTATGTATTTTTATAGATAGATAGATAGATAGATAGATAGATAGATAGATAAGCAGTTAAAAACAACCTGGAAAATGTTTGTGTGAGTGTTTAAAATTCTGCATTAACTATGTGTAATCCAGAAGCCAGGACATTGGTTGCATTGGATGGATGCATTTATCAAACAGAAATCCTTCATTGAGCTGGAATGCCCCCTGACACTCCTGCACAGGCCTCTAGCGGCAGTGTTTGTTGGCCATGTCGCTGTCCAGGGAGAAACTGCTGCTCCAAAGTGGCCCTGTGGGCATCGGTCCTCTTCCAGAATTTGGACATGTGAGCACCACACCCATATGTGCTCTGCTGAATCTCCCATTCCAAAACCATGGGCATTAATGTGGAGCTCCCCCACTCTTGCTGCTATAACACCCTCCCACTGTTCTAGGATGGCTTCCCAGCAGATTTTGGGAATTTGTGCCCATTTGAGCACATCAAGGAAGTCAGATGAGAAGACTTAGCTCATGGTTAGTGTTCCAGTTCATCACAAAGGTGTTCAGTGGGCTTGAGGTCTGGGCTCTGTCAGCCACCTAAGTTCTTCCACACCAACCTGGGCAAACGAATGTGTTTATGGAGCTCACTTTCTGCATTGGGGGGGCAGTCATGCTTGAGCAGGGAAGGAGCTTCTTCCCCAAACTGTGGCCACTAAGTTGGAAGCACAGTTGTCTAGAATGCGTTTGTATGCTGCATGGGTGTGGCTGAAACGGTTCAGCTCAGTCATTAGAAGGGGGTCCACATACATTTGGCCATACAGCATATTTTTATAGTACAGTACATACAGTTAATGTATGTCTCTACATATTTAAAACTGAATCTCTGGATATACAGGGGGATTCAAAAATAACTGAACCTTTTAATAAATTTCATATTCACAAACTAAGAGGCAAAAATTCATGCAACTTTGAAGCACTACTATGTGCAAAAAAGACAACTATGAATGTATTCAGACTACATCATCATGATTCTTAGTTTGACCAACTTTTTTAAAGTTCTACACCCACCAGGACTGAGTAGAAACTCCTGTCCCAACAGTGGGATTCAGATCAGGGTTAGTCACAGTTCAGTAACATCTTGATGTTTATTTTGTGGCTTTATGTGACAAACGTTACCACTTAATATTACTGTAATAGCAAATCCATTGTATAGTTTATTCACTGACTAGATGGTCAGCCACAACAGCTAACTGAATTACTGTACTTGGATATTTCTGGTATTAAATATTGCAGATGAAGCAGTTTCATAAGCAGTTCAGTGAGGCACAACTGAGTTTTCAATGTGAAAACAGACTTATAAAGCTTGGTTGTGCAGCATTATTTACCAAAAATGTGTGCAGCCTAGAGGCATCATAAGCTGGTTAATCTATTATTTACCTGCTGCCTTGGTCCAAGGTGAGTGTTGCAGCTTAAACTGATCACCTGGCAACAGCAGCCCTTGAATAGTGGAGCAGGAACGCATTACAGGGCTCGGGTTCATGTTTATGGGGTGAAAAGTTATTCACGCTGCATGAATCCACCACACCGACAGGTCACCAAGATATGAACACAAGTCGTTTGAAAATCAGAATGAGCAAAATGGTAGCGCCAGAACATCTCAAAATTCATCTCTCACACAAGCTCTAGCCTATTAAATATGTACTCGGCAGACAAAGTTCACTTTTTAGTTTGAGATCCGAACAGCTCAGACCTTCTGAATTGATTTTACGCTTCATTATAGCGGTCGTCTTCGCTGCTGTATTTGTGATCACAGCTGTGTCACACGAGTGCTCATTCTTCTGAGAACTCCACATTTCCAAAGCGGTTTGTGCATTTCAGAAACTATGGCTGTGGCAAAGCAACGCAAGTCGGTGATGTACAACCTCGTCTGCTCGCGCAGCCTGCTTACAACAGGAAAAATTTCAAACAGAACTACAGTTATGTGCTGCATAATAATGGACTGCATATACAATGGTGGTCCCATAAGATTATATACAGTAGATAATTTGTTTTTTGTCCTTATCAAGTATGTTACTGGTTTATGTATTTACTGTACTTTCACTCTCTTATTAAAAGTTTACTGTAAAACAGAATTACACCAGCAGCAGCAGCCTCATACATCTCATGTTTACTACATCTGTAATATGCGATACAGGTTTGTAGCCTAGGAGCAATAGGATATATCATATACGATAAAAGTCAAAACAGATGCGATGCAGTAAACGTACACGCCATGATGTTTGCACAAAGACAAAATCGCCCATTTCCTGGAACGTATCCCTGTCATTAAGTGGTGCATACCTTTATTCTCACACTAACCATCTCATATTCAAAGCATCCAAACCTTTAGAAAATGTTACTGTACTTGCTAGAAAGATTGTGTGATTTCATTAAAACAGTATTTGTTGCCACTGGATGCACTGATGACTAAAATGCCATTACTAACCCCCCCCCCCCCAAACTGCACACACAGTTGACAACTTTCAGAAACTGGAATTATTTATTGTTTACCAATTCAAGTGCAATACATGAAGGACAAAGTAACCCAAACAAAAGGTCTCACTACCTCATCTAATGTACGAAAACCAGAGCTTTGCAGAGTCAGCCGGTTAAAAGGAAGAGATGGTCTGAGGCAAAGGAAGGTTTGGCCAGTGGCCTCTGCTACCGCACCACAGTGCGGCACGGCACAGCACGCAAGCCGGCAAGCACGTTGTCTGTACTGGTTAAATGCTGCAAGGAGACATCAGAATTCATTGGACCTTATTGCAAATTCTGACTGTGCTCAAGCTTCCTGTTCATGCATGTGAGGGTTCATGACAGTGGCCAGGGCAGAGGACAGGCAGGAACGCAACATCTACTCAGGAAGAAAAAGGCACTTCTGAAAATAAAATCCAAATGGCAAAAAAAAAAAAAAAAAAAAAAAGAGGAAAAAACAGGACAACCAAATGAACTGAGTAAATATGCAAATCTACAATGGGAACAGTAAGATACAGAATAGAAAAACAACACAAAAAGATGATTCTTGTATATTCTTGACATCTTCAACCGCTCATGACCATCCGGACGAGTTCTGTTGGAGAAAGAGAAGGGAGAAAGACTCGTTTTAGTGCCAAGCTTCAAAGGCGCCGTGAAGACACCCCAACTACAGCATCCGAGGCAATGACCCGCTAAGACTGCTGGCGCCCGTTCACCCGCACCGCTTTCTTCAGCCGTGCTCTTCCAGGTGGTTCAGTAGCACCTTTGTGTAATTTCCTCTTCTTCTGTGGTTTCTACATGATCACTACTCATCTTCACTGGAGTGTTAACAGCCACTAACATAGGATACATGATCACTACTCATCTTCACTGGAGTGTTAACAGCCACTAACATAGGAACATAAAGTCAAACTAAATAAGCTATATGAAATGGTAATATTAGGGAAGCTGCATGAAAAAAGAAACTTTAGCCTCAGCAGTTATGGTCATTATGCTTGGGAAAATGCCAGTCTTGCTGTAAGCTAATACCACAAAAACAGTCTATATGTGCTAATTCCTGCTGCAGACGTTGTCCCAGGTTCATCTGCAAGCCTTCCATGGCTGCCCTGCTTTGCCTGTGTGGGATGCTGTAGCTGGGGACCTACCCACCCTACTGTTCTGCATTTCCATCAGTAGCAGGAAACCGGGCTGATGCGAGCGACAGGAGAGGCGAAGGCGGGTAAAGGATCAGCTCTATTGCCTACTCAGCCACAGCGCAAGGGGGCGACTGAGCCTCTGTTAGATTAGCTGTCCTCCGGGTTTCCTGCCTTTCTACGGGAGGCGGAGCGAATGGCAGAGGGGGCACAAGAGCTACCCAGAGAGCAAGAGGCCCAGAAACTATGAGCTTCCACAAGGAAAACATCAACACCAGGAAGGGAAAAAAAAAAAATCACTGCAAATCAAAGGTTAGTAAAACAAAAAAAAAAAATACAAGTCTGCTTTGAGAGACCAGGTGGAGACATGAGGAGATGAACGCATGAATGCACTAAATTCGACTTGATTAGGACCATCAAGACAAACAGTTCTAACAGACCGAGTTTGTTGGACACAAAATCGATCTCTGGGATGTTTATTTGGGTGTTCAAAAAAATAAATAAATGAATGAATGAATTCGCTTCATTAAACATTTATGCTGCTGCAAGTGGGGTTTCCACACCCTCCCCAGCTCTCTGTCAAATGCGGATCATTTCGCATCTATAAAGTAACGCCCACCCTGTCCCAAATAAGTCATAAGGCTGGCATCCTTTGGGAGAGGAGGCCCAGATACATGCAGAGGCATGCTGCAGCCAGGGGGCAAGAGGGGGGGCTGCAGGAGAGAAAGAGAGGAGTCAAAAAATGAATCAGAATCTTATACTATAAAGGGGGCCCCACCGAGTTGCCCGCTAGCACACGCATGGGAGAGCACAGTCAGCCGTTTCTGGATGTATTGCTGCAAGATGCCATGTCAACATAAAGACGGATAACCATCTCAAAAGAGTGACAAATTCTACACATTAACACTATTTGCAGGCGTTTTAGAATCAACTCAGGGGTGGCCTTCAAGTCTTACTGGACTGTTACAATCAGGCCTTGCAATCCTTCACTCTCAGAAACGCTCATCACAGTAGCAGAGCCACTTAGGAGGCCTCCAGCATGGCTGAGGTACCAAGGGGATGCGTGCTGGGGCTGACGGTGTCTCTGGCACAGTGGTTAGTGGGGAAGGCTTGGTGGAACCCCTTTCTGATATACGTGCTGATGGCGAGACCAGCGGGATGCCCGTACCGACGCTCAGCCAGACATGATGTGGCGGATAAAGACTGTGGGAAAGGAACAAAAGTTATACAGTGGCGCCCTCCTCCATGCTTTCCAATCAGATGAGTGTGACCTGTTTCCAAAAAGTCTGGCAGACACCGACCTGGGGTTTGAACACACAAGCCCCAGGCCTAGAGCCTGCCGCTCTGCATGCTACATATACACACTACCCGGGGGAACTGAACATTGAGTCCCAGCAGGTGAGTCAAAAGATGCACGAACCAAACCAATCCAAAAAGGCCGTGGGCTCACTGCCGCTGCCCATACAAATTGTTCATGGACATCATGGCATGTTACAATTAAATATTAAAACAAAACTGTCCCCCCCCCCCCCCCATTTAAGCATTCATATTGTGTGTCCTCATTACTCTGACTACATTTCCTTTGGTGACTTTCACACTAGGACCCAATGCTAATTTTTCCATTATCCAAAGTACTGCACGTCACCCCTACTTTTTTAAATGTAATTTGAGGTTTCATTTCAGAACATTAAGGTCAACAATTCTCTACAAGACATTCTGTTGAACATTCTAATCCCCAGGGTCCCTGAACAACCACAACTCTCCCTCCTTTCCACTTTTCTTTACCTTCATAATTGATGCAACCGTTGGCATCTTCATGTCCTGCAACAAGAGTTTCTACCTCTTCCTCGGTCATCTTCTCCCCTAAAAAGCAAGAGTTATCACAGCAACTTCTAAAACCCACATTAGAATACAATATTTACTCGTCTCCAACAGGGAAATAGCAGACAAAGTTTTTCTAAAGTTATGACACAAACTGCAGTCTGGGAAATGGCCTACCCAGCGTGGTGAGCACGTGACGCAACTCTGACCCCATGATTGTGCCGTTCCCTTCCTTGTCAAACACACGCAGGCCCTCCACAAAGTCCTCAAAAGTGCCCTGGTCCTTGTTCTTGGCAATGGCCTGGAACATGGGCAGGAACTGCTCAAAGTCCAGTGTCTTGTGGTTCATCTCTGGGGCAGACAACACATCAAACGACATTTATGTAAGTCCCTGCAGCACTTTGGGGGAGGAAAAAAGGTCACACCACACCATGTTGCGTCAACCAGAAAAACACCAAAAGGTGCCGATAGTGTCTGAAAGGCATGCCGGAAGGCTAACCCTCAGCCTTGGGGTTTCCCAGGACCTTCAGCACCTCAGCGTTGACCGGATTCTGCCCCAGGGAACGCATCACATCCCCGCACTGGCTGTAGGTGATCTTTCCATCGCCGGTCCGATCAAACAGCATGAATGCCTCCTTGTAATCTGGGAGCGGGAAGGTAGGTAAGGATGGGACAGTCAAAGCGAGCACTGTAGACACAGTAAGGCTGGACATGGTTGTCAGGAAAACGTACTGAACACAAATGAGCAGCCTGATGAGTCAAACCACCAAAGAACAACAAGAACAAAAACAGCAACATTCCAACGTTATCACACGTCAAGTCAAACAATAAAAAGGATAACAATAGTAGCTAAACAAATCAGTGACGTGTCATCAACATGCCATTCGCTGATGTGCTGACAGAAACCAAATCAAACCTTGCGTGCTAGGAAAAAGCAGAGTAATACGCCATTTCCAACTCTAAAGGCATGCTTTAAGCACTTCAAAAACTGCAATGCTGCTACCATCATGTAATGTAGTTGGTCAAACAGGAAACCACTGTGATATATAAACAAAAGGGGTTAGTTTTCTGAGCAAGGAAAAATGTGGCATCGCAAAAACAAAGTGCTGAAACACTTATTAGGTGAGGTCACTTTTTTCCTTAAATAGAAATAAAACTACAGGCACCAGTATTAGGATAAAAATCATTCCACAAAGGAATGGCTTGTGTGCATCTAATAAAAATGCTACAGCCACAACAACCAGTGTTACAGGCATCAACACCTGAGGGCCTCCTGTATTGGTTTGGTCACAGTCTTACCTGCTTCTTTTCACACGAATGTTTTATTGTGCTGCAGGAGTGCACGTCAGCGATGCGACTTGTGCTGCTCGTGAGCCATCGGGTGTTGCATTGAACAACAGCCGCTGCAATCCGGCCAAAACAAGCCTCTGCCACACATTTACATGCCACTTTGTAACCTGAGAGTGTCCTTTAAACTCTGTCTCATCGTTTGCCTTATTGATGTCTTCACCGAAAGACCGAGGGAGGAGATCCACCACCAGGTCACTGTCAACATGACGAGTTCAAGAGGGAAATGCTTAAAAAAAAATGGTTGAGACCTCGAAAGTTTTTTTTTTTTTTTTTTTTTTTTAAAAACAGCACCCATACAAAACCATGTTATGACTTCATATTTTACACATCAGTATCCCATTAATAAATGTATTCAGCCTTTGGCTTTTTCTAAGGCAACTTACAATATTGGACTTTTGTCCTAAATTCTAAAGGCTACATAAAAGCACTCGCAGTTCTGGTTTTAAATGTTCTTGTTTAATACTAAATGTAGATTTTTCTGTGGGAAAAACCTATTATTTCTGACCTCAAAAAACCTTACTCGTGTGAGGTGTATATCCAAAGCAACTAACTGTACTGTACATATTTATTCAGTATTATATTGCTGTATTAGTTCCTGCCAAGTTCTCTGATCAGGGTTCTATAGATGGAGTGGGATTTGAACCGAAGACCTTCAGGTTGCAAGGCAAAAGCCTTAAACAGTCCCCACCTGCTGCCCAAGTTAAACACGCTGAAAACACGAGAGAAAAAGTCACATTTCCAGCGACTCCCCAGCAAGTTAAAAAAAAAAAAAGAAAAAAAGAATCAACTGTCAAAGTTGGCTGCAAGAAGAGCAGCAAAAGCAAAGGTTAGTGGCCTTCAAGTAGAGGAGGCAACCACGGCCCAGCGGAGAAGCGACGGCGCGTTCGTTTGCCCTTATATGGCGCGAGCGCGGAAAGGCGCGTCGTCACCCGCGAGCTCGACGCCAAAAAAGGAAAAAGCAGCGCGCAGGAGCCAAGAACGCAAGCGGATCTTCGTGCGTTTTACACCCAAATTCACGACACCAAACGTCGCCAGCGGAACGCAATTCACAATGGACTCGTTTACATGGCATAAAAGCGTGATGTAAACTGAAAAAAGTATCATTTGCGGGGGATACACCCAGCGCGGGCAGAGAACCCTTTTCGCTCAAGCATTTCCGGTTCCGCCCACTCACCAGTTCGTTGCAAACCGGAATGAAGTCCCTGGCCTTGCGAATCTCACACAAGACTTTCACTCGCACTTGTTTTGGGCAACAAGTTGACTGGAATCGGATTTGCATCTAACAGACATATCACAAAAAAGGCCGAAAAGCTTCTAGCCCACTGAGGAGAGCCAAGCAAGCCGCCATGTAATGGCTCCAGTGTCGTTAGCTCGTCTCTGCACCTCTCGAAAGCCCCTTTCTGAAACCCCTTTAAAGGATGAATTTTACACAACGCAGCCACACTGGAATATGAGTTTGACGCGTAGAGATCGTACAGACTAAATGTGCAATGTAACACAAGATGAGGAACAGGAAAAATAAAATAAATTAGCGGCACATCTTTTGAGAGCAAACAAATTATAGGTGAAAAGATGTTTGTGAAAATAAAGCATGTTGGAACTATAGAACTCACCAATAATCTGGTCTTCTGAGAATTCAGACTGTTGAAAACAAGAGTGTAAGGGTTAACATAAACATGTTTGCGTAAACACGTACAATTGAAGACAGTTTTGCCGGGCCTTTAACCTTCGAACGAGATTCTTCCAAAGAGCCAAGCCCAATCCCAACCGAACAATCTCATTAGTTAGCACACCGTGCCAACAGCAGCCATTACAAACCTTCGCATTTATAAGCTACAATGTTACCTAATGGTCGTGTTACTACAGTATAATGTACATAACGCCAACTCTGATCTGTTGACAGGCGAGAAATGTGGCTTAATTTATATTTCCCAGTCAAAGGCTGCGTTGAAAGGTACGTATAAAAGTGTAAAAATTCGACCGTTAATGCACTGGGCGTGTGGCGGAGCGTCCTGTCTGAGCAGGGACACCAAACCGGCTCCACCGCACAGGCCCCTTGCACCAATGCCCCACTCGACCTGCTAGCATCTCAAGACACGCATATTTGTCCACTCGACCAACAACGCATTCGTACCGCCTTTAGTAATGAAACGCGTTCGTCGGATGCGCGCTTACTCACCATGGTTATCCTAGCTCGCGGCCGATGTCGATTGCGGGAATGCAATGGAGTAGGACAGCAGCCGAGGGAAAAGGCTCTGTGACGTCACTGTTTACTGAAATAAGGCCCGGCAAACGAGCCGACAGGACATACGGGCGTCTGCGCGCCTTGCTTTACCGTAAACACAGCTCTGGTGCGCAGTTGCATTCCGAAGGACTACACCCCTCACATTTCTACACGCCCGTATTGTTTCTATCGCAGTACTTTCACTGTGGTTATGCGACATGCTTCATTCGCTGTCTTGAAAAAACAAAATTATAATTCAGTACATTGTCATGCAATATAATAATAATTCCAGTCAGGGTTGTTCCATAGCCCTGTGCCCGGTGAGAGGCTGCCGCGACCCTGACGGCTGCCACCGATTGTAATAAAATAAAATATAAAATAGTGTAATAAACAAGTATAACCGTATAAATCTGATCTTTCTAGATTACGGTGCACTCTAAAATGGGAATTCTGCATTTGAAATTGTAGCTGCCGTCTCGAATAACATGTGCGCCCGTATTTTAATAATTACGATAGTGCGGCACCGGCTGTAATAGAGCACTGACGATCCCCGGAGGTGACACCGACACTGATGTCCTGTGCCGAGTATCACCTTTTGGTAGACTTTAATCGAAATTTAACTTAAAGTAAGAGGTACACATAAAAATAAAGACTAAGACAAATACATCACAACTTTTTTAGTTAAATATAAACATCAATCCATCCTCTTATATGAAGGTGTAGAATGTAATGACCAGAAAGTGAAAGCAGATCTTTGAACAGAGGATGATGATATCAGGTCTGAAGTGTGATTCATTCATATAATTGCATAATATATGCACTGACTATAAACATAATCGGTGCCATCAAACTTGTTACAACTTTCCTTAAAACGTGAGCAATAAGAGGTTTTTTAGAGTAGTAATTCTTTTGTTAAAATGAGTAAACTAATGTGTTAAGAATGTTAGCGGTAGTACTTGTTGTCATGTTAAGAAGCAAGCTTGTTGTACCCAGCCGTGCAGTGGCTCCTTTTCCTTTCACCTGAGTAAGATAATGAACCTTGACTGCATCAGAAAATAACTCCACTATTAGCCACTGCCCCTCTGGACATAAGATCTCCAAAATGCTTGGCAGTCATTGCGCCCTGCTTTATTTCCATGGAGAGGTGCATTTATTTGGAGTTTACCTCTGTGACAGCATCTGTAAGCCTTCATCCTTTGTTGCCATTACTGCATTACATGCCATTGCATCATAACTTCGGCTTAAAAAGGGTTTTGCTTGTCTTTTTTCACTTTGCCTGTTCATATTTTCCATTCTGATACTAATTTCCTTCAAACCTGCTGTATGTCATTTGAACTATTATTCTACTCTTATGCTTTGTCTTAGGAAAAAAAACCTTAAGTATCCACTTGAATTTGGGCAATACGGTGCAACGGACCCTTATTTTACATGGGTATCAGTTGCACATTTTCAAAGACACAAACATTTTTAAGTTTATTTTTATTTATACACTTGTCTGTTTTCAATAAAATGAATTTGTCGGAAGCAAATGCAGTCCGCGTTAGCTGGCAGTAAAAAGCACCGAGACAATAGGAATGTGGGACTCGGTTTCTTCACCTCAGCTCCAGTGTTTACCGCTCATGTGTGGTGTGCTTAGGATAATCGGCACTCCCTCTTTCTCACCCCTTATCCCTCTCCATCAGTTTGAAAAAGGTCCACTTTTACTTCATCTGTCCATAATTCTTTGTTCCAGAACTGCTCTGACTTACCTTTGTGCTTCTTTGCAAATTCAAGTTTGTTTTTTTATTTTCCTAGTGCCAATGAAAAGTTTGCATCTTGCAGTGTAGCTTCTGTGCTTCTATCAGTCTTTCAAATTCACCAGTCTAAGGGTGAACTGTGATAATTTCACTCCTGCACTCATATGTCCCCATGCTTATGCTCAGCATATTTTAGGATGTCTGATATGTAATAATTCCAAGATTAAATATGCCCACTTTTGAGTAAATTACATTGACAAAGCATTTTACACATCTTCTGTACAAGTAATACGTTAAACTTCAGAAGAAGGTACACACATTACCCTGTACCTCCTAATATATACATCATTTTAGCTTTCCTCCGCACTCCATGTTTCAAAGATACAGGCCAATCCCTGTATGAACGCCAAATTACTGCAGTGAAGTAAGTCTGGTCTACAGCTGCTGAGCCTGCAGCGCAGGCTGAGGAATGGCCACTCACCTCGGCTACGCTGGGGTCAGTCAAGGAATCGGAAGGACGCAGCAGCCGTGGCTTGAGCTCCAACGTTGATCTGGTGGGCAACGGGGTGGTGCTGAGGCAAGGGAATGGCGGCCCTAATCTTGGAGCCGCTCCAGCTGACGCCGATTTCTTGAGCGAAGGTTCTCGCTTTGGGGCCATGCCTCCACCTGAGCAGGTATCGTCCGTTTTCTCGGCGTTTAAGGCAAATGAATTGCTGCTGCACTCTTTCGCTGACAGCAAAGAGCTGAGAGGGAAAGTATGTCAGATCTGTGTGAATCCTTAGAGACAGGGAGAGAGAGTGAGAAACAGAGAGAGAGAGAGAGAGAGAATTTACCTTGGGAAGCTAAGGTAGATGAATAGATGAGCTACAGTGGGGGATGTAGGAGGAGAAATAAGAGATGAGCATAGGGCTGGATGTGTTTGTGTGTGCTTAGCAACCAAATTTACATTATTTCAATATTTTACACACTTACTCAGAGCAATTGTGTGTGTGTGTGTGTGTGTACCTGTATGTGTTCTGAGCATGTGTGCTCATTTGTTCCCCAGTTGGCTTAGAACACTGGAAAACTATATATAGATTTGCTATTTTGGTTTCCATCCATTTCTATTCCCGAGAAATTCTGTCTCCCTTTAGCCTCTTGTTCTGATTGGCCAGATCCACATCAAGTACCTCAAGCTGAGAGAAGGCTGAGGACTCTTTCAACAGAGGAGAGTGTGTCTGTATGTGGGTCACGGTATGTCAGATCATCCAACTTCTTGCTGCCAGATTTAGCTCTTCCTGACATAGTTTAATATTATTTCTTCCCGGTGTCAAACCTGCCTCATCTGGATGATTCAGAGCATACTCAGCTATGTATTTGACATGTAAGAAATTCTATAAAATTCCCCACATTTACCAAGTAAATCTCACTCACTAAAGACACGGTCCGAGTGTCTATACGGTTTCTTTAACATGCTTAAGCATGGAAGCAAGATGGTCTGAATGTTCTTCGGCCAGGTTCTTGCGACTACACTCGGAAAAGTCGTCAGACAACGTCTGAAACACATCAGCTTGCTGCACTTTGGACTGATGTCCCATTCGGCTCTGCCCTGAGCTTCCAGGGAGGGCTTTGGACCACCATGACCCCAGTCATAGTGCAGAATTCTGATTTCTACACTTCTCATTCATGTCCAGCTAATGACAAGGCGCTGTGCAGAAGAGCTGAGAGCTGACAGAAGGAGTGATGTGCTGTTACTGTCATTAATGGGAGCTGGCATCTTGCAGACAAACTAGTGAAGTATGAGGCACCCTGGGTGATTTCAGTCTCTCTCATACTGGCAGGATGATGCCATTTTGATCAGCTGCTTTGGGATTCATGCAGCAAATGACACACTTTAAATCCATTACACTAAATCTGACAAATGCCACTGCCGGTGAGGAGAGACTGAGGCTTCCAGGAAGTCTAAAAAGTCATTCTGTGCCTAATAATAATCTGCTGGAGCTTTGCTTGGTGCAAAATAAGGTGATTCCAGCCATCAGCGTGCCTTCCCCTGGGGAATATGCTGATTCCACATACTCATTTAATATACAGTTGGTCTCTCCTAGGAAGCCAGGCGGTGTAGTGGTCAGAGTTGTCATCTTTCACTGAAAGGAACCATATTCATATCCTGCTGTAATACCCTTAAGCACAGCATTTACACTAAATTGCTCCAGTAAAAGTTACCCAGCTGTATAAATGGGTGAATCAGTGTAAGAACTTTAAAACTATAAGTTACTTTGCAGAAAATCTTATGTCATTCATTTATTTTCATCAGCTGCTTGTCCTGATATGGGTCACAGTGGTCTAGAGCCTATCTTGGAGCCAACAGGCAACAAGTAAGAAGGAGTGCCATGGGGAATCATAGGGTAGCCTCATATCCAGTCACACAGTATGGGCAATTCAAAGTGACCAAATAACCCAGGACACACGCCATTGAACTTTAGAAGGAAACCAGAGCACCCAGAGGAAACCCGTCCCATGGGGTGGACATGCAAACCCTACACTGACTGAGCTGGATTCAAAAGTACACCAAAATCGGTCAGGCACTTCACAGGAAAAACAATTATTCTGTTTTGTCACAGGAAAAAATGAGATACAGAACACATTGTTAGTTGCTATATTGTCCATTTTTCAATCGCATTATTTAAATGTGTGTTTAATTTTTCTCCCTACATTTTGCCTCACTATGTACAGAGGGACAGTATCATCACCTTTCAGATCACTAACAAACATAATTTAGACATGATCTTGTCCCCTGTTAGCAGCACAGGAATGAACTGTTTGAAGGAAGAATGATACACTAGTTAATGCTGTTCTGAGTCAACTTGTACCTTGTTCCTTTCTAAAAAATTTTAAAGATGTCTTACACTGAAAGCGGACAGTTTGTCACACACACACCTAAAGCCACCTTTTTAACATAACAATGAAATGCAATAAAAGCAGAGCAGAGGTTGTCAAAAAGGTGAAGAAGGATAATTATTTCAACACTGAACAGTTGGGTGGAGGCGAGGCGTAGATTACTGATGGAGATGAGGTGACAGGTGGCAGAACAGCGATGGTGCAGTAGTCAGCAATGCCACCTTGAACTGAAAAGATCCTGATTTGAATCCATCCTCCTGCTGTAGTACTCCCGAGCAAAATATTTACTCCAAATTGCCCCGGTAAAAATTAACCGGCTGTGTAGATGGTTAAACATTTGATCGTAACTAAAATGAAAACAAAACATCTAAAATGAGATAATTACGGGTTTACGTCTATAACATTGTGAATACACGTACAAGATTTTTCTGAAAGCCTGGATTTTAAAAATTGGATTCAAGAGTAAAATTGAAGTACATCGCTGCTGCTCTAACTCCCCAAACTATCCACAGATTTGGGGGTTTGACTGAAAACCCTACAGCATTAAAGGTGAACAAAGAAATGAGTAAAACATGTAAAACGTACAATTAAGCTA
This sequence comes from Heterotis niloticus, assembly GCA_018136845.1. Classification (NCBI taxonomy): domain Eukaryota; kingdom Metazoa; phylum Chordata; class Actinopteri; order Osteoglossiformes; family Osteoglossidae; genus Heterotis; species Heterotis niloticus. The sequence continues at coordinate 2,281,950 of CM030898.1, forward strand.
TATTTGCATGCTAGAGTCTCGAAATATTTTGTATTCCTATCACTTTTTTCATGTGCAAAAAGCTCATGTGAAGCTGGAATCTGGGATATTTTATCAGTCCAGAAACCAGATCTCTTACACACATATTGTCAAGGCCAGTGCTACTTAAAATAATCAGTGTATTGACACTGGCAGCGGATGTTAATGTAAAAAACATAAAAAAACAATAGCATTTATAATACAATTTATACCATTACAATTTCAGCGTTTGTTGTTAAGGAGCCCTGCAGTTCACCACACCAAAACCATACTCTTCTACAAAAAAGAGAGCAGAGGTACAGTACATGACAGGAAAGCCGTCCATTTTCCATTTGTCTTCTCCAACTTCGGCATTTAGCGCGATCACTTACCTTGACCAACAGGTGTCGCCATTGTCCAAGGGATTCATTCACATCTTTTCGGCCGTTCTTTCAGACGCTCGAAAAATAAGGGAAATATTTCAATAACCGGGTGAGAAAACTATTAGGGCAACAAAAATATGAGGAACGATTTTCACAAGTTATACAAAAATACTGAGGGACAAATTAGGCTTGATGGGACATCTGTTGTGTTATCATACCCATACAACAGACTTGGGAAAAATCACTAAAAACGCGTAAAGATGGGGAAAACCTGAAAATAACTAAAGTTAAAAAGTTCTGCCCTTAAATCAGTTTCTTTTAGTACGCGTTAAACCCGTTATTAGACAGTAACGTTGAGGTTCAAGGTATCTCCCTATCGCTGCATAACTTTAGTAGGTCGCATATATAAACTTAGAAATGAGACGGAAAACAAACATCTGGGTCCTTTGTCGGCAGTTTTTTTTTTTTTTACATTTTAACTCGCTGTACCTCGCGTGCAGAAGTTTTTCTGGGTACAAAGTACACAGGAAAATCTTTCGTCGATGCTGGGAACAAACATATAAGCAATCGGAGTTGCTTTTAGGAATTTTAGGGGGAGATGTTAGGCTTATCGGACGCCGGAGGAGACTCCTCTCCCTGTTCGAGCGAATGTGCATCAGGAAGAACTGCTGGGAATGCGGTTGGCAAGTAATTTGTGCGTTTTATAAGTGTTTGAACTTTTGTCCTGTCGTGATTCTCATTCTTCTCCTGTGTTTAATCGGAAAAAACAACAGCACATCTGCTAAGACGGCATCTTTATCGCCCCCAACATCTGACCGGTTGTTACGTCACCGCGCCTCATACGTTTACTAGAGCGTTCGCTTTTTCCATCTTGGAAAGAAATAATAACCCCAGGATAATGCTCTAAAACGACGAAAATGAATAAATGATCAACAAATCGCAATAAAATACAAAGTCGCTTGAAATTTGGAAGATTTAGAATGACATCTTTGGTAAGTCTAGTCGAAACAACTTGCTCGTGTTCCCGAAATGAGTGTTTTAAATTTAAAAAAAAAAAACAAAAAAAAAACCACCAAAACGTGAATGTATGAAATGTTTCAAAAATCACCGTGCGAGGTTGCGGGTCTTACGTTGAAGGCGAGCAAGCGGTCGTTCGTTAATAAAACGTTGGTTCGACGCCGCCTCGTCAGACTTTGTGCCCCGCGCGCGCGCGCATGCGCGCGCCCTCCGCCCGCGAGGTGGCGACCCGTCGCGCGCTTAATGGGCCTTGAAATGACCGTTTAACAATGGCGCGAAAACACCGACGTCGCGACTCGTGTGCGCTTGCAAACACACGACGCGTATGCAGAACATCCGTGTTTAAATCCCATATATATATATTCATACTTTTTTGTTGTTTTGTTGGGAAAAGCACGCAAAAACTTTTAGCCTAGCCGTGGCCGAATTGCCGTAATTCATGGCTCACGACGAACTGGATCGAGCCCTCTGTTTGTGCCCCAGCTGGGCTATGGCGGCGGCGGGGGGGGGCCGAGGGATAAAGCCGAGTCTGCTGAGGGGACAGAATTGTCTCCACTTTATATTCGCTTTATATTAAACGTTTGAAGAGATTAGGCGGTTAATCCGCAGCCCTCCCCGACACTCGTGTGCAGCAGCCCAGCACGCAGCCTCGCAACCCCGTTCTTCAAACGCGCCAACTGCGTCGAAGCACAAATATTCCGCGCATTCGAAGGAGGACGACGACGACGACGCCGCCGCCGCCTTTCATTTCAACGTTCAAACAGCAATATTTAACAAGTCCGTTCTTCAAGCGGCGTCCGCACAGTAGCATCTGGTGGCAGCCCGTAACGAGGTTTCAGGGGTGTCGTTATGAATTGGAAAAGTAAACTTGTCCCTTAATTTCTCGAAGCCTATAGAGAAATGAAATTAAATTACATGAAACTGGCAGAAAGGTTTCAATTGTTCCTGTAATGAAATTATGAGGGCTCCCCCAGCAAACCTCGAACAAAATCCCCGTGCCCTGCCAAAATCTTGCCGCCACCTGATTTCTTTCTAATAATATTAGGGCCGTCTCTCTGCTGTGTCATGGTAATGACTGCCGCTCCTCCAGCTGCCCGTGTATCACATTAGCCAAGCTTAATATTGACCGCGCGCGGCACGTGAAACAATAAGCGGCGGGGACAGGAGGCCCGGAGGCAGTGAGCCAGTCGGCGTGCTCGGCAGGAGGTGGGCCAGGGGTAAACCGCTATGGCAAACTTTCCTTTGCCCTCAAGGAGCTGCGGCATCAATGAAGCCCGCAGCGCCGGCCTGGTAAGGCTCGCCCGTAGCTTCTACGCTGCGTGCGCCCGCTTACCAAAACCGGACTGACAAGAGACCATGAAACTCGAGGCAACTTGATTCCCTTTATTTTGCCCGCCTTTCTTTCTGCGTGGCCGACCCCTCGTTTCGCATAGGCCAACCCGGCATTTCACGGCTGCTCCGTACGTCTTTAAAAAGGAGCCTGGCGGTATCCTTGGGCTGGAGAAAAAAGTCAAAAGACGCTATAATCCCACACTATCTGTTGTGCTAGCGGATGGAGGGCGACCGTGTTTGTGTTTTGTTCTGTTAATCTGAATGCGGTCTTTGAAACGTGGACGCGAATTTACAGCGGAGCCCGGATGATGCGGATTCAGACACCAGAGCCACAACAGGTGCAGAGTGGCGCAGTAAGGACTTAAATCACAGTGAAGTCCGGGCTGCTTCTTTCCTCTATCGTTTTTCCATCCCGTCTGTTTAAAATTACAGTTAGATATTTACAGCACCGGTAGCTAAAAGCAGTAAAACACATCGACAGTCTGTTTCTGAAGCGCTAGCAACTCGGTCGGGCCACACATATGGCGTCCAACATGCTGTGCTCCGCTCGGGCAGTAACCTGGTTCGTTTTATAGAGCACCGGTGACGTTTTTTATATTCAAGAACTGGGGGGGGAAAAAAAACAAGGGAATTTTCCTTGAATACAGACAGATGCTTTAAAATAGCGCGTGTACCTTACACAACGTGGCCTTCTCCCGAGTATCTGTGCCTTCCCCTCTTTACGGTGATATATTTCGGTTGGAGAGGAGCTCGGTGTAATTAAAATCATTGCGGTCCGTATTGTGAGCACACGGATTACAGCTATTGATGAGCGGATGGGTGTAATCTATTCAGCTCCTCTCTCTTCTGTCCTGTACACGGCCCCCTTGGGATATGCCAATATCTCCCTGGACAGTTGGGTTGGCAGATGGACCCCCTCCCTCTTTCCACCACCTCCTAGTCCACTGAAAATACAAAGGTGCGGGATTTAACACTGGCTTGGGTGAGCCGGGATGAAGAGGACCACTTTATGTTTTATTTGCAGGCTGAGAATGGCCAATAAAACTCTGCAATCAGTTTAAAACATTCATCTGCCGAAAATGATGCCTGCGGAGTCAAGATGTCGATTGACAAGAATTAGAAATACCGCCGTGTGATTTATAACTTCTCTCAATGTTTTCGCATGAAAAAATGGACTTTTATACATTCACAGAAAAGTCTGCACACTAGCACACAAGTTCAGTCTCTGCGTAAACTGTTTTTTTTTTTTTTCCCCCTCCATGTAGACTTCTTATGTAAAGTTTGTAGAGCTGGATTTGTGCAAATGGCCAAGTGTTACAGCTGTGTGACTGCTTAAGCAGCTCCTACTAAGTGCTTTGCTGGAGGCAGCAACGGCAGCGTCCCACCCGGTGCTGACACCAGCAACCTGCCCATCTTGCTAACCACTCATCCGCACTGTCACCCTCAAGGCACAGCCATTACTACGGGGCCCACTTCTACATTTTGGTGATTAACACACAGATGACTTGCATGCAATACGTGCATTTTCACTTTATGGCCTTGCACCCCCAACGCATCACGCTCCCACCTTGCACCACGACGCCACGGACTGCAGCAGTCTATCTGTTGAAGGGCTGCAGGTGGCCTGGCCTCTTAGTGGATGACTTTTACACCTCCAATTACATGGTTGCCCCGTAAAATAATACAGGTTTGATTTACACTGCCACCTTCCCAGTCTCGGCTGAACTGTTCATCTTGCTCTGGATTCTTCTGTCCCCTCCCCATTTATTCCAACCCTCCTTCCTTGCTTTTCTGCCCTTCCTGTCTGCCTCTTCCTAAGTAATTTCCATTCCACATACTTACTTACATTATAAATGTCTATTGTAAAGGGATTGTTTTCTGTTCACTAAAAACAACTGAAAAACTCCGTCTTCCTATTTCACTGGCCTGACTCATTTTGAATGAACAAAACAGAGTCAACAGATCCACTTTTTATTAATAATTATCAGGGTTTTTTTTTTTTAACAATTATACATCTGCCATTCGGAACAGAGCAGTTCTGCAGCAGCAGGAAGTGGGACTTGAACTGACAACCTTCAGGCTAAAAGTCTTAACTATATTAGTTTGCCTGTGCTATTCACCCAGTTTCCACGTTACGCTGTCGGGAGACAAATTCTGATGTAGGTTATTGCAAGATGAGAATATAGAGTGGCGTGGCCATGTGTTTTTCCATCATGTTATACAATGTAAAAATAGATATTAGCAGTGAGCCTTCTCTCCAGTCTTCCCTTTCGTTTTGCTCCCACCCCCATCTCTCGCAATGCCTCCCAGTATGTTTGTCTGTGCAGTGTGTAGACTCGGGGGGGACCTTGTCTCTCCCAGAGGGGGGCACAAAATGCTCTGTTGTGTTCAGCTCCAGTGAGCAGCAGCTTACAGAACAACCTGGGTCACTTTGGTCCTATTGGGATACACCCTGCTGACACACATGAGCTGTCTGCATGTTGTGTCCCCTCACACTGGGATACACACACATGCGCACGAGATGCGCGCGCGCGCACACACACATACGGAGGGAAAATATACTTGAAAGTCTACTTTCACAAAAGTTACTTTGTCAATAAATAGTAACAGTTACGTTACAAAATCTGTTCGGACAAACAACCCTCGGTCAGTCTTCATTTAGAGGTTCTTTGACATATTTTATATTTAGGGGAACATGCAGGTGACGATCAGAGTTTAATTCACTGAAAAGATTTCAAAGCGTATCCAAAATCTGAATTCAGTTTGCATGGCTACTGATAAATTTAACATTAGATGCAACATATTTATTTTCAGGTGTGTCATCCAACTGGAATGCAAATGAGGATTACTGGTATTTTCGTGTTTAGTACAGATTCCAAAAATCTGATTTGCGTAGGTCTGTCATTTTATTTCTAAGGTTGAGACTATAAGGACAGATCTTGCAGTATGACAAAATTTTAGTGTTCCATAAGATGCCTTAAAAGTAAACTTTCGTCCTCTGGAGTGCGTAGTTTGCTCATCGGCTTGGAAACTAGGGAGCACCTCATTTGCATTCATTTCAAGTTGACCCCCCGCCCAGCCCCCATCCTCCTAATACAAGCTCCCGCCATCCTTTTATGAATATTACAAGGGGCTCAGCTTTCAGGGGGAGCATGTGTGCAGGGTTTTAATTCCTATTGTATTCGTGCACCCCCAGTGTGTGTGAGCGCGTGTGTGTGTGTGTGTGTGTGTGTGTGTGTGTGTGTGTGTGTGTTTGTTTGAGAGTGAGCGGTAGAAAGACAGGACAAGGGCCCATCTGTCAGAGCAGCGCATGTTTCCCCTGTCCTCTCCAACCCGGCCTCGGGGGAGCCTGCTGGGACGTATCTCACTTGTGGCAATGCTTTTTTTTTTTTCTACAGAAAGGGTGAATTAAACCGCAAAACACAACCCCACTAAAATAGATAGATAGATAGATAGATAGATAGATAGATAGATAACCTTATAGCCACATGTAAAAATCCAAGACAACAGTATGTTTGTCTTCCTACAAGAATGAATGCATTTTTGTGTATATTGTATATAATTTACTTATGTAAGGAATGGAGTTATGTTTTCATATATCCAGTTTTTTTTATTCAGGAAAATATCTTCTCATTCTCTTTTTGAGAACAGCTCTTAACAAGATTCCCTTTTGTTGAAAATGTGATATGTTGTTGTACATTCTTGTAAATACATTTTGCCCTAATTTCTTTTTTATAATAAGCTTTTGTAATGATTTTTTTTTAACTTCAGTCCAAAGTGGTGATCCAAATATTTCAGCATTTGTTATCATTGACTATTTCTGTGAATGTCCCTCAACATTTAGAAATGCCTTAGATAGGATCCCTTGCACTGCTGATCTGTCCTAAGACTCTGCTTTACTATTTAGATGTCCACTTATGGAAATCACAGTAGGAATTTCTAAACTTCTGAATCATTAACTTATTAGTTTCATAGTTGGAAAGCTGAAACATCCATTCTGTGTAGTTAAATTGCAAGAATAAAAACAGCAAACAAAAAAGTTTTTCATACAGTTCACAGAGTGTGATATCCACAAATGTAATGAATAAAGATAACATTGATACAGTATGCTGTCTCCATTTCTGGTGAACTAATATTTTTTGCCAATAAATCCCATAAAATTTGATTAATGGCTTTTCTGCTTATCAGCCTTTTTGAGACCGGCAACCACTGTCTTAAGATTGTATAAAAAGCCGAAAGTATAAATAATTTTTACATTTCATGACAGGTGAGCCAACTTGAACTTCCCAGCCATTTGAAACAATTGTAAAAAAACAAAGACTGAGCAGTTTCCTTTGAAAATAGTGATGTTTCATGCTTATTATACTAATTTTTGTTATGTGTTCTCGAATGTTAATATATGGCTCACCGGAAATCCATTTTCCAAGCAATGATAGCCCTTAGAAGCCTTGGAAATATGACAACTCATAGATTGTGAAATGCATATTCATATGACTCCACGGAAAAGCACGTCTTAAAGCAGTTGAGTAACAATGAAAGTTAGCCACGAAAAGGAATTCCTATGCAATTTATAAACATCAGTGTGAAGCAGCATCAGCAAAACCAAGCAATAGCTGTGCTTGGATATTTAACAGGAAAACAGAACTAAGCAGAACACTATTATTGTCCTAAACTCATTTAGCTGATCCTTTCTTGCAAGTGTCTAGCAATGCTAGGTTTGAATACTGTGCTACTGACTGTTATGTACACATTTGTACCCATTGTCCATACATATGGACATTTTTTACTGCAGCAATACCCATTTTAAAACCCAACTTTATTAGAAATCAGTAAAGCCCTGCCTCACTCCTGTCTGCGCTTGGAACGCATTAGTGAGTTGGCCACCATGGATCACCCTGCAAGTCATCCCCTCACAGGAGTTTCAGATGATGGGGGTGACCTTCTCCGGCATCCCATAGTGCCTCGGCAGCTTCCAGGGGCTCTCCCTGTCCACGTTATAAAACGCCTTCTCATAGTTGATGAAGTTGACATGCAGGGGCGAATTCCACTCCGGTGACTGCTCCAAGATGATGCGCACCGTTGCAATCTGTATGTCAATCCCTTGCAAAAACCAGATTGCTGGTATCGGTGCTGCGGGCCCAGAGCATCCCTCGTTCTTTTTGGGAGGATTCTGTCGAATACCTTCCCAAGGATAGAAAGTAGAGTTATCCCTCTGTAATCTGAACAGGTGCTAAGATCGCCTTTCTTAGGGATCTTGATGAGGCAGCCCTCTTTCCATTCTGATGGGACATGTTGCTCGTTCCAGATCTCCTTGAAGAGGGGGTAGAGCATCTCCACGGTGATCTCGATATCCGCCTCGAGCGCCTCTGCCGGTATGATGTTAATTTCAATGCCAAAATGGCCAAAATTTATTTGATAAAGCACCTCTTCCACATCATCCATCTTTTAATACACGAGGTACTCATTACCTTCAAGCACAAAAAACACATTACCCGATAGCACTTAACTACTATACACTTTGTCAATTCAGAACAACACAAAACTAAGCAGCAAATGGAGCAAATATCTAACCTTTAGCATTCATTCCCAATTATATCAAATTTTACATCTAAACACAACAGACATTATATGCATAAAACACAAATTAAAACCGTAACATTTTGCATTAAATAATCAATTTTAAGCATTTAAGCTCAAGATGGTTTCACAGCAATGTCATCTGCTATCTCTAAGCTAACAATGGAGGAGGTTCCTTCTTGGGCTATTAGTGCAGTGTCTGTAGGTGCACAGCTTCCCTTCCTATGTCTTTTCCTGGTTCCTGATCCCATTGCCCACATCCTTATTCTCAGGTTCAGGGGCAACAGATCTCTCTCAGCTTGGGAGCACACAGAGGCCTCCCTGATCTCAGAGGGCTCCCTCTGGGAGCAGCTTCAGGAAAGATAATGGAGTGAATTTATTTTATGCGTTAGTAGTAAATGTGGAAAACCAGCCTCATATTTGGTCATATCTCAGTAAAGGGTATTGAATATTTTCATTTGTGTATACGATAACTTGTAAGTCAAAGACCTGTATCTCAAGGCATACCTGTATGTCAAGTCTTCTACTCAAGTGTCCCCAGCGCTCATGCGGACTCCCTGAAGCTGGCTGTGCTTGGTGAAAAGGTCAAAAGCTTGGGCTGCTATTAATGATAGAATATGGTGGTGGGTTGCACTGAATATTCATCCTCACAAGGTCTGGGTGCAGGTAAGCATCAGACTCTCTGCCTCCAGTTCAAATGCCTGTTTCAGTCCACTACATTTTAGAAATCCCTTTCAGGTCAAAACTGCTATAAAAAGTTACCCACAGCATTTGTAAGACAAAGGATTCCCTCACATAAATGGTGACCACCATGTAGTTTTCCATCTGTAGTCTTTCTACCTTGTAGGGTAAAAGTTCTAAGCGCTTACCAAGAGTCTTGCACTTTTTCAGTGTGTTCCACTAGTACAGTAGTCTCCTCATCTGTGTACATCAAGTCAACGTACCCAGCTGATCCATTCTGTAGATAACCCGATGAGGACAAAAGCTGCACGTTATCTTAACCAAAAGGCTGAGACTCACACCGGAGTTACACATTTTAGTTTCCTCCTCATCTCGGCCTCTGCTACGGCCTCCGCCGACTCAGGGCTCCGCGTGAGCCGAGATAGACCTCACTTTCTCGACAGGTTTGTTGAGTCGGAGTCTCTCACCAGAAGTGATATTCCCCTCTCAATGCACCACAGCATAAAAGACCACGCAGGTGACCACAGCCTAGTAGAACACGTGGAGGATGTTGCTGCCCAGGTTAATGTACCATAGCTAAGAAGTACAATCTGCTGTGTCATATCTCATAGAGAGCATCTGTGCTGTGACACCAATTCAGTTTGGACCTCCAAGTACATGTAAGACTGAAGAACCTCCATGTGTGCATCTTTAATAGTAACTGAGCACAAGGATTGTTTAACTCTGCAAAGGTCAGCTTCCAGCTCCTTTGAATGTAGTGATTATGTCTTCTGGTCATTTTAAGCTGTTTCAAGTTCTTAGTTTAAATGGTTCTTTTTTACAACGCTCGCTCACATACACAGGAGTTAGACGGCTGGGTTTGAGTGTTTCTCTGTAGGTCGTAGATAAGAGCCCATAAATGAGTGGGCTCTTTTAAATTTGTGTTTCTCGATGAAGTGAATTCATCGCACTGGGGGACGCAGCCCCTGGGTTCCGAGTCGGCCAGGCCAAATGGTCATAAAGGAGGCATTTGGGACGATGGGCTCCGCTATTCCCTGTCTAAGCTGCAGGTGTGATGGAGGACAGACAGGGATTCAGTGGACAGGGAGAGGAGCGGGGTCGCCTGGGGAGGCTGAGGCAGGCATGGCATAGATCTACTGAGTGAAAGGCCTCCACCCATACAAAAATGTGCACATGCTCTTTCTGCACCACATGGGACAACACACACTCACTCATGGCACATATGTATACAAAACCTAAAATGCAGAAACAAGCGCAAGCTGTTATAATTGTTATTTATCCTCCAATCGCTGTTTTGTTTCACCTAATTTTAAAAAAACGCCAAGAAATAAAAAGGGTTTCTTCGGACCCGACCACAGTTTTCCCCCAGTTATTGAACAAATGGTGAGCATTTCCCAGAGCAAAAAGACAAGCGCGAGCAGCATGATCCGTGCCGACTCAAGGTAGCATCGGCTGGCTGTAGGTCCGGTCGTGGCTCCGAGTTCTGGCTCGTCCATTAAGTCCAACAAGATGTTTTGGCTGAATCGGGGCCTCGATTTCTCTTTGGCTCTGTGTGTCTGTGAGCTTGTGTGTGTGTTTGCCGGGTGAGCCCTGCCAGGCCCGTGGTTCCATTCACCTCTACTTACTTGGCTTTATTTTTCTTTCCTCTATGTTTAGTTAATGACTTTTTACAATAATAACAACTTTCGGAAATGCGCCTTTCTGGCAACAAACTACACTTTTAAAATAAAATACCGTTTTGTCTTGGCATTTCATCACCTTAGGCGCAGCGGGGCCAAGGAAACCTCAAGACGCGTCGCGCACTTTCTTAAAACTCCATTTTTTTCCGCCTCCGACGACGCGCGCGCAATGCATCCGGTTCGGTTTTTAGGGAAGAAAAAAAAAAAATGCCGTGGCGCGCGCCGCCCTGTCTGTGCGTTCACGCGACTCGCACGCGCCGGAGGGCCGCCTGGGGAAGGAGGTGGGCGCGAGAGCCCCGCGCGCGACAGATGCGGCGCTCCTCCTTCACGCGCGGACCATCTGTTCGTTCGCGTGCAACCAAAAAGGTAAAAAAAAAAAGAAATAAAATAAATAAACAACAGCGCGCCGAACTTCCCTTCGCGTTGAGAAACCTCACTCGGCTCAGCCGCTTCGCCGCTGTCCAAAGTGTAACTTTTACGACATCTCACGCAGCGTTCGTTTGTCATGTCGCCGGCGTCACTTAGCGGCTACGGAAGTGCGTTCTTGGCAGTGGAGCCCAGATTCTGCGGTTCGTCCTGTCCCGCGTCATTTCAAGAGGTGCGCATCCAGTTTCGTTGTACGGATAAGTTGCTGCTGGATGTTACCAAGTTGCAGTAAAGGCCTTAAGATGAAATTCCTCGTCACTTCAGCCTTTAGAGCCTAGGTCGCCAATATGCGGATCCGGACCCAGACGTAAGAGGCATCGCTAAAGCGCGGACCGCCGGAAGTTCCGGAAGTCTCCCGCATATTGACGGCGGCTCCCGAACCCCCGCCAGTCGTACGCAACAGTATCTCCGAAATGAGTTTTTAGTGACCCCCTCGGACTCAACAGCTCTGGGATCTTACAGGTACCCCACCAGAACCCCCCCCTCCAACGACCACATACGCAGGGGTGTGAATCACACCAAAAACGTGAGACTCGGACCTTTGACGGGACAAAACGGACCTCGTCGCATTTCTATTCAATCCCCCCGCTTTAGAGCAATAAGAATCCGGAGCCAACGCATGACAGCACGTTTTCAGAAATAAACGGTCCAGCTTTTCTTAAAAAAATTCTGCTGGAGATGTTACAGTAAGATGGGAAGCATGATGCGCGCATGGTCATAGTTCGGGGGGGGGGGGGGGCAAGGGAGGCCCAACGGTCGCAGACGCGGTCCTCGCGCGGACAATGGGATCAGTGCGCGGGCCACGTGCGGCCCACAAGCCTCGGCCGTCGATGCTTCGCGGTCACAATGGATCCCCCGCGGCGGATTCGCCCCCCATCGACGCTGTTTGTTAAGCCTCGGCATTTGGGGAGGAACCGTTTGGCCAAAACGTCGTTACTGCTGAGCTCTGCTGGCCAAACGCGAGACACCGGCGCAACTTTTTTCAGAACAATTTTATTATTCGCGTGCTGTGAATGAAAACTGTTACGTAACAGCTACCCTAAATTCTGTCACAGTTCTTGTATCACATTAAAAAAGCGGTGCATTGTTCGAAAATGTTTCATAGCGGCTTCACCGCTGTAGGCGGTAAGAAGTAAAAGCTTTAAATGAATGACAAAGGCCTAGCCTAGAAGAATTTTTTTGTTTTATCAGCTGTTAATACTTTAACGTTTGGTTAGTCGATGTGGTACGAATTGGACGACATTGGCTGTTTGGGTTCACTTGTAAGGGCGGTGTAAAGCGAACGGGTGCCCCCCTCCACACACACACACACACACACACCTGCTTGCGGAGCTGTCAACATCACTTACACACCGTCTCTTCCTCCGCCAGACTCAGGCCGTGTGGACCGCAGCAACATCTCTCAGGTTTATACAATAAACAGCGCATTTCCCTACAATATTTCTCGTTTTTTAAAATCATTTTACATCACAGTATAAATTATTTAATCGTAAATAACTGTAGATAATTGTTGTTGGAGTTGAAAAATATGTCATCGGAATCTCTGAATAAAACCGTTTATATAGCAGGCAACAGCATTTGGACCAGGAAAGTCACCATTATTATATTTCATGCGTGACATTTTTGTCATCATTTTTTAAGTTGTATTAAACTGACGCCTTTGTCCACGTCCGAGGTGATTTACAGTGTTAGACTTTAAGTTTCCCACACAGTTATTGGGCAACGTATTTTAAATATTTTTAAATCATGTTAAGTAACTTAATCGAGGGCAGTAGATGGGGTTTCGACCCGTTACGCAGTGTCGCATCCGTGGAAGTAAAAGCGGTTCTTCTGCTTCAGCTAAACAGTGGCGCGTAGGAGTGACCGGTGTGTGTGTGTGTGTGTGTGTGTGTGTGTGTGAGAGAGAGAGAGAGAGAGAGAGAGAAAGAGAGAGGCTGAGCATCAGGAAGGTCCCGGACTACATCCTTTTCCATGGTGTGTGCAGGTGGCCAGAAGGTGATCCACCTCTGACAAACAGCGATAAAGTCTACCTACATTGACGTAATTTATATGAAAGGTAGTAACCCCTGCTTGTTAGTACTTTCGGAAAGTAATCCCAAATTGCGGTGCGCAGATGCGCACACGCACGCACACGCACACAATGTGAACAATGCGTGGCGGTGTGGTCAATGACACGGGGCACGGGTCTGCCACACGCATTGATCGGGACATAGAAGTGGGGAAGTGTGTGTGTGTGTGTGTGTGGAGGGGGAGGGGGGGGTACACGGAGGGGCGTGTCCATAAGGGTAGAAAGGCCGACATCGGCGCTCCAGAGAGTCACTCTGCGATGAAAGGTGGATGTGCGCGGGTGTGCAGCTGAGGAAGCGCCGGAGCGTCGAACAGAGCCAGAGAAGTGCGGGAGCTGAGGAGCACTCATCCCCGGGAGTCCTTCGCACCCTCCTTCACGTCAACTGGGGCTTTTGGCCAGAATACGCACGCAGGAGGAGAACAGGTGCGTCGACTGACAATTTCCATTAAACCCAAAACTGCTGCTGTGTCACGAACGTCAAAACTAGTTAACAGTTACGACGCTTTGACGTTTATTCATGTTTTATTTCACACTGCAATGTGCTTCAACGGGTCTGTAAGAAACACCCCAATGGGGTCCTTTGGCTTTCACAGAGGATGCCGTGCGTGATGACAAGAAATACATTGAACAGCCACAAAGTTATATCTTAGGGTCACCACTTAATTTATGTGAGACTGGAATTTCGGAACATCAGCATGAGTCAGGACCGCGACAAAATATACCAAAAGGTAGACTTCGCACTGCGCCTGCGTTTGGTATTTGCGTTCCGTGTCATTTCTCAGGTAGAGGTCCGGTCCATACTGCTGAGCGATATGAAAAGTCCACCGTCCTGTAGAAGGCATCATGAAAAAGAAAATAATATGTTGTCGAGGACGACCTCGATATAGAAATTAATAAAAGGCACAAGATGTAGGACGAATATAATGAATTCGTGGATTGCATTGACTTTAAGCGCCCCAGTTTTCAGCGGCACAGTGGCTGCGCAAATACAGGCAGAAACACGAGATCTACAGCACAAACACACACGCACATACATAAATATACGTATCAACAGGTGAAACCAATTCACTTTCATGGTCGTGGACACCGAATCGTACGACCGAACTTTTTTTAACTCAAAAGTAGTGGGAAGGAGATCGTCCCGGTCCTCTTCCCATTGAGAAAGTCGTAAAATGCATCAGATGAGAAATACTGGGCATGCAGGCGCATCAAGCGCAGCGGCGAGCGGCGCCGATCGGGCTCACGGACCGAGGACTCGCGCCGAACCGAGGGCAAACCTTCAGCGAACCGACTGTCACCGTCGATTCGGTTTTCGTGCTGCCGGGTTCTGTTTGTTGACTCCTCTATATAGGCTAACCTCAAATGAAATCCCCTTTCGGGGGCTTTATGAGCGCAGTAAATCCTGCCGTGTCCCAGATTGACAGCGTCTCCACGACAGCGACCTAACAGCGGGGAAGCGCAAGGTTCAGCCTCCTCCTTCGGCTGGAACAGCAGCATCCAGCCCTCCGTAAAGTCAATGGCTTCCAGGAGATGAAACTACAAATGTGTTTTAATCGTGCCACACACGAGCATTCACAAAGCCAAGGAAGGGATTGTTGAAGCTGCTTGGCTGGGAGCTGTCCAGGTCACAGTGCTGAACGCCGGCTTTCAGCCTCCTGTCTGTCAGCCGTGTCTCGAAAATGCGTGCATACTGGGTGCCGGATTTAAAGAACAGGTCAGACCCGGGTTTCCGGGGGTGCGAACGAACACACGTGTTCCGGGCCGTTGCCGGCACACAATGAAGCAGTCGACCTGGCCAATCCAGTTTTAAACGTACAGTAGAACTGGGCTCATGAAAAAAACGAGGCCGCTATATTTTAACAAAGTATGTATGCTTTCGGACCGACTGCCTATAATCTCCAATAGGCCCTATGTCAGCAGCTAAGTTAAAGCACTGTCCTTCACACTCCAGAACCATTTGGACATATACATTGCAATTATATTCACTCATTTAGCAACAGGGTGTCACATGATGGTTGAAGCGGTCACCTTTTCCAGTAGAATAGAATCCAGTACAGAAATAGCTGTGTACAAAACTGATAAACAGTAGAAGCTTTTTTTGATAGCACATGTGGCTACCCTGAGATGGACCGGCATCCGCCATGCACAGTGAACCCCCGTCTTGCCTAGTATTCAGTTCTTCCAGAATATGCTGCGGACCATCACGACCCCGGTCAGGCGAAGTGGTTAACAAAAGTGACTGTTTGAGACAGAGTTTAAGGAGCAGAGAGGAGATCAGGAGACAAGTGGGTCCAGAAGTGATTTGCTTTGAGAGCCTTCTTGAATGTTGACAGAAGGTCAGAGTGAGCTGTAAGAACCTTTGGGGTTTAAACTACGGAGCTCTTGTGTGCGGTACCACCAGGAGGCCGCAGGTGAGCAGTGTGGGTGGGGTGAGTGATCGGATCTGGCAGGTAATGTTGTGCACATTGGCCTGTATTTTTCAACTGACAACCTGTAACTTTAACATTTTATAATGAGAAGCAGAATATGAATATATATTTTTAGCTCTTTTCATATTTTTTGATGTCCTTTAATTGCCAAGGAATCTCTTCATAAGGTTTGAATTTGAGAACCGTACGTACATTTGCGGTAAATTATTGCACATTAATTTTGGACGTGAACCAGAAAAGTGACAATCGGGACTTTTTTAGATCGGCTTCCCGGTTAATGAATGCAGATGACCGGAGATCTAACTTCTAAATTTCATAAAAATGAACACAAGTCAGCTATTTTTACCACTTAAGTTTTCATATTCATTTGTACAAAGTCACTGAGGTGTGATTTTGAAAAGATGCTGAATTATGTACTCTCTGTCCTTAGACCAAAATGATGACCAAGCCTTATGGGAAGCCAGGGGATGTTACTGAGCTGGTGAACTCTTTAGGCTGGATGGATGAAGACCTGAGTTCACAGGATGGAGAGGGAACTCCAGAGATGGGCCGGTACGGGCTGGCCAGGACCGGTCGCAGTGCTGGGGAACTGGGTAGTGAGGACCTGGAGGAGGAGGACGAGGATGGTGGAGAAGGAGAAGACAAGGCTCCCAAACGCAGGGGACCCAAGAAGAAGAAGATGACCAAAGCAAGACAGGAGCGGTTCCGTGCCAGACGGGTGAAGGCCAACGCCCGAGAAAGGACACGCATGCACGGCTTGAACGATGCCCTAGACAATCTGCGGCGTGTAATGCCCTGCTACTCTAAGACCCAAAAGCTTTCCAAGATTGAGACCCTGCGTCTTGCTCGCAACTATATTTGGGCCTTATCAGAGGTGCTGGAGAACGGTCAGTTGCCTGAGAGCCGCGGCTTTGTTGAGATGCTGTGCAAGGGTTTGTCACAGCCAACTAGCAACCTGGTAGCTGGTTGTCTACAGCTGGGGCCGGTCCCCATGCTGATGGAAAAGCTGGACGAGAAATGTGGAGGACCTGGGATGGCTGGCGTCGTGGGGGCAGGGCAACAAGGACACCCTTTCAGTTACTCATCTCCAGGCCTTCCCAGCCCGCCCTACGGCTCCCTGGAAGCCTCCCAGCTCCTGCACTTGAAGGCCTTTAAAGGTGTGACTTATGAGAACCCCTCGCCAAATGAGTGCAGCAGCGGCACCCCACCCTACGACGGGCCGCTTACTCCTCCACTCAGCATCAGCGGCAACTTCGCCCTGAAGCAGGAGCCCTCGCCTCAGGAAACGGAGAGGAACTACATGGCACGCTCCGTCTCAGCTGCCCACTACCTCTCCTCACACCACTACCCGCCCTCCACCATGGCAGGCCTGCCTGGGCCCCAGAGCCACACCCTCTTTCAAACATCCCGGTACGAGCTGCCGCTGGACATGGCCTTCGACTCCTTTACCCCACCGCACATGATCACACCACAGATGGCCAGTCTTTACAACGAGTGAATGCAAACCAAGGAGGGACCTTCACGCTCGAACGTGGTCTTTGGCCAGTTAGTGGGAAAAGCATTGTGATCATTACATTCTGCTGCCACGGGAACAGCCTGGCCGAATGACACGGAACTGACATGTTTACTTGTGATCATTGTTGTCGATACATTTTTGTTATTGTTAACTCAGTTTTACGTCGAAGAGGGACTTATTTTCTCCTGTGTTTATTAATTATTGTTAAGAGGCTTAGTGGATCTTCAAAAGGACACAGAGCTTTTCACTTCATAGGCAGTGTGAAGCAGCATGGGGTCAATAGACATTGCAGGCCAGGGTTCCATAAGGATTACAGAAGGAAACCTCATCTACTCTTCTGTTATTCGGACCCTAAGAGCAACGACAGAACTCTTCAAATTATAAACACGACTGTCAAATGTAATATTTCTCTTCACAGCAAGGTACAACAATTCAAGAAGCGCTAATAAGATGCACCGAGAAATGTGCACCTGTTTGCTCCTAAATTGAAAAGCACATCAAGGTTTAAAGTGTGTTAAAATAGCTATTTTGAGACCTGACCGTTTTTAAATGCTGGATATGGTCATTTAAACAGAGATGCATTTATTTATAGCTGTATTTAATATTTATTTGGATTACTGTTGTTTATATCGTTGTTGCCTCATACATTTTTAAGTCTCTGTAATGTTTTTGGTACACTGTCAGCCTCTGGCAGCATTTATAAGGTATTTAAATTATTTATTTGAACTTGTTCAGGTTATTGTCATTTTCTGTGTCCTTCCCTGGTCTTCTGTCATTTTTGTTGACTTTTCATGTATATATTTTAATGTTTTGCACTTAATCAATGTACTAATATATACAGTATTATTACACAAGTAATGCTAGAAATTGGTGGGCCTGCCATGATATGCTAAACTGAAGCAGTGATATTTTTGAAACTGGGGTTGACTGCGAGTGAACAACTGTCTAGGTGGCTTTCATTTGGAGCAACAAATTCCACTCTAAATTAGAAACTGGACAAATATAAATCCACTCTTTGACACAACAGCTTGATATGCAACCTCTCATGTAGCTCTCTGATCTGCATCCCCAGTCTATTCCAGACATCCAAAACACCTTGAGATGTGGAGTTGAACGCATGTTAAAAATGACCAGTGGGACGCACCCCACAGGTGGGCTCATGATCTAACATTTCAATGGGTCCACAAATAGTATTGACTTGCCTTGGGACAGCTGCTTAAATCTAAAGGGGTTCTGTGTCAGAAATTCAGTCAAGACATCAACAGGTGATTTACAGAACTAGTGCTGCCGGGCTGTGTTTTCTTCTTAGCCACAACTGCACACACGTCAGCTGCACGCAGTAAAACCAATGCCAGAGCAATAACAGAGTTATCTATGCAATTTTGCTTTTTAAACAAGATTTCAGACGCTGGTTTTATCGTCACCGTAATAACAAAGCAAAAAAGCAAAAAAAAAAAAAAAACAAAAAAAAAAAAAAAACACCTGCTCTCATCGTTGCCCTTTCAAAGTATTTTAAATGGAAAGACTTGGTTTTAAAATGTAGGGGTTTTCTATAGATTAAATAAATGTTATTTTAACTTTTTGGATGGAAAGGCTGTTTTTGACCTAAATAAATTTTTTTTTAATAAAATGGATGAAATTGTTTACTTAATTTACACATTTATTTTGCATGCAGAGATTATTATAAGGCAGACATTTTTTTCTGGCAGTCCTATTGATGCATGTCAAAGTAAAGGACAGAAAAAGCATACAATAGTTATTTTGATTAGCAGTATGCATTAATAGCAGCAATAATAATAATAATAATAATAATAATAATAGCAATGACTCAGGGGCTGACCTATTGAATGACAGCTAAAAGGGCAGAACTAGAACGCCCAAGTGTGTGATGTCAGACTGACTGCAATGTGGCAGATTCCTTTCAAATCACAAAGGAGTAAACGTAATGAGAACAACAAGATGGGCAAAGATTATACTTCGTCCCTGCTATCTGCCGCACACAATGCCATCACCAACACATGAAATAATGTTACAGCTGCTGCTTGAAACAGAATGCCGGCAAAGTGCAAGCAATACTATGAACACACTGGCAGACCTTTGCACAAAAGCAGTGAAAGAGCTTTCAGAAAATATTATAAAATCAAGGGTACACCGAGCAATGAGCGCAGGGCAGAGACCGCAGGCCATGGGAACGGCAGGCTGGGGAGCAGCTGATAGATGGACCTCACACCAGACCCACGGAAAAAAGATTACAATAAAGGGCAGAGAACATAAATCAAAAACTGCGCGTACTTGCATTTGGATATTTACTCTGTACATCTCGCATACCTATGCTACACGAATGCAGGCATCTTTCGCAGGCATCTCTCGACCCCAGTGAAGCATGGTAGCGTGCGGTCACGGAGAATTCCGGAAGTATTTTTCAAGGGCCCAGTTCAGCCTCTTACTACAGCCGCTGCGTGCGCTTGTCATCGGCGAAATAAAGGAAACCAGCGGGTGACTCAGCCCAGCGCCGGGTTTGTCAAATATCGAGAGCAATATCTGAGAATGGGAAGCGTTTTCAGGGAGATAAAGAATGGGGTGACGGGGAGCAAAGATGAAATGGGGAGAGGCATAGAAAGAGTGTGCCTGTTTATTATATTAGTCCTTTTGGCAGCAGAAATGGAGGGCGAAAAGTGCTCGAGGGTCAGTTATTCTAATACACCCCCCCCTCCATCATCGGCCCTCTCGTTTGTCTTTTGCAGTCCTGAGAGCGAGAGAAAGGGGGTGATTGTTTTTGTGGGCACCGCTGGTCCATTGTAAGTGCAGCCTGTTCTTTCTCTTGACCTCTGGCCTGCATTGTTGCCGGGCTGCTCGTTCAGGGAGGAGAGGCAGCTGGGAGAACAGCGGGGGACTGGGCTGGGGGGGCACCGGGGGCTGACTGACAGCTGGGGCCAAACTGTGGAGATGAGTGGGGGGGGACAAGGCCCCCCCCATCACCGCAACTCCCCTATCGGTTTCTCCCCTCGTGGAATTGCGACGACACATAACTCCACACAGACGCAGAGGCAGGTGGGGACGGGGACAAGGGGGTGCACTGTTGTGCTCTTGCTTTTTTTGGGGTGCCGTTTAAGAAGAAGTGGGGGGGGGGGGCTGGGTGCTCCGTGCCGTGCTCAGCGTGGATGGATAAGATGGACTGTGGGCAATTTTGGATCACTCCTTACTTTTGCTCTTTGAATGCTGTGAACTTGGGAACAAAACAGAAATGAAAGAAAATAAAAACTTGAAAGTCTAACAATGTAAAAATAAATGACAAGTCGTGTACAGGCTGCAGGAACATAGGGACGTTTTAAAGGGCTGAAATGGTCATTTACGAAGTGCCGGGCCATCGATAATCCGTTAACGTCACAGTCATCTCTTCGCTTTGCTAGTGTGTTTGGTGGCCAGGTGACCCCAGTGAAGCAAACCCACAATAAAGGGGGACCACTTCGGCATCGCACCACGACGAAGTCCCGTCCTTTCCGGCGGTCACCGACAGTCCCTGCTTGGAAAACATCAGTGTGAACAGCATCGACGTAAAACTCCCTTCAATGTCCTAATAGCACCTAAAGGTGAGCCTTCATTGTACCACAGGTTTCACAGTTGTTACGCCAAACCGATCCTTTACTCTGTAAAAAGGAAAGCAGCGATCGCGATGAAAATGCAAAAATTAAGTGAGGGAGCAGGGGTAAAGGGGACAGAGGAATACATGGTGCTGCATTTAAGAGCTGCCTGGACATCTCTCTTTATGTCCTCTCGTGCTCACTAATCCACTGGTCAAACAACACCAACCCGCACTAAATGAAAGGTCCTGAGCTACAGGGGCGAGATTGGGGGATAAAGCATTGTGATTAAGATTGTATTAATGGGGCCATAGAAGGCTGGAAGGTTTTAATCAGTGTCTGTGCTGCAATAATCCCCCGCTTTTAAGCTGCGGCTAAAACTGCCATCCTCTCTCCTCCTCCTGCGTAATACACACGCGCAAGTTGGACAGCGAGCGGCGCGCAAAGGAGGTCTGCCGTTCCGATGAAGACGGGACGTTCGTGCCACCATCCCACGCTTGCTGGCAGGACTGAGATACTTGCGACACGCAGCAGGGTCCATACATCTTTGAGACCGTTGCGCCACCAAGCAGGAGAACAACCGCAGCGGTGGCACAAGTCATTACGTCGCGGTGGCTAGATGCACGCTCCGGTGGCGGCGACAAAGGCCGAGGAGGAACAGCAAGGCCGTATAAAGACCTGGATGAATTTGGGTGTTAAAAAAAAAAAAAAAAAAAAAACATCTGTACAAAATCTCTTTCTCTTTAAAGCAACTAAGAGCCATCAGATTAAGGGTTCTTTAAGTTTGTTTATTTGGTTTCCCAGCTTTTGACAGTCGGGCTCAAATTACATGGTCATAAAGAGGTTCAGGATCGCATACGTAAATGTCAAACACCCAAACCATCGTAAATGATGTACATGCAAGTGATATTATTCAAAAAGTGTCATACACCTCTCAGAATATGCTGTTCATGCCATTATTTTTTCTTTACAAATGCTATAAAATACACTCAAATGGACAGAATGTTTTGCTATGTTAAATAATATACTGGAGTCTAGATATTCATAAAATATCGGACATGCCAACTCATTACAACATAAATGGTTCTTTTGGAGACAAAAAGTTACACGTGCAATTTTATAATCCAAAAGGAGGATGTCAAAGCAATACGCACCGGCCTCTCCCCTTCAAAATGCAACTGAGACAACAGTAATCCTGTTCATAAAGTCACCTTCGCTTTAAGTAATTATTCATAACAAGATTAAAAATAAAGATGCAGTTCAATTTATTTGCTAGTTACAATCTGTAAAAGTTATATTTTTAATAGCTCCTTACATCAAATTATTCCTCCACTTGTCGAGAAACACTGACAAACATCAAACATGAGCGTAAACACTGAAAACCAGTTAAATTGAACAACAATATTTCATTTTGAGTGGCTTTTACTATTGGCTTGGTGAGTTAATGGAGGTTGTATTCAACAAGTAACGGACATACATTTTGAGAAAGGAAGAAAATAAATCAGTCATCTTTCATCAGTAACAGCTTTTCCAGTGGCTTTAGTGGTATTGAACCTACAGTATACTGTACGCAGGAGGTGCAAAGCAGGGCACGCCCCGGGCAACACACCAGGTCATTACAGAGAACTTATTGTATACAAACATATTCACTCACACGAACACACCGTTTCACCTAATACAGGCCAGAGCACACGTGAACACGGACAGAACAACGTCGCACACCTAGCTGAACCGACACGTTTCATCTCACAGCCCAGGCACTGTGAGGCCCCAGCACTACCCGCTGCACCACCGACCTACTCACGTGAGGAAAATCTTGATAAAAATAAACCGGGGAAATGTCTGCATCTTTAAATTGGTAAGTCGACCATTTGCAACGCGGGAAACCAGCGTACGTGCATACGGCACCTCTCTTCTGTTTGCAAATATACACTGCAGTCTTCCTTGGGTCCGTTTTATGGATAAATATGTGCAAAGTGGAGGTTATGGGACACCCTATATTCGATCATTGTATACAAAAGTATATGAATTGACCAGACAGTATTTAGGTTGCAGTTTATAGTCAATATGAGATGATTAGAATAAGTGTATTATATTATTTAACAAAATACAATTAGATATCCCAGCATCTTATGATAGAATCATATGTCCATTTTGTAAACATTTATACAATTGTGTGGGGACAACTTAGCTTATGTCACCCATCCTTGAAAAACAAAAAGGATCCCTCCATTTTTTTGTCATTCTTTTTGCTTGCTTTACATCTCCTTTGGTACTGGAATATTCATTAAGGTGGTAGAACTATTTTTGTTTTAGTTACAAAGGATGCCAGGGTGGAGGGAGGATGGAGGCAACTGGCTGATCCAGAAACTACTGCTACTCAGCTTGTTTCAGAAGGGTCTCAGCTGGCTCCACTTCTTGGTTAACAGCTGAATAAAAAGGTTTTCTGATCTGGGGAAGCCAATGCTGGCTGAAACTTCCAAAATGTTTGTTATTTAACAAGTGACAGCCAATGGCACAGACATTCAACCAGCCCCTATTCACCAGTGCATTAGGAAAGACGGCTGGCACTGTCACCCCGTACAACGTCTGAATGGACAAAAAATTTTAAAAAAGCCATTTCATATCACAGTATTTGAAGTGCAAGTAATTTTCATTTGCAACAATAAATTACCACTTGTGCTCCACTGTATGTCTGCCTGCTCCTTACGTAAGATTCACGGTACTTATATAACTTTTAATCCCTTAAACTTAGATGTACTTAAAAAAAAAAAAAAAAAAAACCTTGTAATGGACACCGTTTACTAGCAAGTACTTTAGACTTTGTATTAACTGCAGTAAAGGAAAACATGAATTTAAAGCCACAATGCAACAATACTGAATACCCGAAATAAAAGATTTGCTCAGGGAAGCAAAAACCATGAATGAAGAGAGAAACTGTAGAAGATGGTTATGTACCTCCATGTTGACATGTGAGTTTCAACACAAGAAAACATTGAGACTAAATGAAAACATTTTAAAATGCCTGTAAATAGCAGGGACTTAACATAGAATTACTGTGAGCAGATGAAGAATGAGTGGAGAAAGAGAAAGGTGAAATTAAGGGGAAGGGCAGGGGGTCATGTCTGGGCTCTCCCAACACCAAGAGACTGAGAGGGCGTCAAAGTTAAAGAGCTTCTAATAGGATCTGGATGCTGTCATATTTACTCTCCATCCCCCCTTCACGCCCACTTCATTGTGGAAGTTTCTCGGCTTTGAGACACCACAATGGGGGTAAGAGAGGGACAGATGGGAGCTTTTCTTAAAGAAAAGCTCAAAAAAGCAAAGCGAGGTTGGAGGGCCCGACTGTCTAGAGTCTACAGACATAACAGCTTCCACTAGCAAGATGGAAGAGGAAACAGGATCTTGTTTCATTTATATGAACCATGCGTGGCTCTGAAGATTCTTTCATTTTTCTGAATTGTGACGTCAGCTTTGGGTAAGCGTTTACATTACAGGGACCAGCAAGGGTCAACATCAGAAAATGGCATGGATCGCTGAGCTCCCATCTTGCCACTTCTGTGCCGGGCGTGAACGGATGCAGTCAAGGACAAAACGCCCCTCTGTCACACGAACAGCCAGAACGTCTATCACAGCAAGATTTTTGGGGGCCCACACACTTTATGGTTAAGTTCCCTTTACCGCAGCCTAGATGAAAGATTAAAAATATACATAAATTTCTAATGTAGCCAAAAACATGAGGTTTAAGAGACAGAGAAACGTGAATGAAAGTTAAAGTGGTGTAGAAAAAGCGGGGGAAAAAAAAAAAAAACCCACATAGATGGAGACAGAAAGATGAGGATGAGCGAGACGGAGGACAGTCGTGGGGTTCTGAGGAGCAGATGGGCCACACGCTCCCCGTCTCGGGTCACAAACTTTCAGTTAGAAGCATCTGTCTGTCCCGTTTGTCCATCTGTCACACCCAACTACCGCTGACACCGAAACCTTGCTTGGCTTCGTTCCTCACAACCAGTCAATAAAATTGCCACCTGATGGGTAAATCGGAATTTAATCACATGTATAATACAGCAAATCCCAACAGGACGCTATAAGATGCATTGAAGTTACTGGCTTGGCTGCCGCGATTAAACCAGAAACAGACCACCGCCCCCAACGTGCTCTGGCTCTTTAATTCAACCCAAGGTGACGTTGCACATCTCAATTCACACTACTAGCATCCAGCCCTGACTAAAAGGAAAACCTCCCACCCAGTCTGTCACCCCACAGGTTTCTTTCAAACAATTTCAGATCTAGATTACAGGGGTTTAGAACACTAAAGCTTTAAGGAAAAATTGACAACCACAGAAAAATAAAAAACACAGTGGAAACGGTCATTCTGATCATTTGTTGGGTGACAAAATATCTGCACTGAACATTTATCAGTAAACTATAAGTCTTACAGTGCTAAAGGGTTTATGTGCATCTCACATGCATAGCCCTAGTATTAGAACCAGGTTTCAGCTGGAAATACAGAAAGCCCTGGGGAAGTTTTGCATCATTTTTTTTTTTTATAGTCTCATTTTATTTTTATTTGCTTGGTTGCAGGGGATAAAGGAGAATTAAGCAGCTGATCAGAGCTCAGCTCTGCATTAGACATTAATCCAGGACAGTGAAGAAGGGGGAGGGAATGGGTAGAATCACTAATCCCCCACTCCTTCACTTTATATACACCCCCCCCCCCAACATGCTGTGCAACCTACTCAGTCAGTGCCAGGGGGCCCATACATTTCAACCATTGGTTAACTTATACAAGCACAAACATTAAAACCTAGTCAGAAACAAAAACGGCACCTTGTTAGACTCAAACTTGCTGGGGCCCTTCCACCTCTGCCTGGCCTGCATCTCCAGAGGAGACCTCCAAACCTTTCCACTTCCCTCCATAGCCCTAGAACTTGCTTGTATGTGGCAGATGTTACTACGGCAACAGTTGGTACTAGAATGGGAGGGGAGGGTTTGAACACCATCTGTCCAGGGTCAAGGTTTAGCACAGGAGGACCAAAATGGGTATAAAAAGCAAGTTCCACTTTAAGTTGAGCTAAGAAAATTTTGCAACCTCAGTGTTTGTGGGACGGGGTGGGTCGTACACAGAACACCCAAAACATCACTTGGGATTCATGAAGTACGCAGTATCAGTGCTGAAGCGCCACATAGTGGCAAAAACGATTACTGCACAAACAGTTCCCATAGATACTGTAGCTTTATTGCAATAAATACCCAATTCAAATTTAAAATACTAAGTTTCACCAATTCAGAAATGTAAATGATATAGCTTCTAAGCAAAGTACTCATGATTTAGAACTGAATAAAATATCCAGGTTTTTAAGGGTGAGTTCCACTTCATCACGGAAACGGGCCATCATCTGGTGATAAGCCTTCTTCTGCAATAGAAAGCATCTTAGCAGGTGAACAAAAGCGCAGCAAAAAGGATCCTAACGTGTCAGAGGCTGAGCGATTGACACCTCTTGTATGAGGAAACTCACAAAGACATTGGTCAGCCTCTCCTGCTCCAGCTTGAAGAACTCCACCACGGTGAGTTCAGAGAAATCTTTATTGAGCGCCAGGAATCCGCAGTTGGAGGAGCGCTTGATGTGCTCCACCCTGGCATCAGAAACATTGCTTGTATCAGACTGCTCCGTGGATGGTGCTGCTAATACAGACCTAGTGGGAGTCAGGCCTAAAATCCAGTCGCACAGCCCGGATCGTAGGCCTGACCCCCACTAGGTCTATCAATTTTGCATGTTCGTACCAGTTTCTTCCAGGTGCTCCAGTTTCCTCACAGTCCAAAGAAAAGTGTTTCAGGTGGCTCGGCGGCTCAATGTTTTACAGTGCGTTACCATGCTCCGTTCCAGAAACGGGCAAAGGACTGTGGGGCGTTTATGCAGTTGTACATTTCTCGCCAAGCTAGCCTTGGAGAACCACGCCAGTGAGTTACTATATGGTGACCATTGTACATTTCTCTGAGGAGGGAACACCTGCCAAGTGAGTGAATGTACTCACCACATCCTTCCCTGGCAGGCAAATTTTATAAACATGTGTGAATGACATTAATACTCACAATTTCATCTCCAGCAACAAAGCTCAACTTGATGCTCTTCACAGCTTTGTTTTTCAAGCAACAGACCTGAAATTTGGCACAGCGGTGCTTCTCACCTCGACTGTGCAGAAACCTCACCGGAGTTCATTAAACACTTTGTGTCCTCAAAATTACTGCTTTGCAATTTCAAATAAGGTTTATAAGGAAATGCAGGATGGACACCATGCTGATACAGCAGTTTGGCCCCAAGATGCAAGAAGATGAAGGGTCAGAAATGTAAGCGTAAAGTATAGTTTGTTATGTTTCGACATATAGATCAGGCTGTGAGGGAATGGGGGGAAACAGGTGCTGGAGGAAGGATGCAGGGGTGATGTTTTTGGGCAGGGAGGTTAAAGGAGCAACTTGGATTGGACAGCCAGGAGGAGCTGGATATAACAAATTTAAAATGGCCATGTGCTGAACATACAGATTCAAATTCTATTCAATGCAAAGTGAATTCTGGAGGGCGACGAGTGCCAGCGTGGGTGCTGCAGCAGTACCAGGGGTTGTCTTCTGGCTCCCAGCCCTCCAGCTCCTTGAGGCAGAAGAAGCAGCAGACCACATCCGGCTCGTTCTCGCTGGGGCAGTGGACAAAGCCGGCCTTGGTCATCTGGGAAGGCAGCGCAGGCCCACCGGGCGTCAGCAGCAGCCCTCATGCCCCACAAACCCGAGGGGTTGAGCCGCAAAACGTTAAGTGCGGCCACCGTGCCTCGCTCCACGCCACCCAAGCGCCCAAACTCGAGGGCAGCTCAGCTCAACCCAACCACTGCAGCTATGGCGGCTGCCAACTGAGCTCAAGAGGCCTGCGTCTCAGGCTAGGAGTTTAAATAAAGTGCTCGTTTTAGTCTAAATGTTAGCGTGGAGAACCACGATGATGGCCAGCGTTTAGGAACACTTTCGGTCGCGCTCAGCGTTGCTTTACGAGCTCGCTGCCCCCACGCCAGACTGGAACCGCACGGCGGCTCGCTTGCCGACCGCTCCGCAAGTGACCGGGAGAAACATGGCGGCTGGAGCTCACCTGCTCGGGGGTGCACTGGCAGTCCTCCCGGAAGGGCCACTCGGCGAACGTCTGCAGGCGCTTCTCATAGCTGTACATCTCGACGAAGGAATGGAGAGTCGCCCTGGCCTCTGCCGCCATGTCCGCCGGAGATCCTAACGCCTTTCGCACGCAGGTCCAACCCTAAGCCGCCGTGCCGCGACCGTTTAATGCCCAACCCTTTCTCGTTAAATAACCTGCAGTCCCTGTCGTTCGACAATCGAGTTTATTGAATCAATTCCCGTTGCCCCAATTTTGGAAGTTGGGCGACGTTAAGGCGCGCACACACTTTGGAGGTCTGCGACGCTAAAATGGCCGAAAAAGCGCGCCGTATAACGAAACGCCGTCGAGCTGCGCGGCGCGCCGATGCCGTGACCGAGCAACGTGTTTCTCTGTCATAACAGCGCTAAATAAAACAAGAATGGCAGCTGTCGGCCGTGTTTATCCCTACATTTGGGCGTGGACGCGTGTGGCCAGCTTTACTGAACGACATTCAACCGCGAAGGAACACGCACCTCCACCACAGCACGGCTGTCCGATCGATCTTCTTGGCCGAGGGCTTCGATCATTCTTGTGAGGGCATCGCGCGTAAAAACCACAGCAGGAGCCCGACTGGATCTTAAATGTCCAAAATGAAAAAGTGCGTGGCAAACCTGACCAACACGAGCGAGCCAACGGGAAAATTGTTCATATTTTATTGTCATGCATCTTCCGTAGCTTAGCTGTGGATGGCGAACCCTTCCCATCGTCCCTCCTTACGCAGTGTTTCTCCTGCTTTATTTTTTATTTAATACATTTCCTGGATGTATTGTGGCAAATGTCCATTGCACTATGATTTAGTAACTGGGAAGGGTTACGTGTATTTGTACCGTTCGGTTGCCCAGCACAGCATGTGTTCTGTTGCATTTTCGGTCCCCCGCGTGTGTAGTACTTGAATAAAGGGGCTGCCGCAAACAGAAGAAAGAAAACCAGATGTTTTGTTAGGGCTGCTTGTGCCGGTTTAAACCTCAGCGGTTGTTGTAAAAACCGGCACAAAAGGAGCACTAAAGAATGAGCCTGGTTTCATGTGTTTACGCCATTGTAAGGGGGCTGAGTGACATCACAGCCTTGAGAAGAAAGTGGCTTATATCTTAAAAGCACAAATGGCACAAATTCAAATTTTTGCAGCACTAAGAAAACACTAGATTTCCTTTGTGCTATTTGTAAGGGGGGCACTTCATGCAGCCAAATAAATGAGCATTTTTTGGTACAACCCCGCTTTTTTCAGGCCTATGTTGCCGCTTTATGTTAATAATTTTACAGATATTCTTGCAGGCGGCATTACGGGGAACGGGACCGTGTATCGGACGCTCGTGCTGTAGGGTGGCGTTGGCCAGAGGACATTCACAGCAAGGCAGAGTCCATTGGCCTGGCTGGCTTTCTGGGCCTCTGGCTGCAGTTCCTATAGCGACTGCTGTTGGCTGCTGTTGACTGCATGTTGTCTTTCTTATCGTCCTCAGTCAGCCGCGCCTACGGGCCTGTGTGTCTCCGAAATGCTAAAATGGCTTAAAACTGCCTCTTGGTGCAAGGCTTGCAGAAGATGTTTGGTGTGTTTCCTCCACCTGCTGTTGCGGAAATGGGTGTTTGAGAATGAAACTGCAGTCAAACACTTCCTGTTGACTTAGAATGGGCCTCGGAGTATCAGTGGCAGAAAGAGCAATGTGCTCACAAAGTTACAGCTCCAGTTGTGCTGTTTCACACTGATGTTAGATGTCCCATCTCTGCACAATCTGCTAAGTGAGAACTTTTACTACTGTCGACGTGCTTGCTCTTCTGACCTCACACTTCTGAAAAAGAGGCATCTGTAATGTATTGCGTTCACTTACTCAGTTGACACTGGGTTTACCAGGATTGCCGGTATTTCCATAGTAAACCCTTCAGGTTCAGAAAACAGTGTTGTCAAAATCTGTGACCAGCCTGTGGTAGCATTTCCCAACTTGTGGTTGTTTTCCACTGAGAATCTGAGCCCCCTTAGTTGCAGTTTTCTGTTGTTGTTTGTTTTCAGGTAATGTAGCACATCTTACCAAACATGGGATTCTCACAGTTACTTTAAGTAGTTGCTGCAAGGAAATGGTTACATTTTGGCAGGGCGATGATTTTTGGTCCTTTGACATTTTGTACCTGTAATTTTTTGACTACTGCAAATGTCAATTTCGGTGACAGGACTGCTAATGCTGTGTGTCGCATTCATGGGTTTGAATCTGTCTCGGGGTGTTTAGTGTTTACACGCTCTCCCCGTTTCATCGGTCTTTTGTGAACCTTCACCCCGAAAATCGTACAAGTGGCCGCTATGAGAATTTGACTGGATAGCGCTTACATTAACAACCAGTACTGACCCAAGACATTTCTGCCACCTGGTGTCCAGCACTGGGCAGATCAGTGAATGTGTGATGTTGCACTGAAAAGGAACCTTAGCTTTGTCCACTTGTCATAAGAAAGAAAGTTCGTGAAAATGAAAGGATGAATTTTGTCGTACCTTGAAAGACTAGCATCAATGTATCCTCAATCCGACAGTTATTTCAGCCAGATTTGAATGTATGCAATTGATCTACGCTGCATTTTTATGATTTTTTTTTTGTACTTATGACTTGCAGTGTTAACTGTTTAACCATTTATACAGCAAAGTACTTTTACTGTGTCAATTTGGGGTAACTACACTGATCACGAGTACTGCAGCAGGAGCGGGACTCAAACTGAGAACCTTTTCACTGTTCTTACATACCTGCTGTACCCTTTTGAAATCAGTATTTACGCAGTATCTTTTTTAAAATGATGTATTTAAAAGTGGAAATAAAGAATGCAATGTTATGAATTATTTTACAAACTATGTGACAATGAAAGCATAATTATTATTTGATCAATTATGTAATGGAACGAAAAATCTAAAAATTAATTTGACAATAAATACTTGATGTAATCCCATTTAAACTGAAATATTGGGCCCCTCGTGCGTCATTAAGCTTAGCCTGTGACATGGATGTTTAAATTATTCAGTATATGAGGGGGAAGTTCTTGAGAGACAGTAGGTAACTGCTTTGATGCGTGAAAGCTTGCACATTTGTCCACAGGTCTGTTTATCTGTGAGGGGGAACTTCTCCCCGTAACCCGACTCTTACTGTAATGTCCAGGGTGGCCGAAACGTGCCACCCGCTGCAGACCGCTGCCCGACCCCCCCGCTACGCTTTGCACTGGGGAGTCACCCTGACTGAGATACTCGGAGAGCCTCGATTACTCTGGTTTTAAGCCCTAGATTTGCCAGGTGGCACGTCTGCGGCCAGTCTGGGTTTAAGGCCACCAGCCAGACAGGATGCATCCGATGACAACCATAGCTTAATCACCACATGAACTTGAGAAATGAGCCTTATTTTCCAAATTAGGAAAGCGTGTGTTTGCAAAGACTTTATTACATCCAGCCCATCAGACCTTAACTGCGATTTATTTTTGTGCTGTTTAGATGACTGGCATTTGGCCCAGAGATCTAGGAGACGAGGTAAAAATGCTGTAATGATCCATCCACACATTATTATTAGGCCCGGATGGTTCGCTGCTCAGGTGGAACAGATACATGCTGATCTGCACCTGCCCTGGGTCAGAATTTGGGGCCGCCACAGGAAACAAGAGAAACATCTTGTTTTAATATCCTAGTCCCTCTTCTGAACGGTTTATGTCAGTTGAATGTTTTTCCCTCAGCCTCCCTTGGTCTCCACACCAGCCTGGTTGCGTGGTCCAGCTTTGTAATGAAATGGTAGTGGTGACGAGAGCATTGGTTGGTTAATCTGTCAATAGAAGAGCTTACATGCATTTGTTGGACGTCAAACACTGGTTTTATATTCACAAATGCCACAAGAGTGTATTTCGTGGCTAAATGTCGGACCTATTGTTTTAAAAGGTAAATCTCCCTTTTTTATTTACCTGTTCTTGTTGTCCACCTTGGATGCTTTCTTTTGTTCTTTTCTTCTTTCTTTCTTTCCTCTCCCCTCATACGTCTCTGCTTGAGCCACGTTTCTCCCCCTTTCCCCTGCTTTCCCCTCCTTCAGACAGTTGTCCTCACTTATTAAAGTCCTGGTGTGATGAACTGCTGGAATCTCTCGCTCTCGTTCTGGTTTCTCGCAAGGCCAGAAGTGGGAACGGGAGAGAGCGAAAGAGAGAGAGAGAGGGGGCATGTAGACTCTCCTTCTGAAAGGGCATGTGTCTCCATATCTGTATGTGGACCATTAGGATCCCCAGAACTTTCCTTCTGTTTCTTCATGGTATCGAAACCCCCCTCGAATCCGTTAACGGTTTTCGGTGAGAAGTCTTTCGTTCTGGAAGTAGGTTAGACACAGTAAACTACTGGATACTGGAGGACTAGGAAGCAGCCAGGGGAGATGGAGGAGCAGCTGATATGGAGCCTAGGTAAGAACACACTTCCATCTGCTGCTTTCCTACTTGACTGTGTGAAACCATATTAGTTGCCAATGTAAAAATTTCAAAAAAGTTCTCACTGGAATTGCTCTGTCCAAATGTTTATCTAGCAAATAAAACTATTATATTTCAATAATCAACAGACTGCAGGCTTCATTTTTAAGAGTAGTCAGGATACACACTCTGCTGTGTGTTTCTCTGTAAACCCGGTGAAACCCGTTGCCTGTTAACCTTCTGTAGCAGAGCATGTAGATATGGCTGAGGCGGTGACTCTTTCTTTGGTCCGTGGTCTTAAAAACTAAGTGGGAAAAATTAGGGGAGCTTAGATGCTCTTATTTTTAGCCACTGGCACTTTCATGACATTATTGTAATTGTTCTTCCTAAACTAAGTCCACATCAGATGGTGCAGAAGCACAGTGCGAGTCCAAGTTGTTCTCCACCTGGGGGCTGCGTTTTTCCTACACCTGAAGTCCAAGTCTGCAGAGCAGTTTGGTAAAACATCATGGCTCTTCCAGCATTGGTCATCATGGGGCACATGACCATTCTCACCCAGGGAAAGTATGTTGGATCTGTGGTGCCCCTCGTTCCTTCTTATTTTTGCTGAGATCATGGGCTTCAACCCAACAACAGTGCTGCTTTGGAGCTCCCAGTTCTGTATGAAAGCAACAGGCTCAAGCAGCTGCTTTGCAGATTGATGCGTAACCTTGATAGTGGATGATATCTGAGATTCAGGTGGGAGTGGGAGCTCAGCAGAGAACTGGGAGCGATGGCACTCGAGCCTTTTTCACCGTTTGTCTTGAACTGCCGGTGTGAAATTGTCAGAGGCGTGCGAGAGAGCGATAGTCAACATCTGCATTTTTCGCACACAGATACCCGCACGTTGAGCCAAGCCCGCACAGGCAAGCACTTCATCCCGAATGCTGAGCGAGAGAGACCTTTTAACATGCATGTGACCACCCCCCAGTTAATGTACATACACGCGCTCACATGAAGTGCACACAGAGGCCAGCTGATATCTGTTTGTGAGTTTTATTAGGTCGGTAGCTGTGTTAAAGTTAATTTACTGATGTATTAAAGCATATTAATGTATGATTGATTTGCTAAAATTAGCCGCAACTGCCAGCTGCCTTGCAATATGATACAGACTCCCAACGGGTTAGGCAGTGTCCGTGAGTTTGTCCTTAGAGTAATTTTGGTTTTTGCGGAGGCTCCCACAGTGTCTCAGAAGGGAGCTGGAGTTATGCCATCAGCCAAATGCTGAAGTATGAGGAACTATGATGAAAAGCACAGCCTTACTGCCGCCAGGCTTCTTCACCTTTGACCTCTCCGAGAGGTGTCTAAATTCATCACCCGGGTGCTGAGATGAATGTATGAGAGCAACAGTTGATGTATGGTGCGCGTCCTGGCCACACATGGTGCCTTCGAAAAAGGAAATAAATGAGGCAGGCTGGAAGAAAATAAATGAAGTGAAACAGATTGAGCGGAATTAAAAGCAAAGGACGCAGATGGAGATGTGTGCGTATGTCTGTACAGAATGTGTGCATGCTGATAGACATCGGCAAGCAGCTCATTTCTGGAAGACTACAGGGCCGTGAAGGACACTGGTTATTTCAGGAAAATATTTTTTTCTTTTTTTTTTTTTTACTGAAAATTCAGTTATAGAAACATTGTTCCATTGGCGCAAACATCTGAGCAAAAACAGATGTGAACGGACACAGCGATAAAATTAGGTTAGGTTCTGAGGAGTTCTCAGAATCAGCGGCATCTGAATGTCCCTGTCAGCGCTGTGTAATCTCCTCTTTTCCGTATGAAATATCTGTGAAAAATCTTTTTCAGATGAAAATAGGCTAAGACCATATTTTGGCTCTGGGCCTCAGCTGTTGAAAAAAGATTTGACGCACTGTGAGACTGTTTGGTGATATGGATCCAAAGGGATTAGGAGAATCCATTAGAAATTCACTGGACGTCCATGCATTTTTATTTGCGCGTTGAGTGCCCATTACTGTGACATAAATGTTGTTGCCGAAATTCCTTTTAGTGAAAGAACGCAATCGAGTGTCTCCAGATACCCCCCCCCGTCCACCTGTTTTGTTATTTATGGATTTTACCTCTTCTGGACACACTGATGTTGGTGTTTGTGTAAGGATGTGGTCTGTTCTGACACAACAGAATGAGTGTTTTCCAGTTTCATCCGGACCTGCTGCCCTACGATGCCCGAATTCTGGGAAACATCTGCCTTGTAGTTTTGCGCTGTGATAACTTGGCCTCAGCAGCAGAGGGCAACAAACTCCACTGAAAGGAAACAAAAAAGAACTTCAATATCAAATCCTCGGAATCATATAGCTGTATTAGAATACAATTATAACCGCAATGATCCTTAAGGAAATGGAACTTGTATTTTTCTAATGGAGACAAGAAATGAAACTATCACTGTGCCTGTATTACATGAACTCTCAGTGAGTCATTCCCAGTGCTTCTCACTCCTCGTTCACTGCACCATTGGTCTTATTTCACACATTATTCACAGCACCTATGGCCCCATTCACAGTGTCTTTGGTCACAACCACAGCATCCATGGCTACATGCTGTCTATAACTGCACATGCAGTGTTTTTGGACTCGGGCACAGTGTTTATAGCCTTGCTCGCAGTATTTACGGCCTCGCTCTCGGTGACTCTGCCCTGCATTTAGGCATTTGCAGCCTTGCCTGTGGTATACCTTCTGAGGTCTGACTCTAGCCTTGCTCACGGTGCGTAAAGCCTCATTCGAAATACTTTTGATTTTGTACGCGGTGACGTTCAAATATGGCAGCTTCTTGTCAGCGATGCTCTTCGCTCGCCCCCGTGCAGTCATTAACCATGAGTGAGAGATGGCAGCGTGAGGAAAAAATGCCATCGCTCACCATGGGCACAGCTGCGTTTCTGCTCTTCCATTATTAGGGCCCACCGTGTAAATGGAGTTTCCGAGGGACCCCTAACACTGCAAGCCTGACACACGCTGATAGAGAGAATAAGAATGTGAAGGATGAAAACGCAGATGACCTTTGCTTCCCATGTTGGAGGAAGGGGGGTTATTTGGGCAACAGGTAGTTTGCTTTTTATGGTTCCCGGTACGGTCTGCAGTCCTCTTCCTTTAGTTCAGACACTTGCGTAACCTACCAGTGGTTGACATTCAGTTCTAAATGGATGAAGTGTCAGACTGTGCAAAGCGATTTGAGTAAAAGCAGCTGTCAAGTCACTTTGTAGCATAATTCTACAAGGCGGCACAGTCAGCACACAGGATTGACTGATCTCACTGTGTAACTGGGCTTCTAGGCTGTTCTGCCTTGTCTTCCATAATTTTTCTGTCAACCACCCCATTGCTCTCCCCAGTCTATGACACCCCTGGGTGGTAGAGGATTCCTGGGCTCCGATTCCATTCTCTCATCGTGACATCCATTAGGGTCCTGGTGGGTTCTGTGGACTGACAGGCGGGCAGCCCATTAGCGGTGGGGCCATTGAACATGACATGACCTAACCCTGAATTATTGATATGAGCACTACTATTGAGGAAACCCTAGGCCCCTAAGCAGTGCCTCACTCGGGGGCACACACGTGTACAACCGTGGGTGAGAAACAGGTGTGTGGACAGACCCACCAGCTCAGAAGCACTGCTTCATGATGGCAGCGTGACCAACCTTGCTCTGTCCCCATTCCACCACCAACACCGAGCATCAGGGTACACAGCAGCACACCATATTTTACATGGCTCCTCCCACAGACCCCTTTGTATGTGAATGCATGCAAGGTGCGTGTTGTGAGAGTGTGTAGCTACGTGCGCTCTGTGTTGCTGCTGGTAGCCGTGTGAGAAATTACAGCTGCACAGTGAGGTATGGGGAGCGTCATCCTGCCTGTTTAGTATTCACTTCACTGCTCACTGACTCACTGGATAAACCCGAGACAAGAGGGGAGATGAGAGAGAGAGAGAGAGAAGGGAGGGCAAGAAGAGAGGCATAATCATAGAGGTGAAATGTAAGAGAGAGAATTTCTCTACCCACAGGCTCCCATACGTGTGTGTGTGTGTGTTTTTCTGAGATCTACAAACAATCTAACTGCAAATGGTCAGTTCATAAAGGTATTTTATGCACTGACTCCCATATTGGGTGCTGGTTCTGAAATGATCTGTCCATAACCTTGATCGTATTTTCCTTAGAATAGCAAATGGACGAAAAACTGAAGTACAAGATGTGCAGTTTTATTTGCTGCCACTTTATTGACTCTGGTTGTCCCGTGTGTTGCCCCAGGTTAGCAGCAGAGGAAGCCCTGTTCACGCTTTGTCGTCTCCTTGACCTTTCTCCCAACCAGCGGCCCTCGAATGCCCCTCTGCAGACACTCTCTGTCATCTCTCCGTTGCCCCTCTGTCTTGTGGCCTTTCCCTGTCTTTCTGTCTGTCTTGCTCTGCCCGGTGTCCCCTTCTTGTCATTTCACGTCTCGTCATCTGTCACCATCTATTTGGTTGCCTCTTCACCCTCCTCCTCGTGCCCCTGCCGCACTGTCACTTTCCATTTTATCCTTTTCTCCCTTCTCTCTCCCTCTCCAAGCAAATGTTTCATGAGGCACAGGCGAGGTTCGCAGGACAAGCAATCGCGACAGACAGGTAAAAATGGAGGAAGACAGAAGGCGCAGTGTAGGACCTCTACACACATCCAATGTCACACAGCACCAGGGGACACGGGGGGCTAAGACACATTGAAAAATAAAACGGTGACATGATTTACAAGGCAGCTATACCCTAGAAGCG
Source organism: Heterotis niloticus (assembly GCA_018136845.1). Classification (NCBI taxonomy): domain Eukaryota; kingdom Metazoa; phylum Chordata; class Actinopteri; order Osteoglossiformes; family Osteoglossidae; genus Heterotis; species Heterotis niloticus. The sequence goes on from CM030898.1 coordinate 2,319,005, forward strand.
CTGGAAAACAGAGAGGGGAGACAGAGGGAAAGGGGGTGAGGGAGAGAAAGGGAGAGAGAGGGGACAGTGGCATTATTACTGTCTGCTCCATGACTTAAACTCTGCAGGATGACATGCGGCTGCCTGCTCTCCGATTGGCTGTGGCTTCCACCAATCAGAGCTAAGGCATGTAAGGTGCCTTTAGGTTATACCCAACCCCAAAAAAACGAGAGAGAGAGAGAGAGAGAAAGGGGGCCGGGCTCCAGCTTTTCACTGTGCTCTGGCATTTCTTCTACATCTCTTGGAAGTTCCTGCTCAGAAGGTTTTGCCTGCCGTATTTTTTGGAGGAATCTGTGTGCCGTTGTCAGTTTGGAGTGGTGGATGTAATTAATATGTCGCCAGGCGGCTGTTTGCTTTGATTTTCTCCTCCTTATAATCCCTTACTGTTCCTCGACCCCCCCCCCCGAAACACCAGTCCCGTGCCTCCTTCTAAACACTGCATCCTGTGCCTGAGAGGAGAGGCGGCGTGGAGCACGGGGGCAGCGGCACAAGCGAATGTCCTTTCCCACCTGTGCGTCCCGCTGTCTGGCTGGCCTCTTGCGGAGAAGGGCCGCACAGAAGAGTACCTGGTGCCGGAGGGAGACGGACCGGTGAAAGGAGCTGGGGTGCAGGGAGAGAGGGAGGACGGAAGAGGCAGAAATAGTGAGATGATTTTGGGTGAGTGTGCTCTTGTGCTGTATCCTTCACTACTTCTTCAGAAAGATTGTTTCATAGCAAGCCGTACACGAGTCCAAACTTGCCGGTGGAATTATGTATAAAGGACAGTTAGTTAATGCACGCAGTGGCCTAGAAGAAAGCTCTTCACCCCACCGTACAAAAAGGTAAAGTACTAACGGGTCAAACACATCTCTTGAATCTCCTGCGTAATAAGCACATGGGAGGAAAATGCAGAGAGAGAGAGAGTTTGGGGTTTTGGGCGACTGTACCGGTGTTGTCTCTGCATGACTGACCGTGCTGGAGTTCTCCCCTGTCCTGGCATTTCTCCGAATGATCAGATGAAGGCAGAAAAATATGTGGGGGAAAAAACCCGCTTCCTTTTATCTTCTCCTTTGAAATATGCAGAGCCTGGCGCAAATTGTTGTGAGCTCTGTTTCTGCAACCCCGCAGTGAAAAACAAGACTGCTGCATGGCAAGACGAGGCTTTCATACGCTGTAAGGTGCTGTAAGGTGGAGGCAGGCTCTGTATATTAAATGCTGACCAAAAGTTTTATTACTTTTGAACTATGTGGGTATTGATCCAAAAATGTGTTGGCTACCTGAGAGAAACAAGGACACAACTCTTAGTCACCTTGTTGGTTCCTGATGGGTGCCTTCCTCTTTGTACTCTGCCCGTCCGCTGCTGCGTTTGAACTCAGCCCCACGGGTGAGGACTATGCGAGAGACGGCAGCCTGCGGGATTCAGAACCGTTTGCGCTCAACCCCCGGCTGCTGCAGAGGTGCTCACGGTGCCGCTTAGACGTGAATGAGTGAGGCAGAGCGGGTGAGCGCGCTGGTGTCAGTTCAGGTGCCGCCAGGCTGTGCCACGCTGTGTCGACAGCACCTGGACGCACCGAGCCGCTCCGCCGTCACACACTGCGGCGTTGCTCTGGGGCTAAGGCACAGCAGCTGCCGGGGAGCCCCGCGTGTTGCTGCGGCTGCCTGGTCTCGGCATGTTGCTGCGCTGGGGACACTTCCCTGGTGAGAGTCCTCCGTCCGCTCCGTCTGCGCTGCGCTTTGTGCCGTCGCCCGGCGTTATTCAAGGTGCTGCTGGTTGTGTAACCGTCTGTGTAGCCGGCCTCTGGATGATGTGCGCAGTGAGCCGGCTGAGTAAACACTGTGCTCCCTTTTAGTGTTTGCGCTCTGCCCCGCATTTTACCACATCACCCACCGCAGCGTTTACGTGCTCCCCATCCCTGTTCTTCATGAATACGTCCTGTGAACACTGTTTGTTTTTCTACCTCTGCGCCTCTATTCTACATTCATGTGTTTGTACGTTTGTCCTTTCTCTGTGATGTATTTGTCCTTGCGCTGTATTTTGTGTTTGTGGTCATCTAAAGTGCATGCACCTGTGTGTGTGTGTGTGTGTGTGTGTGTGTGTGTGTGTGTGTGTGTGTGCGCGCGTCATAATAGGGTGACTTTTTCCTCACTACACCATTTGTGTACTGTGTGTACATCAGCAGCCCATCTTCAGTCCGGGTCAGCCCTCACTTTGCGCCGTGCGTGTTCCTCTCGCTGCTGGGCTCAATGCGAGTGTGAATTTGATTCCCTCGTATCTGCTTTCTCTGCCCCCCGTGTGTATGTTTTTTACATGCTGGCCAGCCCCGTACTGTGTGTGGGGCAGCATCTGTGTTCGAATGCCTCGATTCCGTTGCCATTTAGTGGCCTGACAAGCACGGCGCCAGTTGGTCCCCAAAGGAGGAAAAATACATCTCCAGGCTGAAACGGGTTAATGAAGAATCATTAACCTGCTAAGGTGTGGGTGTCCACTCGCAGGCTCTTGCAACCTTTGGCAGGTGATGATGCGGACAGTTTTCCTGAGTTGAGATGTGCCCGAAAGCAACATTTGTAATATTTTATTACGTGTACAAAGATGGTGATGTCTCTGCTTTCAAATGCATCTGTCTTAGTTACACAGGGAACGCTTTCTGCAGAAAATAGCTCCAGCGGACGGACTCGCCAGCCAGCGAAAGTCCAGTGAATGCACTACTGTATATTTCGTGTTTGTCGAAGTGTCTCTCGGCACCGTAAGCGGTTTTGTGCACGATCTGACCGAGCACGCATTTTCCTCGCTGAAAAAAATCCCATAAAATGTTGGCAGATACGGAAAGCAGAACTTCGGAGGTCCTGACTGTGGTGCCGAGGCTCATAGTAATAATTTGTCACGGTGCGGTGGTAATCGGTTCTGTCTCTTTTAATGGGCTGTGAATTCATTGCCATAATTGGCAATATAAGCCAAGTGGCAACTCATTATAACCGCTCAGTACAGCAGTTGCTGCTCTTTCCTCGAGTTTCCTCCTGACTTTGAAATTGCCATTCCGCTCATGCGATGGTTTCGTGGCTTTTTCCTTTGTAGCACCGCAGAAGAAACGGTGCGCTTCGCGCTTACCCCGCACGGATATGGCAGCGGCCTTTACGGTGGCCTGCACGGCAAGACAAAGCGAGGAGGTGTTTGTCTCGATGCTGAAATGAGGAGCCACCCTTACGTCACGAAATGTCGCGTGTCGCGGTGCACGACTGTGGCGATACCTACATTTACGCGAAGACCGTCATTGCTTTGCTAGAGGTAATTTTGTGTATTTTAGGGTACGCATCGCTTTTGACTTTAGGAAGGGTGTGTTTCGTCTTTCAGTGTTGCAGAGGTATTCCAAGGAGCACAGCACCATCAAAGTCACGAACCTTTCCTTGCGAATGAATGAGGCTCCTGCGAGCGGGCAGCAACAAGAGAGTGCGTTTATTAATGTGTTTGCGTGTGAGAGGGAGGCAGAAAGGCCATGTGCCGAGCGATCTTATTTCTCCAACGCCAGCTGTCTTCACACAGATAGAAACACACTAACAAATTCTCCTGCATTGTGCTTTTTGCTAAATAGCAGGGTTGTGCTTTCAAGGCTCGTGATCTTGAATGACCTTGAGGAAATCTTCTCTTGCCCGACCTCAAGCTCGGTATGTGAAGGGGGCACCAGGGTTCTGCTTCGTGGATTAGGATTTTGCGCAGATTCCTCCCTGCAGAAAAATGACTGCGGTCCTTTTGTCTGAGGTGCCGGGAGCACATTTTGGTGGTGCTGATGACACAGGCAATGCTGATGAGATGTAACGGTCTGTGACCCCACTGTGAGGAGGGGAGGAGGAGGAGGAGGAGGAGGATGGGGCTGTTTGTCCCAGCTCCCCTTCATGCTGCCTTGCACTTTGCACCAACCCGGAATGCTAAGGAGCTTCTCTGGCACCTTTGCTACAGCTTCAAGCACCACAGGAGGGAAAAAAATCAGCAGCGCAGCCAGAGACATGATCTTTAGGCCTGTAATGCAGCAGAATCTCCACAGTGGGGGGCCATTTTGGCTTACTAAACTTAAGGCAGCAGAAGCTGCGGTGGATAAGGAACTGGACTTGAGAACAGAACCGTGGTTTTGGGTCCCAGCAGGGGCTTTATTACTCTTGCCGCCGTGTCTGAATTACTTCAGCACATCGTTTCTGTTTCGGTCGAACATCTGGCACCACACGCTGGTCCGGTGTAAAATCTGCATGCAAGTGTCTTCTTTGGTTAGAACCGTTCACCATAGAGATGTGCAACATGCGTTTACGGTGGAACTGGATCGCACCCCTCACCCTTGCGTGGTTGCCAGTGCTGTGTGGGCCTAAAGATCTGTGGCTGTCCTTCGAGGTTGACTTATATACACGAGCAGTCATTCCCCTTGTTTTACGGCGGTCCATGTGGCTGCTGGCGTTACCCATTGTCCGGTGATCCCAGGCCGCCGTAGAGGCCGAGCCCTTTCGCGTCCTCTCTCGTCTGCCAGTTGTTGTTATTACCATTAGCATGCTTGTCTTTATCACACAATTGGGCACTGGCCTTTATTTTTTCCTCTGGATTTTACCCTTCACCCACCCAGTCTCTATGCCAACCCGCTCTTTTTCACTCATCCTCCCTGCTTGTGTCATCGCGCATGTTCACCTGTCCCCAGAGGTCAGGAGAAAGACAGACAAAAAGACCTTTTGTGTGTGTGTGTGTGTGGCTCAGTGCTATGCCCTTGCCTTCATCTCCCCGGCTCATTTTCCCCCAGTTCTCCGTCTTGCATCCACAGGCCCACCAAACCCCACCCCCAAATCCCTTCCCGAGTCTATTAATAGCACATCAGTTTTCTCCAGCGTGTTTTCAGACCCCAAAATCCTCATCTCACCAAAGCAAAGCAAACCCCTTTATAAGGGAGGACGTAAAGCTCTCCCTATCTTCTAGTGCATGTCTGAGCTGGCAGCAGGTTGCATCTGGTCCATTTCTCCAAGCCACGCAAAACTGTAAAGCCTCTCTCTCGTCCTTAGTTAAATCTCTCATTAATATTTACAGTGCGGTCCATTGCTAACAGCCTTTATTTATTTACATTTGAGCCACTTTTTTGCAGCGGTTTTACCGAGACGCCCGATTCGATGCATTGACTTTTGAGAAGCACAGACTGCTGGAATTGCGTTCTGTTAGACGGAACGCTAAAATCACCGAAGCCGCCCTCTGTAGATTTCGCACCGCAAGCAATTTGGCCGCCGCTGCAGGAGGAGTTTTATTACGTGGGCAACCTCTGAAACTTGAGCCCCTTACCAGGAGCTCAGTTCCTCCATGGGGGGAGGTCACCACAGCCTGCGCACGAGGCAAAACCCTCGGCCGCTCTTGCCCTTCACAACGCACCGCACATGCTTAGTGAGCTGCTGTACCTTCTCTGTTTATTCCAGAGTGAGTCCATGCCAGTGGTTTGTCAATAGCAGGTATGATGGATTGTAATGAATAGGCAGTAAGTCTGCGCACGGGGATGGGGGGCCATTGTGCGTTCGGCCGCCGTTCTGCCGCCTCGCCGTACCGCAGAGCTAATAACAGCCGATGTCCCCTGCGCTGCGCTGCTGATTTATGGCCACGCTGTCCAGCTCAATGACACCGGCAGCACACGGCCTCCGCGCCGTGCCGTGCCGCACTCCTCTGGGAGCCGGCGCGAGGCGATGTCACACAAACGCACGCATCCACGTGTCCGGTGAGAGCCGTGTCACCGTGCTGCGGCGCCGCCGCCGCTGTTTTCGTAGAACATCGGAGCGTGTCAGCCTTTCGGCCGCTCCGCTTTTTTTGCACTCGATAAATTTTTTTCCCATTAGCCGATTTGATCCACCGATTTAGCGCTTTGTGAAACACAACAATAGTTTCACACCGCTTCAGCAGAGGCTCCCAGGCAAGGAGTCACGTGCGGTATTTGTGCACAGCGGTTAACGCACCGAAAGGCTTTACGTTTGACAAACTGAGAGCTCTGCTGGTAACACTGTTACACGCAGGATGTTTCCTCCGAAAATCCGTCACTCGACCAGCCGAAAAATTGCCAGATTGCGGGCTGAATTTTCGTACCGGTGGTGGAAATGGATAATGAAATAACCATTTGTGACAAAATTGTATTAATGGTTACAGAAAAGGTTTTTGCACATTTTCATATTGCATGATACATTTAAATATTAATGTTTTCATTCTATTTTAATTGTAACAGAGAAAATGATAAGAGCTTGAGAAGAGCTTCAGCTTAAAATAACAAAATTCTGCGATTTGCATAGAGAACGCGTAACTGGAATGTTTATTTAAAGGTTTGTGCTCTATGAATCCTTGGTTTTTGCCCCACGTTTCCAAGCCAGCTCCAGTATATGAACTTGCCCCACAGAGCTGGTAGGTGAATGTCACTGAGGTGTCTTACCACGGTACTGTAGTGCCACGTCAACACAGCGTCAATGAGGATGGGTTAGACCCGTGCAGGCCCTGTTTCTGAAGACCAGGAGTGATAACTCGCCAAGATGGAGCAGATGATGCCAGCCAAGTGAAATAAGCACAGTAACAACCTCTGGTCCACTTGTGTGCTTGAGCTACACTGGCCACTTTCTCACGTGATGTATGAATGCAGGTCCAGCTGACAACGCTGATGCTTAGCTGCTGGTACTGTCTGCATCGCTCTGTCACGCTTTTGGAGCTTCGTGTTTCTAAAAGCAGGGCATCGTGGCTTCTGTGCCGGGCTGCTTCCTGAACTAGATGACTTGTCATCCTATGTGCACTACTTTTCAGGAGGACAAGTGACTGTAAGGACATCATTACAGGGTGAACACATTTGAAACAGCTTAGTGTGGAACAGCAGTGCAGAGGTGTTGGTCACTGGTTTTGCGCACTTCCAGGCCGCTGTTAAATGAGATTCGAGCTGTGCCAGAGCTGAGATGGAAACAACGCCAGCCCTCCAAAGTCAGTATGCATGAGATTGGCTCTTGGAGCAGTTACAGAAGTTTTGGTACAAAGTGTGTGTTACGCCAAATGAATAAGAACCACACACAAGCCAGCACACTCTGACACAGTATGTGGAAACACAGCATTTGCCACCCAGAAGCGGTTTCTCCCCAGATGGTTTAATGTTTAAATCACAGTGTCTTCACAGGAGACCTGAAAAAAATGCATCTTGGGAAAAGGCTTCTGTGGAGAATCACAACGGGATTATTATTTTTTTTTTTGCCATTGTTATAGAGCTAAGGTTTCAGTTTATAAAAAAATCAATTCTCCTTGAAACACAGCAGAATGAAAAGGTGGGGTGTGGGGGGAGTGATGTGATATCAGCCGTGGGGAAAAATTGTTCCTGCAAGCCAGGAACCCAGGGCACACCGACAAATCTTTGCGGCCTACAACCTAACACCGGAGCAGAACAGAAGCGCGCGTGCAAAAGAAACACAAACACTCACACCACATATATGTTATATACAAAAAAAATGACAAAAATTGAATTTGTTCAGGTTTAAAAGATACATTAATACAATATATGTCTGAGAAAGAGCATCGCAATATTGAAAGGCCCTAACATAAGTATGTGGTTTGGTTACCTTGGTTTGAAGTGTGCACCATAACTTTCCAGAACAGTAAACATGGTAGACAGAATCCCTGAGCTTGTTGAGGTGATGCAGACAGTAGTGACCCTTCACAGTGTATTTATACAGCATTACAGTTAATATGGAAAGGAATCATTTACATAGACAGTAAATATGGAAGGGATTACAGTCCCGGGGACAAATGACAACCGTCTACACATATCAAAGGAGCAGTTGTTCACGGTGCCATAATCCTTTTCGGTAAATTTAACCGAAGCTGAAACTAAATAAATGTATTTTTTTTTTAATCTGTGATTGATCAGTTTTCTATTTACGTATGTGTGAAAAACACGGTTTTGGGATATTTACTCGCACCGTATAGCATCGCAACGTGCCGTGCTCGCTGGATGGGGTCCAACCAGCTGTGTTCGTCGAGCTGTGTGACAAATGACTTTTTTGCATGCAGGAATGAGGGAAGACGCCACTGCGGTTTATATGTTTTAACTGTTATTGTTTTAGGCCGCGCACGGGCATGTCGACGGTAATGCAAAATGTTTTGTTGTGTTTTTCTGCTGATATTTTGTTCCGGTCGTGAGCCTAAACGTAGTGAACTGGCAGATGCCGCCTGCTGAAGTTTTGTGTATTGAGATGTTCGCATCACAAAGCGTCACAGCGGAACGGACAGCGCCGGCCACAACGAAATGCAGCATGCGCCGCGGAAATGCGGTTTTAAAAGTCATTCGGTGTCACTTGGGTTGGTTGAGCGATGTCCGCAATTGCAGTCAAACCCAAGCAGCTCTACAAGCAAAACTAGCTGTGCTCAGGCCTGCCCTAAAATACAGACATTTAGCCTAGTGTTCATTATTAGCAATAGGCCGTGTGGACTTTGGAGGTGGGCCCGGGACATGCTGGCCCAGCAGCTGGCTGCTGCTCAGGTAGCCTGACAAGCGTCTGGTATGCACACCTGCCTCCAGTGGTGGTGCTGGGGGGGGTGCTTAGCTGGGGCTGTGCGTGGGCCTGCAGACACAGCCCTGAGTCGGCCTGGGGTGTGGGGGCAGAAGTGAGGCAGGGCGCCATGTTTGCTGGCTTTCTGGGAGGGTGCGGCGAAGAAGGTGTTCAGGGATGCCAGGGGTGAGCCGGAGTTGAGGCATGCGGGTGCTTAACATCGTTTTTGTCACGATTCTCCCCTTGGAGCACAGTGAAGTGCTTGGCTGTTGAAGAAGTGCAGGCCCACCATTGCCCCTGATCTTTTTGCCGCCGTTTATTACGGTGTATGTGTAAACCCTGGCGTGGTACAGCACGGTGCGGAGACTCTGGTGGTTCCGTGTGTCTCTACAAGCGAGCAGGAAAAATGAGGCTGGGACACAGCAAAGCTGCGTTCCACGAGTGTTAAGGTAGGAGTGAAACGGAGAACTACGGGGGTTTCACAGTACCGTTTCGGTGACACAAGCTCGGGACGATCTATGGCCGACCTTTGCGTTTACTCGTCTTACCAAGGGGCTGTCCTCCGCCCACAAGCTCGATCTTACACATCGCGTGCAGCGGTGCTAACAACCGTCGGCACGCACGATAACGTAGTTACGCATCCGTATCCGTCTATACCTACATCTTCATGAGGGGCCTAGTGAGAGCCAAGGGCTGCGTTTCATTTTATTTTCGTGTCTGTGTGACTCACTCGCCTTTTCTTTGTCCTGTCACTCTCGCTTAAACTCTTAGTCCCCCTGTTGCCTCCATCACACTCGCCAGCATCCCGAGCTCAGCTCTTGGCCGTCACCTCGGGGCATATCAGCTACACAGAGGGCACATGGACACAAGGCAGAACAAATTAGGGTCACGGGCAAGCAGCAATGGCGGCACCCCATTGGCTCGGGTTTTGATCTCTTCTCTTCCTGATCCTCCAGTATGCTGAGAAGCCTTGTCAAGCCCCCCCCAGAATGGGGAAACAGAATATATGGTGGTTTCTCCTCTGCAAGCCAGGATGGTCCAGAGATCCAAAACCTTTGCCTCATCCAGGACCTAAGGGGGAATGGCACCCAGCATGGTGTTCTTCATGACATGCCGACTTCTTCAGGGTTAGCAGACATAGGTTCCAGGACAACTCGAGTAGCACAGTGATTTCATCTGGAATAGTTAAATCACAGTTTCTTAGTCTAAAAGGATTGTTTCTCTCAGTCTTGCCCTATCTCCTGTTCTTTTCAGAGGCAGGTTTTATCAGACAGACCTCCCCTCAAGGTTGAGTATCCAATTCTGCCTGGGTGAGCATGCTGGGGTAAATCCATAGCAGGAGAGAGGGTGACCTTCACTGTAGGGTGCCCCTGGGTTTCATGTGGTGGAGCTGGAACAGGAGGTCTGATGTCTCGCACAGCCCTGGACCCCAGGCAAGGGTTATACTTTCTACTCTTGACAAGAATCCCTGAATATTTTCCAGTTACCAGTCTGTCGTTTTTGAGGCCACGTAGTTTCAGTGTCAAACTGAAAAAAACGGAATAACAGTTATGTATTTGTGGCATTATTGTGCAAACAAAGGGAAGGTTAGGCTCCGGTGCGACTTAACTAGCACTAACATTACTGGACGAGAGATTAATTTGTTGTAAAAATCCAGGTTTTAGGACAGGTTCGTCTCTGGCAGTGCTGGGAAAATCACCGAGTTGTGCTTCTCTGTGAAATCCCATCAGGAGGCTTTCACTCTCAACCGCCTGGTCAAATGCCTTCTTACCTCCTGCGGTCCCCTTGTGCTATCAATGACCTCTAAAAATGTTCTTGCTCTCCTCTCTTCCCCTCTCGCTCCTTTTTTATTTCTTATCCATCTCTTCCAGCAGGTCCCTTCCTTACATCTTTTGCCTGATTTAAGCGTCTTTCAAATAAGCTTGACGGGCATGAGCAGTCACTCGGGTTTGCCAGAGCTACTAAAACAATGCAGTGCTGAAAGGCAAAACCAACAAAGAAATTGATAGAAAGGGGGCATTGTATGATTTGGCAGCTAATCCCTTCCCTATGGCTGCCACGAGCCAGAAAACTGGCCCCTCTTGCAGTGCCCCCATCCTGGCTGCAGCTTACGGAGCCCCTTCGCCCCAGGAATGAGCTCAAATAGAGCAGAACAGATAAGCGGCAGCGCCTGTCCCTTTTTCGCCCGCACTCAGCCTCATGAACCCCTCCACATGGGTGTTTTCTTGTTTCCCTTCCACACATCCTTCTCTCCCTTTCTATCCTTCCTTTCTGCTCCCCTTTCCTCCACTTCCTTCTTCCCATTTTTAGTTGTGTCTCTATTTTTGTCTGCAACAATCGCTGGATTTTCTGTCTGACTGCCCTGCGCTGCCGCATTCGGAGACACGGGGAGAGGAGGGCGAACCAGGCAGGGGGAGACGGTTGGTGAAGGACCACATGGGTGTGAGGGGGGCTTGAAGAAGGGCTCTGGCACTGTTTCCTTCCTTGGTCATAGTGAAGCCGTACCTGTATCTCCAGGCAGTCTTGGTGGAACCGCACAGTGACTGGGACATGTGCTCCTGTGTGGGTTTGTCCCTGAACCCCTGAACATTTGCTGAACATCCAGAGCAGAATGCACTGTGATTTAAAATTCTGATGTCACTCTGGGACAAAAAAAAGAAAAAGAGTGCCAGCATCTAACAATGTGCCAGCAAACACGCTGCAGTTCAGAATTCCGACAGCACGCAAGCAAACAGCTTGGGGGTCCTGAGCAGGTCTAGTGAGTTCCCTGCAGTCTGCCTGAAAGAAGAGATGCGGACCTTCCCTCTGGTGTTACTGCTGGGGTTAGTTGATTCGGACAGACACGCTCATGCTACAAACACACATCACAGTGGTGGCCCCAGAGATGAACGAATGAGTCTGCGGTGTGAAATTGGACTACGGTACATTGGCATCTTCTCCAGCTTCATCACAGGTTCTGGTGAGGGTCCGAGAGACCTTCGGTTGATGCAGTCGTGGAAGTTTGTTAAATATTGTTTACTTATGAATTCTGTTTTTTTTGTAAACAGTTCTAAATACATGAAATGAGATGTAGCTGGAACATAGTAAAGGCGTCATGGAAAATGTAAAAATGTAAATGCATGCAGTACTCGTACTCGGTATTTACTGTACTGAGAATGTACAGTAAGCAGTACTCTTTCCAGTAGTACTATTTTTTCAGCGTGTGTGTAGGTATGGTTAGGTCACTAGTTAAGGCGCACACACACACACACACACACACACACACACACACACAGACGGTCATTGTTCTAGTTGCTTATATAGGATACTTTTCTACAGTATTCCAAGTGCTGCTCCTTCCCTGAAGCTTATTTACTATGGTCCAAGATACAAAGGAAGAACTAAAGATATTTCCTCAGCGCTGTTGATTCCCGCAACTGGTAACAAATCTGTGTTCTCCAGTCTTGTTTCTTTTGCAAAAGAACAAGCAGCACTTTTTAATTTCAACATCTTTTTACACGACCTTTCAAAAGCTTTTAAACGTCTGTTTCCTGCTTCTAACATCTCCATATACCTTCTATAAAGTTATCTCAAAAACTTGCTAGAAGCACTTCAAAGTTTAAAATGTCGAAAGCGGTTCTGATCTTGGAGCCTATAAACAAGGAACGGTGACAGCAAAATGCAATGTCTGAGACGTACTGTAGAATTAATGGTTTTAGAGGCGTAAGAGCGCTGCAGCTTGCAGATGCTGTGACCGCGGCACTTGCTCTGCTCCACAGATGGTCGTTCAAAGCATCCGATCGATTCGGCTACAGGTGACAGCCACCATCGATAGTTGCACTGAGCCACAACATTTGATCAAATTTAGCCGTTTGACTTAAGTGCGGTGCTTACAGAAAAGCAAACCAACAGCGGTGAAGCACTGTGGGGTGGGGGTTTGAACTAAAGCTGGACATGGGAGGCTGCTGGGCACTTAGCAGAGGAATCTGCTAGGGGAGCTTTTCAACCGAATTCACCGGCTACTGCTACCATCTGCTGCGCGCGTGTTCCTTTCTGCCACCACTTTGTTTATTATACTCTATTATTTATTGCAGTATGCTGAGAAAAGGAAAGGCCAATAATTTATTAAGTCTGTAAGTAAGTGAAGGCGCAGGGTTGAGGTAGTTGTTGACTCTCATACAGGTGCTTCCACTTCTAGGGACTGGATGGGCTTAGCTGTCTGAATTGTGTAGGCCAGCTCAGGGATCGGTCCACCAGGCCACTCTGGTTTAAAGGTTAAACAGATGAAAAGAGACAATAAAGCACCCTAAAGTGGTGAACTGTGCTCTGACGCATGAGGTGAAATACTGGTGGACAAGCTGCACTGTATCGTAAGCTGCAGTCATTTGGTCATTCGAGAGTGACTGGGCGGAAATCCGTTGAAGGGCACGGTAGAAGACGCGAGAAAATGTTCGTGTGCGGCCAGGATTTTGGCAGGGTGAGCGGTCTTCTTCAGTTAACACGTACTAATTTCCCATTAAGGGAGCAGACGTGAGCGTGGGAGCCAGCCTGGGAGGGAGGGAGGGAGGGGGCTCTCTCGCACGAGGCTCCGTTTCACAGCGGAGACGATTTTACCCGGTCGACTTCCCCAACTTCCCACCCCAGCAGCTCTTCCCGGGATGCGCAATGCTGAGTAAAACACACAACAGTTCAGCGTGAAGTCAGAGTTTCCTTAAGAAAACATCCAGGAAAGGGATGCTTCTTTGCAAAGAAATTAAATTAATGCACGTGCTTCGTATCTGGGGGACACGGAAGACAACAGGAGGAATCCGGGGATGTATTTTCGTCCTGTGCTGGGTTTGTTCATCCGTGTCAGAGGGACATCTGCGTCCCCCATGGGTGACCTTGGTGGCTTCTTTCTTCCGGAATGTCCCGCTCGCGGACCCTCTGCGGCGCAGGCCCCTCTCCCCGCCGATGAGTTCAAACCACGGCTTTTTCTAAAAAAAAAAATCACTTAATGGATTCCGTGCATAGTAAGGTAGCTGCTCTGTGATGTGCAAAACCCCAACTCAAAATCAGATCTGCAAAGGTTTTATTGATCTGGGGTTGACCCCTTGTATGTCGCATGTGACTGTTTTAACATTAAGGCTATTTAACAGAGATGAGTATCCCTTTGTTTTGAGGTGAGGTCTGAAGCAGAAGACCAGCTGCGTGCTGCAGCGTGTGGATGTGCATGTTTGAGATCCTCTCTGAAGCCCTGCACTGATGGAGGATGGGGGAGGGGCTGATTTCGGATGCATGGCACGCGGAACCAGTTTAGCCATCGCTCTTCTGCAGCCCTCCTCCGGCGTGCTGCTTGCCCAGTCATCCACGCCTGTGGCGGTGAGGGAGCTGGGGCTTGCGGTGGGGGTTGGGGGACCTCTGAGGGGACAGAAATGAGGAGAAATAGCCAGGTACAGCCGGGCAGGTCAGAGGGGTGGCTTGGTGCTGGGACATGGGAGGGGATAGAGTAAATTGTCTCCCGGAAAGCACAAAACGGACACATGAGGTGCAGGGGGACAAAAATGGATGCGTATCGGCGCCCCACCGCGGTGAGCCGAAGCCCCCGGGCTCGGCGCTACGGCAGCCCTGCTCTACCGCATTGCAGGTGCACGTACGGCACAGCCTCTTTCCACAGCAGATGCACACACATACACAGCGAGTGCGTAATGAACCTGGTCGGCGGTCACAACCAGAGCCTCTGCCTTTTACTCCGGGATGCACTCCTCAGCCAAGGTGCGGTTTACTCCATGCGGAGTACCTGCCGGCCTATCTGCAGGAAACCCAGATGCACAACCTGCCGCCCTCTAGCCGCTCTCTTCCCTCCACAACCTTTGCTAAAGGATCCCCCCGCCCCGGCAGGACACGAGTGCCCCCGTCTCCCTCCTCAGCACGGAGCAATTACTCAGATTGTATCAGCTGTCTGTCAGCGGCTCGCAGGAGAACGGTGGGCTTCTCCACATGCCAGAGGCTCAGTCAGGCCTTTGTTTCTGCAGGAGGACGGGGGGGGGGGTCTGTGTGTGGATTCATTATGAAGTAAATCAGAATGATAATGAGGCAATCTGCACCCCCCCGCACACCCACCCTGCTTCTCCATCCCCTGCCCTTCATGTAAACCTCACTTCAAAGCAGTGGCGCTTATGCTAGAGGACGGTGGTAGAGAAGATAGGAGGCCATGACACAGGCTCAGGGCTCTGTCAGCCAGTTGGAGAGGAGAGGCAGAAAGAGCCAAGTTAGTCACACACACACACACACACACACACAAATGACTGCTTAGCCTTTCAGGTCCTCCACCCAGCTGCTCGCTCCCTGTGTTGCCTTCATTCAGTGGTTCTGGATGAAGTTAAGGTCATTAGAAGGTATTATGTAGGTGCTCCTATGAGGAGTTTACCAGTCAGTGTCTGGTGGCTGCTTTGTATGCCTCTATTAATGCGTGTGTGCATTTGTGCGCGCATCTGACTGCACGCGTGTTGCGCAGCCAAGGTCAAAAACGCTTGATGTGATGGGCGGTTATAATGTTTTTCCGGACGACAGCACCGCGACCGGTCTGTTTCGCAGAGATAACTGCCAGCTCGCGGTGACTTTCCTGCTATGGCTACCTTCAGCTTCGCTGTAGATGAAATACAGACCTCGGACATTTATTACCGAATACGAGGCATCCTCAGTTATGCTTCCTCGTGAACCTCATTCGGTCGGTGCCTCATCTGTATCATCGACGCAACTTGGCGTCTGAGCCGTTGCTTGTATGGCGCTGGTGTTTATAAAACCCAGCTGCTGATACTTGTGTCCAGCTTGGCCTAAAGTTGTGTTCATGTATTCAGCTGGAGCGATTCTTATTAATGCTGTTATTTATGTGAACGGGAGGGTGGGCCGGTTCTGGGAAACGAACCAGCAACGTCAAGGGTATAAGGTTATATCCTTATCCATTTTGCTACTTCCTGCTGACCTCTGCTGCAAGTCGGTGACATTCCTTGTTTTTTCGCGCTGTCGAGAACCCCTGGGCAAAGACCGTTCGTCATCCTTGTGAATGAGGTGCTAATGTATTGTGGGTAAATAAGGAATGTGTGGGTTTTCTGTGTGTCTGACTGTATCACACAGGAAGTGCAATTTCGTGGTTTTAAATAGGGTAGCAGTCATCTGGGACTTAGCTCTTGAGAGGAAACATGCGTCTAAAAACTTTGCCAGTGAGTCCTTCCAATGCAGCTGCTGCGTTCGGTCGCTTTGGAGTTCCTGTCATAAAACAAGCCCTTTGAACGGAGACCATGAATAAAGTATGCTTGTCGTACGTGCAGGGGGCGAGAAGTCTTTTTCGAGCGAATCGCAGTCTGAGATGGGCTTCCCTGATGTACTCATTTAGTTGGCGTTGAATGGCAGCGAATGAAGCAGACATCTGTTTAGCGGATAATTGATGTTCCGAAAATGTCTGTCTCTGTTATTTTGGCGACGTCACCTTGCAGAAGATAAGCTTTTTTGCGAATACCATCTCGACTATATTCAGGATCCATCACGACAGGAATTTATTTGACTGATGGGTAGTTATTACTTGCCTGTAAATAATATATATTTAACATTTGTTTGTGAGGGATGCAGTGGGCGGTGGTGGTCCCTCACAACTCCTGGGTCCTGTGTTCCAAATGTGTGGAGTTTGTATGTTCTGACCACACTATCTTGCTCCAGTCTCCTTCAACAGTCCAAAGACACGTGTTTCAGGTGCACTATAGCGCTAAATTCTCTGCCTTGTGCGTGTGTGAGTGCCCTGTGATAAAGTGGCCATCTGTCCATGGTGTTTCCTGCTTCACTGCCTCTCTTTCCGAAATGGACTGTGGTACGCTGTAACCCCACACTGGAAAAGCAGTGGCTGGACGAACAGATAGCTTATTTGCACTGCGGAGATATAAGAGAACGTCGCACCTGCGAGACGCATAGCCCAAGAGCACCTCTGAACGATATGTCCGAGTTTAGTGATGCATTTCGGAAGAACTCGCCTTCCTCTGGTTTAGTGCGTGCGGTGTTTTTTTTAAGCTTAAGACTTCATCAAAAATCCAGTCTTTTGAAGTTTTACAAAAAGTATGTCTACGCGTTGCTGTTTTCATGTTTATTTATTGCTTTTTTTGCTTTTTCACACTGCACTACTGTGAGTCCTTCAAGACAGCATTTTGTTTGTTAATCCTAAAAGAATGCACAACAGAATGCCATAAGGATCTGTGTTTTTATACATTGCAGTGACATTTTTAAATTTTTTTATAAAACAGAGCTAACTAGAAATTTGACATTCTAGTAAAACTCCCTTTGTGCACTTTCCTCCAAAAATGACTCGAAAATAATCTGTCAATAAACACATAATAAAGGAAATGCAAACTATATGAAAATAATTGCTCTGATTCTTGGTGTACGAAGCAGGAGAAGGTACTGTAGAATTGTAAGGCTTCGAGGCTAACATCTGTAAAATGCGTGGCTTTAGTTTGTTAGCCATGTGGCTCACACAGGCTCGACCGAGTTCTCTCGGTGATCCCTCCATATTGAATAAAAGTACGAGGGGCATTTATTCATCGAGCCATTTCACAACTCGGACAGGAAGGTTGTCTAGCAGATCCAGAGAGAAAAGTAAAGTTTCAGGGTGGCGTGCAGTTGCATTCCATAAAGCGATAAAGCCAACGCGGACCCATCGGTCCCACGTTGATGTTTCAACTGTCTTTGATGTCCGTCAAAATACCTGCCATTATCCAGGAACTGGCAATCTACTGCGATCACTTTACCTTCTTCCGCCATTCTCCATTCTCTGTCTTATCTTTCCAATGGAATCAAGAATCGGGGGGTTTTTTTCCTCTCCCTTGAGGCTGAACTAGGTTAATCCACCTATTTGTGTTGAGCGATTGAATTTCATACCTGAGGGCACGGGGCTTAGAGAAGCAGGATGACAAGAAGAAGGGAACGCCCATCGCTGCATTGAGGTTGTATGTCCCTGACATTTAACTTTTGAGGGGATTGTAGGGACAGGGGAACGAAATAATGGCACTGAGTCTCAAAGCTTGAGAAAAGACCTGAGGGGAAAAACAGAGGAGTGGAAGGGAGAAAAGGACAGAGGTGGATGTTTTTGGGGTTTTCCATTGTGGAGCTCACCAATGGAATGTCCCTGTCTCTTCTGTGTAGGAGTGAGCTACTCTGTACAGCTTGTGTGTGTGTGTGTGTGTGTTATTGTACACCGTAAGCTGGGACCTAATACATTTGTTACAACCCAGGACATGTTCTTAGATCCAGGTGTCTTTTCTGCAAATTCTGCCACTTAGGCCCTTCCCTCTCACATTCTCTTTCCCTCCAGTAAAATTGTGGTACAATACTATGGAGGCATATTGATGGTAAATCGGTGTATTTCTGCAGTAAAAAAATGACCCATAGGGTCTCCTGGCTGGACACTGATATGTGGGACACAGAACAAATGATTTATCCACCACAGGGTCAGGTGTGCCCTGCAGCAAGTTTCATACTAAGGGATCAGCGGTGGGTAGAAGCGTTTCGTTTTCCAGGCGAAGTTGGCCGCCTGCCAGGTAGGGCTTATTTATCTCTGACAAGTAAATGGCGAAAAAGAAAGAAACCTGAGAATGCGAGAAGGCGGGAAATAAACAGCTCATGAAAGAAAGGGAAGGGGAAAATGAATAGCAGCAAATAAAACAAGGGCGGCTCTACAGCAGCTGGCTGCGCGTTGTAAAGATGAGCGAGCCTTCGTCGTTCATATTTTGCAATAAGAAAGCGTCTGTGAAGCAGGCAGAGGCTGTCTGTACTGCGCTCCGCGTGTGTGTGTTTGTGTGTGTGTGTGCGCACCGTGGCCCCCGTATGTGTTTCTGAGCGCATTGTAGCCGTACTAACCACCGTGTGAACCCGATACACAGGCAGGCCTCTCTCCTGTCCGACCAGTTTCTGCCCCCTTCCGGCACGTCTGCCCTCAGCCTCCTTTTTAATGTGTCTGTAATTACGGCAGGTCTGTCATTGTCGGTGACGGACGTCTCCTGCGCGAACAGTTGCTCTCCTTTCAACACGTACCCCAGGGACGAGATCGCCGGCATCCGCACGGGAGGGGAGAGGTTCCTGTTGCTTCCCGGCGGCTCGGCCGGCGGCGCTCGTGCTCGTCTGTGTAACGCCAAGGCGCGTACACAGAAATATAATAATTTTTGCTGTCATGACATTTTATGACCTTTTAAAGGCTTTTTTTTGAAGAGGCAACAGTCGATATTTTTACACCGAGTCTCTCTCTGGAGGCGAACCTTTACCTCCAACAGGAGATCCACGAAGCGCCAATCTGTAAGTGACAAAAGCCGATGAGGTCCCCGAGCTCCACGGGGCTTAAACCTGCGCTCGCAGCCGTCACTCCTTAAGTTGGCCTGTTTCTGACTGCAACAAAAAGCCGACGTGGTCTCCGTTTTGCTGTGCTGAAAGGAAGCCAGGAGGAGGTTTATCTGAGGATTAGGCCGCCCGTTTGTTTTGGTGCCCAGAACACGTGGACGAGGCCAGGAAAGGCGTAACGCGCCTATGGCGCGTTAACTCTCACCAAATGACCTTGACACCGAGGAACCCAGCAGCGCCGCCTGGTTTACCTTGCTTTACCTCAGCTGACTGTCAGTCCCACGCTAATCCCTGCTAACTCAGGTAGAGTCGGTGCTAGTTGGAGAGACAGCGAAAATTAGAGCCTTGCATCCCTGGTTCACCTACTTATGAGATCAAGACCTGATCTTTCTGGGGGCTGTTTGTCTTCCAGGGTGTTATTATCTCCCTGGGGGGTTATTAGAACCATAGACACTGTTATTACTGTGGTGGTGTTAAAGTGTCTGGAGGTGCTTAGGCTGGAAAGACGGCGCTCGTGTCTCCGGGTTTGTGTACTTGTGGTACACGGAGGCATCCGAAGGCAGAAAAAGTGCTGGATGAGCAAAGCTTAGCGGATCTTAGTGGTCCGCATCCAGGCAGCAAGGATCCAGGCAGCTGGTGAGGACAGGCACTTCCTGATAGAACCTTACAAAGGCATACGAAACTGTGCTTGTGCCATTTGCGGAGGCGTCTTTTTAGGGACAAATGGAATGTGCAAGTGAAAAGTTTACAAGCTGCGATCTGACGCGGATTTTGTTCGCTAGGAAATAAATTTGTGTGCGTTTTTTTTTTTTTTTTTTAAACAAGCATCCATTTATACATACAAAGATGTAAAAATCTTTCTCAGTTTGTGGCCTTATTGAGTTAAACTAACTATTTTGTAACTGTGTCCAGGCTGGTTGGCACCTAAAATTCTCCGTCTGTGGTCTCCTTAAGTCACATGTTTTAAACTTAAGGCACGCGATTAAAATTAAACCGGACTGCAACCCAGGAGAGGGCTGCTCACTCTTTGACCCGGAGCTCTTAGACATATTCAATGTCTCGCACACAGTTGAAAAGTGAAATGGATTTGTCGGAAGCTGCTACTGTCTTCTCATCGTTTCGTTTTGGTTTTTGCTGACCGCTTGTGCTCATTGCACTTTAAAATAAGAATGAGGAAACAGGGGGCTAGGGTTTCAGGTGTCTTGTTAGATTTCTGCAAACATTTCTCACATAGCAAATTATTTTACTCCGTGTCGCGATGTTGTACGGTACGTCTGGACTTCGCAAGACTCCCGAGCGCCAGGATTGCCGTCTTCCGGCTGCAAAACTTATGAACTCGCTTGCATTGCATGCGGTGTAGTGGCACCATTTGAACGCTCGCTCTTGGATTTCTTACGCGTAGACACATGCATGGCTGCCGCGCGCGTGTGCGTACGAACGCATGCCCCGCGGCTACCTTTTTTTATAATGATTTCAGCTCTCTGCCCGCACATGTCATACTCTGTCAGGGTTATGTGGGGCTGCATTAAAGCCAGACGTGTTCTGGCTCATCCAAACCACTCCCAAAAGAAACAGGCAGGAATGACTGAGGGCTCAAGAAGTCCAGGAGCAAAGTGCTCAGCAGATCATCTTTGGTAGCCATAGCAGCGCCCCCTGGTGGACGTGCAAAGCCAACCGTCTCACCTTTTCCTTTATTTCGCGTCCCAGCCTGTTTGTCGGTGGTCTCACATTCAGGGAGCTGCACTGCAAAAATGAACTTGCGTTCAGTAATCTGAGCACAGCGATCCGTCTGAAGCCCAGCCACCTTGATCCGCGATTTAAACCACATTGGCTTCTGCCTTGGCTTTCTAATGTGCAAAGGGGTTTACAGCAGAGACATGACTTATTCGTGTTGGCTGATGTTGCTAACTAGCGATATCCAGTGGCGATACGTGAAGTTATCTGTGTATTTTTGGTGAATCTGTGAAGGAAAATAAATATAAATCAAATATATAACACTGAGCAAAGTGTCTCAGTATAGGCACACCATGTATCTAATGCTCTGCGTATGTTATATTGAATTAGGTGGAATCCAAGCATCATCTGGCCTCAGGCCCAGACGAATAAGGTACTGATGTAGATGTTCATAATTAATTCTCTATAAAGGCAATTTTGGCTGAAACAGCACTGGCAGCACAGGGAAATGGGCCATGATTGGGTTTGGAAGCCAATACCGGTATTTTGAATTTACTGGAAAAACCTCAAACAACTATAGCTTATACATTTCTCAGGTAGATAATCTAAACTGGAATACTTATTTGACATTTTAGCTGACTTTGAATGTCTCTCTGTCTCAAGAACTAGGAAACGTACATTATACAGGCTGTCTCAAATTATGTTTCATTTTCTCTCCCCCATTTCGCACAGTTAAACTGTCTGTTGTCACAGCTAACAGTTCGATCTTGATGAATGTGTGTTAGCGACAACATATTTTCCTGCGTGATATTTTCATTTTCTTTTATGACTGTCATAATCTCATTGTTATGTTAGCAACCTAAAATCGAAAGCCGTCTATTGCTAGGTGAACAAACAAACAAACTGATATTGTGAGCTACTTAGTATATTAAGACATTTCAGGCAGATAGTGTGTCCACCTGGTGCTGTAATAAAAGTTAAGAAATGTTGGAGATGAGTTGAAATCATTAAAAAATAAAGGACTATTTTAATTTTCTGGAACTCAGCCCTTCTCTATTCTAAAATATGTTCATTTACATGTATATCAGTTTAGCTGATGCTTTCCTCTGAAAAATGACTGAAGTTTATGCATTTGTATGTTCAAGGTGACTCACAAAAAAATTTCTCTAGTAAAAATGAAAAGTATGACAGACACTTGCATGAAGGGAAGACATGAGCAGATGTAAACTGAAAAGCACCAAGTGAAGTTACCTGGCCAGAATGGCTATTTGGCTTTTGGTTTCTATAGTGGATTCCTGTTACTGTAAGAATAAAAAAAAAACTTTACAAGACTATCAGTTCTGTAGATTCTCTGGCTGGAAGCTCAGAATGCGAGACAGCCGTACAGGAGGTCTGCACAAATAAAGGAGACATGACAGGGTTTATAGTTCCTCTTCAAGTTTTGCGAATAAAGCGCGCAAGTCACCTCACTTAGCAATAAATACGGCATGAAATAAAATAAATTCTAAATTCCTTGTATTAATGGAGAAACAGAAGAAAACGGGCAACCTGTCTGTATTCCAGCTATAACAGAAAGTCCAAGGCAAACAAATCGAGGATTTTCAGTGATCCGAAAGAAAAACACTGCGAGTCCAAAAATAATTCCCCTTGACTTGTAGATCGCGGTGGCTGAGTTAAAAATCCAATTTGTGTCAGTTCTGTTGCCGCTTTGCGGCAGATGGTGATAAGCAAACAGATAAGTAGCCCACCTTGGCACTGGAGTATGGCTGTGAAACCATACTCGCTTGGTTAGGCGTTGCGTTGCGGCTCTTCTGCTGCCGCTGCGATGTTTTTCAGAGGCAAGGGTGTTGGGGATTTTCTTCCTCTCTGTTGCCTGGACTATCGCGGTGCAAAGTGAGTGGGGTCGAGGGAAGGGAGATACCAATACCTGTCCTCACAACGGATGTGCAACTGCTGTGCATTTCAACAAATGTTCCGAATGCAGAATCACGGCCTTCTGCGTGCCATCCACCCTCCGACAGGCATCGGCAGCTTCCTCCTTTGTACTGCCTCCTCCCTCTGCTTTTAGGTTTTGCACATCAGATCTTCAGTAAATATCACTGTATTATGAGGAATCTTGAGTAAACACCAAAAAACAAGTACATATTAAATCATTTTGCACCATCAACACCCTTGAGTGAAAAAAGTCACCGTCTCCTCTCAGCTTCAGCTCATGAACTCATGGCCTCATGCTCTCCTATAGAAGATTCTGACACAGGGTTAAAGGCAAGTTGTCATCACATCCTCAAGCAGTGAGACATTCCTAACCGTCTCCTTTTACCACTTCAATGTTGGCCTTTGAGTAGCAGTTTCTTCCCCCGGAATGCCGTGTTTGCTTTGCAGCAGACAAAACAGAGCCCCTGTTTACCAGAAAGTTCCACTCCTGATTCCTCCACCAGTCCTTAGAAACTTCTCGCAGAAGTCTTGAGAGACATTCAGGCGTGTCGAGATCAGCATTCATATTCTTTTTACTGAGCAGAGGTTCCTGCCTGTTTCCCGTGCATCGCATTTTGCCCTGTTTTGTCGAGTCATGAGCACAAATTTCAGCTGAGGCATCAGAGGATGGATTTTGACCTCTTTGATGACTTTAGCAGTTGCTTGATGGGAAATTTTTGCAAGATGGTCATTCCCGGGTGCGTAGACTCACCACCCGCGTAAACTTTCTCCGCTGACAAGTATGGACGTTAAAAGCCTTGAAGATGGCTTAACCCTTTCCAGACTGATAGCGTTCGACAACTTTTCAGCAGTTTCTTTTCAGCGCAGCCATCACTTGCAGTTACTCACAGTCTTGTCAGAGCCACGGTGGTACAGCGCCATTCCGGAAAGCACTGGGCTGCAAAGGACGAAGGGAAACGCCATCGTAGGGTGGCTACACGCATACGCATTCACACACAGAGGAGCGTTTGCAGACACCGCTTATGCCGAAACACATTTTGTAAACTGTGGTAAGAAACTAGCGCACCCAGAAGAATCCCATAAAGACAGGAGAAGCACATCCAAACACCATGGAGTCCAAGCTTACCGTACGTCTGAACAGCCGATCATCATCCAAAGTGCTGTGCGGCTGCAGTGCTGCATCCCTGTGCCACCCTCACCTCTAGCTACACAGCTCCATTTTGGATGGTGTGTTTTTAAAGTTGGTGGAATTCATATCGGACGGCGCAGGCCAAAGCGAAGCCCGACTGTTTGTCAAAATATTAAAAACGCTGACTATTTACCGTTTACTTCAATTCGGTTGTTTTAATCTGGGGTGTAGAAGCATTTTTATACAAGATAATGGCACGTTTTCTTACCGCGTGCAACAAGGAAGTGAAAGAATGCTCGTATTTTTCTCTTCTTACTGCAATAAAAAAGATCGGATCAAACCGAACTGCAAAAAAGCTGGGAAACGGGGACAAACAGGAAGGAAGCAAATATTTTTACGGTCCTGTGTGTTCCTGGGCCTCACGTCGTGCGAGTGTTTCTTCTGCAGTTCGAGTGCGGGATGGAACTGCGCTTATCTCTTGTTTGAGCTTGACACATAAAACACTTATTTTGATATGAAAACCCGCAACAAATTCCCTTTATGAGGATATCTGGTGTAAGATATGCCTCTGTGTGTTTGTGTGGGCAAAGCCTGTGTCTGTGACCCCTAATGTTTGCGATTAGATGCTCGCTGAAGTAAGAGGAGGGAGATCAGCAGCATCGAGCCGCGCGGGGAATCGGCGCTGTTCCCCAGACGCAACCGAGCCGCTCGGGGCGTTACTTGTTTCACTCAGGAGTCTTATTTAAAGGAAAATGGCATGCGGCTGGGATGTCCAAGGTGGCCTTCTAGGGAGAAGATGGAGCCATGGATTATCGCAGAGGTCAATAACACCGAGTTCACTCCCAAGATCGCTGCGTGCGTGAACTCGGGGTGTTATTGACCTCTGCGATAATCCATGGCTCCATGGATTAAGTAGCCATTAATCTTTTCGACGGCAAACGTTTACACCGAAATAATATGAACCATTCGGTATGTGATAAACATAAAGAGCGAAAAGTTGCCGTCGGGCTTTTGAAGGAGGACAGAAAGACGGAGGCCTGGAGGAATTTTTGGAC
The DNA here is from genome assembly GCA_018136845.1 of Heterotis niloticus. Lineage (NCBI taxonomy): Eukaryota > Metazoa > Chordata > Actinopteri > Osteoglossiformes > Osteoglossidae > Heterotis > Heterotis niloticus. Next base: position 2,343,662 of record CM030898.1, read on the forward strand.
AGGGCGTTTTCCCGCTTTCTGGTGATGAATGTGGGCTGTGCTGTAACCTGCGACTGTTTGCCGGCTTCTGTTGTATGGATGGAAACATGCAAACCGGAGCCACGAGACTGCGTGTAGCTCCATTGTCTCAACAACCGTCACTCCAGAACTGACTTCACACGTATCTGCTGATTTGTCGAGCGGGATGTTATCTTTGTAGGTTATAGTAATGAAATAAAGATGAGTCACGAATGCTTTGTGCCGCCACTGAAAGAGTCTGAACCCTTCCTCTGCGCGACTGGCTGTGCTGTTCCCCGCAGAGCCCTCATCAGTCCCTCGCTGCCGGAACCAATTCCGAGAATGGAAAGATTCTTATCCATGTAATAACTCAGAGAAAACGTTGCTGCGCCGCGCACACACACACACACACACACACACACACACACACACACACGAGCAAGGAGGGAATGGAGCTGTTTGCAGAGCCCCCTGAAATATGGTTGTGTAGGTCAGGAAGGAGAGATTAGAGCCCTTACTGCCAGGGGTGTGAATTATTATGGTTTACTGTGGTTCCTGGCTTTGTTCTTACCTTCCAAAATTCCTTCTTCCTTATCTCGTGGTTCATTGTCTATTTTCCCTCTGTATTTTTTCCTGCTATCTTTCAGTCGATCTTCCCTTCTCTCCAGCATTCAGTTTCCCTCGTTCTCTGCGTATGATTCACACCATAGTTCCTATTACTATGTTTCCTCAGCGTTAAATTGTTTGTTTTCCTATTTATTCGCATTCGTCCATCTCACTCTCCCACCCACCCTTTGTGCGCGTACTTGTATTTTTGACTGTTGCTGTGTGTGCATGTGTGAGAGAGAAAGGGAGGGCGAGAGAGCCTGCTGTGGAGATTCGGGTTACCATCAGGCTCTGCCTGCAGTAACAGACCCCCTGCATGGTTCTCCTGCACTGCGGGCTGTTTAAGACAGCGATTAGGGCCCGGTGTGGTGCAGGATTCCTGTCGAGTCCAGGGCTTTGATGATATCCACACCAGAGACCTTCTGCTCTCATCTACTCCAACCCTGAATGTCCATCACCCACTCTTCCCCGAGTTGTCATGGGGGGGGTAGATGCAACAAGAACTACAGAAGAAGCAACAGCCCTTTTGTACCCTGGTAATTTCATCTAAGTGGTCCATAAATCAGCTTAACATTTTTTCACCCCAGTGTAGCCATGGGCCTATTTATTATTTCATGTTTCCTAAGTGTGATGTAGTAGCTGCTGATTTGTTTGTTTGCTTTTGTCTGATATGGAATATTATGTCACCGCCTGAAGCTATTTCACGTCAGCTCGGTACATTTCAGAACCCAGTACAACTTCTTTGTATGGCCCTATAATTCACTTACGGTTCTCCTTCCTTCCTACTCTTTTTGCATGAGATGTTTGGCTTAGAGTCGGGCCAGAAGACCACGAATACACCACGCTCGCGTTCCCCCCCGACAGGCTGATTTACTTTGCCAGCGAACCCCCGAACTGTTATGTCATTTAATGAGGGGATTATAGACCGGGGCAGGAAGAAGCCCCGATGTGATTTACACTAGCTGGCCGTGAAGGGCCTCCAGGCACCCGGGCAGGAGGAGTCCACGCTTCTCCCAGGACAGCCCTGTCCCCGTTTTCTCGCAGCGCTCAGCCAGGCATCCCGAAACACTGCCTCCTTAGGCTCTCCAGCGGTCATCCGTGCTGCCAGCCACCGCAGCGGACATTCGTGCTAACGCCTTGTGTCCTCAGTCCTCTGCCAAGACAGAACACGTTGTCGCTTGCACCACCTGCCAACGTGCGTATTCCTCAAAGTCATCTTGCGTGTGCAACCGCGATGGAGCGGACCGGTCGCCCTTGTTGTTGTTTTACGCTTACCCAACAATAAGACGGTTAGAATAATAAACAGTAACGGACGCCGTAGTGAGGTGAACAGATTTTTTAAAAACTTTTCTCCTTGTAGCAGCGTGCACAAACACACGTATTCGCGCGCGCCGTCTAACTTATTAAAAAACGTAAAAAAAAACCGCATCATGCAGCAGCACAAATAATCTCTTCAGACACGTAAGAGCTGTAAACCCCTTAGGCCACTTGTCTCAATAAATCTGCGCACGATTATGCTTTAGGTTCGAGGATTTAGCGTTTTCCTATCTGAATTCACTAGATAAGATTTGCAATGTTTAAACTAACATTTTCCTATATGCTTCTTAAAAGATCTTTTTTAAAGTTGTGCGAGGCTATTTAGGAGTATTTTTGCTTTCATTCGCCACTGCAAAAATGAAGTACTTTTGAGGACCGCGCACATGTATAACCCACTGCAGCCGTGGGCATTCAGCTTTTGTGGAACTCTGTTTCCAGTCTGGAAACTGAGCAGTTGTGAACTGGCTGGTAATCTAGAGGGTTGGTCTACCTGCATGCCAGACACATTCCTTCCACCTGTGTGGTGATATGGTCTGTGCCTGTCTGCCACTGTAATGTCTCACAGAGGGAACAGAAACAAGCAAGGAAACAGTAAATCCCGCCGCCATTTCCACTTCCTTGTGGGAGCAACCCCAGCTCCACATCCTTCACGCAGCCCTTCCCACCAAAATCCGACACACCGATGCATTTCTGGTCACATGAATGATCAGGCACAACGCAGCATCAGATGGACTTTAAGGGGTTTTAATTTTAAACAATAAAGCAAACACAAAATGAAAAAATATTGGGCCAGACTTAAAAATAAAAATTACCATACATGTCCACATGGTTCCTCATTCCAGTTCTCTGGGTTTCTTCTAAACACCATCTACACACACTGGGGCTTCATGAGCTGTGCCATATGAGGTTGATGCCCAGGAGATGGGGAGCATGGTTTGATCTCCCTTGTGCCACGACACATAATTTGAACAAGTTGTTCAACAATCTGTTTGAAGAAAGTAAGGTTTTGGTTGGCCAGTCGCTGCGGCACGGTTATAAAATTTGCAGTAAGTGCTGTCACTTATTGCCTGGTATTGCTTCTCCGTTGCATGGTGTGGCAGTAGAGACAATTCAAGCCCCTGCATTGGGGCACGTTGGCACCATGAGGCAGAGGCTCTGCAGGGCCAGCGAGGCCCCCAGTAGTCTCTCTGCCACCTTCCCTTCATGTGGGACTCAATCCTGCTACTTAATGGCAGCTAACAATGGGAAGAGGCGTCAGGGCTCCCGGTGTACACGTGTGGCCCTCAGCAGCTGGTCTGCAGCAGAGGCAGCAGGCTGGGGAGGCTCTGAAATGACCACCAAAATACATATCCATCATGGGCCCCGCTCGTGCAGGTTCTGCCATGGTGACGAATAAACACCAGCAGCACAATCTGGGCCACCAGGGTGTGGGGAAGGTTGTGTCTGGGTTATGTCAGCTTGACTGGGTTGTGCTTGTTTCTCTGTCTATATTTATGTTTAACTGTCACGACTGGGTTATGTCTAACCTTAACCCTAAGCCAAGAGTTAAGAGAGAAAGCGAAATCCATTGAAATCCAAGTGTGGCACTTAAGCCGCTTTGCCTTACGGTTTGCCACAGCTGATTCTTAGGGGGTGGGCCCTCTCTGGGACTTACGGGTGACAGAAATACCCCGGCAGCATGGGGTGACAGAAGAGGGAAAGGCGCAGCGGCAGGCAGGCAGGCAGGCAGGCAGGCAGGCAGACAGGACGAGAGGCAGGACGTGGCAGAGGGGGAGGTGGATAATGCTTCCCCCCTTCAAGAAATTACTGCTGACAAAAACGTGTTCGCTTGGAGGAAAGAGTTCGACAAGTGTTTTCCGCTATCTACCTCCGAAGCGCCCGTGGCTGGCGAGAAAGAGGATTATGGGAGAAGTGCGCGTATTAAAACTTAGCGAGGGATCAGCGCGTGGCACTGATCAATCACAGGAATGGCTGAGTTCAGATGCATGGGCTTGGAGTCGCCTCAATGCAGCTCCCGCAGCCCAGTCGCTGAGTCAAGTGCACATTTCTCCATGCGAACCCATCAACCTCGGACGGGCTAAGTTGCAGTTTTCGCTGTAGATAAACGCCCGTAATAAAATTGACGGCTGTAGATGACTTTGTCAGTTTAATTTACCGCATTGCGCACACGGCTGTCATATTAATGCATGCAACTACAGCCTTGTGTATTACAGGCCTTTGTGCTTGCAGCCCATTTAGGGGCTGATGAAGAACCGAAGAACATTCAAGCTTAAATGTTCAGCACTATTGCTCTGACTCTCTTCTTTCCCCCCACATGCACAGGCAGTATTAATCGAACAGGGGCAGTGCCTGCGTTCCTGCGGACCCCCGCCATGATTCAGCCCCACCTGGACATGAAGCCCTTCCTGCAGTTCCCCATGGAGACACCACCACCACCTCCTCATAGTGTTGGGGTCTTCCACAACTTCAGCACAGTGAGTCCCAGCATGGGGGTGTGGATTTGGAGGGTAAAGATCAAACTTATGGTGAACTCTTCTGTTGTCTTTCTCTGCCCAGTCCTGCATGGATGTATTCTACTCAAACGCCTTTGACACAGGCCACACTGGCCACTTCCATTACAGTCCGAGATCACTATCCCGTCAGCCTTAGAAAAGGCAGTCATTGTGGTCTGTAAGGTCAATAAATGTTTGAGTCCACAGATATCCAAGTCTCTGCATATTAGAAGCTGGCCTCACAATGGTAAGAACACACCTAGAAGATTTATGCCTAATTCTTTCAATTGGGAGCACATTTAGAATTTGCGTGTTTTTGTATTGCTCGGCTGCGCTCGGCCCACAGCGGGTGACCCATAGCAAGAGGCTCCTGCTGACCCATAACTGAGATTGCTGATAGCCTGCAGTGTTGGAGGATCTGGTGTGCTTCCTCTCTGATGCTGTGAAGAAACTCTTTCCTACTCCTGCAGCTAATATCAGCATGAAACAAAACCAAGGGGAGCAGTTATGACAAAAATATAAGTTATGGTTAGGGAAAAAAAACGGTACAAAAAGCAAGGCACGCTCACTGTTGTGACCCCATGCACTTAAAGTCATGCTTAAACTTAAACCTCAAGGAGAACAATGCAGCTGATAAACAAGGGCAGGTGCTAGAGAAGATGCGAAACAGGACTTTTAGTGGCATTGCTCTGAAACCGACTTTGCTTCGCACCTTTACCTCATTGCCTTTGGCCTGTATTTGCCAGCAAGCTCCAGCCATACTGTAGTTTGGTGGTGATAGGAGACAAAACATCCAAAGGGCATGAAGCTAGCAGCATCCAAATCTGTTACTTTGCTGTCAGTAAATTTTGACCTTTGTTTCATCGAATATACAGTTTGCCGAAATTTGGAAACAACAGCAGGCCTAATTCACTTAACATTGATGACATGGCAATGAAGACCTGTACAAACCCCCACGCCGCTCACGACCGCAGGCTTGCTTTTCCTTCGACTTTGCAGATGAATACGAATGTCTGTGAATTTCTTTTTGTCCTGCAGAGGGGGATGTTGTAGCGATGCTGAGGACGGAGCAGCAACCCCTTTCGCGCACCTGTGTCCGGAGCCCACATCTTATTGTTTCCGAGACGCGCGTTTAAAATTGCGTTATACCGATCTTACGATCTTGCAAATATTTTAATAACAGCTTGACAGATGTTCTGTCTCCAGCAGACCAAAAAACATACCCCGTCGAAACGTTGACATGCGAGACGAATGATATTTTTGCTCAACACTTTGACAGTTGTTCCATCAGTTTAAAAAAGCTGTTGAAAGTGAAACTGAAATTTGATATATTATACGGGGATGAGTGAGTTCAAGCACCGAGGGAGGAGATGAAAATGTGTTTCCAGCCCCTGGTTTGTAGTGACCGGAGCCGTTGTTCCTTTCTCGGTTAACTTTGCGCATCAGACCTCTCTCTGGTCCACCGCTGAGAGGCCGCAGGCAGCGAGTCGCTTTCAGGCTGCTTGAGAAAGTCTCGCAGTGAGGGTGTTCCTTGAGCTTCTGGACATGTGTACAGTTTCAGAAGGGCCCGTATTTAAAACTTGGCTTGACAGCCTGGCACAGCGGCGGCCTTTCGGCGGCGGTCAGTCTGCCAGCTGCTGTCACTGTTATATGCAGAAACCTGTCTTCTCTGGCAGACTTCAGTGGGGTCGCTCATTTTCATGTGTGCGAGAAGGAATTTGTGGGTGAATAAATGGAGGATTTCCTTGTTTGGAATCTTGTCTCCTGTCTGAGTGGGGATGAAAATAAATTACACGTAATGGCTGGTAAAAATGAGGCCTGCTTGTTTGGCTGGGCCTTTTAGGGCCGAGGCTGAGACGAAGCGTCCGGGCCGCTGTGCGGTCCACAGTCGCCCACGTAGCCATTAAACAGCCACTTCCTTCTAAGTCTCTGGGCCTCGGCACCTATAATGGACTGTGGCCAGATGGAGGATCCAGGCACGCTGGCCGCCCCACAGCCCCCTGGCTGAACCCTGGCAGCCGTCCACGTGCCTCATCCTCCACCTGCCTGCTGCTGCGAATGTGCTCAGGATACACCGATGGCCTGAAAGATTCATGTGGTGCACCTGGCGCTGGCCTGGGTTCACAGCAGGGCTTGGTGCTCTTTGGCTGGGCTGCTCCATTACCTGCTCTTAACCCTCAGCCACAAAGCAGGCCCAAGACCTCTGCCATGGCCTGCTTCCCAGCACCACACAGCCTATGGTCCGATCGCTCCTCCATCGAGGTTCTCTGTACCTCCATCACATGCGGTTTACCGCAACCTTCTGCAGCACTCGGCAGTTTGCCGGGTTGGAGCGTCCACCGCCGTTCTATTGGACATTTTGTGTCTTGTACGTCAAAATGTTGCGATACAACACGGTTTGCGTAACGTACGACGGTATGACAAAAAATCACACTGTGGTGTGTGCGCACAGCCCATAGTTTGATGCACGTTTCTCTGTGTACGCGCAGTGTCATTCATCACCACTTGTGTCTGAAGGTACTTAAGAACCATTTAGAAAAATCTCAAACTTTAATCGCAAAACCTTTCGTGACGTTAAGTCCCAAAAGTGGAAGGGTGTGTTTACACAGGGAATGATGTTAGAGGATAGACCTCAAGCTCACATGGAGAGGATAAGTCCCCCATCTCATTCTGGGCGCAGCTGTTCATACTTCTTCATACGCCACCTCCAAAGTTGCACACAGCGGCCAAAAGCGCACAGGTGAGCAGGCTGGACCGGTTGAGCCAGGTTAGCACAGGAGGCCTAGCGTATGGGACCCGTGTGCATGTGGGTTGCTCCGCGTTCACATGGAGATGTACCAACACCCTCCTAGACCCCTCAATATATAGGATTGTGCGTACGTCGCCAGAAAGTGTGGAAGCACGAGGGGTTTTCTCTCTGGGGAGCAGGACTGAAGGGGAAGAGGAGGAAAGCATAATGCTGGATCATGAAACAATGTGTTTGAGGGGGAGCAGGGGAGGTGGTGGGGGGCCGAGGGTGTCCGACTAAGAGGGGTGGAATTTGCACAATTTGATCGTAGCAGCTGGGCAACGTGAGTGAGTGAGTGTGCGTGCGTGCGTGCGTGTGTGTGGAGGAGAGAGAGGGAGGGAGAGAGAGAGAGGGAGAGGGAGAGAGAGAGAGGAAGAGAGAGAGAGGGAGAGAGAGGGAGAGAGTGAGAGAGGGGGGAACAGAGCAGAACAGAGCGTGGTAGAGTCAGGGAAACACTAGGGGACACAGTACATTAGCAAGGGAGTAAGAGAAAGAGAGCAGGGAAGTGAAGATGTGAGGGAGCCCAGCAAAGTCCAGTTGGTTCTTTAAGAGCAAATTTTCAGTGTAGTCCAAGGCTTTTTTGGTCAGAATCACTGACCACATCTCATGCTGAAGAGGAAAATTACAAACAACAACCAGAACTGTCAAACAGAGGATATGTATTTAAATATGCACAGGGAGGAGAAGATTTATGAATGGGGTGAACATATATGTTTGCAGACTGGAGCATAAAGCAGGATTGCGCTGGGTGACGGGGAAAGAAAGCCAGAGGACTGGGAAGGAAGAACCAGGTGCTGTTTAGGGACTCTGAGGATCAGCAAGAGTGACACACACACACACACACACACACACACACACACACACACACACGAGACCGATGCAGCTCAGCACGCCAGCCGACGCCAGTGAAAAAGCGGTGAGTACAAATGCTGAGAGTGGGGGCAAAAGGCAGGGTTGGGGCAAAGTGAAAGAGCTTGTCAATGTGTGTACTGTGCTTGTAAGCTGGACAAGACAGCAAGCAGATGTTGAGCAGCATAGGAGGATGTTCTGCCCGGTGGGATGTGTTGAATGCTCGTGCTGGTAAACTCCCAGCAGTGCGGGTGATGATGGACTGCTGCAGGTTGTGTGTACAGGTGGACCCGTGCCGCTTTGTCGTGCTCCGGTGGAGGCAGATGCTGGGGGAGTTCTTTTGCACGGTGTGCAGATCCCAGCGCTGCAGGTCCTGTGGAGGGAAAGCAGAGCGATAAGCACGTTGAGCACTCTGTCTCCCACTCCTTCTCCGAAGGATGAGGAGAAGGGCAATGACCTTCAGGGGAGGAATGCAGGACTGAGGGTACCAGGCAGAACCAGAGCCACGGCTGCTCAGCAGACGCTGTTTTCCACAGCAACTGACAAAGCTTACACGTTTTGTTCAGCTCGAATCTCACAGCACCACCTGACCGAAAAGAACTTCAGCTCAAGAATCTTTATGTCACAACCTTTAATTCCTGTATTAAATAAGCCAGTTTACGTGAAACAGGTCATGAAATAATATAATCTGTAATATTTAATCACAGGAAAATCGTAGGAATAAATAAGAATTTATGACTGAAAAAGTAATTCGATGCAGCAAACTTTACTTCACTGTTATCATTTTGAGGCTGGCATGTGAAGAGGAAGGCTGGAAAGAAAAGCGATGTTTTTGGTTGGGACCAAGGACGGACTGTGGTCAAAGGATAAAATCCCCAGTCAATTGTGTTTTCTGTTTTCTCTGATTTAGGGGTTCAAGCGGCTGTTATGGCTGTAGATTACGGCTTAAAGGAGGGTAATGACTAGGGAAATAAAAACCCCCTGACATTTCTGTCCTATTTTTGCTCTACTGGCCAGAACAAAACAGAACAACACCCAGAGAAATTGGCTGCAGAAACATTGCTCATCATTGCGGTCCCTGGGCTGCGCCGCTCCTTGTGAGGCCAGTGCCTGCATTTCACTTTGAGCCGGCGTGGCTTTGAAGGACCAAACACTCGGTCCGTATCTGTATGCACCACAATGCACTTTGCATTCAGATCAATGGATTTTCCATATCATAGCTGTCGCTCTTTCTCCTTTTCTGTTCAAACACCGCAAAATAGTCTGATAGCAGTGAAAGGCCGGCACGGCCTTTGAGGTCAGCTTTAACACCAGATGTAATTTCGGTGCTATTTGTTCCCGCTGTGCCCGTCTGCGTCGGACACCTGTGCCTCCGTGGGCCTTTTGTCACATATATGAGAGAAAAAGGGACATCGCCAAAGGCGACGAGGAAGTGACGCGTTTGGAAATCCCACTCTTTGGAGAGCTTCACTGCAGGTGGTTGTATCTTTGGAAGGCTTCTGCTTCTTGTCCTGTGAACTGCTCAGATCAACAGGGAAACAGTATTTTGGGAACTTGTGGTTTTACTTGGCTCCCGTCCTCCTTGATTTCTGAATTGTTTTCATTTGTCCATTCCATCCTTCCCTTCTTTCAGGCTCAGTTTTAGCTCATGAGAAACAGGCCTGGGTCCCGGCTGCTGCAGACACATGTGTTCCAGAAATAATTATTTCTCATTGTTTGAGCTTACTAGAAATGGCTTAACATAAATGATGATAAAATTATTATAAATATAGGTAAATAAAGTTTAAGCGGACATACTGGACCTCTGTAGTGAGGGTGTAAGTGGATGGAGTTCGGGTGTCGCGGGTCTTTGTGGGTATCTGGTATCAGCTGTGTTTTTGGATGGGACTCAGGTGTCTGGAACCTTGGCCAATAGACCTGGGCTCAGCACTCCAGGGACCTTAGTAGATGGTTATCACATGCAGAATGCCTGTAGCCTGGTGGCAGCACTGTGGCAGCAAGAGTCATAGCCATGGTACAGGATGAGGGGTACTGAGCCGCACCTGCTACCTCCTCCAAAACCCAGAGGATGCTTACAGCTGAGCAGCACAAACACTTGCCAGCTTCAGGCTGGTCCCTTGCAAGTATTTGCTCAGTCTCTGGGGAACAGACTGACTCCTGGATGCCTGCCATTGATTTATTAATAATTACAACCCATTACATCTTATGAGCAGATTTTATTAAAGGACTGTAGACCGCACAGATGTTCTCACAGTTGAACACATTAATACAGCTGGCTATTTGTTGCAGAACCCATTCAACACCTTCCTCCGCATGAGACTCGGTGCTGGACCGTTTTGATCTTCTGTCCTTTGTCTTTTTTTTTCTGAACCGCCACCTTGTTTTGTGTACAGAAGTGCAAGTGGGAGTCTCAGGGTCCTTCTCTGGGTGGAGGACGGCAGGTGTGGATGCCTAGGCATCACCCGGAAGCCCTTTATTTAGCCCATGGCTACGGTACTCGGTGCTGGAGAGCTGCTCCATTGAAGCCTCTTGGTGAGGTTTGATGTTCTTCTCTGCCCCCTTAGATGGACCCTGTGCAGAAGGCTGTGATCAACCACACATTTGGAGTGCCACTGGTTAAGGCCAAGCGGCCCATCATCTCCTGCAACGTCTGCCAGATCCGCTTCAACTCTGAGGTGAGAATTTGCTGCCAGTGAATATCTCACCTAACTTCACTTTTCCCCTGACCTCTTCTCATTCCACTTTGCTTACATGATGTACACCGAGTTCGGACAGCAGCCGATCCCGTTTCTGCAAGTCTTGACTGTTCGGCTCTGTTTTATTTTTCGTATTTTTTGTATTTACCCTTGTATATAATTTAGCCTACGATTCATGGGGCCGCAGGGACAGATCTGAAAAAAATGTTGCATTAAAAGAGCAAGAGGTGGAAAAAAACCATTTGTTTCATTGCTACGGACAAATAATGGAACTCTAGGGCAGTTGGAGAATTGATTTTGGATGGATGTGTCAGCGAGGCAAAGTTAACAGTCTCAGTACGTGGCAGGAGTCGTGATAAGGAGCCAACCGGTCTTCGCTCAGGTGGAATCCATCCGCACCACACGAGCCCATCGTCCATGCATGGACCAATGTCGAAAAGCCTGCGTTTCAGAAAAAAAGTGTACACCAGCTCTGCCTTTGAGGGTTCTGATCTGTGGCTCGGGTTCTGACCCAAACGCTGCCTTGCCACAGAATCCATAACGGCTTGGGAGTGTCTTGCGCCCACAGCTATTTTTACGTTTTGAACGATAGTCTGAGCTCGGATGTGGCTGCCGTGGATGAGGGCTGTAATTTCCTACCCGGCAGTGCACATCTATGGAGCCTTCCATAAACACCAGGGCGAAGCAGGGGAGTGTGGGGGACGCTGGGACAAGCGCTCCTCACGTGCCTTTGCATCCCACATTTGGACTCATCATCGTGCCGCTCTGGTCTGCAGGGGGTCTCCCGAGTTGGTGCCGCCATTCAGCGGTGCCACCCATCACGCTCGGTTTCAGTTTGTCTTTTCAGCAACAAACCGAAATCCTTCAAGGTGCTTTCCGTGCAGTTTGTCAAAGAAATACTGTGTGATTTAACACTTAGCACTTACAGTAGGCGTGTAAATAAATCGGCAGTGATGCACAGAGGCCAAAAAAACTGTGCTCCGCTTTGATATTTTACAAATGTAAGTTGAACTAAATAAAACAACTGCCATGCACTTTGATATTTTCTGCATCTATGAGAGGATTTGCTTTTCCTCAGCCGCGTACTGTATCCGCTGTGCAAGTGTATTTAGCCGCCGCTCGCTGGGAGGGCTGTACGAGGGGCTTGTGTATTTGCACCGGCCTGGGGAAGCCCGCTGTTTATAGCGCAGCCTGTCACTCCCACGCCAAACAAGTCTGACGCACAAGCGGGCCTGTAAATATTGACTAATGCCACCGGCACACTGCTAAGTACTTTGTCTGCTCCTCTGGTTTCATGTCTGAGACAGCTGCCCAGGCTTTTATCCGAACCTGTAAATGACTTCAGTGCCTCACGCGCACGGCCTCCTTGGTCAACTAGCGGTTCTCTGATATTGCGCTGGAGTTTGAACGACAGCCGGTCCCGTTTCTGCCAGTCTTGACTGTTCGGCTCTGTTGAAGGTGGATCCCTGCCCATCCTCTATGACAGTCCATAATAGTATTAAACTTGGGAAGTCATAGCACTTCAGCCTTGCAGCCTTGTGGCCCTCTCTTTTCCTTCTGCACACCTTCAGGGAGATGTGGTTTGGCATCAGCCTGTGTCGCTGTCCTGCATCTGCCTTTATTATTCCTGACGGAAATGACTCATGTGGAGGCTTCCTAGATAAAAGTGAAAGAACCCGATCAAATAAAACCGTACGATTTTTGAACGATCTTTCTGCAGCATGTTGCTTCTTCTTTAATCCCAGAGCTCATGTTTCTTAAGATGAGGAGTGCAATGTCTTGAAGAAGCCCTTGACAGAACTAGATTAATACCCTCCCTCTGTGACAGGAAGGTAAGATTACGTCCGAACCCCTAGCGCTTAGTTTGTTGTTTCTTGGTTTAGCAAATCACCATGCACACCACAATGTACCCTAGAAACCGTGGCCACAACTTTGCAGCTATTCTGTCTTTAGTGCGACGAGAGGAGAGTTTCTGTTTTTCATTACTGTGGATGGCGGTGCCATTTTACTGCAAGCTGCTCAGTCTGGGATGCCCACAGCCCGTGGGTTTTTCGAAATGCACAATCCCGCGGTTCTGACACGGCTCCTCCAACGGGCTGGCCGAGTCCTCTGCTCCGGGAGAGCTACGACGCCGCTGCGGGGCGTGGAGGTGGGAGCGGGGTGGGGAAACATTGCTGTACTACATGTGTGACATCACTCTTGGGGGTAGGTGTTTCTGCTGCACCAGTCAACATCACTGCTGCAGCCAAGTCAGGCTGGATCCCTCCGTCTCCCAAGTTTTTGGCCTACGGCTGCGGTTTTTGGTGTCACCCCGGCTTAGTCTGGCTCTAATGGCAGAACATCACAGAATACACATCTCTCCTTAGCTGAGGTAGCCACTTGTTCCATCTCGTGAGAACTACAAAAGCTTTGTATGCTGTGTGCTACATTTTGTCTGTTTGTTTCTTCCTTTTCACTCTTCCACCGTTGTTTTTTTTTTTTTTGCCGCTGTCCTATTTTATCCCAAAAGTTAGAAGCTTAAAATCGCCGCATTTAACTTCCAAGTCTAGTCTGTTTTTGCCGGTTTCCTCTCTGTTTTCACCATATTCACCCCTTTCTCATTCCCACTTCTTCTCTTTTCCCAGCTCTGATGTCTCTGAACTTCACTTCTTTTCATTTTGGTCTCCTGTTTGGGGACCTTGCTCATGCTCCCCTCGATGTGGCCACCTGGACAAGACTCAGCAGTGTGGTTCCCTCTGATCCTCCTCAAAGGTTAAGAAAGCAGTCCTATTTATGCCATCTGGGCACATGGCTGCGTTCATCTGCTTTCGTCTTTTCATACCACATTCCCGCAGAGGGGCCGCCTCTCCCAAACTCCTTTTTCTCATCTCCATAATCTGCCAGCTTTGGAGCATCACATTCCTAAGACCCCAAGAGAGGCAACATGACAAGAGAGGAGCTATATGTGTCTCTGTTCTTGTCGACTACAGCCCCCGGGCTTAAAGAACTATCTTGCCGTGTCCCACCGAACAGAGCGCCCGGCTGGCTGAGTGCCCCCTACCGCCTCTGTCGATCCGCCGTCCCCGACGCGGCATATTTCTTTGCCACTTGATTTCTTTATTCAGCTCTTGCAGCTGCTGCCAGTGGGCCTCTGGCTCGCTTAAAGGTTGAGCCTCGATAATCCCGCAACTTAGAAATCATCATTGTCTGAATAAAATAATTATTTGGCCAACAAAGGAGCTCATCGGCCATCCAGGACAACATCGGGCTCTAAACAGCGGTCTTGCGCTCTGTCCGCCATAGCCGAAAACCTTCAGCCCTCACATGAGCTTGCACTCCTGCACTGCTTCTCAGGAAAGGATTCGCCTTGTTAGCATTTTGATCCAAAATAGGGGTGTTTAACCGGCGTCCCATCCGGGGTGCAGTCTGTCGCCTAGCGCCCAACGGCTTCGGACCGCCGTGTCTCTAACCAGGGTGAAAGGACTGATAAATGCGATTTTTTTTTATTAACCGTTTTAGGACGTTTCTGCATGTTCGGCACAAATGTGCATCAATCTTTACAACGTTTGCGAGTCTTGCATTTAGACAAGCCACAATGCCCGCTAATAAAATCGGTGCTTGAAGTTTATGCGGTGCCGAGAGCGGTAAACAACTTCGGGAAGAGGTTCTGCTTCGGTAAGTCCTCTCCATTGCTGTTACTACTCCTGGCACCCTGAGCGAGCCCGAATTCTCACATTAGTGTCAGTACTGTTTTGCAAGACAAGTAAAAACAAAACCCACTGAATGTGCTGTGTTCTCGCTGCTGTGTTTATACGCAGAGAGGACGTTTGTGCATCTATTTACAGCTCTTCAAGCATATTTGAATGTTTGCCTTCTTCCTCGGCCGTCGCTGTAATGTAACCCTGGCATTTCTGTCAGTCAGGTATTTTTACACCATGGCCTCACCCGTAGCTCAAGGAAGCAGGGCGGGGGCTCCAGAACTCATACTTTTGTCCGTCTGCTGCTGGCATCCCGCTGAGCATGGTTTCGCTGCCCAGGGCTGTCTTTCACCTCTCGGTCATAACGAAAATGCACCCAGACCACAGTGGCAAGCAAAGGCATGGAAGCTATTATTTTGACTGGGGAGATGAAAGCGGTCGACAGGCACGCGGTTCTGTCGGCACCTCTCTCTGCGGTTGGAGGACACCTGACTGGATCTCACCGTGCAATCGTTGGTTCGGGCCCGTTGCAAGGTCGCGCCTCATCCGAAGGAGTCGAGTTGCAGCTCTTAGTCCAGGTCGCTGTCGCAAGGTGGTCTGCCGCCTCCTGCCCCACTGGGTGTCCGGTTGCAGGCTCAGCACCCTTTCTGAGCAGGAGTATTGTGTTCGCTTTGAGGGAGTTGACGCAGATCTGTGAGGTGTACTGTGTCCATTTGTCACGGGCCCTGCGCTCTACCCATGACGTAGTGCTGTATGTTATGTCCCTGCGGTGGGCACAGGGTTCACTCACGTCGCCCTTCTTCTTGCTGCGAACAGAGTCAGGCAGAGGCCCACTACAAGGGGAACCGGCACGCTCGACGGGTAAAAGGCATCGAGACCTCCAAGACTCGGCCTCAGGAGAGCGACAGAGCTCCCCCTTCCCAGACTGTCTCTCCCTCCCCTCCAGGACCCCCGCCGACAAACCTTGACAGTGACACTGGCAAACCAGGTGAGCTTGACCCCAGCTTTGTGCCCCCAATAAAGCACACAAACATCCTTCAGTCCACAGCCACCGTTATTTGTGGCTTGTCTAAGGCAATGCAACTGCAAGAATTGTTTAGCCAAAGCTACAAAGCTTTGGTTACTTGATCTGTGCAAAGTGCTTTCAGAAAAACATCACGTTGGCCTGGACTTTAATATTATTATGAGAATTTTCCCTCAATCTTTTTTGAGAAACATGTACAGTATGTGTGCAGTATTGCAGCTTTGAACTACTTGTGTGTAAAATGTGAGTCGATGGCAAGACTCCATTATTCCAGATGGCTTCCGCTGTCTGTTTTTGCCAGCAAGGATAAATGTCTGTTCACCAAATTGTCATTGTCATCACGTCCCTATTACACACGTATGTTACACAGACAGAAATGTGTGCATTGCACTGTTTTGCGATGCCTGGGCCCGAGTAATAAATCCGTCGGCCTTACTGGAGACACGGAGCACAACACAGAGCCGAGACTGGGACAGAACAAGGACTGCTGCCAACCCCTCTGCATTGCATCGACCACGACTCAACGTGCAGAAGGAGGCTACAGACACCATAAATAAACAAATGCAGCATAAGTCGTCCTCGCTGAATGTCAGTGGAAAAAGTAAGATTGTTTCTTTGGACCCCCGGTGTCCTGGCTGCTCTCCATGTGCGGTGCGGCCAGGGAATGTTTGAAAAGGACACGGCACGGTTCACACGGAAAAGCACTGAGCGCGTGACAGCGAGGCTGAACCTCGGTCACCATCTGCACCGAGGGGACAGGATGAGCCGACGAGGATGAGCCGATGAGCGATACGGGGAAGACGGATCCTCACCTCGTGTTGGTCGGGGAACATTTATTAAAACACAGATCATTATTTTTACGCTAAGCTGCCACTTTTATTGAAGTGAGTTTTATCCCCTTAAGCATCACACATATTCATTCAGTAGATTATTGTCACCGGACCAACTTACGATGAATGCTGCGTAGTATTTTGCTGACACTTGCTTTTTCCAAGGTGACTCACAGCGCCTGATAGACTACAGTCACCTCCTCATTTATACACTGGTCTGTACCCAAGAACAACGCAATGCAGACATGCATAGGCACTATGGGCAAGCTATAGCCACCAGTTAACTCGAAACACATATATTTGGACTGTGGGAGGAAACCCATGCAAACATGGGAAGAACAGGGAGGCGCCACACAAACTGAACAGGGGTGAAATCCATGTCCTCTCACACCATCCGGGTACTGTGAAACGGCAGCGTTATCCGCTGCACTGCTATCCTGTCCATTATAGCAACAGGAAACAGTGTGGGTTCAAAACCTTCAGCAACATTATGGCACGCCCCCTTCTCACAGCCTTCAAGCCAGAAGCTTTTAAACCCTGGGCTATGGCACCTGCAGTCTGTGTCAGTGCCTGTGCTGAAAACACGGTGTGATGCTGAGAGCTTTTTTGGAGGCTGGCTTCACGCAGACCACGGTAAAGTCCACCTTGCCGAAGATGATCCAGTATGGTGCTTCGGTTAGGAACCTCTGTTCGTGCACTGAGAACCCACAAGATGCAAAGTGACGTGCGGGCGGCGAACCCTACGACAAATAAGATAAAGGGAAAAATGTAAATAAAAAGGAGGAGGATACGCTGGTTTGGTGAGGAGCGGAGAGAAGAGGAATCCGATGTGCAGCACAGCACTGAGCACACAGCTGGTCTGGATTTAATGTGAGTAATTGGGCCCTGGCTCATGACTGTGCGGGCAAAGCGAACGGGGACAGGGCAGGGCGTCCGTGCTGCCGTCGTCACCCGCCTTTCTCAAGCGCCTCTTTTCGGGTGGCCTAGGCGAGGCCGCGCTTTAGCAGACGGGCTCGGTGGGAACGTGTCAGCGGGAGAGAATGCGAGAAAGAAGCAGGAAATGTATAGATAAAAGCTGCCGATGGAGTGGGACAAATCTGTGTAGCTGGTAGGAGGCTGAGGCGGGGGGCAGAGCCAAAAGCAAGAACAAACAGACTTTTTATTTTGAACCCTTCATCGGGGGAAAAAGGAAACTCACTTAAGTCGCTTAAGCCACAAATTTTCTCTGGACGTGTAGCACGTTTAGGTCTTCCCAATAGTAAGGGACAATTTTCATAGCAGAACAAAGCCGAAGCTGGTATAAAATGACATTAGGAGTGAGGCACAGGGTGGAGATGCGGGGACTTTCCAGTGCGCTTTGTTTCGCTGCCTTGGTACGTGGCCTCGTAGAAGTTGCGATATTTGGTTTCAGCTTGGTCCGGCAAATTACCCTGTTTACTTTGCTTAAGCCGTGTTTTTGCCACCTCCCAATGTCATCAGTCTCAGCACATTAACAGAGCGACAGAACAATAGAATCTGCGGGGGATTTGCTTGTTGTCGCTGGATTTGTCTGTGGGCAAAGCGTTGCCCATTATTAAAGAGAGACAGAAAAAATCATTGCAATGGAAGGTCAAGTTCAGCGGGAAAACAGATAGGAGTGAAGGAATGCTTTTTCCTGTCCAAGCTTTCTCCTCGTGACCTGCTCCCACCATCCCCAGCGCTCCCCCGCTGGCGCCCTGTGTGTTCAGCAAAGTTTGTTGTTTTGATACGTTGCCGCAGTGCCGTTTCTGAAACAAAGCTTCCACGAATGTGGGCGGCCCCTGGGAACGTCCAGCTGCGCTCCCATCTGGAGTCAGGCTGCTTGTCGGAGGGCGGCTGGAGGAGAGCCTCGCATCCACGCAGTGCGGTCCCGGGGCGTCGGTGGTAGCGGCGGAGAGGCGGGTGGGGGCGCGTGTCATCGGGGAACGAACGGGGAGGAATTCTCACGCTTTCGTGCAGAACTCCGTGCTTTCCGTGTTCGCCCTTACCGTTTGCAGCAAGGCTGAAAAAAAGTTGGCTGAACTCAAATTCACACGAAACTGGACGCAGAGCTCAACCGTCTCGAGGGACATCTGCTTCATAAACCCACTTCCTGAATGAAACTCACCAAAGAGTAATGGTTAACCACCGGGTTAATAATCGTTTCACACAGTCTTGGTCATTACATGCAATTCAGTTAAAACATATAAAATTTATAAGCAGTTCTATATGACAAATGCCTAAGTCTTGGCAAACAAAGTGTCTAAAACAAAGCAGTTCATTTTATTTTACACATCTTGTAAGAATGAAGTGGAGCAGTTACCACGATCGCGTCGGTGCCCCACCCAGACATCCACTCGCGGCCCACAGCCTCGGGAACTCTGCTCTAACCCCTGCCGCTCATGTTTTAGGAACGGTTTCTCATACTGCTGGCTGCTTTTTAAGTTTGGGTTGAGGCTGAATGGAGGGCCCACCAAGGCGGCTGGCTGAGGAGGGGTCACGGCTACGATGTGGACTGACATGCTCCGTGCTTGCGGGTTTGGCGGCTAAGGGGGTGGAAGGGGAGTTGTTTACTAGGACCGCTTCCCTTCCCCCATTTCCCTCATCCAGAGATGCTGGGCCTCTAGTCAGGGGTGCTGCTAAAACCAAAGAGCCACGTTCATCCACAGCATCCTCTTCGCTGCTCTTCCCAGCATCAAGTTCATCTATTGGACCGTTGCCCTCCTTCTTGTCTTAATAGCTGTACATACAGGTTGTCTCCCTGTGAAATATTTCATAGTCATAACTGGAAGGGGGTGGAGGGGTGGCACTCCAGTATCCGAACAAGTCAAACCTTATATCTGTCTACATATCCTCTGAATACTAATGCTAATATCTCTAAAACTTACATGTGTTTAGGTAACTGGCACTTTTCTCCAAAGCAACTTAGAATATTAAGCTGGTTACAATGATTTACCTATTTAAATATTTTCTTTTCCAGAGCAATTCAGATAAATCACGGTGCTTAAGGCAACTACGGCAAGCGGTGGGATTAAAACCCGGGTCCCTTGCGTGAAAAGCAGCAGCTCTAACCATCACGCCGCCTGCTGCCCCACCACCTGACAAGCTTTTTGCCTCCGCGTTGCAATGTACCATGCAGCTCAGTTCTTCTCGCTCCGCTTCCACCAAGGGACCGGGCCAATATAAAGCGATCGCTTATTCGCATTGTCAAGGCCAGGTTCCTGTTCATCACATTAACAGTCAGTCGCACCGGTCGCGAACGTTCGCGTTTCTCTCCCGGGGAGGCGGTCACTCGGGTCTGGCAGCAGAGTCACAGAGGCGGATCCATTTTTAACCGCATCCCTCCTCCTCGCCGCTAATTCGCAGCACCCCCTCGAATCCAGCCGTGAGAGAGCAGCAGTATGAGCGTTGCAGGCGTGTCTCTGGACGTATGGATGTGGTGAAACATAAGAGGGGGAGAGAGAAGGCCTCGGCATCCCATAAGTCATGAGCGCATGGGCATCCTCTTTCAGAGCTTGTTAATCATTGACAAGGCGCGGGGGCTCGGGCTGTCCGACACGGTGGCTGGGTCAGCCCTGGCGCAGGGGCCCTGCTGTATTCCCACAATGATTATGTGTGCGCTTTCAGAGCACGGCCGCATGCTGTCCTTTATAATACATGGAGGCTCCTGCGTGACCGCAGTGAATTATGGTGACACACAAATGACTCAGAGTTAATATACTGCAGGCCACTTAGTGCTCTCCTTCCAGTTTTTATCTAAGCATCCTTCATCCTTTCTTCTTTCCTCTGCCGACTTACCGGGCTGAACTTCACCAGGCTGAGACCAGCAAGCGCTCGATGTCTGCTCCACTTGACCTAACCAGACACAGAGGGTCTGGAGGACCACCTGACTGCTCCAGACACTGCTCGCTGAATATATAATATGAATGATGTAAAGTGTATAATATTATAATGGACTCTCTTTCTCCTTTGCCAGCCCTAGGAAATTTGTTCTGACTCCTCTCCAACTTTTTTTTCTGTATATCATTAGCATTCCCGATTCTTCTCTTTGCTGTGTTTTTTTTACATCAAGCGTTCCGAGGAAGCATACAGAAATGGGTTCGGTTCAGGGATAGCTGTGAACTTCACACCATGGTTAGCTGTCTGATGGGACCTAACAACGAGGCCGCTCTGCCAGGGAATATCTGGGCACGGCCTTGTTTTGAGTTCAAGGCGCAGCGCGCTCGAGCTAAGGTTTCCGGAAACTTCTTCCAGCATCTAAAAGCCCAGAACCTCATTACTCCACGTGAGTGCTCAGTCTGTGTCAGACAGACGCTGGAAGGGGTATTCAGTCACCTGCACTAGGATAATTCATTCCGCTTGTTATCATTTTGCCTGGATGGTGTCTTTCATTGTGTGGCACAACACTGGTGTTCAGCACCGCAGGTCTCGGGCCCTCCATCATGGGTAGCGGTGTAGTGGGGTGCAGGAGACACTATTAGAGACCGCACCAGATGGAGTCTTTCGGAACCGAGTCACGGTCGGGCCTGCGTTGCTCTACCCCCCCTCGGACACGAGTAACTTTAATGGCGCCAACATCTTTTAACAGCACCGTCGTGCATGGAGCACGTGGGCAGGTGGATGCACGATTTTTAACAAAATAATAAAGATGACAATAAAAAAACACGCAGGCGTTTTTGCGATGCTGTGTCCCCGAGAGGTGCAAAGCGACCCCGTTTTTGTCGACTGTGATCCGGACAGGCACGCGAGCGCCATTTGTCCCCATCAATCCTTTCACGCGGAATTAGTTTTAATGATGTGGATGGAGGCTTCGGAATGAAGCAAAGCTCTAATAATAATCATTTAAAAAACTCTGCTGGCTCATAAGACCCTGGGAATGACAAAAGCAGACGTAATCCTAAAAAGGAAATTGAGCAGTTAAAGTCAGTGTTTACTTTCCTCCTAGAAATACTGCGCCCGTAACCCTTTAAGACCTTAATCCTGCTGGATGTTTCCCCCTCCGCTTGGAGCGCAGCCCCCAGCAGTCCCGGATAAAGCTTTGCTCACTTCACTGGAACTCGGAGGGTGACAGGCGGAACTCTAGTTTTTTTAATTCAAGGTTGTTATTAGCCTTATGGCCGCGGTGGCCTGAAACACCGGGACAGTGCTGTGTACCGGCATGAGGGACGGAGCTGCGGCGCTCTCAGCTTGCTTGCTCTCACACACGCGCGCCCACACACACAAATGGATTTAGTTGTGTGTTTCCCTCATCTCCTGCTTCAAAGATAAACACTTGCTATATATATATCCTGAGACAGAAACCAAAATCCCGTTGACAAATGGGGGCGGCAGCATATGGTTCATATTTCCAGCCTTTGAAACATTTATCTGGCTGAAGCCGAATGAATAAACAATAGACTCACCTTGGCAAACCTGGTATTATAGCGTATGCATGGAATGTATAGGATTAAAAAAACAAATATTTGCTGTGCTGCGACACTGACAGATGAAGAATTATGAATGAGGGTGCAAAGATTGCTGACATTGAGCTTCAGAAGTGTTCTTGACAGAAGTAGGAATAAAAACCTCGGAGTGGAACCTTGTATGACACAACTGCTCTGCTTTGCTTGGTCTTCCAGATGAAGCCGCGCCACTCCTACAAGTGAACGGGCCCCACCTCGTCCCTGGTGCGGCTCCTTCTGCACCCCCTACCCCGGATTCGCCCGTACTCCCAGGCTGTACCCTCCTGCCACCTCCAGCCAGCTCTTTGTTGGCCTCCACTTCCTCCTCGCCCCCAGGCTCTGGGACCACCCGTTTAGACCAGCCTGGCCCAAGTCCTGCCACCACCCCCGGGACCCCCGGCATGACCCTCAGCCCCCAAGAGTCTGAGGAGGACAAGGCCAAGAAGCTGCTCTACTGCTCACTGTGCAAAGTGGCTGTCAACTCCCTGTCCCAGCTGGAGGCACACAACAAGGGTGAGCTGTTTGTCTGGGTCAAACCCTGGACCACCTGGTCATGTTCAAGCTCTCACACACACACACACACACACACACACACACACACACACACACACACACACAGTATATACATGTACACACATTTCCAAACATGCAAACACATACATGTTCTTGTGTAGAGGCTCCAAGCTGGGAGGTGTACCATGGTTTTACACTTCCTGGCTCTCTTGAGATGGGCCACTTGCTGTCCACTGCACTGTGCAGGATTAACACAGCGATGTGGCAGGCAGCTTCGGCTGAGCGGTGACGTGTTTATTTAAAGGAATGGCCCTCTTTGAGAGTTATGGCTTTTTGTTATCGCTCACAGGGGGCACGGAGCTGTAATCGTCCAAAGAATACAGCACTCAGTTATGGCGACCACAAAAGTCATCATGACAATGAATGCATTGCTTAAGCTGCCCAACTCAGTCGCACGGGGTCTCGGTGGCGTTGCGTTCGTCCGTTCACCTCGAGCTCAAAGGCCGACTGCACCTCAACATGATCTTTCTTTTTAAACGGAATTGAACAAGAGCACAGATTTAAGCTCCACGGCAGCCCACCCCTGTCTGAAACCCTCACCGTAACACACGTCGCACTTTTACTCCACATTTACGTCTACCTTCGAAGCCTTAATGGGTCTTCTACATGCTTGTCTCAGTGCACAGCCTTCAGGTCAGAGCTGGCTGTACAACCCAGCATAATACAGCCTGTGGACCTTCGCATTCAAACTGCAAACACACACGTGGCTGGATCTGAGTGTGTGGGAAGTTCAGTATAATCTGTGTCTTCTTTCACTTTTTTGCAAGTTCTTGGCTTCTAATCCTAAATATGATTTTAGACTTAATGTGTACTTTGGTCACACAAGTAAGGTTTGTCCTGCCAAGTAAGCGGAGCCTGACTGCAATTTGATCAGTGATCACTGTGAGCGCTCTTTAACAGAACATGGCGGAAGAGTTTGGATGTGAAAATAAGCACCGTTGATCAGAGATTTTGAATTTGGTCCACAGTCCGTTACGGTAACCAAAGCAAATAATGACAATTGTGAAGTCAGTGGTATTCTGGGTCCAACAGTGATGTAAGGTTGTGAACACACTCACATGTGCAGATATAGTCTCATGAAGACTCACATACACTGAAACAGATGCCAGCCCTGTTGAGGGGAACACCCTAGGAGGCAACCTGCTGCTTCAGCCAGACCCCGCTGGTGGTAGAGAGGATGAGAAATCACTTCACAAAATAGAGGGAGCAACACAAAGACAATGGCCTGGAAGCCACTTCATACCTGCCCAAAACATAAGACAGCAAGCGCTGTCTCTATACCGAGGTCCAACAAATAAAATAATGTGCGGCACAGGCTGTCAAAACGGAGAAGGAATAAAGAGAGAGACAAGGAACAGGAAAAAAGGGAAGGGAAAGGACAGAAAGAGAGACGTAAACCATTCAGGGGAGTTACGATGAGAGCAGCGATTGTCGTGGATTTGAGCAAAATGTTGTGCAAATGTGCTGCAGTATTCTGTCTCCATGTGCTTGCAATATGAAGGTTTTCTCTGCGCAAACAAAATCCAGAGAAAACACGGGGCCCGGTTAAAGAAAACCCGGAATCGAACAAAACATCAACAACAGTGGATGGGGTGCACTTTTTTTTACTGTTGGGATCGGGCCTTTCGCTCCCTTGCCCCAATCTCATGCTCATTAAACTGAACAAAGGAGAAGAAGGTAAAAGTTCAGAGAGACAGAGGGCGCAAGGGAACCTGCGGGTTTGGGGGAATTATTGGAATTCTTCATTCCCAGTCACTGGCTACAGAGGAACCGTTTGGCTCAGACCCAGCATTTTATGGGTACGGCAGGCCAGCAGATTGCAGTTGCTGTGAAGATAAGTGGACACTAGCTTGTTTCAGGCCAAACATCGCCCCAGGCCACAGGAAATCACATACTGACCCTGTTCTGGAGATCAGCAAACAAACAGATGCAAAGTCCACGCACCAATAAAAATATTTAGAAATATACTTTGTTATGGTTAACCAGTGTTTGTATCCTGCAGTCACTGATCCATTCTTGGAAGTCTTTGTGGTCAGCGATTTATAGCGCATAACTCAGACTTATTAAACATTGTTAGGGAACGGGAGGGGAGCAGGGCGTATAGACTAGCAAGAATGTTATTCTGCACATTTTCTGTTTGCTAAAAATGTTAACAATTAGTAGCCGGAGACATTGTGTCTAATGACTGTGTTGCGTCTTGCTAATAACCATTGTTGACAACCGAGGACCTCTGGTGGTGAAAAGCCATCACTACAGTCCTGTCAATGATACTGAAGGTCAAAGAAAGGAAGTTGCTGCTGCGGCAGATTCATCCCCGCGATGACTGACATGTGCTTAACTAGAGGAGCCAACCGTGGAATGGAATTCATAAAAACTACAAACATGGCCACCCTGTGGGTCAAAACCTGGCTTGCATTTACTGGACTGTGAAAACCCTGACCTGGTTTTGGAGTCGGACGCTTTATGTGTCTTGAGCTTACAAGGAAACTGTTCTTTCTTTTATCCTCTGTGTGCGGCTTAGGTACCAAACACAAAACAATCCTGGAAGCTCGGAGCGGTTTGGGTCCCATCAAAGCGTATCCTCGACTGGGCCCCAAGCCCAACGGCGAGCAGGGAGGGACTGCAGCAGACCCCAACACTCAGGAACGCACCTTCCACTGTGAGATCTGCAACGTGCGGGTCAACTCTGAGCTGCAGCTCAAACAGGTCAGAAGCTGTGCCGCACTCCTTTCCTCACGCATGCGTGTGAGGCAGCATCTGTGCAAATGTCGACGCACGGCAAGCGTCTTCCTCCAGGAAACTGACCAGGAAGGCTATGCTGCAGGCAGAAAGACTCCACATTTTACAAATCCGTCTTCTATAATTGTTCCAAAACAGCTTCTTAAAACAACACCACTTGCACCTCATTTCTTCAAAGAACCTATAACCACCTGTAAAATGTAAGAATTTGTTAAAAAATAAACTTGCTTTAGCGTCACACTGTACAAGTGGTGTACAATGAATATGTTTCCACTACAGATACAGGTAAAATACAGGTGAGTTGCAGACCATTCTTGACCTAGAGACCAGGCAAGTGGGCCAAAGGACACGTCTCATTTTTGGGAACATTGTTAAACAAAAGCAATTTATGTAACACGTGTCCTCAGAGTCCTTTGCGCTCAAAATTATAGAAAAATACCCAGCAGACATGGCAGAACGGATTATGTTGCTGCCACCCGGATCTGAGCCCCTGTGGCCGGCAAGCACGGGCTCAGAATGAACCGAGCGGGCTCTGTTCCATTTCCTGCTGTCTGCAATAACCTTCTGGTGTGCCTGTATTTGACACGCGACTCTGTGGCCTTTCTCTTCTGCAGCACATATCGAGCCGGCGTCACCGGGACGGCGTGGCCGGGAAGCCGAATCCCCTCCTCAGTCGGCACAAGAAGCACAGGACTGCAGATCTCACGGTAGCGTCGAGGCCCGCGGCCGGGGTGCTTTGACCGATTTGTCCTGGATCAGCAGCAGTGTGTTTGTCTTGTTTTGCCATGCAGCTTAAGTGTAATAATGCAAATCTTGTTTTCTCCCCCTTCCCTCTCTCCTCCTTCTGTCCCTCTGTCCGTGCTCCGCCGCACCCCCACGCCACTCCACCTTCCTGTCCCGCTGTCCTACTCAGTCCTCTCTGTCCTTCTCAAAGGACCTCACCAAAGCTCTAGGTGCTGGTCTCCTGCCCAGCCCCTTGGCTGTTGCTGCAGCGATGGCAGCTGCTGCCTCCTCGACACCACTGGCCCTCCGTGCCGCGGCCCCAGCCCCTCACCCACACCATCACCTACTGCAAGGCCCCCCTCTAAGCCATGCCCTCTTAAGACCTGCCCCTGGGCCCATTCGCACGTCCCACGGGCCGATCCTCTTCTCTCCCTACTGACACCCTCCACCCTACCCCACCCCCTCCCCCAGCTTTGGCCAGTCAGCCGCTGCACCTCCAAAAAGCACACTGTGAAGAAGTCTGTCGGTGCACCGCGTGTGGGTAAAGTCCGGAGTGAGCAACTTCACCCATTTCATGTGACGGAACAGAAGAAGGGAATCCCTGTAAGGAGGCTGTGCGTCCATCCCTCGCTCCCTTTTCCTCAAGCTTCCACTCTCTTAAAGACTCTCAGATCGACTGACAGGCAGCGGGAGTGCGTGGTGGATGGAAAAGGTGCAATACACATTAAGGGTGTAAAAGCCCCTTGTAAATAACCCATTTCCCCCCCTCCTTCTTTCTCCTTTCTTACACTGTGACATCACTCCAGCTGCATACCCCACAAAATGCGGTTGTTCATGTAAGTCAAACATCTTTACAGACAAGGCACACACACACACACACACACACACACACACCCCAACAGCACCATAGTCATCCCCGTGGCTCAGTGTAGACACCTGCGCAACCCAACACCAACACTAAGTGTTATGTTAGTAGGTTAGCTGCTTCACGTGATCTTTGTAAAAAAACAAAAAAAAAAACTTGTGCCCTCTGCAGCCTTTGCATCCTAGATGTTTGCCCGGGTCTCGGTGAAAGGGTACAAGCAGACCGCGCGTCACAGTGCTGCTGGGGGTGGTGTTCAGGCTGTTCAAATGGCAGAAGTGAAGCGAGGGAACCAAACCGTATAACCTAAGGCCATGCGGCGAGGGAGGAGAAAGCTGTCAAGTGGAGAGATCGCATGCATCCTGGGAAGAGTCGGCGTGCGACCAGTCTGTCTCTGATCTGGACGAGAGGGAAATGAAAATTCAGATGGAATCTCAGCAACTGAGTGGTCCAGACTGCTCTCCTGCTGGGGGGTGTCCGCACCAGACCGTCATCGCGTCTTTGCTGTGCTGGACCACAACCCCAACGCAGCCCCTTCAGCTGCTCTACGGCTCTCTGTGTGGAGGTCAGGTGACTACGGCACAGGCCAGCGTTTACGACCTGGTGGCCGCCGGTAAACTGAACACGAAACGCAATAATAAAACAGCTGGCTGTAAAATTGGCCGACGGGTTCAGAATCCGCTATTAAAAAGCGATAAAGTTGCTAAAAATAAGAGCCGTTACCGCAGCCCTTGCAGTGGGAATCTAAGAGCTGGTACATTCCTTGGAGCTCAACCCACTGTGAAATGAGAAGATGCTCTGCAGTGCGTGCGTGCGTGTGAGTGTGTGTGCGTATCTGTGTGTGAAAAAGAGACAGGGACCCGAAGCACATTTGTAGTTCTCGACTTTAATGGCCTTTTTAATTTCTCCCATCAGTCATGGGTTGAGGTGATTATGCAAGCCGCTTCCAACCAGCAATACAGCACTGTGCATGCCCCCCCCCAAGTACCACCCCCACACTGTGCTCCACCCAAACAAGGCCTGGAGTGAGCAGGAAAGCTCATGTCTCCTCACACTGCTGTAAGCACTTCCACACGAGGCGTTCCCTCACTTGCCACTAGGGCAGCGCCGCAGGCCAAACCCGGCTCAGTGCTGAGCAGACAGCAGCAGCGTGGACTTCTGCGGGGGTCTCACCGGGGCAACCAGAGGAGGAGGGAGGCTGCAGGGAACTCTGACTCGTTCATGGACGAAGAAGCCTCCGAGTTCCTCCGTGGCTTCGCGTGAACTTCTGATCCCGAATTCTAAGCCATGCAATGCATCCGTCGTTCTGTTTTTACTTCCGACACTTGCGTACCATTTTTTGTCGTGTCGTCTCATTTTGGTAGATCGCCATATCACAGTGAATAAGTAGCCATTGTAAAGATTATAAAAGCAAACAAAAATATTTTTGTATTTAGGCAGAAGAGGTATTGCAAACTGCAGGGAAAGGATCTGGTGAAACCACAGAAGGGGAGGGAGGGACATTTGGTTCAAAAATGTCTTTGGGGAAAATGGGTTGACGCAAAATCGACGGGAGAGACGAGCGAAGGCCGGCGCCTGCTTTGCACTGTCACACACCTTTACTGAACAGCGCCATCTGCTGGGGAACAAGAAGGACGACCACCTGAAAATAATGTAAACTCGGTAGCTTGACAGAAATACGACGTTTCTAGCCGATCAAAATGCTAAACTTTGTTAGTTGGATGCTTTAACCAACGAAACATTAGCCAAGCAGCTACAGGATGCCTGAACGATACAATTTTGCTTGATAACGCTTGTTTTTCTCAATTGAAATGCGAAGGCATCAGCAGCTAGCAGAACATTTGAGGCGCCCAGAATGTTTCTTACATTCGGTTGTTTTAATTTTGAAAATGTACAGAAAAGTGGCAATGCTGCTTTAGGTTCATAACAAATGTCTGGAGCTAGCGTGCATGGTGGCGCTTCGATCGAATCTACCTTGTATATTATTATGTCCGCAGTGCAAGGGACCTGTCTCTACCAACCAAGAGTCCAACACACTGCAGGTCTTCAGAGAACTTCAATTGCACACCCGGTTCTTCTTTGAAAGTGGATCCAACCTGACTCCATAAACCTTCAACTTTGCGTTCCGGGGGTAAACAGATGGATTCGAAAACCAAACAAGGGTTAAGTTACAACTTGCAGGCTGGAGAAGCTTCAAAAAAATGTCGGCTAGTTTGCTTTCCTTAAAGGTGGCGACCGCACCTTCAACCGTTAAAAATGAAGCAAATGTCAAACCAGGTGTAACTGCAGTTCTGACGTGTGTCTTAGTCTTAGCTTTAGTTTGTTGAGGTCATTGCAGCCCTGGCCTCTCCTTCAACTGAGAGGTGGAATTTGCTGGGAGAAACCTCAGCTGCCAATGAAGTTGTTGTTTTGTTTAACCCTGGAAAAGTCTACGTGGCCGTTTGCCAGACCAGAGCAATATTTAATCCTACTGGTTACTGTCTTTTTTTGCAATAAGTAGATCAACAATTAAAATGTAGATGACAATAAAATATGATAAAATACAAAAATAAATGGAAAAAAATCTTAATGAAATGATATTGGTATCAAGGGCAACTTGACATAATTGCAGTAATAAGAAAATAAATGTGCATAAATCAGCGAAAAGAAACATGTCTTGAGCTTCCCTCTGGAATATTAAAATATTACGACTTCATTGTTTGGTGTTTTGGCATTTGCTTTTTATTGGGGTTTCCATGCATCATCGAGGCAAAGTATAAATGTTAAGGCTTCAGATTACTTTTAATTCAAATAGAAAAAAAAATTTGGTCAATGGTCAAAAAATACATTACCTGAAATTGTGCTAATATAATGTCACCCGTTGGTTGGTTTTTTTATGCACAGCTTTTTTTTTTTAAACCACATGCTTGAAATTTGGCACACAGGTACTTTATGTGAAGTGCTTGTGTAGTCAAGTTCATTAAGTTCTCAAAAGGCTACTTAATGATTAGAAATTTTAAAATTCAGTGTCTGATAAGCTTTGGATAACACACACGCACACACAAATTTACTACATTCGACAATTTTAAAGGACCCATTTTACTGTCTACATGTCGCCACGGCTGGTGCTCGCTGCTGTCGATACCATCTATGGTTTTGATTATAGGAGCCACTGGCTGTTATATGAAAGCAAATGAAAATGTGAAAATAAGTAAGAAATTAAAGATGGTCCCCGACTTGCAATGGGGGTTACGTTCCGATAAACCCAACGTAAGTCGAAAATATTGTAAGTCGGAAATGCATTTAATACACCAAACCTACTGCCATGCCTGTGGCTGCTTCAGCAACGGAACGTAGGCGGTCTCTCTGCCCCTGTCTTCAGGCTGAGCACTGGATGACTGGTGTAGGAACCAATCGCGGATGGCATTTAGTTCCTACCCAGACTTCCTGTCAGTGCTTAGTTTCCGCTGCCCCTTGTGAACTCTCCTGCAACCACTGTCTTGCTAAGACCTTGTATTTTGTTTATTTTCAATTGTGGCATCTTCCGTTTTTCTTTACTGCCAACTGCTAATCTTTAGCGCTAGCCGCCAGCTAACAGCAACACTATTTTTCGGAAACAACACTCAGTAAACAGTTTAACGGAACTTATGAAGGGATCATCAGGAAAAACAGAATTTCCCTCTTGCAGACTGGAAATGAAATCAAACAGCCATTCAAATGGCACAGCAGTGCAGAGTGTGGATGTACCGCTGTTTCACACTACACGGTACCTTAAGTACATAAACCCTTTTCATCGGTACTGTTTATCATCCACGTCATTTTAACATTGAAATCCTGCCTGTACAGATTTTGACCTCCTCTTTCACTATTTTTACTGTATCAGCACATTTTACAACTGGTACAAAGTGAGAACGCCCTTCCTAAGGTGACAGTTACTGTAATGGAGTAGAGAGCTACAAGTAAAGCCCACTTTTCCATTAGTGCAAAATCATTTTAACATTTCACAAATCTTGCAGAAAACACACTGCATGTCAGCTTCATGAAACATTTAATGTGTCAAGCTGGAAAAATTAGTTTTTTTTCAACATTTCCTAAATTTATCATAATTAGTGCTTCAAAGCTGAAATATCACAGTTGCTATATTCACACCTATTTACTATGATGTAATATACTTAATGTTTTGTCATGATATCCTCTATCTAATGATACCCGGATAAAATGTGCAAACAGACTGTCCTCAACTTACAACGTACTCCACATATGACAACTCATATGAAAGACGATGATTTAAAAACTAGACAAAACATTTTTTAATGACTTGCAAGAATTCTAGTAACCAAATGAGCATCTCAGAAAATTAAAACTGGTATACGTAAACATCTTGTAATGTACAGTACATGCATAACATACAATTGCAGTGTAATGATAGTGTTTGATGACAGCCATGCAAAAACTTATACTATGGTGATTTAGCTATACTGCTCATATACAGCTTATACTGTAAGTGAAAAATGTTATAAAAATGTGAAAACGCATTAAAGCGTTGCACGTGTACACGTGACATGCACGTGTGGCACCATAGCATAACCACGGCACAAGATGAACTCCATACGAGACTTTGTGCTATGAAATGATGGCAGGACCTCACCCATACAGCCAGCAACCATCTTCTGGCATCTCACAGTGTCAGTTGTTCTCAGAAGCAGCAAAAAGTCACGACCCGACTAACAACCGATGAAACTTTCAACTTGGCCATTGGTGCCCAACCTGGTTTTAATTCAAGGAGAGTCCGTAATTTGATTTTCAGAATCATCTCATATGTAAACCATGTCTATTTAATCCATTGTTGTATGTTATGTCATAGTTATTCCCGCTTCACTGAATTACATTTTATTTTTAATGAGGGCTCCTGATTTTTTTTTTTTTTTATAGTTTGGTGTTAAATGAAGGACATAAAATTTTTGTTTGGGATGCCCTGTCTGCCACTGACACTTATTTAATATCAGAAAATTGCCAGTTACATGTTCACATATTACTTGTTTTCATATTTTATTTTCTTAATGTAGGCAGTAAAACTGAAATCATAAATTCAGTGGAAAAGCTTGTATTAAAAACAGTGGTTAAAAATAAGTCTAATTATTACATTATGGCTTTTAGCTGCACTGAGGGCTACATATGAGTGGGTCTGAGGTGCATAACTGAGATTTTTAAATAGCACTTCAACACATACGGCTCTGATCTCAGCCAGTATCTAAACAATATTGTACATGAGTGTTGGAATAAATAATCTTATTAGTGATGTAGGTTTGAAAACAAACCTTACACGTAAGTGCAAATATTTCTGAAATATTTTTTTCTATATTATACTTTTTTTAATAAAAAAAAAAAAAAAAAAAAAAAAAGGGCTATAAAAATAATCA
This sequence comes from Heterotis niloticus, assembly GCA_018136845.1. Taxonomy (NCBI): domain Eukaryota; kingdom Metazoa; phylum Chordata; class Actinopteri; order Osteoglossiformes; family Osteoglossidae; genus Heterotis; species Heterotis niloticus. The sequence goes on from CM030898.1 coordinate 2,375,672, forward strand.
CCCCATAAAATAACCATAGCACCTATATACCCCACTTCTGGGTGTATCTCTCCATTTTCAGCAGTGATTTGAAGATACAAAAAGATTCTGAAAAAATATTCAAAAAAGCTTGTGATAAATGAGTGAAGATTTCTGAATAAATAAGTAATCATATCATTCACATTACTCAACAATATTGCTACATTAACATGTATATACGGCACCATGTACTGCCATTATATTTTCAGCCACAATTGCTTGCAAAATGGAGTTAAAACCAAGAGATCGCATGAGACAAGAGGCTGTGCAGTGGTTAATTATATGAGTCTGAATAGTTCACCCCATGCACAGACAGCACTCAAATCTGTACAAATAATGGGCATGGGCCCCAGGGACTATATGGTTCAGGCAAGAATCAAGAAAATACAAAGGAAACGTCTTGTTCTACATCTACCGGTATGAAGTCATCCATGGCCATCGTCACAGTGTTGTGGCTTTGGATGAACTCCACTAGGGTTGTGAGCTCCTCCACTTCACTGGCTAAATTAGCATCTGACAGCATTGGGTCACTCATCTGAACATTTGGTGACGAAAGCACTGTATCTGGGAGTGAATAGGAGAGACATGCAGCAATGAAAAAATGAGAGGATTACTTTTTTGCCATAGAGGTGAAAACACACATAGATCTAGCCATCAATTTACCCTTGTAATATATTCAAGTCCGATTCATTTTCTTGGGTGTTGTTGTTTATGATGATGATAGCAACATGACATGTTAAGTGACTTCATTAGGATTATCAGGAACGGCCTGCATCACTTAAAATCCCCACTTTGGAATTTATTCATGAAAATTCAGGTAAAACAATAAAACATCAAAATAAGCCTGCTGCACTCATCAAATTTAAGCCCAAGACCAAACATAATATTCTTAGATGCTCAGCTCTCGGATTAAACATTGGCAAAATATTGTTAAAATGCTGGTGCAATGAAAGAAAACACTAAATGGCCAAAAGTGTGTGGGCCCCCATTCTACTGACTGAGCTGAGCTGTTTCTGCCACACATTGTAGACTACTGTGTCCTTCCAGCTTTATGGCCACAACTTGGGGAAGCTCATTTCCTGCCCCAGCATGACTATGGCCCTGTGTACAAAGTGAGCTCCATAAACACATGTTTTGCCCAGGTTGACATGGAATAACTTGAGTTCTGCACAGAGCCCTGACCTCAAACCCACTCAACACCTCTGGGATGAACTAAAATGCAGATTGTGACTTGGGTCTTCCTGCCTGTCATCAGTGCCTGACCTCACTGATGCTCTTTTGGCTGACTGGGCACAAATTTCAACAAATTCCCAGAAGAGTAGGGGGCAGTTATAGCAGCAAAGGGGTGACAACTCCATATTAAAGTCCATGGGTTTGGAATGGGAGGTTCAACAAGCACATATGGGTGTGATGTTCAGGTGTCCACATACTTTTGGCCATAAATTCATAGTTACCAGGATGAATTAAGCATTGCAAATTCATAAATATATCTCAGATTTAGTGCTCAGACCTGGCAATTCCGTGGTTTTTGTGTCATCCGGGCTGTGCATGGGCACTACGTCTTCACAGTCAGTCAAGGAACTCGCAGAGGATCTCTGCAGTGGTGCACCGCTGAAGTGAGTAACACAAAAAACTCCCATGAAATCACTCACATGCAGTGCTCAGCAGCACCATAGCTTCACTGACTATGACAGAATCACTGCATTAAGCATTTAGCTTTATACAAACTAGAGGGTAGAAAGTACATGGTAGTGAAGGTCCACATGGTTAACATTAATGCCATGCTTTCTTTAACACTTCAATAATTTTAAGGTAATAATAATAATAATAATAATAATAATAATACTTACTTGTTGGAGATGAAGAGAAGCTTAACATCCAGGTATTCCTTATTTGAGCTTTGTTTTCCTAACAAATAACAAAGAATAACAAAGTATGTTCTGAAACCCGATTATTATATAAATTATAAATGTACAAAATTCTACAGTTATATAGAGGACTACATTTTGAACAAATGCAGTATAATATTTGGTAGAATGATTTAAAAGCGTGGCTCTATTCCTAAATGACAGTGTGTTGATGCATTACATATGTAACATATGAAGCTATAAATGTAAAGATTTGGACTATGTATCATAAAGAGCAAACCCACTTCCTTTCTGCATTGTGTAATACTTTCCGAAGGCCTCATCTTTAGGAATGTTGGGATAGAGAAACTTAAGGGGGCTTTCGGGGATCTCATGTTCCACCATAATTTGGTAGGTGTGAAGGATATCAGCAAGAGGGATCTGGGTCAGGTCAGCCTTAGTGAAAGGCTGCACTGAGTGTACTGAGGCTGTCCCTGAAAGAGAGGCAAAATAAAAAAGCACCGATTTACACAGACAGATTTCATTGGGACTGCTCTAAAATGGGAGGAGAAAGATGTCACCTTATGTCACCCTTGGCCAATGTGACGGTCTTTAAAACTGCCTAAGTGGGATATACTGCCAAAATGGTACACTGGCCATTTCTGGGATAAAATCACAACAACTTGTCCACTAACCACGCAACTGGTAAGCTCCTACACTGGTACCATTTTAGTTAAAGAGCTAAAAACTTGAAATACAACATTACAGATTTAAAATAAGCACCAAAGTTAACTAAAAAACTAAACCTGGTTAAAAAAAAAAAAAAAAAAAAAAAAAAGATGTAATTGCTATTGGTCTGAACGACTAAAAACATGAATGTGGCTGTTAACTAGATCGTCCAGCTGTCGAATATGAAAATAGACATCCGTTGCCCTAGCTTCACAGCTCCGTCCAGTAAGCATTAGTAAAAAAGAGGAACAATGGCAGACCCAGCCCTCCACACAGACTCACCGTCTGCTGAATAGTCCACCCAGGAGAAGGTGATGCCACCATCCCTGATGCTCTCGCTGAATCGCAGCAAGAAAGTCCCCAACTTTTTTTTTTTCAGGAGGCTCCATGCCTTGTCTTTGCTGATGAAGCCCATAATGCAGCTGAAAACACAGGTTGACATGGAAGGGTTAGGGTTAGGGTTTGAAAACGATGCACTGGGCTTGGATCAGTACTACCCTCCTGCCCTGTCAGATTTTCTTGTATAAATATGAGCCAGTCCTACCCATCATTCCAGAGATTCTGGAGGTAGGTCTTGACCATAGACAAGATACCATCAAACCAGACCCAGAAGGAGAAGGTGGTACCAGAGATATTCTCCTGAAAATGACCAAATAAAGCATAGTCCCACATCACCCACACTGGTCCACACTCCACCATGGCCTAGAGATGGATGCATGGCATGCGGAAATAAGCTATTCTTTTCATGGCTGAGCAGGAGACAATGCTGGGCCACAAACATTCTTTTTGGAAAACTTCCCAGTCAAGTTACATACAAAATTGTCTAACTGATGACAAAATGAAAAATAAAAGTCAGCTGCTATCACCTTTGAAAACCCCAACCAGGACATGATGCAGTTTTCATAGTTCTGTTGATCACCTGGTCAGGTGGAAACATGCATGCATATTAAGCAATTTTTATCCTTAACTTGTGCATTTATCCAAAATGAAGGTGAAGTAACATAGAAACTATAAAGTAAAAATATATGGAAAATGTATCATTTCAACACTGTATCATTTCCACACACAAACTGGGCATGGTCTGAAGTGGTCTCACTATCTTCATACCAAAAAGCTTGCGGGCGATCATCTCCAGGTGGTCAGAATCAAGTCCTTTGTTGGTGGCCGACAGGAACTGCCAGTTGAGCACCTCACTTATCTGGGGCCAAGTGGCTGGAGGAGGGTTGGAGAAGAAGGTGGTGTTCTGGAGACAACACACACAGATGGACCTGCAGTTGCTACTGTCACTGTCACACTGATCAGATAAATTGATGAATTTCAAACAATACAACAAGGAGCATTTAGTAACAGCAAGAAGGGAAGCAAAGGTGTCTGGCTGTATAGATAAAGTGCTCCCAAAGAAATGTGGCTAACATTCTTACGTTCATGTCAGAGCACAGCATGTTGAACCACAGTATTGAGGCCCGGGCACTCTGCTGCTGGCTGAGGCCAGACGTTATCACAACAGGTAGCGTTGAAGTCTGTATGGAGATAGCAAACATTAGGTCCAAGACATGTATTTTTTACATTTCATTTTAATGCAGTGCAAAAACAAAGAATTATACATATTTACACCAAATAAAAACATACATACATACAATTTGAATTACATGATATAAAATAAAACAAAAAACAATAAAAAATATTCTAAGACATATGTGATTCACAAATATCCATACACCCATTATCATCAACTGCTGTATCCTGGTCAGGGCCATGTCAGTGCACAGTCTATCGCAGAATCATTGGGTGCTAGGCTAGTATTATACTCTGGACAGGATGATAAACCACAATCCACCACAGGGTAGCCACATGTTCATACACACATACACACACTATGGGCGATTTACAACTATTGACTATTTAGCCTGAAACACATGTCTCTGGACTGCTGGAGGAAACAGAATGATTGAGAAGAAACCTGAGCAGATGTGGAAAAAAAACATTAACTCCACACAGACTGAGGTGGATTCAAAACCCCTCTCCGAAAATTCCATGTCAATTCACATATAACATAGCAGATTTAATGCATCTGCCCAGAGGATCCCCAGAGATGTATTTTTCTCCCACTTTCTTGAACTATAGGTTTTTTGTCTTTTCTTTTCCTCAGTTGCCAGATGATTTGCATTATAAAAGTGCATCAGTCAACTGCTGCCTTTATTTACTAGCTGTTCATGCTGTAGTTTTGCACTTTGTGCAAAAAATGAACAAAAATTCAACTAAACCTCAATGGTATCACATCCAAGGTGTAGTTTCATAGCCTAGCACCCACTAATTCAGAGATAGGGTCCACACCGGTTTGACCTTGACCAGGATACAGCTGTTAATGACGATGATGATGAATGGATGGATGGATGGATGGAACTTTATAACTGAGATTCTTGCCAACACCGACAGCCATTACTACAGTCTTGGTTCACACTTCTTGCATGATTAATAAATAGTGGTTCCATAGTAAAACGTTAAAGTGAAAATACAGAACAGATTTACAGGATTCCTTTAATTTTCTTGAACAAAAGCAAATGCAATCCAAAATAATTTCATTACCCACTCTCTGTATATGCCAGAATAGGTATAAACACTGCTACAAAAGTCCTTTTTAATGGTCAACATGGGAAGGAAAAGAAGGAACCTGGGTAAAGAAGATGTGATGGACAAGGGACAGAGAAGAGGTGATTCGGCCTGTTGAGGACCCACCTGCAAGGGTACAGACAGCCCATGCTGCTCGAAGACTGTCACAAAACTGATGGTGTGCAGCTCTTCGGTCACAATCAGGACCTAAAGATTACAATTAAGAATGGACAAAATGGACAAAAAGGAATAACAGCTTCATTCTAAGCACAATGCAATCTACTTTACCAGTCCCTGTGTGTGCCAGAAGTGCAAAGAGCAGAACAAAAAAAAAGAAACATACATCCTTTGTGCTCTTGCTCCCGCCTACAATCTTCTTCTCCTTCAGAGTCTGTAGACAGAGGACACAACAAATAGCTAAAGAGCAAATGGTACTAGTGGTATGCAGCCATAGGTATGAAGCTCCAGTTATTACGCACTCCATACGTTTGCACCGATTCTGAGACAAAAATGTACAAATATAGCTGTGGCAAGGATATCAAAGCACTTCCAAGAAATGTTGTATGTTTTCAGGTTTCATAGATACTGATTTAAAAAAAAAAAAAAAAAAAATCAGCAGCATTTGACTGTATCATACTTTATGTAAACACTACAGCATGCAGTATAAACAGAAGAATAATATAAATTCCTGTAAATTCAAACACTTAAAGAACACTAGTATAGTGACAGTAAAAAGGCCACATACTGTCATGATCACATAACAATAAATAATCTACATGACAGTGGGGAGAGTAGCAGTTAAGTAAATGAAATTAATATGAAAACTGCTGGCTCAAGACCAATTTCCTGCTACTGCTGTGGCATCCTTGAGCAAAGAATTTACCTTATACTGTCCTTGTAAAACACTGAGCTCCTAAACCTGTCAACTATTTCAAGTCACTTTAGATACAACTAATAGCTAGGCAGTAAACACAAGGGTATAAATGCAGTGGTGAAGTAGGGTAAGTTGGTGCCTCACAGCTCCTGGGCTGCTTGCCTGAGGTGGGGTTCAAGTCCAGGTCAGGGGTTTGTGTGGAGTTTACAGGTTCTCCTCTGTGTTTGCACCCCTCTAAGGGAAAAAATGCCAGAAGAAGGCAACAGCAAACTACATCCATTCCTTCTTGCCTCAGAAACTATGCCTGGGAGTCAGCATTGACTTCGTGGCACTTTCCATTCCAGGCAATAAATAACTGACTAACTTCTCATCTGAAACACACAGGAAGCTTTGTTCATACAGGAAGTGACAGTGTTCACTACTGAAAATTGTGCAACTGAATGCTCGCGGACTCCGGGTTGACATGGAGCCCCTGTTGTTATCCAGTCCACAGCTGCATGCTCCCACCCACTCACCAGATGCTTGAACTCGGCCACCATGCTTCCACTGGCATTGTCCCCCATTTTCATGGCTTTACTGTCGGTCCCCAGGATGTTGAAACACCGGCACCTTCAGCCAAACACACTCCACTCAAAGTAAGTACAAGCTGTGTGCTTTTTTAGTCTTTATCACACTGCTACCTGCATCACACTCATTGAGAAGTTCTCTGTACCATTAAGCAGAGAGAAAAGTTTGAAATACTAACCCTTTAACTTGTGGCCCATTCCTGCAATAAAGACATAGGCATCATTTCAGACAACAAAATTTCATCCTAATGAACTAACAACACAAAACAGCTTGATGGACAGTCAGGCTTGGAAAGATGGGACAAAAAGTATTGGCAGCTTGAATTCAATTAATTTCTCACCTGTCAATCAACAGAGTCACTTTCATTGAATGGTTAAGTTCTGGCACTTTAAAGAGGAACCTGTTTAAGAAAAATCTTACATTAAATGCCTGAAAACCTTTCATGTTCAAACAAACTTTTATTCAAAGTTCTGAAAATCAGGGCTGCTGTCACTTTATCAGCAGAACCTCACTCGATCCACCATTAAGTCTAAGATGAGGATAAGACAAGGATTCATACTTCAGGTTCTGGTGGAGCCCTGTGAGTGGAATGTGGACTTACAGGTGGTCCACTGCAAACCTAACTGGACTTTAACTACAGGCAAACCAGGTTAAGGCTATGAATTTCAACTGAATATCAATAAGGAGCACATCATTAAATAACCCTGGACTTACCACAAATATTATCAGTTAAATAGCACTAATACCAATAATATTATCAAATAAATATTATATTCAATAGTCGTAAAAAGTGTTACGCGTACAAAGAAAGGCTGAAAATTATCCTTGAAGTATTTTTTTGTTACCTACCTCTCTTTCTCTTTTTTCTGTTTCTACCACACTTGGTCACATGTTATAATTCTCCACCAGTACAACAGACTGCATGACTGTGGTTACTATTGCTTGCAACAGAACTGAGTTTCTAGTTTAATTTTTACTTGTGATTCCATTACAGTTTTAGGTAGGAGAGCTTCAGTTTTTTTAAAAATATTATACCAAAAGGAAATGGGAAAGTATGTTTAACTTATAAAGACTTGTGTTATTTTTATTTCTCTTAGTTCAAATAACAATACTATTTTATTCTTGTGATCTATGGTTTTATTTTTTATGAATGACAGATGATGAATTTGGATAAAACTGATACTTGATTTATGTTACAACTTAAAAGAACTCTGCACACTTTTTAGGGCAGTAAACTTGGAAAATGGTAACTAACGCTCTGTGAGGCTCCTTTTGTTTTTATTCTTTGACCCAGTGTTGCTGTTGGTACATAAAAAAATAAAAACAAATATATACAGAAGTTAGCATACATCATCATGCTGGCACTTCCAATTTTCGATATTTCCAGCTATAAGTGTTTGCAGAAAAGTGTCATATGTGGCCCATACATTTATATATTATGTCATCATAGTACCTTTCATAAATTCTATATGATGAAGTAATAACTTATTTAAGGGTCTGTGGCAGTGCTCTGAGCACTTGGTCTTGCACTGACCTGACGCTGACCGAGAACCGGACACCAGTCCGGAGCACAAGTGGCATTCCATGCTGTATTGCGGGCTGGTTCTCCACCACAAAGGCACTGACACACAAACATCCAGTTGCAAGAAAGCATGAGCAAGAGACAAAGGAACAGCAGCTTCTTCCATAGAACATACTGCTAACATAAACAGTTGTAAGAAAAGAACACTGAGCAAAATAAAATTCTTACCTCTTGAGCAATGTCATGAACATGCTGTCTACCCTTGCTTGTAGAACAGGTTTCAGCACCTTGAGGGGATCTGGATCATATGTCACCTTTTCAGCCAGCTCCTCCAGCTTTATCAGGAAGTCTCTCAGTGCCAACAGGCACTCTGCCTCCACAGTAAACCTGCAGGTCAGCATGCAGACCCAGAAGGGTCCACCATAGGATGAGATATCACTCCCAGCTACATCGGTGCACATACAAACTTGGGAAGGACTTCTACTGCAAGTGATATCACTGTACACTAGGGGTTCTTAAACTTTTTAATCCAAGGACCCAATAAGAAAATTGTTACCATACCGGGACCCAAGAAAAGAATTATTACAATTTCAGTAAAGCCATACAAAGACAAATAACAATGGCCGTATAATAAAAAACCAAACAATTTTGTTTGCATTCAAGGACAGCTGTCAAATGAACATTCCAGAGTCTCCACAGAGTCATGTTGCCTATAAACTGGTGCGATGCTTTCTGGCCACCCTCAGCTTCTACTGAAACTGTCTTACAAACAGAACAGCTGCCTCAGTCCACTTCCTCTTCCATCGCCCAAATGCTGTTTTTTTCAACCTTTCTGCCTTGCACTTAATTCCCTGGGTTTGTGTTCGTGCTGTGGGTGTTGTCTTAAAAAATGCCCTTTTCGCATGTTAAATTGAAGGATTTCATTACTAAGAACTTTCCCAGAGAACATATTGTAGGCACTCATCATTTCTGCAAGCTTCAGTAAAAAAAAGAAACAAATTCTTCATTATATTTTCTTTTGGACATTTCAAACTAACGCCAGACTCCTTCACCTCACAGTCCTGTCTGTGTAATTCTCTCTATGCACAACCTCAAAAGCATTCTTGTCCCCCGTACAAGTCTGTCTTATCAATCATATTAATTTGACTGTTTGTCATGATCACAAATACTGTAGCATCGCATGCTACACCCCTAGTGGTAGGTGTCAATATTGTGCGTATAGTTAATCTAAGTAAGGAACTACAGACTGGATGGTATGTTCTGCTGTCAGGATTTGCACAGCTCCAGTGTGTGGGTAGACAAGCTGCAGTGGTTAACTGGGTTTGCACTTGCATTTTCCTGTTACCTTTTGCTGCTGCAAAGTTTTAATATCGGTTGCGCTATGGAGACCTGCTTAATGTCTGCATCCTCACCAGAGGAGTCCAGACCAGAACTTACCACAATATTAACTATTTTTTCATCCCCTAGAAACAAGTGCTCTCTGTGATACAGCAGATCATTACATGGTAGTATGCTGTTTCAAACAGAACCAAATAGAGGGTGCAATATCGTTTGCTCCTGAATTCATGATTGAACTAGGCTACGTTTAACACACATTTATGTGGCGATCCATCACGAACATGTCTGCAACTAAATTTGGGTCGCAACCTATAGTTTAAGAAACACTGCTCTACACACACAGCTGCATGGAACGGCACAGCAGCCTGGGCACCAAAAAAATGCAAGCACACACATACATATACACCTAACACTACTGGATCTAGTCTGTACCTGCAAGAAAAAGTATGAACTTGTATGATTTTGTATGTAGCTTTAAACTGCAGTAATTTCAGTGATACTAGTGGGTTACCAGTTTTCTAGCTGGTTCAGACACGTATCCTCTGGTGCACCAATGCAGGCCCTCTGCTGCCGTCTCTGCCACGCTGGCAACTCTTCGTTGACTAGAGTGTTGAGCAGATTCTCAGCCAGGTCAATCAGTACAGTCATTCCAGAAAGCAGGTTCTGTGTGGAAGAGATCAGCTGGGATCACGAGACAGATAAAAGGAAGTGGCCAGAAGTTGACAAATAATGTATATTATTATAGAAGGAATCAGTGAAACATGGGGACTGATTAGGAGGCTGTCACCCAGCTAGTCTGCAACCTTACTACGTCAGCTGCTTTATATTAAAACAGGTAATTTCTGCCGTATGAATGTCACTTAGGACACAGGTTGCTCATTGACTCAAAAAGGCAGTATGCTACCTTCCGTGAAGAGTCCAGGGCATTGAGCAGGTCTTGCAGGGCTTTCCTCATAGTATCATTCATGGTATCTACAGATGAAACCGTTTGACATGGTCATTGTCACAACTGTTGATTAGTATAAGGGAACCGTAAGTCTAACTAGACTGAAGTTCACCAAGTTTCTCAAATGAACTTCAATGAGGCCAGCAACTGCAAGATCACTACATGTGCAAATTCAGTAAATATTATTTGAACAAACCTATTGCACTTCTATATTCTGTTACCATCTGTTAACTTATTGCAGCTGGTATCATAAAAGTAATTAATAAAACCATTATGATTGAAAGTCATACTTTCTCCTATGTTTGTTTTAAATTTGAAATGGAATTCGTCTTGATGGTCCTCCAATGATTTTACTCTAGGTCCCATCTCCTGCAGATAAAAGCACAAGATTTCCAATCATGTTCACATCAAGAAGTACATTGAACAACTTGCATTATACTCTTACATCATGAAAAAAGCCAACAGATTTACCTCATCTAAGTTAAGCGCAAATAACTAAATTTACAAACACATAGAGTAGAACATGCTACAGGAGTGGACCTGCAGATACCTGTTCAGTATGTTTCACACTTAAAAAATTCCAACTTATACAGCCAAGGCAGCAAAGAGTTAGATGGTCAATCCCTCAGGAACTACTGGTTTAGCTTACATATGGACTAATACTGTAGCACAAAACAAAAAAGAAAGCAAAACACAGCACATGCTCTATTAGGTACAGAAGGGCAAGCAGTCAAAGAAAATGAGAGACTATGGGGAAAGAAATAGGCCAAAGTTGTAGCTCACCTGGACTTTGGCACTAAGTTCAGATATCTTCTGGTTGATAACAGTCTGACTGTCTATTTCATTGGTGTTTGGCTGGACTTGCATCAGGTTCACCTAAGAAAGGGAATTTCAATATTTTACCATACAAATGATTACTATCAGCTACACCCTAAACAGATAGTCCCCGAGTTACGATGGTCCAACTTACAATTTTTCCACTTCACGATGGTGCGACAGCGATACGTATTCAGTAGAAACAGTACATCAAATAATGAATTTAGATTTTTTTTTTTTTTTTTTTTCGGGTAAGCGATTGGCGGTACGATACTCTCGAATGATGCCAGGCAGCGGCAGCGATCCAAATCTCCCAGTCTGCCACACGGTCACTACTGTATACAACTGATACTCTAGAGTGTTCTGTGTTGCCAGCATTTTTTTGGATACCCCGCCCGTATCTACGTTGTGTTTTGTGCATTCATCATGTCTACAAAAAGCTCATCTGTGTCTCCTGCTACTGGTGAGAAGAAGAAGAGGAAGGCGACTACTCTTGAGGAGAAACTCAAGATAACTGCCCAGCATGAAGGCAGCAAGCAGGTAATGACCTTTAAGGTAGGCTAGGCTATGATCTTCAGTAGGTGTTATGGCATGGGTTGGTGGATGCAATCGCGAGACACTACGGTAATAAATTTAAGTTCCATGAAACTCTTTACTGAGTTTTTTTCCCCCGACAAAGAGCGTTGCCATTAGCTAGCGCTAAACATTAGCTAATGGCAGTAAACAAAAATGGAACACAACTGCCACAATTCAAAATAAACCAAATTTGAGGTCTTTGCAAGACAGTGGTTGCAGGTGAGGTCACAAGGAGCAGCCGAAGTGCTGACAGGCAGGAATTAAATCTGGTACACGATTGGTTCCTACTCCAATCAGTTATCCAATCAGGGCTCAGTCTGAAGATGGGGGCAGAGAGACCGCTGAAGCAGCCACAAGTGTATTAAATGCATTTTCAACTTATGATATTTTCAAATTACGATGGGTTTATCGGAACGTAACCCTATAAGTCAGGGACTGTTTGTACCCGAGGAAACAATGGGAATGAGGATGAACACAGAACGCAGGCATACAGCATTTTTTTGGACACTCCTCACACTTTCACAAAATAAAACTGTAATTAACTGTGAGGGAACCGCACAACATGTCCCAAAATAAATACATCCTTTTTCCCAGTCATGCAATTATTCAACCTTTTGCCAATGAAGTGTCTGTCAATATAAAACATTCTTCTCTTGAAGCTACCTACTTCTGTTCACTTTGCGAGGGTTCATTAGACATGAATGGCGCTCACAGGCTGCAAAACACAGCAGAGTATTTGGCATGTGTACTAAAAGAGTTTCACTTGCTTACCTGTTCAGTTACCAGAGCTGACTGCAGGATTTCTCTCTCTCTGCACAGTAACCACCTGATGATGCGAGCAAGGACAATGGGGTTCTCCTCATACTTCTGTAAACACCAAAAGAGGGCCCCGAGTTAGCACAGTTGTCCATAACCCAACAAGATTTCTGCTCCTCTACTGTGCTGTTGGAAAGTAAAAGTAACACTAGATTAGAACTAGCAAGAGCAATCCCAACAGAATATGTAAACTAATTAAAAAGTAAAGTACAATATCCAAAAGAGGGTAATGTTTATAAGAACATATCCTACAAACTAAAAAATAATATTTAATAATAAACACTGGTAAACCAGCAGCTGGCTGATACTTTTCCTTCAACAATATCTACTCTAACTCCTCAACTCGCAACATTTACTGGGAGCGGAAGTGTGTAAAATGTTGCCCATTATTCCACAATCAGTTTTACACCCAACTCAAAAACAACAAAAGCTAAAATTTACAGTTGTCCATCATATTAGCTGAGATTCTATATATTTAAAAAAATCTTGGCTATAGGTGCAATATAGAAAAAAAAAAATTTTAATATTTTGACTTTGTGCTAAAATGAAATCCGGACAAGAGCTGTAAATAAAATATACATTTTATAATAAATGAACTATAAAATAAAAATGTTTTGGTGTGTGTTAATCACACATTTCCAAAATAGATAAATTAAGAAAATGCAACATATTCTAATTCATTTGCATGTTCCAAAATGCATCATTTGACTGTTTTCAAAATGATGGGTCACTGTATATAAAAGATAAGGAATTCAATAAGGTACAAACTTCACCAAGGCAAAAATACTCCCCACTTTTAACATGAATCCTTCAATAAAACAATTGTTTTCATTAACAACCCATAAAAATATTAAATTGAAAGCTTATACATTTATTATTTTAATCTACAAACAGAGAATGCTTTATGTGCTCAAAATTTGAACAGATATCTTTGTGTGTGTGTGTGTGTGTGTGTGTGTGTGTGTGTGTGTGTGTGTGTGTTTGTATCCTCCTGTCTTACAGACCTGGAAGTTCTGCTTGAAGCGACGCACGTTTCGCAGCACCAGAAAGGGAGCTCCTTCCTGCAGAAAGCGACTATGCTGATTGTCCAGATTTGCCAGTAAAACCTGGAACAGAACGCTGGCAACGGCCGGGTCACATGATGCTCTGTCCCTGAAGTCACAGGCAAGCAAACATGGAAAATCAGATTACAAGTTTTTGAATGCCAATATTTTCCACAGGTGAAGCAGTCACACATACAGAAATACTAACAACATTTCTACACAGACAGTGGAAAAGTATAGCACCAGTTGCCACAAATACATAGGTTTTTTTAAGATACTCAACTGAAATAGACAAACACGGAGCAAAAATTTATATGTTTAAGATTCAGTATGCAGATGAGCCCCATACACAGTGAAAGAAACCAAAGCATCTGCCTAGTTGGACATCCATGATGGACTGTGAAGGTAGCAGATGAGCTCACCAGTCCTGGCTCTCAATCCACAGGGCTAGGTAGTGGCGCACCTCCATTGCGAATTCGCCCTGGTTATAGAGCTCATCAAGCTTCTCCAGGTACGTAGAGTCCAGTTGCTGAAGCTTCTCCCACTGTGACATACTGCTGCACACATATATGAAAAGGGTTGTAATCATGGGCATGAACCATGGACAGCCGCATGCATACATTCACATTCAGCTTTATTCATTTAGCTGAAACACAACTTAGAGGAAAAAAAAAAACTAAATCTGTGGATATTCATGGCAATAGCAAAGTCATAATACCGGTTAACCAGAAATCTAGGCCTAGAACCTATAAGGTGTCAGGATCCGCAGAAAATGAAAGCAGTGGGTTGACGTAGCAAACATTTGCAAGGCTCACTCCAACACATAAAACATCTCTGAACATCTTGAGTTCATTACTGAACAGGAGTCTGCTAATAGTACTAAGAACCACAACAGAAAAGCAAACATGATTTTGTAAGGTGAATGTTATCATATAGGGTAGAGACAGAGATATACCACATGGGCAAAAGTATGTGGACCCCCATCTAATGACTGAGCTGAGCTATTTCAGCCCACCCATGCAGCATGCAAACACATTCTAGACAACTGTGTACTTCCAGCTTTGTGGCTACAGTTTGCGGAAAGGAGTTATTAAAATATAGAGTATAAGTATTTGCAACTTAATATTTAAAATACAGTATATTTAAATGTATAATTAAACTGTGGCACAATTAAAGTACCATGGAGCAGTGGTCCCCAACCCAAGCATCGGGCCACACAGAAAGAATAAAAAAAACTTATTTTTATTTTATTTCCATTTTACTGACTATGGGAGTCTGCAGGGTGTTTTATTTGAACAACGACCAGATCATCTGCCCATCACTGTGCCTCTTTCCCACACTTGTCTCTGTCACAGTTTGATGCCCGATAAATGAAGGAGTAGACAGGACATAAGGAACGCACTTCGGGTGTCATTGTCACCCCTACATGGGACCGTCTCGTTGCAGGGAAACAAGCTCAGGGCTCCCACTGATTCTGAGTTATGGCGAGTTGTATTTATTATTCACTTTATTATGCTTTATTATGGCCGGTCCGTGGAAAACTCTTACATGAAACCCGTCCGTGGTGCAAAAAAAAGTTGGAGACCGCTGCCACAGAGAGTTTTATTATTATTATTATTATTATTATAATAATATATAATAATAATAATGCTTCCTCCTAACAGGTGACCATTTGGGGACACTTTAAAGTACAAAAAAAGTCTCTATGTTGCCTATATGTCTTATGTACTTTAATACGAACAGGGGAGAAGTTTCTTTTTTTTTTTTTTGTAACAGCTGTCACCCGTTTCCACTTCAACGGAAAACGCTCAAAAAACGGATGACGTCTGCGTCAAAGGAAACAAAAATAAACACTGATGGCGTAGTGGCAGTTTTAAAGAAGCCTCCCTGCCGACACGGAGGGACAGGACAGCGCTCTGTTCTCACCAAACTGAAATCTGGTCGCAGCAAAGAAAGCTCGTCGACTATAAATGCGGGAAACTCACCCGAACCGACATCCAGCGCACGGCCACCCGCTTCAGTCGCTGCCTCGGGCACCGGTTGTCAGTTTGTGTGCACGCTAGCACGACTGCACAGTACAACACGTTCAGGAACCTGACACATTTAACTGTCTATACGTTTCTTACATACAAGTGCAGGCTTTTTTAAAAACAAGAACGACAACGACGGCAACGCTGTTATGGCCACTAAAACAGCAGGCAGAGCTGCGCCGCAGCGTTTACCTCAGACAAATTCCGATGAATCGAAGGCCGCGCTTATTGGCCACAACCTCCCGCGGCGTGACTCTGATTGGCTATTTTTATCATTTCCGCCTTCGCGGTCAATGCCTCAACGGGAACGTGGCGCCATGACAGAAACTTAACACATGCGCTTTTAAGTGTTTAGAACCAAAACGGCAGCGATTTATAGACGTGTTATGGCGCTTGTGCTGCGCTGTGTTGTTGTCGTTCTGAGAGCTGCATCTGCAGCTGGGTTCAGATGGGGTTAAAAAGTGTGATCGCAGTTTTCATCTCGTCTAAGGTTAAGTTTTCCTACGTATCTGGCAGAGCCTTCGAACAGGACTGGTACAAAACAGCCTGCCGCAGATGAAAGAGTTAACATTTAAAAAAATAACCGATATCGTGATGATATTTTCACTGAAGGTGGAGCAGGATTTACTACTGTGTTGTGTAAAGGTATGAATACGGCTGAAACCCTAAAATGGCGCACGAATTGTTACCTTGGACGATTCTTATTGTGGCTTCAGAGCATGTCTGCAGCATAGCATGTGAAAGCCCTTTTCCAGGCTTACTTTTTCTTCACCATTTACTTATGTACTTCTTTTTTGCTAAACATTTTCTTTACCACCCTGAAATCCAGATTTTTTTGTGTCACCGTAGCAACTTGTGCTGTCTTGCTTTTCTGTTCTGAAGTTCATTCAGCAATGTAAGATTCGGTGGCGTGGCTGCGGAGCTGAGACGCAAATGTGAACGTGTTTAATAAATGGGATGCATGAGAGATGGACGGATAAAACGTAATAAATCCCGAAGGAAACTGCTCCAAAGCTACAACGGTTTGCGTTCAGATTTGAGGTAGGAGACACTGCGATGACACTGAGGACGGCATGATGGTGCAGCAGGTAGCGCCGCCTCACGGCGCCTGGTCTGTTCGGCTGTGGGTGCCAAATCCAGCTCAGCCTGTGTAGAGTTTGCTTCTTCTCCCTGCGTGGGTACAAAGACAGACATTTAAGCTAAACTGGAAACTCTAACCTGCCCTTTGTGTGTGTTTGTGCTGGGGGGTTTTGCCCAGTCCAAGGTGTTCCCATCCTTGCCCAGCACCCAGTGTTTCCAAGACAGGCTCTTAAATCATTATGACAAGAGAGTACTGAAAGTAAGTGAATAAATATCACTTTAAATAACAGCCTTAACAGCAAGTTTTCAGTCCAGCACATGGAAAGATTCATCCCTTTTCCCTTCTCATGGGGTTCTTTTTGACAACAGACCATGGAGGGCAGATCTTGCTTCCCTTTTTGCTGTAAAAGCCCTTGTTAAACCTAAAAGAGAGACAAGAACATCCTCCTGGCAGAATCTGTTACCCACAACAAATAAGTTCAAGTCCAAAAGGAAGAATGAACACAACCCTTGTTCCACAATTATGGGGATCGAATGGCACAAAGTAGCGTTGCCTGCACCTCAGCATCTCACAGGAACTCCTACAGCATACCCAGGAACACAGGGTTGTGGGTTTTCCCAGGTCCACAAACCTCATGCGCAGGTGGTCACCGAAAGCACCAGAACCACAACAAATTCTGCGTTGTTGCTCCTCATTCCGAGCCTTGATGACCATCTTGATCCGGCTGTCCAGCTCCCTGGTTTCATTTTGTCCTGGGAAGGCCGAGCACTGCCGTTCCTGGACAATTTGGGTCACATCCTCTGCTTCATCTTTTTGCAGTTTGTGCCCCCCAAACGTGTCTGCCAGGCCAGATGCACCTTCACAGGCTTCCACCTAATATTATAGAAACCTTTGAAAATTGTTAAAAACGTTTAGGGTGCATCAAGTTCCACACAAGGCAAAATACTCAGATTATTTTCCTGTTTTTAATTTGTACTCTTTTCAGAACCAGGACTTTTTATAAGCTTTTCAGCCCCCGTACAGCCAGATTCCCAGCCAGAGCTGCTTGGAAGAAAAACGCTGCTGTATCTCACGGCCCTCACAGCCACCCTTCATTACCCAGGGTGCACCAAGTTACGCCGCAAGTCGGCTCTTTGCCGCTTTCCTAATGCTCATTTGAAATTTGCATCCCCTTTACTAAAGAAATGTACTATATTATCAACATCAATGTTTCCTAGTACCTTTTTAAGCTTTTTTCACTGTAGAGGCGTAAAATTCAATGCTAAATAGTTGCTGATCCCGAGCGATACATGCAGCTACATGCTGGTACAGGGATTTGCAGCGCTTAACCACTTTGAGCACCGGGTGTGAGAGGACTATAAGGGCTGGTATCCCTGACCGAGGTGTACATTTTGGTTTCCTACATGGCTTCTGGACTGCTTTAGTGTGTAAGTGGTCACCGTTTCACTTGCATGAATGCATTTCGACATCTCGGCTGCACCTAAATTTTACTCACACTAGAGGGGTCTGTTTCCTCCCTTTTGCTGCAAAGACTTTGAAACTCCAGAGACGCCAGTAAGCAAACTCTCCAACTCAAGTACGGCCTGCTGCTTTACATAATGTCAGCGAATGAAACTGAACCGAAACCGAAGCAAAGATACTTTAAGTATGATGGAAAAGAACCCTCGCGAAGGATTTATTTACAGGTTTCTGCTTCTTTTAAAATTCCGTACATAAAACATCTGGGGTGTCTGGTGAAAGCTACAACAACTGAGGGAAATAACATCCATTCACAAGTTTTTCCAGCTACCAAGAATTTCTATGATTCTGTTGTATCTTACTGTATGTTACTGTAAATGACATTTTTGGTAACATTATTATGTCTTGCATATTATTGTAGGTCAGTTTTCCCCAGAAGCAGTTGCCACCGCATGGTGTTAAAAGTCTACTATTCAAATGTGATAAAAATGTCAAAAAAAGAAGTTAAAACAAATAGAACATAAAAAATTCATCAGGCACTGTTACACAATATCAGCATCTCTGAGTACAGTAATCTCTCAGTTTCCGAATTTAATTTGTCCCTGAAAATGTGTCGGGACTCAATTTTTCTGATACTAAATGTCTATTTGCCATTATTTTAAATGTGGGGAAAAAATAATTTCACAAACACTGGTTAACTATCAACTGATGATTTCAGCACAGTAAAACACTGTAAATAACCTAAAGTAGAACACATTTAATGTCATTAATTTGTATGTGTACATTATATACAGTACATGATCTTTTGCATGTTAGTGCCACCACTGCCCTATAGGTCTTAGCCTTAGAAATATGAAATGCCGCATTCCTGGTATCGTGGTGAGATTCACCCGGCGAAATTTCTCTCCTTCCTGTCCATTTTTGATATAGCAGCCTTGTCAGAAAATGGCACAGAATTAAAAGGAACCTCTGTGTGGAAAAAAAAATTTTATTGACAGCCAATATTAACCATTCAACGTTCAGAGTTCACAGTTCACTTTGTTGTCATTTTTGGCAAATATACAGATGCACAAGAGAGAAAAAAAAAAACAGTTGTCTTGCACCATGGTACAGAGTGCAGTAAACAGACAGCATGATGTCATGGGAATATTAAGCTCCAAACAAAGCAAAAGCAAAGCACTCAACTTATTTTCCTGTTTTTAAGGGAGCGGTGGGGAGAGGTTGAAGCTCCTGAGGCTTCCCATTCTGTTTCTAATTGTTGAACTTCAGATGATCATTTGTAACCAGTGTGAAAGCTGTGTTTGACTCAATGAGTGGCATGGAACCTAAGCTGGCATGGATGGATCAACTGGATTCTGTCAGGGCAAAAATACATAACGCCATAAATACATAATTTATATGAATCAGTGGAAGGGTATCGAATGACAAATTCACAGGAAACAAATAATCACCTGTTTGCAAAATAGCATAGCCTCCTGCTGTGTGGCTATGAGACCATAAATAAATGTCCATTAGTCATGGCAATAGGCACAGATTTGCAAACTAAACAGTCTTCGTAGTGCAGAAAATTCTGATGGTGAAATGAATCTGTGCACTGCAGTTAATCAAAAAACCTCATGAAGCTCCTTAGTTCATTCCAGTATGATCTACTGCATGCGCACCTACCCGCTCATGCCCAGATATATTCGATAACATTTATGCACAGAAATACGTTTGAAGTGCATCAGATCGCAGCAACACGGTGACAGATTCAGTTTTTATATCTGTAGATGGCTTACACAATAGCCGAAGTTCTTTGACATTTCAGAACATGCTGGATGAACCAAATATGAATGCTCCACCTATATCTTGAACAAGAGGAGTGTGAACAAAGCAGCTTGTAAAATGTCTTTCAAAGAAAGGTCCTCCTTTTGATGCAGGTCAGTGGTAAGCTATGCCTCCTACCTCCTGGCTTTCTGAACAATAAAAATCCAGTCTGTCATTGCTGAGGTAAATGGACAAGTGTCCCACTCCCACAACTGATCCAGAAGGCACTTGACAGCAGTGATGCTGAGATGTGATGGCATGGTAGTAGGAGGCCCCATGCCCAAAGGGGTCAAGTATAATGTTCAGCAGTGGATCCTTCTGCTGGAGCGGTCAGTTAAAAAGATCTAATGGAACCCCACACCTACTCCATTCAGAGGAACCATCGAAAGACATGATGCCCAACACAAACCTTCTTTCCTGACCTCAGAACCCTGTACTTATACTTCAGTGTTCAACGCCTTTGATGTCCACACACAAATCATTGGCTCATGATTTGGCAAAGACAAAGACAAAGAATCCTTATCCAATGTAAATGTAAAAAGAAGAGTTTGAAACAACAAAACAAATGTGTGGGGTGAAAAAATGGCACTTACGGTTCTGAAAACAAGCACTTTTAGTTTTTTTGTCAGATATCCCCAAAAAAGATATGAAGTGCAGGAGTTTTAATGGAGTTATATTTCTCAACAGTGCCAGATTTTCTTATACCTTGAACAGAAAAGTGCTGTCATTGTGAAGCCCTTTGCCGGCCAGGAAAGATTCTTGGATGTTTATATCAGACTGGTGTTGTGCTGGCAAACCAAACACTTAGCTCTCATTTTCTGAGTGGGAAGAATAGGTACTTCCAGTCAGTCATATCTGAAGAGAGGGCTTTGCACGCCCACAAGAATCCAGAATGTTCCTCAGCAACGTGGAAAACAAATAGCTTCCCATGCCAGTCATTTCATCAGAAATCTCCAATTGCCCTCTGGCGTCATTGAGGGAGTTCAAATCTGTCATCTGCACATGGATGACACCTGCTTACGAGGAAAAGAAACACAAAAGAGACACATATCCTTCGACCGAAAAAGAAAAAGGACTTTAGTAAATATGAACCAAGCATTGCATAGGCTGATGTTTATACCTGCTCAGTCATCATCATCATTAGAAATTTTTATAAGCAGTGCTGCGATATTTAAATTTTTTCATTTGATTTTTTTCATACGTACTGGCCTGTTCAGCTGTGGGTTCGAACCCCGTTTGGTCTCCATAGAATCTGAGATATCCATCCATATTTTGCTTCGAAAGGCATCTTTTGTGCTCGAAAATCAACAGTTAATATGACGATACATTTACAGACAACTTGCAATAAAGTTTCTCTGAAATTGGGAAGCTAACAGTTCCCAGGGAACACCAGAAAGTGGCACAGGAAGAATTAAATTGAACCCTGAAAAGTTAAATTAAACCTGCTTGCTGTGAAGAAATGTCCCAAGTGTCAAATAATGGCTTCCTTATTAATTGTTTGTGAGTTTCCCTTCTATAAAAACTTTGCCGATAAACACCTCCTGGCAGTATGTTGACATAACAGTGGCATTGGGATTGATGCTTACATCTTTGACACTTATATGAAATAAAAAATGGCTTCACTTTTAATTAGAGTATTTGACATGTGCAGAAACAAATGAATGAAACTGTCAGTCAGGGCATTTGGCTTTATGACAGTGGGCTCTCCTACACGCTTGTTTTTGTGCTACATCTGTCTTTGTGGTGGTTTTGACCTGCAATTTTCCTCGCTGCGCTAATTTAGCCTGAATGCCCAAGATGCCATAAATCACCCGAGACGCTAGATGTCGAGTCTTAAAAGGTTTGCGAAATCTGCAAAGGAACTTCTTTATCCAAGATGGCATGTGTGAGAGAAAGGCAAATATATTTAGATGCATCGACTGAAGCGAACGTCTTGTTACCCTAGACATTGTCAAAAGCGTATCAGTGTGGATGCTGCGTCTCTCCGCGGCAGAGAAGCCAGAAACACTCTTCTCGGTGTGTTCAAGACACGCTGACTTGCATGACCTGGGGATACGATTTGCCTTTTCCTTCAACCTGGTCACAAATTCTGGACTTTGTGTACTTCTTTGTATGCGACTGGCTCTTGCTTTAACACAGATATCCCACTCAGACGCACTGAAGTACGTGAACGGGAAAAACGAATGCTCTCTAGCACTGTTCCAGCTGCAGGGCCGCTTCACCTTCTCTTGGTCTGGCTTGTGTATGGTAAAATGGTAAAATTAAATATGGTATTTTATGAAGTCAGCATTAAGACAATAGAAAGATTACGGCAATGGATCTGGACGGCAGCCGTCTGTCGAGTGCAAACAGCAGTAAGGAGAGACCCCGGTCATCCATAATACGTGTACATTTTTGGAGTTTTATCAATACCCTCTCTGGTGCAGTACAATAAGGGGAGCAAACAAATGGTTTCCTATCAGCAGGATGTCACATCCTATTGTGTTATCACTGGCACAGAAACACACGTATATGAACGCAGAAACACGGAGAAACGTGCATAGGCCGAGCAGCAAGGATGCAATGAAAAGAGAATTTAATGTGAAATCAGATTGGCTTGTGATTGTCATTTCCTCCGAATTACCAGCTGAAAGATGCAATCGGCGGGCAGGGTGGAGGGCGCAGCAGTATTGCTGAAAGAGAATTAGAACTTAATGGTGTAATGCATTTTCTTTATTATGTTCTGAGTGATGTGCTATTAAAATGAATGTTGTCTTTTCCTCTGAACCTTGGATTCGATTTTAAAATAACTGTCAGATGTGTTATTTACATATAACAGACCTCACATCAAACACAGAATTGAAATTTCTTAGTCTTCGGTCATCAGCCACGCGTTGCAAGACATTTTGACTGAAAAGTTCATATTAAATTCGGATTATCGGGAGGTTGGCAGTTGTCCGCGTTTATTGTTTACTAGGGCTTTTGACAGCTTTGTATTAGAGCTTCCGAATATCCGTGCAGAGCTTAAGGAGGAATTGGCTGTAACGTAAGTGGTTTAACCTATCCAAAGAACTGAGCGCTCACACCGTACTTCAGTTCTTGTTCAGCTCATGGTCTGTATTATGCAGTACATCACATTCGCTTGTAGTGTTATCTTTGGCCACATCTGAGCTTTTATGAGAACAATTAACAGTGCTTATCGGGGGGGGGGGGGGCATCAGGGAAAATTTGCCATTAGTGCCTCCAAAGAAATAAGCTATTTATATCTAATGGTTCAAGAACCCGAAAATGATGTGGATTGCTGTTATTAGACTTTCGTATGCAGGCCAGAATGCCAAGCTGACAACAATGTGAGGACGACCATGACCCTTGCTTTTCCAGGAGGCTGGGGGTCTTGCCATTTGTGTCAGCTGAGTTGACTGGTGAACCAGCTTTCCAAACCATTATAGCCTCATAAAACCAAGTGAAGCAGCAATGTCACAGCCAAGGCTCACTACCAAACCAAGAGAAGCTCGAGTAGAAGATTAATTGGGCCATATTTCCTTTGTTTGGACTTCTGGGACATTTTACAAATGAGACTTTGTTGTAAAGATGTGAGTGTCTTGCTTCCGAGTGTCAGACCAAAAGCATTGTATAAATTTCTCCAGAAAACAGGTTGCACCAACCACTTAGTGGAGGTATATGTGGAGACAGTGCTATTATTAGCCCAGGCTTGAGGAGGGTGTATTTCCATTTGGAAATGTTCAAGGCAACTTGTTAACATCACACTTCTTTGTGGAGAAATAAACAAGTAATATCATAAAGCATTTTACATTTTAGTGTGAACACAGTAAACTCATTCTGTTCCAGTTAGAATCCAGTGCACGTACTGTCTGTTGAAGTGGTTCTGATTTAAGCAGCTCCAAATGGCCTCCATAGATGCGTGAAACAGGAAGCTCATCCTTTGTCAGTTTTACGATTGTATCAGCGGAATTACCTGGCACTGACAAGGCCAAAAAGGTGTGGTGTGGGAAAGAAAAAAGTAATAGTATATCATAAAATAACCAGTTTTACTCTTAAAGTGGCTGCATTTAGCACATATCAGTATTGTTAGTGCTGTTGAACAGGTGAACGCCACAGAGAGTGACGAACATGCCATGCTGTAGTGCAGTGCAAAAAGGAAAAAACTAAATATATGATATACTGCATATGGACATTTTTCCAAGACAATGAGCATCAGGTGTGTGTGTGTGTGTGTGTGAAGAAAGAAAATCCATCAGCATCTTTACGTACACTCTACGTGTGATGTCGCTACTCCCACTTCTCAGTGGTGTCTAGTCAGAGATAGCATTTAACATTTTCAAAATAGTTTTTGAGTTTAAGCATCTTGACTACACAAGCACCTCACTCATCATGAGAAGGACCTGTGTGCCAAATTTCAAGTCTGTGGCTTGACAAACAAAGCAAGAAACTGAGCAGAGACAAAGGTGGATCCAAATGGGGATTTTTTTCTGAAATGCACACAAACTAAACAAACAAAGAATGGAAACAGAAAAGTTAGAGTAACTAAACTGAGAACAGGACTGAGCACTTTGGAAACAGGGAAAAGGCGCACATGCAAAACATCGGTCAATCCCTCAAACAAAATTGCACACTTCCTTTATCACCGCGTTAACTAGTGATGTGGTGCAACTGTACCGGGTAGGCGGGCTTGCCGGGGTCGGCTCCTGACAGCTGTGCATAAAGAACAAACAGACAAACAGATAGAGACTGAAATTTATCGCTATAGAAAGAGACACAGTACCAAGAAATAACATAAAAAAATCAGCTGGTCTTCCACAGTTCCTGAAATAAAATGTATCTAACATCAGGTGACAAACAACACATGACAGAGTCCAGTATGTTTTTTTGATAACAGGTAGACAAAATGCAGATACCATGTGGGAAAAATTAAATACAAGTTACTGCTTCCATAGGAATTAAGAAGGTAACTTTTAAACAGCCATGTGCTGCTGATCATATATATTTGGATAACTGGTCATCGGGACTTGTGTGGATTCAGACTTGTGTGGACATCCTGCTAAGGTGAGAGGTGCATTGCAAAAGTGTTACTGTCAAAAAAATGTATTTGTTATGCTGTTGGTTTTCCTGACTTTTGCCATATCCAGACATGATGTCTGGATATGGCAAAAGTCAGGAAAACCAACAGCATAACAAATACATTTTTTTGACAGTAACACTATAGTCTGGAAAAAGAAATTGAGGATGGACTGTGTAACCTGGTTGGCCAAGTAATGACGTGAACATGAAGTTACTGTGGAGCCACAAGGGTTTTATTTTCTTTCAGCAACATACTAATTCTCTATTTAGAGATGCAACGGTTAATAACTGTTTGCAAACAGACTTCTTCTCGGTGAGCCAACGGTCTTTACTGCAACGCTCACGTGCTCCTTCATCCATCAGACACACCTCCACCACAGTTTCTCTGTCTCAGCATAGGCAACTTACGCTGTGCCGTACGCTCCGGCCTAAGCCACTCCTTTTGCAATTCACATACACAAACATCTATTCCCTCTAAAAAATGCAACACAATAACAATCATTTGTGTCAAATATACACCACTGAATCATTTAACACACACATCAAGTTAATTCAAGCAATATTTACTTGTACTATGGCTTCTCCTTTTCCTCAGGGTATTTGGGTACTACATTTCCCATCATCCCTCCTTCACCATCTGGCAGCTTCCATTTCACTGTTGATGAAGAAATTATTTTCTATTCTAGTAAGAGGTTAACATTTACTGGGACAATATACATTATACAATATACATTAAAATGATAAATTATATATTAAAATACATGTTTCATATGAAACAGACCACATTCACATGGCACAGATACACAACCGGTAGCATTTATTCAACGGCTCCGTCAGACTGCTTAAAATTTTTTCTCAACCATTGTTGCCATAATATTACTATTTGCTGTCAGTAGGACTCTTTAAAATGCCAAATTAAGAGTCACAAGAGGGATACTTACCAAAATAAACACGGAGTTTTTCTTGAGTCAGCTTAAGTTCCCTGTACATGCAGCACAATGCAATGATTTCAACAGGCCTTCACTTTCAAACTTTAACAGTAAATATTTTCACCGGTGGAGTAGATGGTTGAATTCTGGTCACACACATACGTTCTTAGGCACACAAAAGGACAATGGAACTTTAGAAAAATGCATTTTCTGACTTGGACTTGAATTTTCTTTTTTTGTGCCCTTCCAGTCAGACAGGCATCAGTGTGCCACCCCCGTCAGCAAGCATCAGGTCTCCTGGCTTCAGTAGCTGCTTGATACCTGGTGGGGTGAGCAGCCTCATGGGGGCTTAATGTCAAACAGCTGTCCCTCCTCACAGCATGGCAGCCTCTCTGCCTTCAGGCCGACTGTCAGCATCAGCTGCAGGACTGCAGAAATGAAGCTGACCTGGAAATGAAAATTAATTTTCATTGCATTGTAACAAGCTTACAGCCCTATGTTTTCCACTTGGGGTGGATTTAGACTGTTATTCACAAAGGCTGTGAAAACATTAGCATTTTTAAAATACAGTATTAACACTAGCATTCAAATATTATGCTCTGTAGTTATGTTTATATTATACGTCGATTGCTACATCCATTTCACGATTCTTGTAGCATTTTAACTTCAAGCAAGAAAAAAATTGTTGGAATTAAAGTTGATATTCGTGTTTCCAGCTTCATGCTTTCAGCCCTACTTTAAGCACTTATTTGTATAGAGAAATCATAAAAGCTCTTTAGGTCAATTGATCATTTTGCTGTTCTCTATGGGTTTTTGCTTATTTTACCTGTTCCGGTCTTGTGTGTTCTTTTTCGCTTATCTCTTGTTTTAAATGTGAAACTTTTAGGTACGCTTGGGGTTTTTCTCAACCAAGGCTCTGTGAAAAAAGAACATAGAACGTTCAACATTTTTAAATTCCAATTTGTGATAGCAAAAAATGTAACTGTCACAAATACATCTGCTTAGCTGAACTGTTTTCTCATGTTCTTTCTGAAAAAATATATCTGCCTGATTGTTACTGCGAAGAACGAAACTTCTCAGTTTCTAGAAAGTACATCCAGTATTCTGGAACAGCTCGGCCTTGTTGTTGGCTGGCTAGAAATTGATAAAGAACTTGTAATTTGCATCAAACACAAAGTGCTAATGAAAGGACTAGCGCTTCAAAGGGGATCCCGCTCCCTAACCTTCCCCCTAAACCCCGTTTTACCTTATACTAACCCTCAGCCACCACGGCAACCCCACAGTCAACCCACAGAAAACCCATCTAGCCACTATGCAATGGCTTGTATCTCCCTAACCCCCATCATTAGTCACCTATACCCCCACACATGGTATAGCGAAGTGATGGTGCAGTATCTCATCGGGGTTAGCAAGTGACACTTCCCTTCACAGGTGTTTTGTGGTTTTAGGCCCACGATACCTCCAGAAGGCTCATCCATAACTCTGGGATCTCAGAACTGCTGCTCCCCTCGACAACTGCGCTCACTACTGCGCTATCCAACAACGCAACATATGCTATACACCTTACCACTCATACCAGTACTCTGTCAAGCTTGATAATGGCAACTGCAGAATCCCCTTCTCATATAGAGCTGCACTGTTGTGCAATCTGCCGCGGTGAAACACATCCTAATGTCCCGAAAATACTCCTTCACTAGATTAGCTATCTGGCCTGGAACTGTAAAAAAGTCAAATGCTCTCCAGATAAAACTTTGTGGCACAGAGCCAAAGGCATTCTTCAGATCTAGAAACATCACATGCAAGTCCCTTTTCTCACGCTTAGCTTCTTGAATCGGATGCCATATTGCACTAGTGTGCTCCACGCAAAAGAATAAGTTGAACGTTAATAGAATTAATTTGAGCTGAGATTTAACTTTCTTCTCTGCAACATTGCCTCATTTTATAAGCATTTTGTAAATCTCATTCCTCCTCCAAATCTCTTGGTGCAGTGCATACAACCACTTCTACAAAATCCATCATAAATCCTAATACAATGTGATAAAAAAAAGTTTGGAAAAGACAATAATCAGCAAGAATTATACAAAAACTGCACAATGTGTTGTGCTCGAATCCTTACATTTTCCATGTTTAGCTACATTTTACAAACTGGCCAGTCTGTAGAAATTTGCATGCGATCAAATAGAAGATTTTTCTGTCATAAAATAGCCTGACTTTGGCTAATGTATCAGTGTAATGCAGGATCCATATCTAATGTGCTGGAAATGCAAAAAATGGGACAAGTGGATATTACAGCGTTTACGCAGAAATAAAGATCAGCCGATGCTCAGTGGCATCTACATGGAGACACGCTGATTTCTACTTCTCAAGCAAAAAGACAGAAAGAAAACAATAGAAGGGCCTCCTGTCATCACAGCCTGCTATTTCCTGCTTCTGTGTGACAAGCAGTAAATACAGATTGTCAGTAGAAGTACCATTTGCATCTTCTAGTGAATCTGCGGAGAGCCCAGAAAAGATCAGTGGTCTTTCCACCTCACGTTCACCTCACCAATAGGAAAACCAGAACTCAGACACAGAAAGGTATGAACCACCTGTCCTTCCTAATTTAATGAGATTTTACAACTTTTCAAAGAGGCTGCAGGCCACAGTTGGAGTAAAAACTTCCTGTGAGGCATTGCAGGTTTTTTATTTTATTTTTATGTCAGACCCCAAAACAACAAAAAAAGACCTTGTTCTTCCACAGTTAAGAGTCTATGGCGCTCACTTGGTGAAAAGTGCAGTTTTGATGCCCATTAACCTTTAAGAACAATTAATTCAATCATAAATGTTTTACAGCCGAGGTTTCACATCACTGGGAAAACTGGGCTTCTCCTTCTGTGGTTTATTTTTGGCTGCGATACGTCCCCCTTGGTGCACCCGGTCCTGGGGAGGCCAGTAGTACGGGAAGTGTGGGTGTCTTCAAGTCAGCTCGCCGACAGTCTTGTCACTTCTCTTCACACGCTCCCCTCATACAAACCTCCCCCCTCGCCGGGCCTCGAGGCTACGTTGGACACCGAAAGCCACACTCCTCCACCCTGTGTCCATCACCTCCTTAGCAACTGGCAAAGAACCCACAGACCGGTCCGCACATCACTTCATGTGCAATCCTCGGAACCCGGGCAATCTCGGATTCTCGCGCGTAAAATCGTATTTCCACTCCGCCGTTCCGGCAGCAAATTCATCTCAATGTAAATGAATGCCCGGAGCAGCAACCAATTTGTCTTACTTAATCACTAGACTACAGCTGATTGCATATTTCCAGGAATAGACACATAATTGTATGCATTTTTCCATTTCTAAGCAGACTAGGACGTGCGGCCTACGAAGCACAGTGTTCCAGCGGCTGACACCGAGGATTGCTCACCTTATTGCGGCCGCTCGCATTCCTTATTACTTTGTCTCTGGTGTGATGCTCCCCCATCAGACACACCTCGCCACCTCCCGTACCTATTCCCTACTGCCGTCCCCATTTTATACATCCCTTTTACTTTGCCTATATGCTGCACCTACTTCTGGCTTCTCTGTGAGACTCTTTCCTCGCTCCTTGTGTCTTAAAAGACTACTCAGAGAGGACCGAGGAAGTGAGCCACAAGTCATTTCAACCTAAAGGGTTTCCTTCCCCATTTTGAAGCCTGGACTGTGCAGGTCCTTAATCCGCTGTGCGGCTTCACATAATGAAAAACACGAGCACCTTCTTGCTTGTCTCGCTTGTCCCTCTCGTCCATCATCAGAGGGAGACGAGCACAGTGACATCTCACATCCAAGATGTCACCTTGTCGCCGCAGATGTAACCTGAAGACACAGCAATACGCTCTTGTTCTCGTATGCGCCTGAAATCACGGTCACTTTCTATCAGTTTACAACTTGTTACAGCCTGATACGGCATTAATAAACCAAAAAAGAAACGTTCAGGAACTCCTCAATTGTTTTATCCTTTTGTGAGAGTTCTGACAACTTTTTTTTTTTAAAAAAATTAAACACGCACCACGATTCATCTGTATCCTCTACAATTTCCTGACTTGACTGGTACCACGGAAATGCCTTTTTGTCTCAGAGGACAACACAACATTGTTTTTTCAATTGTGTTCAATAAGTGTATGACTTATCCTACATTATTTACAGCATCCAAAGTTTTCTGTCCTATTTATTGTGCAACTTATCTGTAAACTGAGTTTTGCTGGAGAAATGAATTGTCCTCAAATGAGTATTCAAACCTTGGACCCTTGACTCACGGTTTAGTCCATTTTCTAATATAGATTTTGTAAAAGATGGAAGCAACGGTCACACAGCAGAGTGAACTCTACAGTGGTGAATGCTCTAGATGTATGAACATATATCCCGAGCTACACAATCACAAAAAGACTCTTGGCAAAAAAGTGGCAAGTACCACTTGTTAAAAAAAAAGAATAAATGTCAGTCCTGCACTTAAAAATCTGCTGTTGGTAATGGATTAATACATGGATAATATACTCAAAAGAAATGTGGGAAATATTAGTAAAATTTCATTTCGTAGTTATTTTTCAGCAAACCAAAGTCTTGAAAGAACTGAGAGAATTGTTGTTTGACAATAATGACTTACGTATTGTTTCTGAAAATGAAAGTAGACGGAATTTGTGAAATTTGTATGTTAACTTGCTTGGTGACAGAATAGGACAGGACAGGAATTTACGGATCTCCACAAAGAAGTTTGCCATACAGCAGCTGCAGACACAAGACACAAAACAATAAATAACTGTCACGGGGCTCGGGGGCTGAGGAAGCAATCGCGGAACACAAGCAGTTTGGCAAACAGGGACTGTTTTACTGGCGCAATGAGTAACAAAAAATACAAGCGAAGAACAAGGGTGCGCGTAGCAAAAAAGAAACAGTGGGAAAAATCGGAAGTTTCGCCGCCGAACAGCGGAGCTGGAGACACTGACGAAAACCACAAGAAACAAAGTACTTTAAACCAGAAACAAGCGTCGCGGTGGGCGAAACTGTCCGTAATGAAGTCTGCCAGCTGCCAGCGCTCAGTCTGGGGCGGGACGGAGAGACCGGGCACGAGGCGGTCTCGCAGAACCTGCGGGCGTGACAATAACCAACCAACCAAACGAAAAGACAAAAAAAACAAAGAGCATTTCTTAGTGTTTAGTGGTAGTCAATATCGTAACAAAATTCTATTGGGTTGAGGAAAAAAATAAATGAAATTATTGGACATGCAATAGATGCAGAAATATGAAGTGCAGTCCGAATGAATTTATATTCTCGTCATTAATCTACATTCAGTTAACTTAATGTTTCTGTGCAATCTTTCAAATCAAATTCTTTCAGCCTCATTCTTTCCATGCTGTCACGAAGGACAATTGCATTCAGAATGAATAGCTAAACTTTATTTTTGATGGCTAGTAGGGCGTTTGAGCTGTCCCTGCCTAGCTAGCTCAGTTGATCGAGCCTGTGACTTGTAATCTTAGGGTTGTGGGTTCAAGCCCCACGTTCGGCATCGATGCAAATAGAGCCGCGAGGGGGTGCACCTCTGTGCCGGTCCCAAGCCCGGACAACGTGGAGGGCTGTGTCAGAAAGGGCATCGGCTGCAAAAATCTGCTAAACGTGCAGATGAGCCGATCTGCTGCGGTGACCCCTAATGGGAGCAGCCGAAAGTCGGTTTTAGTATGGTGTTTGAGGGAAAGAAAGACTGGAATAGCTGACAAAAATGGAATATGACCAGCTAAAGCTCTTT
Organism: Heterotis niloticus; assembly: GCA_018136845.1. Lineage (NCBI taxonomy): Eukaryota > Metazoa > Chordata > Actinopteri > Osteoglossiformes > Osteoglossidae > Heterotis > Heterotis niloticus. The sequence continues at coordinate 2,407,488 of CM030898.1, forward strand.
GTGTTTTTTTTTATTTAAGTGTTTTCTTTCCTGCAATGTTTTATTATGGCCACTGACATTAGGTGATCTTGACATTACTGGTTGACCTGAAATGTTACAGAATGTGAAATATTGCTGCTTTAAGATTACAGAGGTTTAAAAGTATAGACATATGAAAGGTGTGTGTTGGACTAGTAGATGAGAAAAAGGAGGTCTGTTGGACTAATGCAATTTTTTCCATTTATTATGAAAATAACCCATCTTCATACATTTTCTGCAAATAATAGTTTCCAAATGGTTCATATAACACACCTGGTATGTGGCACTGTGTGTGTTATACGAACCATTTGGAAAAGAATCTGGTGAAAACTTGTGTTCAGTAAGAACTCACAGTTCTAACAAAGGAGTACAACTGCAAAATGATGTATAATGCCTGTGAGTGCTGTTATTCATCTTTTTTGGTCTCTCCCATTGTCTGACTCAAAACTTTTTTTTATACCACTGAGGTGGATGACCTACATGTTTGTGCTAACCAGACTAACCCTGCTAACAGCTTATTTCCTTCACCTGATTCCTGGATTATCAAAGCTTGTATTACTGGTGCAGTGGTAATAAACTAATAATGTACTAATACTAACAGAACCTTTTACCCAATATGCAGTCTACAGTAAATCCTGTACATCTGTCACTGTCAGAAGATGATGTGTTTGGAAAGGGAACAGCAAGGTGGAAGCCAATCGGCAGTGGTGTTATACCTGAATTGTTACAGTTAGAATTACTGAGGGCTATTCCTGTATATTGTAAAAAAAACAATAATTCTGCTGTTGCTCAACCAACATAGACCTATAAACATCTCCTATCACCAATTCCCTCACTTAATTTTTCTTTGTCCTTTATTGAACAAAACAAAACATTCAGCTAACTTGTAAGGTGCGATTTTGGTGGCTGAAATATGCAAAGGTATTCAGAGGAAAATCAAGGCATAGCCTTAGCTGCAGTTTGTGAAAACAACATTTTGGGAAAAAACTATTATAGCAAATCCCCAGCCATGGACAGCTGTCAGTCATGTACAACGTATATGAATGGTCACTGAGCTCGGTGCCCCGTATGCACTATTATCCAAAGATCTACTGTACCACCATTCCACCTTCACCCCTCTTTTTGTGCAAGGGTGTCTCAAACAGGGGGCTCAACAACCCCTCATGACATTAGATGCTTGCTATCCAGGGGATTCTAAGAGAGCGATAATGTCTCTGGGTCCACTTGGCTTTCCAGCTGTTTTGGGCATGCTAGCAGTATTATAGCAGGATAATATGCTGATGTTTATTAAGAAGCTTCTGGAATGTTATTTGCCTGGCTTCCTCTTGTCTTTTTATTGAGTCTATTAATCGGAGACAGGCACAGGAGAACACAGGCGTTATAGGTTTAAAACAAGCAGAGATAACAATGGGCCTGCCAGCAAAACCAGATAAGGGGAGACCACATAGAAATCTTTTCTCCGAAGCCATGTACAACTCAAAGTGTAGAACCAACAAACAGATAAAGAGCTTCAGATATATACGGACATTTGGAATATCATATTTGAAAAATGTTTAAATAACCAGAGCAAAAGGTAATAGATAAATTCATGTAGCGGTCAGGGTTGGTAGAGAAACTACTCAGGCCGAGGTGCATTTTGACACCCTTCTTCAATGCGGCGGAGGTATTGAGTTGTTCTGAAGGAGAGAGGATGCTTGCTCAGAACGCATTATGGTCGAAACTGAGAAAAAACTGGCTTTCAGCTTTGGACCCCTTGTAAGTGGGGTCTATATGTGGATTCCAGCACAAATGCATAACTACAAAGACAGCTGGACTGACTGCAGCACAAACAGTGACACTTCCAGATTACCCCCAGATATGTTAACATAAAACAGTGGCCTCGGGGGTAGATTTAAATGTGCCAACTGAAGGACAATCTGTTACAGCCGGTAGACTATTGCACACATGCACTAACTGACCCTACAGTTAAAGGCTTTACTGCTGAATTTGAATATATGATATAACCTAATACAGCATCCTTTTAGACAGTTATTGCTCCACCAGTTGCAGAGAAGGATCCTCCTTCAAAGTTCAAAATGCCTTTTAGTGGATCCAGCAAACATTACTGAATAAGTCACAATCTCATTAGTTCCATTTCTCATGAAGCTGGATAATATGTCTCCAAACTTTACTGATGGTTATTCGGGATTGCTGTGCCCACTCTTATGCAGCCTACTTAGAAACGTAGTCGGATGTTATGCATTTAAATGAAAGTTGACTTAAACTTGTACAGTGCCACAGAGTCAAAAATGACGCAAGTGAATGACGTGGTCTCGCTTATAATAGGTGGTCTGTCGCAAGTTGTGTACAATTTGTGTGTGTGTGTACTTGTTTATTGAGCCGGGGTCACGTACCAGCCTAGCAGCCCCACGGGAGTGAACCGCCGTGGTGCTTTCTGTGTGCATCCCTGCTACAGGCAGTTCAGGTTGTGTTTGCAAATAAAGACCACGTGGCGCACATCCCAGGGTCCTTCACTGGCAGTCCCCAGGATGTGACTTCACGACAAATAAAAAGACCGTTCATAAATGATGCAGAAAAGGAGTCAATTACCCACCCACCCACACAACCGTTAGATCTGTAAGCCTTCCAACCCCCTCCACGGTTCCATGGGTAGCCTCCATATACAAGTAAAGGCAAATGCGGATCATCCCATGAAATCATTAATAAAGCATCGGAATTAAAATTTGTTAACCTTTCGTGGAATGTGGTCTCTGAGCCCTCTAAGTGCCCTGTGTTAGTCTGCACAAGCGCTCTTCTGTCATACATCCACCCCAGGAGAGAATGGCCGTTTGGGTCTTCTTGCGTTCTCTTTGCAGACGCACTGAGAAATGAGATGAAAGTTGCCGTGACAAAATTTATAAACACGGACACGGCCGACCTTCGTATCAGAAAGCTGTTTCGATGCCTGTGGCGTCCGAGCACATTAGTACCGATTTGCATTGCTGTGCGCAGACTGTCAAGATCACCGAACGTCATTTTTCAAAAAGTGGTTGGGAACAATATTTTTGCAACCCACTGCTCTCCTTCCAAAGGGATTCATATTCTTTCTTTTGTTCCTTGATGATGCGATTGCCTGAAACATTCAGAAAAGGCAGAGCGGGTAGCGCAGCCATAGGGGAGTTGTCTTGCGCCGAGAAGGTTACAGGCTCTTCTCTTACTAGCACTGTGGTGCCTTCGGTCAAGGCACTTACCCAAAAGCGATTAAAAGCTTAAAGATACCCTGCTGTATAAATGAATAAATCACTGCAAAAGTGATCATCTAAATGTAAGTGAGCCCAGTGGCAAAAATGCCTTAACAGTGTTGCTTTGTCGTTCTTCAGCACAAAATAAAAAAGCTGCTTTTCCCTGAACTGTGCCACACGCCCCGTGATGGCGTTTTTCTGTGTAAACCAGTTAAGGTTCTGTACTCTGAAAGCAAACCCTAAACTTAATAAAGTGATTTTCCGGGTTAAACTTTGACGGTGGATCTTCTTTTAAATATTGCTCCCCCATTTAATTATTCCACTTTCGCACTTCATACAATACGGTTGTTCTTTGCTGCTTAAAGCGACTACTCAGCATCTCAGTACCACATACGGTCCTTTGCATCATACCCGAAGAAGTCCGCACACTCTAATATTGACAGCAGCTCAACAGAGGCCCAATAAAAGCAATAACTGCACATTTGTGACCAGATTAGATTGATGCCTTTATTGCTGTGTTCTGCTTGAGGGAGTTGTCACAGTAATGAGTTTTAAACTAATAATAAAAGAACCTTTAGTTACTACAAGCAGAAAAGGGCTTATATGGCCCAACTGTCAAATTGCTTGGCATTTAAAACTCACATTACATTGACTTGATGGAAAACATTGTTTCAGACGAAGATCACACAAACGTCTTCCCATAAAGGCACTCTAAAAAAAATGCTTGAGCGCGCTGGTCCAGAGGACTCTTGCGGTCATCACATTATTATCAAACTTTGGCCCCCTAACACCTCTGTCCAAGGAGACCCGTATTATAACAGACAAATCGGCTGGAATTTATCAAATGACTAAAACAGGGTATTCTCACTGTAGGTATTCAGGGTAAGGAGCTTGGTCAAGGATTCAGCAGCAGAACTCAGATTCAAACCCTAAAACAACCATAAAGACCACACCACCTGTCGGCTTGCAGCTCGCTCGTACTCGCTTCCGCTCGTCGACTCGCTTGCTTAAAACATCCGCTTGTGCAAATTCTTCCTGTTTGTCTTTCATTGAATGTGAGAGACGTTGCTCTTTCATGCTCGCCCCTCAGACAGCAAGTAGGAGAGCTTAGCTTTCATTGTTCAAGGCCTTCCACCAAGATTTCAGCGTGCATTTCAATTTAAGAAAAGCGTTTTACCTCGAACAATGTGGTTGTTCTCACGTTTTTTCTCTTTTATTCAAAAAGTGCTCTTCTTTCTTTCTTCTTTTTCACATCAGCAAATTGCACCATTATTTCAGCACTTTCCAAAAACGTCATTTCAGTACCCAGGCCTAGGTCCTCTCTCCTTGGTTCCCAATTTACTCAGAGAAGTAATGAAGACCAAAGACATTACCCACAATGCCCAGTGGAGCGATACACTAACACAGTATTAGGAATGGGAGCATTAGGCCTTCTTCAGCAACGGGAGTCACCCCCCACCTCGGTTACACCTGTGTCTCACCTGGAAATATGAAGCTTGTGTCAGCTGCTTTGAACATGTTAAAGTACAAGACATAGCAATTTTTATCCAATTGGCTAAACCGCAGGGAAGGATGGCAGGAAATGGCAAATGACACGGATTAAATCGTGAGGAACATCTTCAGTACCAAGAATGTTCAACAGCAGAGCTGTGGAGTCATCGGTCCATCACGTCATAATGGTGTCAAACATGCACATGCCGGAAACGTCCACTTAAACACATGGCCGCAATGAATCCCTGCCCGACTCCCCTAGAAAACAGACAAATGCGTTGTAGTCGCGTTGAGTCTAACCGTAGGAAAGTTGGGACACGGAATCTCGATCTATCAGCGAGCTGTCATTTCCTCCCGGGCGTCGCGGCGTCGTCACCAACATCAAAGCGCTTCCGACGAGGACCGCGAGCGCCCGACAGCTGAAGCCCCGCCCAGAATGCCGCGTCCCATTGGATTTACGCGGGATTTCAGCGAGAATTTAACGATCGGCTGGACCGGGACTTCGTCTCAGCGCAGCTCAATGTTCTGCAAGGTCTGAGGAGGCTGGACGGACCCCGTCGCGCAGCCAGCAGAGAACCGGCTCCATCGCAGGTAATGGCGGCGCTCCCCACGTCGCAGTTGCTGTCACTTATTGTAGCTGCCGGTGCTTTCTTAGGATTAACATCGTTGTTGGGCGTAGTGGCTTTTTGACCTTTATTTGTGCCTTTCGCTTTATCTTTCTCTGTTTCACTGACAAATAACGCTTTTAGCAAAAAGTTTCTCACCACTCTTTAGTTTTTAATCCTCTAACGTGTTTGCAGTGATTTGGTGGCGCAAACGTCCGCTATTTCGGAGTTAAAAGTTTCGTACACGGACTCCTCATTTATTTCATTTTTAAAAGCATGTTTTTAATCCCCTGGGCATCGATTTTTTTTTTAAAATAAAGTTTGAAGCGTCTTAAACGGTTATGGCAGTAAAAAGTGCAACGAAAATAAGTGCTTTAGTTTTTTTTAAGCCATTTCATGTTTTCGGCCGATTTCTGCACAAAAAGTTCCGTTGAACGACGGCAGATGGAAATTTCGACCAAGTTCCGATGAACGGAGTGTAAAGGAACTTGAACGCGCATCTCTGACCCGGATAATAAACGTTTATCTCACACATGAGACGCGTGTGTATGTACAACTCCAGTCTGTACGTGCAGTTTATGTGCTTTGCCACCTGTCTGGCCTCACCGATCGGCTTCGCCCCCCAAAACACCGCGACCCCCCGCAAGACGCGAGAGGCTTTGTCGGTCCGTCCGCACCGCCTGCTTTCCGTCCGTCCGTCCGCCCGTCCTGGGGAGGAGATGATGCGGAGCGGTTGGCTGCTGGCCGTTCTGTCCCTCATGATGGCGCTCCGGTCCTGCGACTCCAGCTGCGAGGAGGAGCAGCAGCCGCAGCATCGCGCATCCCAGCTGCAGGTGAGCGGCTCCCGCGCTCCCGTTGACGGCTTTGAGCGGTTTTGCGCTTGCAGCCCTGACGGCTCGCTTACGCCCCATGCAGAGCAGCCGGAGTTACGGGGAACTCGTGAAGCGGTACAAGGACATCGACTACGACAGCTTCGTGGGGCTCATGGGCAGAAGAAGCGCTGGTGAGGGTCGCCTGCGTTTGAGGCGCTGTGACGGTTGTTGGTTCGAATCCGAGCGTGCCTGTTTCTTTGCTGCCGCCTTCGGTAGCCTCCCAACCCGTGAAAAGCAGAGGAGTTACGTTCGACGAAGCGCAGCCTCACCTCAGTTTAGCGATATTTAAATGTTCGATAACGTTGTTGTTAAGCGCGACTGTGGAAGGCGACGGTTGTAGGTTCGAGAGCTGCGCACTGCCGGAGCGCTCATAAACGGTTTTCATCTGGAAGAATGAATGGATTTTGCCTTCGTTTCTGAGCAAGCACAGTAAATAAGGCAGAGCCTGAAACTGACTTTAGACAAAAGCGCCATCTAAGCAAAACATTCAGTTCTATTTTTGTTGGCAATTTTTCAGGCCCGGATGACTCACCGTCTTCATTCAAAAGTAAGTTAAGTGACTCCTGTTTGTACAATAAAATGAAACTGTTTTCAACATTTCAGTAGAAGGTGTGAATGAATTATAAATACATTTATGCTTTTGCAGGGGACATGCATGACGTCTTTGTTGGACTTATGGGTCGCAGGAGTTCTGAAAGTGGTGGGTGTGGAATATCAAACATTTCTGCCTGTACCGATAAGCAGTTTTTCGCCATTTTGCGTATTTCGATGTTCTTTTACATTAGGAAGACTCTTCAGGTGTGCAGGTCACCTTTTTTAAAAAATGGCAGTTGGAGCAAAAATAGACAAAGAGCAAATTTAACTGCATTACAGTCACTTGTGTTCATTGCTCAGCGACTCGGCGCTTTGACAGCCCTGCATGTGGCTGCAGTACTGGACCTCTCCAAAGGTGCTGGTCTGAACCCAAATTCTGGACAGTTTGTTTTGGGACATTTGAGGGTGCGGGTAGGAGAGGTTGTGTGGTGTGCATTGGTGCTGATCCCACATCTGTGTTGTCAAGAGGGTTGTCAGCAGATGAGCGTAAAAGGTGCAGGCATGTTCTTACAGGTATTGCAGATATCATTCGCTCCCCCCATAGCAGATAATCCTGATATTGTAATATGAGGCAAGTGTTCAGGTGCTCCATTTACCTATGTGTACCTGCAGGCGATTCCCGTCTCTGGAGGAAGGACTACGCTGAGAGGAGACCAAGTATTTTCTATAACAAGTGCAAACTGAGGTGAGCTGCCTGTTCCTGAGCTGACAGGGGAACTACTGCATGCCTTCCATCCCTGGGCAGTTGGGAACGTTGGACAATTTCATACAAAACCGTAGCGGCAGTGACAGTTGTGCAATGATTTCTTCCCACATGTATTGTCGCAATAAAAGCTTTTTAAGAAAACTTCCTGCGACTGTTAGCCCTGCACGTTCAACGGGGTGACTGATGCTTCTTTCTTTGTTGCAGGTTTCGTCGAGGAATACAGAACAGACTTCCCCTTTAGGCTAATCTGAAGTAATATTAAGTCCTTGCCAGTGTGCTCACTTTTTGTTTCTGTCTTTTTCCTGAAAAACAACATAAGAAAGGTTTTGCTTTTACCTGTAATAATGTAGTTGCATAAAGGTCTCAAACCCAGCCTGGATTATGATAGAAAACATCCAACAACCCTTACGGAACTCTTCAAAGCAATATTTATTTTTTCTTAGAGAGGTCAACAATGTGTGAATAAACATGAGGTGTTTTATTAACCTTGCAACATTACAAACTGGCATCATGTCCTGGTTGTCTTCTGTCTTGTGTCAGATTTATCCTTAGGCTTAGTCTGGATTGCCAGACAATGACTGCAATAGAGGAACATATTCTATTTGATATAAATAACTTTCTTTTTTTTTTTTTTTTAAATAAGAGCATAACAGCCAGAAACTCAATGCAGAAAACTAATTTCAATCAGTCATCCTAATTCTTTTTAACCACACCAGACTATGAGGAGACATTAAACTATAAACTATAGACAACATAATTCAAACGTAAGTATTTCTACAGTTACACTTTGCTCTGTGGATTGCAGATAAGCGGACTGGTTATAAACTCAGACATCTCACATTGTCAAGCTTCCTTTGTGAACTGATAAACTTGGGGTTTCACGATGAGAATAAAAGCACCGGTGACAGTGACAGCAAAGAAGGAAGTATATTTCACTGTCCCTAAGATAGACTTTGCGTCACTACTAAAGGAACAACTAAGCAGCACTTCAGTAAACATGCTTTGAGCCATGATTCAACAGTATCAGCTTGCTTCTGCTATGCGTGCCACTTGTGGTAAAAGTGTAAAATCAGGAAATGTGCACATTTCTAGTCTGTGCAAATGTTATAATTCTAAAAAAAAAATGCACTATAATTCAAATACCCCATCTCTGCATTAAAAGTCTGTCAACTCCTTCAGCGATGCACCAGTAGCTGGTTGGTATACAAATAAATTTTTTATTTTTTTTTTTAAGTAGAGCAGTCTTTTGCGGAAGAAAACATGAACTCTGAAAGAGTATTGCTTGTCAGTGTACACCTGCACTTATTTATTTTGTCACCTGACCGCTACTTCATTACTTTCCCGCAATCCTCTTATTTTTCCATTTGGGGCTGTCACGTGGCTCGAGGGCCCGGGAGTCGTGGAGGAAGCAATCGTGGGACACAAGCAGCTGGACGGGAAGATCAGGAGTGCTTTACTGGCACGCAACGAAAAGTAGAGGCCAAAACAAGGGTGCTTTGAAAACCAAAAACAAGCGTCGTGGCAGGCGAGCTGAAAAGCACGGAAACACAAAGCCTTGGCGAGAGAATAAACAGTTACTGAAACAAAAACAGTAGTAGATAGTAAACAGTAGACTGAGCCACCGGTAAAGGACCAGGAGGGCCCTTTTAAAGTGTCCACAATTAAATGCAGCACCCACGGGCGTGACAGGGGCCATGCTCTGACATCATTTTCTATATGTTCAGCATATTTGACAACCAGCAATACCTACCTTCTTTCTGCTGCCTTTTCATGTTGTTTATTCATGTCCTCTTTCTTGCTGAATCATCCTGAAGGGTGTGGTTGGCGAAGGCTGGCAGCTATGGCTGTATCGATCTTCATAAGCCTGCAGGCAGTGGTCTTTTCCGGTTGCATTAGCTTTGCCTTCCCTGGAATGGAAGCAAATGAATAGGACCAAACAAAAAGAGTGGGAAACTGTAGAAGGGGGCAAATCTGTATGCGAGCATGAATGAGTGCATACATGAATGAATAAATAAAAGTAAAGAAAAAAACAAAAAGAGAAGAAGGATCAGCGTCAGCTGCAGCTGCAGCTTGTGAAGTGCTTTCATCTCTTATTCCATTCTTAGTTCCTTTACCAAACTGTTCTAGTCTTCAAAGTAGCACATTACACACAATGCTTTGGTTTGAGGAAAACACTTGGGTACAAGAGCACCTAAATCACAACTACCATGGTATAAAGCACAAAACACTACAGGAAAAATTATAACCCGAGTCATCAGAAATTCTGTCATGTATTGCTTGTCCAGTAGCCATGTTGTATCTTACACATTCAGTTTTTTGTTTACAAAAAACATTTAGTTGTTGCGTCATCTCCAACAATACTTGAATCATATCAAAAAGTACATTTGCACTGAATTGGATATTAAAATCTTGATATGGAAATGCTCCTCTTTAGATAAAGAACATCACTTTATGTTATTCTGGCTGGCTGAAGTTGTGGGATGAAAATAATCCAGTCAAAGTTTTCTTCACAAAAAATCATGTAATGTCATCTATATGTAAATACCACTAATATCATTATTACTGGTCTGTCCCTACATTGGACCTGCTTAAACCAACAGCAAAGGTGTTAAAGAACGTTGGGCAACCTTAAGTTCAGTTCTGCACGATGTTTTATCTTTCCTGTGTACATTTGCTAGATATCGGTTGAGTTGTAGGTTTTTATCATTGTGGTAAAACCCACAATAGGTACTGTAAATATTCAATGCAATGAAAGAAATTATTCCTTGCTTCCTGGTCTATACAGAAAAATATGGCAGAGAACTTACAAACTTTGTTGGTTACGTATAGAATTCCAGCTTCTTCCCAAGTATACACATGAAGGCAAAGCTTTAGCAAATATTTCCATGAGAATGATGATTAATTCCTTCTATTTATTAAATCAAATTCATCACTCTGCCAAGCAAATCACTTTTGAGTTGGTTTCTTTCTATATTCCCAAAAGGTGGTCGACTACAATTTGGTAAAAGTCTGTATAAACCTCTTAATGGGACCATCAATATTTTGTCACAAAGTAATGAAAGAAGCTGTAACATCTACCTCGAATGGAAGCAGATTTCCATAGACGCGTGATTAATATAACAATATTTTTCCCATTTTCTATTTCACAACAGGGAGTCCCTTCACTGCCTTTTTGCCAGTACATTCATCATTTGCTTCTACATGTCATTCTGTGCTTCTGGGAATTGGTGCCCTGAGCATTTTATCATTTAACCACTTAACTCACCGATGCCTTTACAGCATAAAATCCTCTGTACACAGCAAATGTTAAAGTTTGGTTTGGTGAACATTCGGGAACGGTTAATCTGAACTTTGTACTCAGCTTTTTGCCAGAAAAGCCAGAGTTGTAGCCTTCACTTTGCAAAAACAGATGATCGGAGAGCCATATGACAACATGAGACCGAAGCATTGTCTACCTTTCCAAGTCAGTGCTACCGTACGAGAATCACTGTAACCACTGTTGTGGAAATCCTCTCACAGGCTGATTTTTTCATCATGCAGCAGCACAAAAATACAAGCCTGGTGCTGGTGTGGTCACAGCTATATAGTCATATACATTTGTATAGTGTATTTATGACATATTACAGTATACGTACATGCATATGAAGTACACTAGAAAACCAAAGGCAAACTTCTTATATTTTTGAGCATATTTTGTCAATATTGACCTGTTTTACTCCAGTCAATGCATTTAGGAAGGAATACAATTCATTACTTGCATTTTTATTGACATAGTAACAGGTCCTTGAAGGACTGCAACAAGGATGGACTTTAACAACCCAGCTGTAGAGCGGTGCAAATAAAATCTTACAGCTATCTTTGTTGGCCTTATACTTTTGCTGTACTAAAACTTGCATTCCATCATTGTAATAAACTGGAGGCCCGTTTGGATCATTGCACTACCACCTTTCCATGTGGTATAAGAATCATGGGAAATCCTATTCACTGTGACCTTAGTAAGTACAGCTGAAGTTTTAAACATTTCTTAGGCACAACTATCAGGGTGGCACTCTCAGGTCAGGTGCATACACCCGTTTTAACAATTTGGGTTTTTTATCCATGTATTTACTCTTATTTACCCTCATCTGTAAGTGCAGAGAGAGTGTGCGTGCACAGCAAGGTGTCCAGCCATACGAGCGTTAGATCAGGAAAACATCCGATCAGTTATGGATCAGATGGATCCCTATTAGATTAGACCAAAGTCATTTCTTGAACGATCAAGTGTGTTTTTATAATCCGTATCACTTATATATAATTTAATTTGAATGCTGAAAATGGTTTACAACTCATGCAAGAAGAGAAAGGTCTCTGAGAAATGTAGGACATTCCAAGTGAGATGGACAAAGCAGAACTTCCTTATTTAAGTGTTTGATATGCAGTTAAGCAGCTCCGGTTCTTCAGGAATGTAATTTCAGAAGACAGTGTGATAGTAAACAAGTGTCTACATTTCACTCATTTCAAGGGCAACACTGAGAAGATAAGGCAGCCCTCAAGCCAGCTCAGACTCGACATCCTCAAACCAGCAGTGCCGCTCCTAAGCCCCTGCTCCACCAAAACGTTATTAAAACGCAACAAAAGCACCAAACCTGGTTCACTTAAAATGTCCAGGACCCTCATTAAAATACACACAAGTAAAATCAGCAAAAAAATAAAATCTGAAAAGAACCATCACCCCCCCATAAAAAAAACATTTAAGTCATTCCTTTATTGTTAATGCTTAACAACCAGAAAACAAGGTCAAAACCCAAAAACCTTCACATGAAAATGCCACTAAGAAACTCAACTTAAAAGCATTAATTTTCCATTACAAAACACACAACACTAACAGAATTAACACGTATTAGAAACATAAAAAATATATAAAATATAAATATATATAAAAAAGCATATTAAAAATTAGTAATCAAATAACTTTTTCTAAATGAAATCTCAACATTTGTGAACCATTTGTCCCGGTCAAGGACACAGCAACCCAGAACGTAACCCAGAATCACGGTGCTCAAGGCCACAACAATAATAATAATAATAATAATAATAATAATAATAATAATAATAATAATAATACCAATGATAATACAGGCATACATATATACATATTATTATTATTATTATTATTATTATTATTATTATTATTACTTGCATTATTACTTGCATTATTACTTGTGACATTATTACTTGTTAGAAGTTGGCAGAAGCTACAAGAGAAGAACTCAGCAGAACTGACATTAAGTATGCTTTTATTATTAGAAATATGCATTAACATATATTTTTTAAAATTAGTTTTATTAATATTATTATTATTAATAATAATAATAATAATGCGATATTATAATTATAAAATCTAACGATAATACAGGTATTATTATTATTATTATTATTATTATTATTATTATTATTATTATTAAGCATTACCTTGTACCTAACCTAAGTAGTTCTGTAATTTTAGTTGCTGTAATCCTCAACACATTTGACCCTTCCGTTTATCTTGGGCTGAATATCTCGCCGTATAAATGGTGAAGCAGCACCGTTTTTGCCAGCAGGTGCATTGAACGACTGGTTGGCCAAAACAAAGGTGTGTCAGCCTCGACTTCCGCTTGGAAACAGGGTTCTGGCGATGAGAAGCAACCGTGCACGCTTTGCGTGATCGCTGCAAGTTCGTCTGCCCGCGTCGGACGCTTGGAGAAAAAGCGTGGAAGATTCTGAGCCGAAGGTGAGGAAGCGGGTCGGGACTCTCCGGCGGGAAGCGCTGTCCTTACCTGGCGCGGCGCGGTGCGGCGAGCGGCGCGCCTCGGTATTACGAGGTAGGAGTTCGGTCCAACAATCGGACGCTCCGGGCCGTGGAATCGGGGAAAAAAAAGCCATTCGTTGTGAGGATCCGTTGCCGCCGACGGGTAACTAATTTTAAAAAATATATGTTAATGCATATTTCTAATAATAAACGCCCTTGTGCGCTCAGTTCTGCTGAGTTCTTCTGCGCAGCTACCTGCCAGCTTCTAAAGTCTCAGGTGAAATGACTCACTTTTGTGCTACAGGTTTAGGGCGGCTTTTTGTAAAGAGAAATCTGCTGGATGAGATGAGAATACCAGAACCAACCGGTCTTCAGTCGCACTGCTCACAAAGAATGCTGCTGGAAGAACAGCATTCCTCACAGTTTGGGACAGTTGCAGACTTTCCTATTTTAGGTGAAAGAAAAAACATAACATAGAAGTCCCAAAAGTGTATCTAGACCAGTGAAGCTTCAGGAATGACCCAGGCCAAAATAAACAAAACAAGTGTAAGCAAATCCACACTATCCTACCTGCACAAAATAAACACGCAGAATCACTTTTTTAACTGCCAAACAAAACATACACAAATGGTGAAACAAAATGGTGGCCGCTCTCTACGCCTGGTCAAAAGTCCCCTGACCAACATGGAAATACATTCAGGGGCTAGACAAGTGGCAAAGTCAATAAACAGGCAAAGGATCGACACAATCCAAGCATAATCCAACATATGCAGTAGTGGGCAAGACAAGTTACAAGGCTTCGGTGTCTGCTTCTGCCAGCGTCTTTTATGGAATGGCTTGAAGGTCAGAATTCTAATTGGATGGGATGAAGGAAAATGGCGCTGAATTTCGGAAAGGGAAGTGAAGCACACAGGAAAAGCATGGAGCAAGGGCTAGAGTGGTGAATATGAAAGCAAAGCAGACAAACCCACGAATAGTCTACACACGTAAATGGCATTCTTTAAAGTTTTAAAGAAAAGGATGCTTCTCTGTAAAGACAGCTAATGACTGGACTGAAGACAGGTGTGCCGGAGAAATCAGAAGTGCGACCCCCTACTGGTTACCTGGGTTACTGTTTCCCGGGCATGTGACAAGAGCACTTTTGTCCTCTGTTCTTTGTAGACTCAGGTGTGAAATTGCTCTGCCTCTCATGCCCTGCATGCCCGTCTGGTGGAACATCAGAGCATAAGCAGCAAAAGATTTCTTGCCCCCAGGCACAGAACTAAATGCCTTAGGAGATCCTCTGTGGCCATTGGACTTTATAACTCCTCCCCTTTCTGTAGGGGGGGGCACAAACTTCAACATTAAAAATCGCAATCGCGAGACACCACGGTAATAAGTTCAAGTTCTGTTAAACTCCTTACTGAGTGTTGTTTCCGACAAAGAGTGTTGCTGTTACCCGGGAGCTAGCATTAAAAATTAACAATTGGCAATAAACAAATACCATAGTCCAATATAAATGCAATAAAAGGTCTTAGCAAGACAGTGGTTGCAGGAGAGTTCAGGAGGGGCAGCGGAAACTGTGCACTGACAGGAATTCTGGGTAGGAATTAAATGCCATCCACAATTGGTTCCTTCATCTGTTGCTGAAGCAGCCACAGGTGTATTAAATGCATTTTTGACTTGCGATGGGTTTGTCATAACGTAACCCCATCGTAAGACGGGGCTCAGATTTATACCAAACACACAGTGCCAATAAAGGAGCTTGCATTATAAAAGGGATCCCGCTACCCACCTAACCTTCCCCTAGACCCCGTTGTACCCCACCCTGATCCCTAACCACCACCGCAATCCCACAGCCAACCCACAGCACGCCAGCCTAGCTGCTACAAAATGGCTAACAATTCAATACTAGCACCAACTAACTATAAATCCAAAATCTGCGCAGCGCAGCAGTGGCGAAGCATCTCATCTGGGTTACGAAGTGGGCACCTTCCTTTGTCGGTGTTTAGTTGAGTTAGGCCCACGACACTTCCAGAAGGCTCAACCGTGGCTCAGGCGTCCCAGAGCTGTTACCCTCCACCACTGCGTGCACAACTGCGCCACCCTATCACACAACGCACTACCTATTCTTTGCCTTAGCGTCCTCACGCTCACTGCCTTTTCTACTTGTCTCCGAGGAAGAAACCCCTTCACACTGCCGCCTGCTAACAACTAAACGCCACCACAGCTAAACACTACCACTTTACCGGCACCCACCTACTCAGTGCTTCGCTGCCCCGCTTCCATCCGCACTGGTCTTCTTTCTCAAAATTCAGAGACTTCCTTGCTCAGCAGCCTGTGACAGCTCCTTCACCACCTGTTGCAAATTTCGCCCCCGGATTCCGAGTTCATTGAACAATGCTAGAGTGGACCGGGCTATAAATCGACGGCACCCCACCTCTACCGGCCTCACTTTCACGCTCCAGCCCTGCCCCTCTGCTTTCGCTATATCTGAGCTTCTTCCTCTCGTGAGCCTCATCTACCAAACCTTCCCACGGAACCGTGAGTTCTATGAAATAAACTATCCACTGGCTTGGTGACCACAACACCATATCTGGTCTCATGCTTGTGCTATTTCCTGGGGCACAACTAATTTTCCTCCCAGGTCGACCTGCATCTCCCAATCTCTAATCCCCCTTAGTTTACCTAGCTCAGGGGTCTGCAACCTTGAACATCAAAAGAGCCATTTTGGCCTCTTTCCCAGCAAATAAAATTCACGTGGAGCCACAAAACCAATTTGACTCCTAAAATGAAGATAACACTGCATATTAGGTTTTATATACAGTTATGCTATGTATAAAAGAACTGTAGTTTGTTGCATTCATGAAATCATAGAACTACAAAAAGAAAACGATTGACATTTTATTGCTGTTTGTAATAAAGGAAAACGCCAAATTCTTATGAACACTAGAAAAAAAACACTAGCATGAACAGGGTTACTTTCAGGTGAAATACATAATGCTGCGCCACACCATGGTTGGCATTATGGTTGGTGGACGCTAGTTAGCTGGTGAGTAGCGGATGGTAAGCGTGCGGGGGGGGGGTTAGGACGGGTTAGATAGGCGTCAGGATCCCCTTTATAAACCAAGCTCCTGGTATTTGGCACTGTGTGTGTTATATGAACCTGTGCATCCCCTTGTGGCTGGATTTTTTTGGGAAACCATTAAGTTTATTTGCGTTCATAAGGGATAATAATATGCATATCAGTTTAGTATAAGATGGTTAGAACTGTGTATCAGTGTTCAGGAGTGTGTGAAACAGGCATCACAACTTGTCAGATGTTTCATGAGACCAAAAGAATAGTGGAACTTCTCAAAGGAGTTGCATAGTAATACTGGGTGGAGAAATTATACTTGGTCGAATACTGAGAAATATGCTGCCCCACTTTTTATGCCATAGCATAAGAAAATGTTAAGTATGTAAAAAGAAATCTGGTTTAAGAATTTCCAAAGTGGCTAGAAAGATTAGGTGGAAAATGAACACACTGTCAGAGCATTTTTAGGAATTTTAGGTGACTGTTTTCTGCCATTGCTCACCTAAGCAAAGTACGTTTAGTTGAAAAATCACCTGCTCAGTGCCGTCCTGTTTTTGTGAGCAGTTCTTGAAAAAGGAAACCATTAAGTTGTGATCTGCACATTTGTGAAAATGTGATTTCCAGCAATGATCCAAGATTCTCCATTGCAGCACGTCCACGATGCGTTTCGTCGTGAAGGTGGTACTTGTAATTTTGCTGCTGACGGCCGCTTTCTTCCTATGGACGATTAATCTTGGTGGAATGAAAGAAAAGCAATCAGAAGCAAACATTATAGTGAAGCAGACCCAACGCTTACAAGACAAGAGCATCCCATACCATGTTAAGGAGACAGTGAATCGGTAAGTGTTTCGCTGGTCAAACATGAAACTGTGTACAAAATTTATTTTGGTTACCCTACTTTAGAGCTCCTCACTTTTGCATGGCAAGGTTGTGGCGTTGTCTTCCTTCTGTCACACATTTCTCAAGGTGTTTCTCATTCTTTGTCACCTCTCCCATCCGTACTTCATTTTAGTTTGCTTCCCCGCAATGGATGCCTGTGTGTTGGTGACAAAGGCTTGATGCCGGAGGTGACCGTTCCAACACTGCTTGCAGCCTTCCAAGCCCCAGATCTGGAGGAGCTGAAAAGCCGGAGGGCCAAAGAGTACAACAGTTTTAAGAACAGGTGAGTTTAACTTGCGTATTAATTCCTATAGCACATGTAAAGAAAGCAAAATAATGATGCATTAATAACATCGAATTCAAGTCCAGCTCAGTGGTGTGTGTGGGGGTTTGCATGTTGTCCTCCGTGTTTGCAAGCCTCTAAGGGAAAAAATATGCCAGAAGAAGGCAAAGGCAAGTTCCTCCTTGCCTCGAAAAAAAAAAAAGTCAGCGATCACCCTAGAGTCAGTAATGGCTTGATGGCACCTTTCAATTCTCTGTAACTTATAAATGTCGCAGTGGATGTGTACAAACAGCTTTTAGCCTGCTCCTGTTTTAAAATTATCACAGTAAAAATACCTCCCTGTAATAAATAGGCGAAACACTGTGAAGTGCTAAGGATAAGGGTATCAGGTGAATACCAAATGATAAGTTAAAATTGTAAAATATGTTAGATAAATAAGGCACTAAGGGATATTTTTCTTTGGTTGCTTTGCTTTGCCATGTCTAAAGATGAGTGTCAAAACATATTGAAACAGCAAGGTGTCCTGTAGTTGTTGGGTCGAGTCAAACTCTGTGTGGCCTCATGGGCAAGGCATGGACCACCACATTAAATTACTGCTCAAGATTTACAAAAGAAGTCTGCATTTACTGCATTATTGTGCCTACATGGCTTCTATATGGCTGATTCTGATTCTGCATGGCTTCAAGCACATTGAGCCAAATCATCGGAAGGGGGCGGTGTTTACTTGTGAAGAATTACAAGAAAAGCAAGGCAAGCGATAGCATTTGCAAAGGAAAATGAAAGGGTAGAATCAGCACCCAGTATCAGTTCAGGGCTCCTGGTCAGGTTCCTCTGGAGGGGCCTGTAGTGTAGAATTATGCTGGAAAGGGCCTATAATGTGCTGGATATCACAGGTAGTGAGATGAGGAAGATTATACACTGAAACCACAGAAAGAGCATCAGAAAAGGGTGGTAGTTCGGTAGAGGTGATCCTTGGCGTAAAGCTAGCTGCTACCTGGAACAAAGCTGGGGTCAGAATCACCTTGGTTGGGTTACCTGAGGAAGAGTTTATATGTTGGAAGACCAAAAGCATTCAATGATCCTGGGTTACATCACTCTTGATGTGTCCAGATACAATGCAAGCTGTACGATATAGATGAAGACTCTCAGTTGTAAAACCACTTTGCCTGTGGTGCCATTAATTTTCCCAGAATTTATGTTGCAAGAATACTATGTTGTACAAACAGATAAATGATTGTAAGTCAATATATAAAGCTAACATTCTTGGACAAAGACTTCATCTAAATATAGCTTAACAGTGTTCGGTCACACAATTTTTTTCCAGGTTAGCACTACCACAGTAGTTTTGGAATTTTTTGTGCTACGTTCGCAGTCAAGTTTTGTTTATGTAGTCCAGATTTAATGTTGCTGAAGTGCAGAAGCCCAACCACCACGGCAAGGTGGCAGCTACTTATGCTCCTGTGTGAAAACCAAAAATCTGTCTACCTTAATCCACAGAAAAGAAAAGTGGTAAAGCCAAAAGAATATCTAAATTAGATTGACTGGCAAAAACACAGAAAAAGTTACGGGACACCACTTACCATTATATGTACACACCCGCACAGCAGGTATACATGTCTTTGGTTTCTACACATTTACAAGGCCTCCCATATGCCTCAGCGCTGATGTCGTAGAAAGGACTTCAACTTGAGTTCCTCCTGTTGACTGCATGAGTTTTCTTGCACATACCTGTGGAGGCTGCAAGAGTATTAACGTTAGCAAATACATGTGTGTTTCAGTATATTCATTGTGCACATGCAGCTCTGTAGGTACAGTCTTGGGTATGAAAGCACATTTTTTTGATACAACCAGTCAGTTGCAATATTGTCATCTGAAGGAAACTCTAATATGGCACAGCAGACGTTCCCTGCACCTCACAGCTCTTGGGCTGTTGTTTTGGCTCTAGATTCTAATATTGTGTTTTTTGTTTTTGCCTGCCCTTAATTTTCCTCCCAAAGTTCTTTGAACAAAAGACAATGTAAACCACTCATAAGCACTCCCACAAAAAAACACAAAATGCCGAATGTCAGTGGTCGGACTCACTCTTGTCACCAGCTAGTCTGTATCACAGACACAACTGTAGATTTATCAGTTTATTAGGTGTACGGTACATTGCAAAAAATTTCTTTTTTTTTTATTGGCTGCAAAATTTGCAAAAATGAATACTAAGTTGGAAATGATTAATAGACATGAATGCCTTCACTGTCTGATGGTGTGATAATATTAATGCTTAGTTAACATTGCAGGACTCAGACTGCAGCAGACATCCTCATTGTTGCAGAAGCCAACAGCCCCCTCCAGTACCCGACCCAAGGAGTTGAAGTCCGGCCCCTGAAAACCATCGTCATCCCAGGTGAGCGTGAATGAAAATGTAGTCGTACTGTTAGACGCATTCTGAAGTCGATAGCAACCGCATCTAATACAAATACATTCACGAGCGAGGAGCTGCTGCTCTTTCACATCATGTACTGCACAAACGCCTTAATGCAGGTTTGCTTCATCCAGATCATCACAGGAATCCCGAAACAGTGCTGCTCGTACTGCTGTCATGTCTCCGCTGAAACATAAGTGTGAGGTTGAATTGGTACAAGCCTAAGCATATTAATTTTTTTACAGAATTTTTCTTTAAATAAATATATGCCATTAATTTTCTGTAAGAAAATGCACGATGTGTATGGAGCCTGTCTGCTAGATTAAAGTGTTGGATGTACAAAAATATATGAGCAACAGAACTCAGTGGAGAGGTTTAGAAATATTGGTGAGATGTTGGAGCTCACGCGGCCACCGTCAGCTCCTTTGTTATGCTTTTGACATCATCGGGATCTGTGAATCTGTCCTGAAATATGGGATGTACTGTATACTCAGAATAACCGTAAGTGCTTGCGCTGTCAGTCATATTAGCTTGAACGTGTGACAGGTTTCGAGAAGGGTAGCGGTGTCGTGGACGGGAATATTTACGCTTCGTCCAATAGAAACGAGCAGCTACGTAGATTATAGGCTCCGCCTCAAGGCTTTACGCTGCAGTACGCGGTTGGGAACAGAGCCAAATAGAGGGCGCTATTCGCTAGCCACTGAATTCGTGTTGGAAGGAACGAGGCTATGTTTGCTGCACAGTCATGTGGCGACCCATAGTTTAAGAAACACTGCTGTAGGTCATTCATCGAATAAGTTTGAAAAGATGGTTTTAATTATACGTATGTCTTAGCGAATTAGAAACATACAAAGAAAGCAGGAAAGAGTCATCGTGTCATAAACTGCTCAGCAGGTTTATTTGCTTATTTCTATGGGAGACCTGTTTGAAAAACTTTGTTGCAAGTTGCTGTTTGTTTCTTTATTAATTATAACAAAAGCAGGGACTTGGCTGGGCATTTATTATAAAGAAATTTTCTTGCGGTTACAGACACGTCTGAAAATATGATTTTTATGTAATGTGGACAAACAATGACAATTTGGATGTTGGTGCTGGCACTGGTCTATATGCGCCTGAAGGAGCGCATTGCTTGTATGTGCAGACGTACATGTTCTTGTAATTTTTGTATTAATACACATTTGCCAAAACAGTTTTAAGCCTACAGTTGTGTTAAACCATGGACAGTAACAGAATAAAACACCTAAATAAACATCACATTCTGCTTTAGTAGTCCTCTCTATGCCTACAGCCATACTGTTTGAAACTATTTTCTTTCTCTAGGACTCGGCTTAGAAGAACAACCGAAAGAGCTTCACTCGGTGAGTTGACCATTTCAAGATAATATTGGTCTATCCTCTTTTGTTTTTATTTTCTATTGGTCTGTCCTGTTTAACTTTTTAAATTTGTTTATTTTTATTGACCTTTCTTACGATTTCCACAAACAGCTATTTAACCTTTGATCTTACATGAACATGAGATATACTGACAAGGTCATTTTAGTAGTTTTCAGGGTTAAACGTGTCACTTTTTAGTTTTCTGTTCTATGATCCTGTTGCAGGTGAATTTAAAGGCAAAATTGGGCACTTTTGATGTGGCAGCAGAGGTGGAGGCAGTCAAGGTTGAAGGTGTAGGAGAGAAGCACATGACTCTGTCTAGTAGTTCTCTGCCTCACCTCAACCGACAGCTGCAATTTGTCACCTACACAAACACACACTTTCACCCCAACACAGCAGACACAGGTTTGTTAACACTGCTTAAGCTTAAAAACATATTGGCTGATTCAGACATGAACTGAGATACTTTAAAGTCAAGAAGTGGAGTGTGCTGCCTGGAAGCTTCTGATTCACCTTGTAGTGTGACTTGTGTTTACTCTTTGTTTTAAAGTGGCGTTTCAGACTGATGGATTCAAGGCTGCGTTCACAGTCAAGATTCGCCATAGTGTCATCCCAAAGCTCTACAACCCAGGCGTCACAGGAGGTACGCGTCACTTGGTTTTCTCCATCTGTTGTTTATATTTACGAAATTCAATCGAGTTGGTTAGCCAAAACAGTAAAAGTCATCTCTACATACTTTTGTCAGTTGAATAAAGGTTCAAGAGGATTTACAAATTGCAGATTTTTGTTTTTATGGCATTTTAGAAAATATTCAGACTTTTCTGGAAATGGGGTTTGCATTTTGTCCTAAAGGAATGGTTGCCAGGGTGGCATGGTAGCTTATTGAGTAGTGTTGCAGCCTAACAGAGCCTAGGATGGGTTTGAGTACATCTCGGTCTGTGTGGTGTTCCATGTTCTCCCCATGTCTGTGTGGGGTTTCCTTCTGGCGCACTGGTATGGCTTCTCACAGTCCAAAGACATGTGTTTCAGTTTAATTGGCCACTCTAAGTTGTCTGTAATGCGTGTGTGTGAGGCCACCCTGCAATGGACTTGCATCCTATCCAGGGGTTGTTTCATAGCCTAGAGCCCAGTGATTTCAGGATAGGCTCTGGACCACTGTGACCCTGACCAGGAGTAAGTGGTTAAAGACGATGAATGCAATGCTAATTTCTTAATGCATGGCTTGGCTTAATACTTTTGTCTGAAATCTTTTGTCCTTAACAATATTGACTTTCTGTCCCAAATCTGCATAAAATGTTGATGCAAGTTTTTCTTCTTCTAGAGTTCAACATCAGCAGTCTCGTGACCATAGCTACCAAGACATTCCTGCGTTATGACAAACTCAAGGGTATGATCGACAGCGTACGGAAGTTCTACCCCACCGTCACCATAGTGATTGCAGACGACAGCGAGCACCCAAAACCGGTGACTGGCCCCTACATTGAGCATTACATCATGCCTTTTGGAAAGGTAAAGGATTTTTGTATGTTGCATACTACTGTGAAGTGTTGTTTGTCACAAATTTGTTATTAGTTGCAAATAAGAAAGCTCAAAAGTTGACAACATGAGGAGCCAGTGTGGCAAGGAGATGAAGAGATCTGTTGTAAAAGCAACACTTCTTCTTCTATATCTTTGGGCTGCTCCCGTTAGGGGTCGCCACAGCGGATCAAAAGTTTCCATGTCATGTCCGCATATTAGGTTTGGAAAATTTTTACGCCGGATGCCCTTCCTGACGCAACCCTCCCCATTTATTCAGGCTTGGGACTGGCACGAAGAAATACACTGGTTTGTGCATCCCCTTGTGGCTGGATTTGTTGTAAAAGCAACACTCACTTCTCAAAAACACAGTTTTGGAGCAGAAGTCTGTTTATAATTTAAAACTTGCTTTTAGCACTAAGTCACAGTCAGTCAAAGCTGCATAATGTATTCATCTTCATGGGTTGGCTTCTGTAAGGACCTCAAATTAAGCTGTAATAAAAAACACTTTCACCCAATCGTCCTTTATCAATAAATGCTTGTTGGATGCAAGGTCAGAGTGGTGCAGAGCTCATCGTGGAAGTGCAGCACAAGGCAGAGAATATGCCGGAAAGGAGACCTGTACCTGCTTGTTATACAACAAATACATTTCCACTACCTCCTGCTGAGTCCACATTGCTGGATAGATGGTCTCATAAGCACATCCAGTTTCCTGTCACTTTTTTCTTTGTCATCTGCACAGTCAACAAAATTTTGATATTAAAGTTGGCCAATGGTTCATTTATGTGTTAGTTTCAGTAAAAATGTGGATATATGTCCTGTCTCTAGAGCCCTATGCTTCTGGAATAGGCTGCGGAACACCATCCGCCTCCAACTTTGTCACAGCTAATGATGTTTTGTAGAAAACGCAAAAGTTTACAGCATGAGGAGCCAGTGTGGCAAGGAGATGAAGAGATCTGTTATAAACAGTCCGAGTGTGCAGACATGATTTAAAATTTCACACAGCGCTCACCCGTCTCCCTTCCAGGGCTGGTTTGCGGGCCGTAATCTGGCTGTTTCCCAAGTGGGTACCAAGTACATGCTGTGGGTGGATGATGATTTCATCTTTACCTCAGACACCAAGATTGAAAAGCTTGTGGATGTCCTAGAGAAGACTGGCCTGGATGTGGTGAGATTATTTTGTGTAGCTGCAACAAACTGAATACAAGGACGTGAGGTTTTATTGCAGAGTTGACCTTGTTTTATTATCTAATATCATAATAACAGTTATGCCTTCAGTCAAGCACACTTGAATATTTACAGTGTATATTTGTGCTATTTTTGCATGTTAGCTGGATCTGACTCTTTCTGGCTGACTTTTTTTATAGGTAGGCGGAGCCGTCCGGGGTGGGAAAAACCAGCTCAACACCTATCGGTTCACAATGACCCTGCAAGATGGAAACGAAGATGGAGACTGTCTGCATTTACGATACGGCGCCTATCACACCATAGAAGGCTTTCCCCACTGTGTTTTTGCTGATTCGGTCGTCAACTTCTTTCTGGCCCGAACAGACAAGGTCCGACAGGTGGGCTTTGACCAAAACCTTGCACGCATAGGGCATGTAGGTGAGTGCTTTTGTTTTCTTATGCCACTGTCCCTCAGATTGGATATCTTTTATTAAAAGTGGCCCTCTTACAACTTCTACCCATGCGGATGGCCATCACCTCGTGAATTATATGCAAATTATATTTATAACTTTAATGCACCGAGTTTACTGCTATATGTAGAAATTGTGGAAAAAAATGTCTTATTTTTTGCTCTCATTTATTTAGCAGTGTGCATGCATGTGGGAAACAGAAAATATCGTTTGATTTTTCTTCCTTTCTAGAGTTCTTCATTGACGGTCTTGGCACGCTTTATGTTGGTTCCTGCGATGATGTCATAATCGACCATGCCCCCAAGACCACCCAGTCAGAGAATGAAAAGATGTATGCCCAGTTCCGCTGGCCGTCCTTGACGGCTCGCTTCATTCATACCTTTCAGTTCTACTTCAAGAATAGACTTCAGTGCGTGACACGTTCGTAAGCATTCTAGTAGTCAGGTTTAAATGAAATAAATTTAATTCACAGCAACTTCTGAGTATAAAGGCACTGAGACTAAGTACTACACTTTTACATTGACAGTTACACTGATCTGATCATTTGTAATTTACCTAAAGGTTTAAGACATCTGTCTAACACTTCCATACCCATTTCTTGGTTTGTGAATATTTCATTCTTCACTTTTCTAAACATATCGAATTCATATCTTTAAGTCTGTTTTGCAGTTATCCATCCATCCATTATCATTAACCACTTCATCCCGGTAAGGGTAGCGGTGGTCTGGAGTCGATCCTGGAACCACCAGGTACTTGGGCCATGAAACTGCTCCCTGGTTGAAACTCCAGTCCGTTGCAGGGTGGTCACACATGCACACTACAGACCATTTAGTGTGACCAGTTAACCTAAAAAGCATGTGTGTGAACTGCGGGAAGAAACAGGAGCACCGAGAGGAAATCCACGCAGACATGGGAAGAACATGCAAGGTCCACACTGGGATGGGTGTAGTTAATTTGTTGGGTTCGAAGGGTATGCTTCCAAACAACATTTTCAAGCACTCTGAAACATTCTGCAATGTCACTGATCTCTATAACTATGATACTTTAGATTTTTTTATTTTACCCTTAGTTTCTGGTGAGATTTTTTTGTATTTCTGATAGTGAACGTTAGGGTTAGGGTCTACATTATAGTATATGTGCTGTCCAAATGATCAGTTCCAGTTCTATTAGACCAAAGTGATTAAATGTACAGTTCCTGAACTTTGGAGCCAACATTCCCAGAGTATGGAAGACAAGAAAGGGAAAAGAAGGCTTAGGGTGCAATTTTTTTAAGTAAGGCTTCTGGTTGAGCAGCCAAAGGAGGGAGAGCGTGTGCAGAAAAAATATCTTTGACCATAGAGGGAGTCCTGGTTTCCACCTGAGGAAACAGCAGTACCTCCAAAAACTGTAGAATGCATTCAGTTATGATGAACAACCTCGGTATAAATGTGGTGAAGTTTACAGCATAAATAAATCCACTTCCTCTGAAGAAAAAGATATATTTCTATTTCTCTTTTGCTCCCGGAGGATCACCTGCTTGAGTGCCTTGATGTCTGCATAACTTGTGCCTTCAGAACGGTCACATACTTGGCCATTCCAGTACTTTCACTTGGTTTTTTCCTTAAGAAGGGAGTAGCAGGTATGGAGAGAAGGTGGCATCTTTTCCTTCAAGATTTTGCAACACATCTCTGATTTCATGATGAAGTACAGTTTACCCACACCTTCAGCACTCATACATATAAGAACTCTACCAGTGCTGTGCTTCACTGTGAGAACCATGTACTTCCCATAGTACTCCTACCCCTTTCAACGTCATAAATTTTGGGCATCATGAGATGCGGAAAGATTGATTTGGGTTTTGGCAAAGGCTAAACGGGCCTCCTTGTGTTTTGGCTTCAGCTGTGGCTTCCTGCACGGATGACACCCATGCATTCCACGTCTGTGCAGGATGCGTTTTCCTGTACGAGAAACATTCGCTCCAGTTCGGCTTTCGGCAACCCCGAAGCACCCGCTTTGCGATTTTCCTGTAGTTTTCTTAGCAAAAAATGCTCATTACGAGGTGACAGCTTGCAGCGACAATCTGAACGTGTCAGGGTGTTTGTCACAAGTCGACTTTTTGAATTTCTGTATCACTTTTGCTACTGTATTTTTGCTCAATAACAGCGATTTGCTAATGTTCTTGCATCCTTGTCCTCTTTTGTGCAATTAAAGAATTTTTATTCTTAAGTTTCCGGACACTTCTCTCAATGTCAGCCCGTGTGGGGAGCATGACCTACGTGTGTAGCTGATTTATAAGTCAATCTGGCACATGTACATGTGATCTTTGGAGTTTCTACCACCCGCTTCAATTGAGCACAAAGGAGAGTGGTACAGCTTTTCTTCATCCCTTGCTGGTTGTTTGACAACTAAGACCCCATGAAAACGGATCACTTATGGCTCAAGTCTTTGTCTAGCCCAGCAGTTACTAGAATAAAAAAGCATGGAGACCATGAAGGACACCACTGATAAACAAGTGAGTGCACTATGGGTCTCTCTCAGTCTTCAGGTACAGAACCCGTCACTCCAGTTCTGAGGGACAAAATAGTGGAGACTCCAATGGTCCATTGTTGCTCACCCTCTTGTGTGGGAGAAAAACTGGCTATGTACTATATATAAAAGAAATTCTTGTCTACTTAATTTTAAAACTGTCGGGGAGAGGGATCAGCTCCCACCGACCCGTTGACCAACAGAGTGTGAGACCCGCGCTGTTTTACTTGCTGCAAGGGTAACCACACCGTCTGCAGTGTGAGCTACAGAGGTCTGGCTCCTCAACAGGTTTTATTTATACTGGGAGACATACAAACATATCAGGTTACATGGGGGTGTGGATGACAGTTGTAAAAGGAAATGGAAATGGAAACAACAGGTTTGTACAGCAGGGGTGCAGTATATGCTATGTACAGTGGAACAGGTTATACAATATCTTACATTTAATAAAAGAATACATGTGAGTGATAATATTGCATAGTTTCAACCTAACAAAAACATTTTGCAAGGTTGTGTTGCAAACGTTATTTCTGGACAAACAGCAGGTTCGAAATAAACTGCAAAATTTAAATAAAGTATCGCCGGGAACAAGACTTCGATACAGTTAGGTGTCATCTTGTGCGGACCAATATATGCGAAAACCAAATGGCAGAGGCAATCCCAGCATCAAACCTAATCTTTCTCCTTATAGACGTAGGAAATATTTCACATTGTTTTTTAATATTCCATTTGTAATTAAGAAAAACTTATGAAGTTTGAAGAAATTTGTTCAATTTTTTTATTCCACTGAAAAGACTTCTGCCTAGACAACAAATATTGAGATAGCGTTTTTCATCCTGGATGCACCAGGACCCAGACTGAGAACCTGCCATCGACTGCAGGATAGGCAACTTGAATTTTTACTTGGAACACCTGAATACCAGTTTATCATAGCACTGTGACATGGGCCACATTTGTAATAAACCAGCATCAAGTTGCTTCTGCTGTGTGTAGCCTATATACAGAAACAAATATGTAAAAAGGGAATTATATATTTCATAACTGAGCTAAATGTATGTTTTTTTTTTTTTTGTTTTCCCCTCCACAGTAAATCTAAACATTTACTAGGAAAGCACAATTTTTCCCCACACTGTCTTCGTCTCTGGAGAACTGGGCAATCCTGCGGTCGATGGGAGGTTTTCAGTCCGGATCCTGCTTGTTCCTTTTGCATGTTTTCATATGCAAATCCACCCAACTCATTTACTTTGAAGTGTGTTCCTTGAATGGATTCCAAGTGGAAAATAATTTAAAATAAAGTAAAACCGAAAACAAATCATTCCAGAAAACAGTCATAAGGGTGTTGGTAAGAAAAAATATTTAATAAGAAGGAATACAGTAAAGGTAAGATCTGACAAAAATGCCTTAAAGACTACCTCATGTAAAAGTATGTTCAAGTAAATTTCCTCCTAAGACACGGTAACCTGAAACACTGTCAAACACAGGTGTACATAAAAACTGTGGAGTTCCACAGGTTAAACTGTTAAAAAAAAAATAAATAAAATTATATATAATTTTTTTTTTTTAATATATAAATTTTTTTTTTTGATATATATAAAAATGTTTTTTTTTATTTATTTATTTTTTTTTACAGTATTTTCTTGAACAGTGTCCAGCCCACCTTTAAACGGTATGAAATGAGTGAGATCAAATGTCACCAATACACCGTGCAGGCCTCTGGGACTTAACCAACTCACTCACTCACTCACAACAGCATTACAGAAGTACTAAAATGCTTCTGCCGACTGCCACATGAACCATGACCGAGTTTAAAGTAATAGCCATGATGATGTGTGGACTAGGATACTGTCAGGTTGCCCAAGCCTAAACAGGAGTCTACCTCACATGGTGCGCAGGAAATCTCTGGCTGAACACTGGCGTTTTCACCGGACCCCAGGGACCCCTCGCGTGACGGGGCACGCGTGCCTCTCGGTCGGACTTAACCAACCTCGATTCATAGCCATCTAAACAGCTTAGAACAAGATTAACTACTTTACACAACCAGAATTATGAGTGTATTTCCTTCCCAACAGTCGTACAAATTAAAAGAATGATTTGCTAAAAAGCAAATTATCTATCCATCATAACTGCCTGTCCAGTGCAGTGTGATAGTGGTTTAGAAGCATGGAAGCATAGGGCATTAGTTGGGTACACCTTTACTGAGATGCCAGGCCACCACAGGTTTGCCACAAATAAAACACACACTTACTCCCTTGTGCAGTCACACACTAAAGAGTCACTCTGAACTGCTGGATGAAACTGAAGCACCTAGGCAACAATATGAAAATTCCACAGAGACTTCAATTCAAACCCCTTTCCAATTCCACAGCTTACAGTACAAGCACCTCCCATAAAAGTACACTATTTTGCAAAATCCAATAAATACAATACCCAGAAGAGCATCGCCTTTATATTAACATCTCAGATTAACAAATAAACCACATTTTATTATTGTCGCATCTCCTTCTCTGTTGCAGTCCTGTTGACAACAGGATTTTTTTCGTGAGGCTCTGCTTTATTTTTCTGCTCAGTCTGACCTTGTTCTGCAGCTTTGTCAACCACTGAAGCTGGCCCTTTTCCTCCAGCCCCATCACTTGCTTCCTCCAGTCCCCCTGCTTGCTGAACCTCACCCAAGATCGAGGGCACCGGGGGTTGATAGCGATATCTGTACCCATAGGCCCGCAGGTGGTAGGTGTAGTACTCCAGCATGTACATGAGCTGAGCATCCACGTAGTGAAAGGAAATGGCCAGGTCTGAGCAGCACTGTGGACCCTGAAGAAGACAGGGGGGGGAAAAAAAAAAAAAAAAAAAAAAAAAGGATGGACAGGAGAATGGTGAGAATCAGCCGCACACTGTTAAATACCTTTGTGTTTGAGATTTCACCTGTAAGATTTCAGTTATTGCACTATTTTTATGTTCGGAGGTCAAGTAACCTGCAAGCACACTGACGAAATGTCAAACAACATTTGTACACAACTACTTCAGGATTAAACGTAATTTAAGCAAAATAATGCATGCATGCAAAGTGCATGGCAAACATTTTGTTTAAGCATTTCAAGAACAGATGGTCTCTGTCTCTGGAGATAAATGCATTAGAAGGCAAACAAGCTGACAGTTGGAGAAACAGCCATATGAATGCTTTTTTGGAGGTACTTACTAGGAAAACTGCTTTCATCGAATTATCAAACTCCATTCTACAGGCACACAAAAACTTCCATTTACTAGTTCAGCTGCTACAGCTGTGGAAACCTGAGCAGTTGACCCCCCATATAGCCATCGTGGAAATCGCAAGCCTCAAAAAACATCTCCTTCTTCCCCCAATTCCCACACACTTGCCTCAACGATGGGATAGAAGCAGTAGTTCCAGTACCAGAAGGTCTTGGAGAACCTGCCCGTAAGATGGCTCTCAGGCACAAAAGGGTGGAAGGTCTCACGCTGCATTGTGTCCCGGGAGTCTCCAGCCAAGACACCCATCTTCTCCATGCACTGCCCGAGTGCCAGGTCCTCCACCGATGTGGTGTGGGCGCACACCTTGGTACGGAAGCCTTCCACAAATCTCTTGAGAGCCTCCTTGCTGAGCACGTAGCCAGCACCCCCACTCATGTACCCCTGCTTGGCATAAGGCTTGAAACGCTTGCCAAAGTATATGGGGTCCTCAGGGGTGTAGTTGGATAACAGCCACCGAAGGTTGTCCACAACAACAAAGGTATCATCATCAGCTTTGAGAAACCAGTCTGCTTCCTCCCCGTGGTTCTTGAGGACATAGTGGAAGGCGCGAATAGTCTTCCAGTAAAGCTGGTCACGACCTTCTCCTGTGCCCAGCCCCACTGTGGGGAAGTCTTGATCCTCTACTGAGCTCATGAACAACACCACGTTGCAGTGGCGGCTCCAGGTCGCTTTCACATGCCGCGTCTTTGTCTCCAAGTTGTTTGGGCCAGTCATCACCCAGCAGAGAATGCGTACCTTCTGGTATAATTCATCTGCAACCTGGCCATCCTCACCTTTTGGAAAACACAAATGAAACCTAAGTGAACCAAGCCACGTTTGGTAGTAGAACCATTTTGTTAAAACACTAAATATTTCTTTCCACTGCTATTATCTTTGTAGCTATGCCAGTGACCGTACAGTTCTCTGGAACATGGTTTTTAGTTTTTTTGGCTAAATGTATTACAGAATCACTAAACTCATTTGTGTCACTTGTTACTCTAACCAGTAACTTTCTTCTGTCATTTATTGGTTTGTTTATCTTGTACCTCTTTTTAATGTGTTCTTCCTGTAAGTTACTATACCTGTAAACTTCCTGTAATTTTATTGACCGTATTCTTAATGTACAGTCTGACAATGTGCACATAAGGTCTCCATACCAGCGTTATGGGGGTGATTCAGATTGATGAGTGCAGACCCTTCCACCCTCCAGTCTCTATGTTCTGCCTTTTGGCTCGACTGTACTTTGGCGTCGCTCCTCAAGCCATCAGACAGCGTTGGAGCAAGTGCCACCAGCCACGTCTGGCGTAAGAAGTACAGTGTACATGTTCCAACAAGAAAGCCCAGGTAGAAGGCACACCTAGAGCCAGTACTCTTCATTGTCACAATACAGTTCCTTTTCAAAGGCTACCAGGGCATGCCTGAAATGAAATGGAATAACATCACACTTAGAAACTGATAGTCATAAAATGCATCATTATTCTAACCATCTCAAGATATCTAAGAAGAAGTACATCAATATTATAATCTTTGGCTGCACTTAAATCAAGCAAGCGAATCTTAAATTCTTTAAACATTTCACAAGATAAAAGTTTAGCGTAATAAAAATACCTTTCTGTATCTTACGTCATATTATAAACAATAAAAATGCAGTCAGAGAATGTACAACAGGGAGTGTACAAAGCAGAGTGAAATTACATAGAATTTGCAAATAAAAAAAATATATAGAAAGGTTGTTTTAGCCCATTGTTGTTGAGCTAATCGACACGAAAGTCAGGTCTATAAACATTTTTCATGAATGGTCACCAAAACCCCCAACAGACAACACTGAAAACTACTATAAAAATGGCTTGAATTAATCACAACATTGTAGATACTTTCACAAAAGAGGCAATGATCCCTAAAACCACTTAAACATGTGACTTACCAAAAAGATGACGTGTCCCACTGGAGACTGTAGCTTGGGTTTCAGAGTTAACAATTAACCTTGAACAAACATTCAGATCCCTTGGTTTATAAATGTACTGCCTGAGGAAATTCAGTGTTGTAGACAAGACCACAATAACAATGCTAACCTAAATAGCTTCCCTGGCACAACTGAAGAAACATTTCTAAACATACATGACTTCGGAGACTCGCTTTCTGCCGTTTCTCATCAACGTGTAAAGACCACTGTCCGCTGTGATATAAAACTGTTCCACCCACAACGAACAAGCACTAAAGTTAACTTCCTAGTTTCATGTCACACCTGCTGTCATCAAGTTGACAAATGACAAGTGCAACCATTTCTAGGAAGAGTTAGTATTTTCTTCTGCCACGTATCAAGTACAGAACTTTGGCTAACATCTTGGTATGTGATGAAATGGCATCTTCTACATTTTCTTATTAATATAGATTATGGTCAGTCTCAGAGTAGAAATTACTATTAACCACTGACTTACTGGCACCATTCCTCAAGTTTTACAGTCTAAATTACTTTACATAAAACATTCAAGGGCCAGACAGGAAATACTAGATTGCTTTGTGGAAACTGGTGAACTCACTGAATGAGACGGACATTAAGAAAGTTTAACACAGGTGTGTCCACATTTTTTTCTGGTTCATACCAAATGTACATACACTGCATGTGCTGATCCTGCTGTGCAACCACAGAAAGTCACACAGTGAAAAACTGGTCCAACTGCTGTCCAAACAGACCGTACATGCAGGACTGCCATTGTCAATGACATTTAGAAGCCATTAAATCCATTTCAAGGAAAACACTTTGAGCCACGATGGGATTTCAAAGTCAAAGTCAAGTCAAAGTCAAAAGAGTTTATTTGTCAAGCACATGGTTGTGTACCATGTGTTGAAATGTGCACCGATCTGAATGTTTTCTGGTTCATACCAAATGTACATACACTGCATGTGCTGATCCTGCTGTGCAACCACAGAAAGTCACACAGTGAAAATTTAAAACTATCTTTAGACTGAAAGCCTTTGCACATTTATTAACCGTAAAGCTCTTGCTTTCAGTCTAAGGATTTCTGTTCAGGGTGTTAAAAGATAATATCTGATCAAACGAAACCACATCTCAGAGAACTGCACAGTCACTTAAGAGTTGTTGGCTTTGATACCAAGGTAACAGTAGAAAGAAATGACCACTTAATATATTATTTATGCTTTCATAGTAACAGATGAAAAATATTCTTTTTTCACAGCCTCAATGAATATAAAAATACACAGCTCAGCCACAACTTTAAAACCACCTACCTAATATTGAGTAGGCGCCCCTGGTGCTGCCAAAACAGCTTTGGCCCATCGAGATACGGACTCCACAAGACCTCCGAAGGTGTCTTGTGGTATTTGGCACCAAGACATTAGCAGCAGATCCTGTAAGTTGAGAGGTGGGGACTCCATGAATCAGACTTGTTTTTCTAGCACATTCCACAGATTCTCAACTGGATTGAGATCTGGGGAATTTGGAGGCTAAGACAACACCTTCAACTCTTTGTCATGTTCCTCAAACCATTCCTGAACAATTTTTGCAGTGCAGCAGGGCCACTGCCAACAGGGGATACCATTGCCATGAAGGGGTGTACATAGTCTGCAACAACGTTTAGGTAGGTGGTACGGGTCAAAGTAACATCCCCGTGAATGCCAGGACCCAAGGTTTCCCAGCAATACTTTGCGTAGAGCATCACACCACCTTCTTCCCATAATGCATCCTGCTGCCATCTCTTCCCCAGGTAAACACACACACACACACACACACACACACACACGCACCCCGGTGTCCACACGATCTAAAAGAAAATGCGATTTGTCAGACCAGGCCACCTTCTTCCATTGATCCATGGTCCAGTTCTGATGCTCACGTGCCCATTGTGGGCAATTTCGGCAGCGGACAGGGGTTAGCATGGGCACTCTATCTGCGGCAGCGCAGCCCCATACTCAGGAAGTTGCGATGCACTTTGTGTTCTGACACCTTTCCATCATGGCCAGCATGAAGTTTTTCAGCAATATGTGCTTACATCAGCTTTTCTGTGGGATTGGACCAGATGGGCCTTGGGTGCCCATGAGCCTGTCACCAGTTCACCGGTTGTCCTTCCTTGGACCACTTTTGGAAGGTACTATGCACTGCAAACTGGGAAGACCCCGCAATTTTGGAAATCCTCTGACCCAGTCATCTAGCCATCCCAGTTTGGCCCTTGTAGCTCAGATCCTAATGCTTGCCCATTTTTCCTGCTTCCAACACATCAACTTCAACAACTGACTGTCCACTTGCAGCCTAATACATGACCCCCCCCCCCCATGCCTTGACAGGTGCCATTGTAAAGAGAAATATCAATGTTATTCACTTCACCTCTCGGTGGTTTTAATGTTGTGGCTGATCGGTATATGTGTAACTATTATACGTCTACAAAATGGAGTACAAATTCGATAATAATATAAAATCTGTAATGGTTTTTACATTATGTAAAATTGTATACACATTATTAACATGCAAGTATATACTAGTTACTCATACATTACATTTAAATATAAATATAACTGCAATAAGAATGAAAATAACAATGCACAAGTCAAATAGTCATAGAGAAGCAAAACATTATATATGCAATAACAAATGAATATAACCGGATCCATGGAAATGGGAGTAACTGTTCACAAGCAACCCTCAGGAGATCAGTTGAACGCAAGCATTCAAGTATTTGGCAAAAGCATCCCCGAAATAACAGGCTTATCGGTCCAAGGCGACTTCCGAAATAACTCACGCACGCGTTCACGCTGCTGCTCCACCAGGGTGGCAAGCGTACCTTATGAAGCCGGGAGTGGGGTGCGAACCCACAGCCAGCTGATCGCAAGGCCACAGCATGAACCACCGCGCACTTTCCACAGCACCAGGTTGGTCACTTTCACGCCTCCAGTGACCAGAGTCGCACACGGGTGGCCGGCACAGCGCAGCACTCACCTTGCGTCACTGAGCCGAGCGCTCAGCACCCCGCCGTGGCCGACGAACACCGAGGCGCTTCGACGTGGATTATTTGTGTGTCCAGGCGCCGTGCGAGCACGTCAGGTGGCCGAAGCGTCAGTCGCCCATGTGAGAGCGACACCGCGCTGCGTCGGGGAAGCCGCGACCCCCAGCAAACCACCCCGTGACCGCCACAGCGGGACCGAGCGGGACCGAGCCTGACCGCCGCGTCGCCCTCCGCTCGGACTGACGGTCGTGACGGACGGTCGCCTCCTTCAATCCGCTTGAACTCCCGCCCCCGGTGACGTCATCGGGTGCATCCGCTACGCACGTGATTTTAGGAGGAGGGGGGGGGCGGCCAATCCCGTGCGCCGGCGCTCGGGTCCGAAAGAGGGCGTGCGCTTATGAAGTGCGGCGCTCCATGCGTGCGTTAATATCTGCAGTCAAGTCAAGCAGGGGTTCATCTGTCATTTTGTCATTTCGAGCATCTGCACAGTACATGGCGACACGACACGGCATTCCTCCAGGGCCAAGGTGCAGCAGGAGAATAAGGTGCGAACTTACCAAATAAATATAATAAATAGGCAGTACAAATGTAACATTTAAACGTTACTTTGTGAGCATCTAAATGTTCTATATCTTACAGGCGTGAAAGACGACCACACACAATGCTGTAAGTAATGAAGGGAAACGACCTTATTATGTTGTGTTATAGCTAATGTATAGAAGTATAGAAGTAATCGTGTTGTATCTTGTGAGATGTTGGAACGAGCGGATGTCACCTATGTTATCCAAGAATGCATAAAAAACTTCTTCCACTGAAATTATTCCACTTCCCAGGTTATGGGCGTTGATGTTATGAAAGGTTTTCCAGGGCTGCATTAACTTCATATGGCAAAGGCAGACTATGTGTTCAGTTTAATGGCAAGAAAGAGATTTAGCTTGAATGTATTCATTCGAGAAGTATGCAATCATAAGAGGGACATGTTTTCACTGCGATTTAAAAATATGAATTACTGTAATAAACCCCCAAGGAAATATTAATAGTGTGAAAAATACACATGCAACTGTCTTCACAGGCACAGAACCAAAAGACATAGAAATATTTCACCCATTAAAGGTGGGCCTGTGTACAACATAGAAGTAACTGAAACTACCTGTCATGGTTACACAGCGATGAAGGTTACAGTGGATTCAAGTGCAGAGAATTTATAGGGCAGTAAGTGTGAATACCTGCAGGGGTTTTGGGGTGCAGGCAGGCAAACTGAAGACAGGCCAGAGCAGACTCTGGTTGGAGGGGGCACAACCTGGACATAATGCCCAGTGCATCCCAGGGTAGCCATAGACATACACAACCACACACTAAAAGCAATTTAGAGTGGCCAGTTAACCCGAAAAGCAGTCAGTGAATAAATTAGGTTAGATTTTCTTTTACTGAATTTCTTGCATTGTTGTGCAGCTCTGTCAGGTGGAATCGTGGCTGTCCCTTAATGCACCGCTACTGCCTGTCTGTAAACAGTTATGTTTATTGACCATCGTGGGTAGTAATGGGGGAATGTGGGTGCTTTGTATGTTTAATGAATTTGAGAGCTTTGCACTTTGTGCCTAAAAGTGATCATCCACTACAGCTCTTTCCTGTATTGCTCCCGCCCAATACAAGTGGAGAAAAATATGCTACATAGCCAAAAGTATGTTGAACCCCCCGTCTAATGACTGAGCTGAGTTGTTTCAGCCCCACACATACGACATGCAAACACATTCTAGACAATTGTGTGCTTTCAGCTTTGTGGCCACAGTTTGGGGAAGAAGAAGCTCCTTTCCTGCTCCAGCATGAATGAGCCCCACCCCATGCACAAAGCGAGCTCCATAAACGTACGGTTTTCCCAGGTTGGTGTGGAAGAACTTGAGAGGCTGCACAGAGCCCTGACCTCAACAACTTCCCGCTTGTTAAAATAGGAAGGTAAGATCTTCAGCGTAGCGGCACAGAGGTTGTCAGATAATTTGGAAAAGAACAGGCTGATTGATACCACAGTCCCGAAGGCAGGAATCCCAGGATCCTCAGGATGCTTAGAGCATACTAGTGCGATATGGCATCAGATTCAAGAAGCGGGAGAAAAGGGATTTGCATGTGATGTTTCTAGATCTGGCAAATGCCTTTGGCTCTGTGCCACAAAGTTTTATCTGGAGAGCATTTGACTTTTTTAGAGTTCCAGGCCAGATAGCTGGGTGGTGGGGGAGAGAGATGGCCCGATGGGTTCCGACTTCCTCCAGTTATATGGATGACATGACACTGGTGACCATGACAATAGCACGTGCAAAAAAACTTTTAGGGAAATTAGATGAGAATTTGGAGTTGGCTAGTTTAAAGATTAAGCCATCAAAGTCCCGTAGCATTTCGCTGGTTAAGGGGAAGTTAAGGATGGTTGGTTTTTTAGTAGATAATGAAGAGATCCCATCACTGTCGGAAAAGCAGGTGAAAGTTTATGGAGGTGGTACGCTAGGGAGTTGACTGATATGGAATAGGCGGAGCACCTTAGGAGAACTATAGTGGATGGGTTAGACAAAATAGAGAAGTCAGAAAGGTTGAAGTCGGGGTGCTTACAGGGATGCCTATTCCCAAAGGCGTTGTGGCCACTAACAATGTACGAGGCATCGGTCACAAAGGTAGCGAAACTGGAGAGGACAATAAACTCTTACATTAGGAGGCGGCCAGTGTCTAAGCAGTGTGGCTCTACATGGGAAGGGGATTCTGCAGTTGCCACTATCAAGCTTGACAGGAGTTTAAGTGCGCAAGGATGTGGACTAAGGCAGGCCCTGTAGAGGAGGTTGGTTGTAGAGCAGGTGTATCCTCAGGAGGAAACAGAGATTCGACCCAACTGGAAAGTAACCGGGCTGTCACACCCGCGGCTGCTACGAGACCGCCATGTGTACGCTCCCTCCGAGCGGGAGTCCGGGAGAGTCTTATATGCGGTCCATCGATGCCCAGTCCGAGGGCAGGGACGGAGGGACCGTACACGTACTGGTGTTGTAGCAGCTGTGGGTGTGACACCGGCGTGGGAAGAGGAAGCATGGGAAAGCCAGAAGAACCCGCATATGAGATATGAGAACATACCCAACAGTTTCATCATTTAAAAACTGTGTGTTGTGTTTACTCAGGTTGTCCCTTGTATTATACTAAATTTGTTTGGGGATCAGACACAGTTAAGTGTTATGGATTTGCAAAAATAGAGGGAATTAGGAAGGGGGCAAATACTTTGACTCAGCACTTTAACCTCTTATTATTCTGCTCCTGGTCTGACAAATATTAAGTGTCCGTTTATTTGCTTTCTTTTATTTGCATAGTTATGTTATAATTCATTGTCATATTTTGCTTTCGTTTGGATCCAGTGTCAGGAATTTTTTAATGCAGTCCTACAATTTCATTTTTGCTCATTTTTAATAGTGACCCTTCATAAAAGTAAAATTACACTTTCAGCCATAGACCATTGCAGTGAATCCTATTGCTAATATCATAGGATATTTTGAGATGTCTTCAAAGATCAAATGCTTTTCTTACAAGTCAACCGTATCGTGGCGGAGCCCAAGCTTCAAACTTGGGGAGGCAGCTTTTTGCCGCTATGCGCCTAAACTACGGAACAATCTACCCATTGAGATTCGTCAGGCTAGTACGGTGGCACACTTTAAGAAGCTGTTAAAAACCCATTTTTTTAATATGGCCTTTGCTCTACCTCTGTTGTAATGCTTTACTTATTATAATGCTTTGCCTTATTGCATTGCATGGACTTGTTCCTGTTACTCTTGTTCAAGGACACATGCTAATCTCTGCTGTCTCGCCTTCCTTTAGTGGGCGGGGTTGCGGGCACAGCGACACAAGATAACGGAAGGGCGCAGGATGCTTCGGTAAGACACTCGTCTACTTTACTTTAAACTATGAAAATGTCAGGATAAACGGATAAACGGCCCACTTTACGATCGCTACCGCGGGTTTAAAACGGGTTTAAGTGTGCGCAAGGATGGTTGTGCGAAAATCTCCAAGGCACAAAATGTTAGCCGGCACATATGCTGTTCAGCACAAAGGAGGAAACGAGAGCTTTAAGCTCATTCGATTTTTTCAAAA
This sequence comes from Heterotis niloticus, assembly GCA_018136845.1. NCBI lineage: Eukaryota > Metazoa > Chordata > Actinopteri > Osteoglossiformes > Osteoglossidae > Heterotis > Heterotis niloticus. The sequence goes on from CM030898.1 coordinate 2,446,730, forward strand.
TTTTTTGTCGACGCAGCAAGATTTACGGCGTTGCGTGTGGGTGCGGTACCTGCTTGTGGCGCCTAAGCGAGTGGTTCGGTGCGGGACGCCTGTCGCCCGGGTTCTTGCGTCTTGCACCTGTTTTATCAGCACTTTGCTTTTGTGTGTTTTTTTGGCGTCAAAGGTTGCTCCGGTGTCGAGTCATTTATTGATATAAAAATATGATAAACGTTCTGGCCGCGAAGGCTAATAAAGTGGCTTCATGACTGGGCTGTGTTGGACACCTGGGGCAAGAAGCAGGCGTTGCAGTGCTGCGGGAGGGTGGAGCTTTCCCGTCCTCTCTTGCCCGGTCCTGTTTGCTTTGGCTTTTAGTCATCTTTAGTTGTTTGCTGCAAAGGTCCAAACAAATAGTGTGGCCATAAAATGTCTGCGCTGGGCCCTGGGCTGCTGTCAAGGTCCAAGCTGTGTCTTGCATGCATGCAAATCCATGATCAAGTAGATATGTGCTCACTGGACTGTGGAGGACTCGCCTTTGAAAAACTGGCACAGATTACAGGTACAGTATATACAGCAGTCAACACGTGCATGACTGCGTGCCGTCGGTGTACAACCGATTTGCTTCACCTCGAAAGGTATAACTGACTGCTCCACACATCTGCTTGGGCACATCTCCGCCTCCCCTGGAGTTGGCTCCTGTGAGGAGAACCCAGGGTACACCCAGGATATCTTGGAGAAGTCAGTAGATCTCTTGGCTGGGTTCCTGTAGAGGATGTTTAGACTGTTGCCGAGGACAGGTTGGATTTTCCCACTCAGCCTGCATCTACTGTAACCCTAACTTGGAGAAGCAGGAGGAAACTGAAGGTTTGGCTTACGCATTATTAGTAAGTACATTTGCAGTGCAGGATTTTGGAGATCCAAAGCCTATTTCAGATGTATGCGGTGTGAGGCAAAGTGCACCCTGGACAGAGATGTTCATAATATGCTGCACATTTAAATTTATTCATTTAACAGATGCTTTTCTCTGAAGAAATATACAACTCAGAGAAAGCAAAAGTGCATTTTGCCAACAGACTGAAAGACGGAGATGCAGGCGTCCAATCTCAAGCACAGTCACTCAGTCCAATATTACTGTTTTTGCCAGCATATATATAAGACATGTAGCTGCATATAAAACTGATGTGTTTTGAGCCCTTCTTGAGATGTTGAGATTCTTGAAATGGGATTAAGCAGTTTTGAGGGAGAGTGCAACCTCATTCTGCCACACTGAAGCCAATCCACAAACCTTCTGGCTTTGATTTTGTGTCAGGGTTTTCAGCTCAGGACCCAGCTGCAGACTCAGTGAGGTGAAGTAAATTTATTCAAGGAAAATGTAAGTGGTCAGACAAAAACAAGTCAAGGGAAACAGGGTCAAAAAACTGGGGAAAACAAACAGCCAAAACTTCTACAAAACAGGCTCGTGAAAAAGTGGTCACAATCTGACCAAGAACAGGCATGAAACACAGGGCTTAAATAGCACTCGGAAACAGAAGCACATGGCCTGACAATACGCAGAAAGGTCAGCAGAGTTGCCAAAAGTCTCAGTCCATGCAGGAGTACAGTAGTGCCCCCGTATCCACGGGTAATACGCTCCCATGCCTACTTTGGTTATGTGAAACCACGGCTAGTACCGAACGCTATTAATGCAAACGCTAGAAGCAAAACGGAGAAAAGTTCTGCGGTGACGCATGGGTACGGAGACAAAGAAAGATGAGTCATGTACCGGGTGTGTTTGCGCTGCTGGATTTCAGTATGTTACGGCCCTTTCTCGCTTTTTGAAACGTACCAACTGTTTATTTGATTCTACTTTTTTTCCGGGCCACGGTAAACCGCTTATAAACAAAACTGCGGATGCTGAATCAGCCAGTGCGGGGACAGGACTGTACTAATAGTATTAAATCAGCTGTTTCTTTTGTGATATTATATTCTCTGTTTTACTGAATAGCAAGACAAATTTATAAAAGATATACTGTATATTTTAATAGCTTTTTTTAATGGGGACCAGTTGTATCATGACTGAGTTCATGCTTCTTGTATTATTGCTCTCTGTTTATATCTAATAATATATGTAATTCTTGTGGGTGGATCTCTGTAAAGAGCCTGAGTAATTATTTCACGTGTTTTCACCTGTTAGTCTCCCTTGCCCCATTTGGTATGCCAGTGGAAACACATTTCTCCTTGCGTCCTACAGGGATGACTTCTGTCATCAGCTGTAATATTACAATTCAGCATTATGGGCAGGAATCTGCCCGTACATTAAACATTTTTCCTGGTCAGTAAGACAAAAATGTTTTTAGCGGATTATGTGGTCAATTTTAATGATAAACTGTGGTTACTTCATAAATGTTTAGCTGGCATGGTGTCATGGAAGTTAGTCAGTCCAACAAGGAGGCAGTTCTTCAGGTTTAGTGAAGTTTAGTGTTCACAAGAACAAATAACCAGCATGTGGGGAAACCAGCTTAAAATACGTGTCTGGCACCTCTTCGTATGTATGCTAGGGGTGTAGATGTGGTTTCATGCTTATAGACGTTGACAGGCCAGGTCATTTTTATTTCACTAACACCTATTTTGTGCGTAACATGGAATAAGTAAATGATGCTGTATTTGTCTCTAGGCCCTTTTTCACTTTATTCAAAGTTTTCGGTACTGGAGCGAGTGTCTCAGCATTGCCCTTAACTTGTGCTCCACTCCACCCCAAAGAGGTTATATTTTACACAGGTGTGGGTCCCGTTCTGTTCATATCATTGTTCCATTGTTACTTTTTATGCTATATTGAACTATTTAACTATTTAACTAATATAACTATTTCTTAAATGTAACTATTTCCTGCAGTCTTTAGGGTGTCACATCACTTTTGGGAGACTGGTGAGCTAAGACAATGCGATTATTGCATGTTTATTTTCGTAAGCTTAGGTTTCATTTGGCGAAACTGTAAAAGGGTTGAGGTATAAGGGTAGAAACATGCCATTTGCACTTTTCAGTATTGCTGAAAATCCGAATGCTCATTTGGCGATTTTGTTTTCCACATTCAGCTCTCAATTTCCTATCCACAGCATCATGCGTTTCAGATGGAAGGCGTGGGCACTGGCGGGCGCACTGCTGGTGGTCTTCCTAATGTTTTTCTGGAAGTCTGCGCACTACACAACTGTGGATGTGCAATCCCATCCAAGCAGTGCGGTGAAGAATCTGTTGGAGGAGAGGATGCAATTATTCCAGAAACAATACAGTGACATACCCTTCCGAATAAAGGAGAGTGTATTTGGGTGAGTGCTTGGCATGGCTGTGGTGAATCACCAAAACGTGTGCATCATCTGTTTGTGACCATACGATTTCTTTTGTACCCCTCATTGCTAATGCATCTCTTTTGTCCTGGAAGTTAATCGGGCTGCCGCTCATTCATTCATTCTCATCTCCCATCCTTTTGTCTTTTGTTCAAGCCTGCTCCCCTACAATAGATGTGTGTGTGAGGATGGAAAGAAGGCCATTGCCTTACCCTTCTCTGATATGGTTTTTCCACGGGTCTCTGCCGAAGCCCTGCACACAGCTTTCCAGGCCTCGGAGTTGGAGGATGTGAAACGCCGCAGAGCACAGGAGTACCAGAGCTTCCAGAAGAGGTGGACCTCCTTGGTTCTTTAAGCATTCCAACAGCTACACCGTGTAGATGAAATAAGAGGAGACGTTTACTGAATACTGACCGACACAGATTCTTAGTATATGCCTGTCCCATGTCCTGTGCGTAACGCAGTGACACCAGTGTCAGCACTGACATGCAGAATGTCCTGCACGGTACTTACTGTACCATCTGTTATAAACATACAACATGTTGTTTATTAGGTTATGTTAAACTCACAGGTTGATAGTTATACAGGTGTTTTCGGATAGGTTGGGAGCCCATTATTTTCCCCCTCTTCTAAAATAATGGGAAATAGACAACTGTTTCTGAAATTTCAGCATCCAGTGCATTTTAGGGACAAATTGGAACTGAATACCGAGGGATTATCATACTTTATTAATTTTTTCTGTAATTCGTTTAAATACATCAGTTGTTGCTCGGTAAAATGGTGGTCTGCCTATTTAATATCGGTTAAACTTTTTCACGGAAGTTTGCATAGTTGAGGTAGATCATTAACTGGGCCAAAAAGTTTCAGTTGTGATGTGTCCTCAACCCACTGTATTTCCATAAGACTTTATGCCCTTAGACCTGCTTCCTTTTCCTTTCACAGAAGCTAAACAGCAGCGCTTCTGTTTTTTGGAAAAAAAAGATAATAAAAAATAAGTAAGTAACAGTAAAGATGGGCCACACGTACTTACTTTTCTTTCTGGGGTTACGCTTCAGATACGAGAGTGCAGCGGATTTCGTCATTGTTGCAGAAGCAAACAGCCCTTTGCAATATCCCACCCAGGGAGTGAAAGTTCAGCCCCGCAAAACCATCCGAATTCCTGGTGAGTGCAGATTATATTAGGTTGTTTCTAAACTTGTCACTTAAAATAAAATTGCTAAGATTTGCTAAGAATGCACTTATATTTAAACGCTGGTTGCAGCTGTGGCCTTGCACTCAAAAGCCCCATGTATGAACGGTGCACGGTGCTCCTGCTGTGCTGTCCTTGAGAAAAATATCCTGCGTTGCTCCGATAAAAATGGACTTGCTGTATGAATTTGTGAATCATGGTTAGAAGTATCTTAGGTCGTTCTGAAGGTGAGCAGTAGCTAAACAAGATAGGATGGCTATTTCCCTGTTAGGAAATTCATAGCATGTCCATCTTACTAATGAATAAATAATTTATTACTAACTTACTGCATTTCAAAGTCAAAAGAGTTTATTTGTTACGTACATGGTTGTATACCATGTAGTGAAATGTGCTCTGATCCAGGATGGACTGTGCATGAAAATTTACAATGAAAAATAAAACAAACAAACAACCGAACACCAAGAAGAAAAGAAACAAACAGCAAATAGATAAATAAGTAAAATAAATAAAAAAGATAATAAATAAATAAATAAATAAATAAAACGGCAAAGAAACCGTTGCATTTTGCAGTTTATTAAATTGATGCACTAAATACATAAATAATAAACAATCTACAGTATACTTATTCTATAGTAATCTAATATATGTAATAGTTTATAAGATATAAGTATCATAAATAAAATAGAAGACACATCCAAATTTTCACTCAATGAAAAGTTTCAATTATAATTTTATATACCAGTATTACTATTTCATGTATTTGCACTGGTTACTTCTGAAGCAGCATCTTGAAAGAACAAGAGTTATAAAATTATACTATATAAAAGTATAGTCTTTTCTTGCTTGAACGTTCCTCTTGGTCTCTGAAGCTATGCATGGATCATTTGAATGTTGTTCATTTTATTAAGGTTAAAAATACATAAAACTGGGCATTAACCTCTCATTTTCCTACAAACCTGTAAAAAGAGTTTTGTCCCTTTAGGGCTTGGCTTAAAGGAACAACCCAAGAAACTTCACTCAGTGAGTAAAGTGCAGAATATGTTTTACATTTATTTTAAATCAAGGATTTGTGTTCCATGCGTTCTAGTTCATTTTCTTTTTAACATCTTTCCATGAATGTGGAGCATTTATATTAACTAGCGTCACATTTCCCTCAAGTTTTTATTAGCGTATTCCTGATATTCCTGTATGGTTATCAGCCATTGTTGTTTGTCTTTTGTTCTTCATTCTTAGTTTTCTTTCTGATCCTCCTCCTGCAGGTGAATTTGACGGCAATGCTGGGCACTTTTGATGTGGCAGCAGAGGTGGAGGCAGTCAAGGTTGAAGGTGTAGGGGAGAAGCACGTGACTCTGTCTAGTAGCTCTCTGCCTCACCTCAACCGACAGCTACAGTTTGTCACCTACACAAACACGCACTTTCACCCCAACACAGCAGATGCAGGTTAGCCAAAAACAAACTGAAAGTAGTGATACACCGGTAGCTCGATACATCGCGGTTGCTGGGATCTAAAAAAAAATCTGACCGCGTTGCATGCAAGGTCGTGTTGTAAAGAAGAACCCTTTCCACCACCTGTCTGTACAGCCCATGTCACATGGTGGTCATTGATCTTGCACTTCATTCTTATCAGTATTTGCGTTTCTTTTCACCACAAGCTTGTGACTTACTTTGACATTTTATTAATTTATAGTTAGTCAAACAAAAAAAAATTGCACCGAGTCAGCAGCGTGCATCGGTTTCTGCGTTTACTATACAGTAATCCAAATCTAGTTTGTCCCTGAAAAGACATTGGATTCAACAGAAGTTTTTGGTCCAGTTAAAGGCCTACCCCAGTTGTGCAAACTTTCATGAAAAAGTTAAGATATTAAAAACACAAACCACCATTTTACCAAAGAACAAATTATGTATTTAAATGGATTACAAAACAAGAACAAAAAAGTATAGTAATCCCTCGGCATCTGAATCCAATTCATCCCTGAAAATGCTTCGTGCAAGTTGTCTACTTCTCATTTTTTTAAAAACATGAAAAAATAATGTGCTCACAACCCTATTAACTTATTAACTATCAACCCATGTTTTCAGCACGCTAAAACACTGTAAACACCAGGTACACACACACACACACACACACATATATATATAAGGTTATATCAGGTTTTTTTTTTATTATTATGGATAAGCTTAAAAAAATTAATGACGCTAAAAGTTTCCCTTCAGATACAAATTTATAGGTATTAATTTTCAACACCAATGGCAGCAATATTTCAATAGGCATTAGAGTGAAAATTTAGGTATAAACACTTTGGGTACCATGGGATTGCTGTAAGGGCCATTGAAATTTCATTCATGCCCGGTATCTGAAATTTCAGTATTTCACACATTTTTAGGGGCAAATTAGATGTGGATACCAAGAAATGACTGTATACTGAGTCAAACCATAAAGTCTATCATATATACAGACCAGGTTTGCTGTTTACTAAATGCAAAGTGGTTATTTTTTTGTTTGACTAACTATAAATTAATAAAATGTCAAAGTAAGTCACATAATCACTTTTATTACTGATGAGTGGTAAAAACAGAAATGCTACATCAGGAGAGCTTGTCTGGCTAAAAGCATTGACCCAGTCACGCCATGTAAAAGCATGAGAATGGTACAAAGACAACTGGTTGCAATATTCAGCATGAACAATCGCATGATATTTTCTAGAAAATTAAAAAGCGACCACATCTTTGTACAGCTTGTTGTGATGATGCTCTTACTGTGTACGGTATGTTAAGCTATTGTTTGAAGAAAGGAGTGAATTCTAGGTAAAATTTACGTTTTAACGTGTTGGAATTTGAAACAAAATCAGGGGAGGATTAATGAAATAAAATTTAAATTCAAATTCAAATTACTGGCAAGATACCCCACATCTTTATAATCCAGATCAAACAGTATACACTTGTAGGCTTACAACTGTAACATGCGTGCCAAAAAGAGCCTGAAACCAGGATCTTCTCTGTGTTATATCAAGAATGTTTTAGACCATCATCAGGTTGAGAATGGAGTATGAAATGGGTGTTCTTATTTATTGATTTTGCTGTACCTCTCGTGTGTTGTAAAAAGGGAAAGTACATGTCCTTGTTTTTAACCTTTTATTTCTGTTTTAAAGTGGAGTTTGTGACTCAGGGATACAAGGCAACCTTCACAATCAAAATCCGCCATGGTGTCATCCCAAAACTCTATAACCATGGTCCTGGGAAAGGTGCGTTTCAGCTGCTTCTCGCCATCTTAAGGATTAGCACCCTCCTGCTTTGCACTACAGATGCTGTTTCTGTGTTAGGCTGCATGTCTGTATGTTGCTTTAAACAAAAATTACTAACCACTGGGTGCTTCCGCGTGGTTTGTGGTTACACTGGGGAACAACATTTTTTAAATTTTCCAAGTTCAGATTTTTTCAGACGTTTTCTTTCAGGCAAGGTTTTTTAGTGACGCATGTTACTTTGCTTGCCCTTTATCTGAGGACTTAAAAAATACCTTCTTTAATCTTTGCATCACTAATATTGGGAAACTTACTAGTTAAATACATGATTTCATTTCCTGTTTTCTCAACCACCTTATAGAAGTTTTGCTTAAGTCCAAGTTTAATGTGCAGAAGACCTTTTTAGGGTCAACAAATTTCATTTTTTTACCGAATAAGTTAGGCGCATTTTAGACGTTCTTTTCTGAATGTAATGGTTTTTCGTGTTCCTGCTGTCCCACTCACACACACAAAAAACACCAACGCTTTGTGTGTCCAAGCTGTGAGCCGAGCAGCAACGCAATGACCTTTGGACCTCCACTTATATTTTTCATACTGGAACTTTGTGAAGAGTACTTTCATGTTTTCATACAACTCTTTCGTGTTAGCCGCATGGGCTAATGATACAGATGGAAATTTATTGCCATTATGAGGAGGGACAGCTTTCAAGCTCACTTTTGAGGAGTCAGGGAGCAAGCGCCACTCATCTACATTGTGTTCACGGGGAAGAGCTTCCATAACCGAGCAGACATCTAGTGCTGTCCTGTGAAGCTGTCATCCCTTGTGTGTTTGTCTTGAGATTATTATGCTAGAGAACAATAATAGCAGCTAAATTTTGCTCAGTGGTTGTTAGAGAATAATGAATTTGAGGTCACAAGAAAACCAATACTGGTAGAAAAAAATCTGAATTCAGCATGAAAAAGTCTGCTTTGAACATCCGCGTGAGAAAATTGTTGCTGACCAATGTTAGTTATGAGGGAGGAATTTAGTCTTTCTTTTAAATCTAAAGCTAAAATGTAAATATATTTGTGTGTCTGTACTTACAGGGTACAACATCAGCAATCTTGTGACCATAGCTACCAAGACATTCCTACGTTACGACAAACTCCAGGTTCTGATCGACAGCATTCGGAAGTTCTACCCCACCGTCACCATAGTGATTGCAGACGACAGCGAGCACCCAAAACCAGTAACTGGCCCCTACGTTGAACATTACATCATGCCTTTTGGAAAGGTAAAGGAGTTTCATGTCCCGGGTTTTTGTCGGGTACTCTGTGCTTTGGCGGCTCACTTTGATTCGTCTCGCTTTTAGGGTTGGTTTGCGGGCCGCAACCTGGCTGTGTCCCAGGTGACTACAAAGTACGTGTTGTGGGTGGACGATGACTTCATCTTTACTTCAAACACCAAGATTGAGAAGTTGGTGGATGTACTAGAGAGGACCACTTTGGACTTGGTGAGATGCTATGTGCAGTTTAAATAAATATGATGGGTGTTTATTAATGTTGATAAATGCTTATACAATAAATAGATAGATGAAATTTACCTTGAAGTGAGGCAATAATGGTCTATAGATGTACTTACTCCTTTATATGTTTATTCAAATTCTTAGCTATTTGATATTTTAAGATATTTGTATTTCACTGCAGTCATTTCTATTCGACTGATAATGAATTGATAAACTTATGTAAGTGCGTAAATGCTTATAACTTGTCACGGTTTAGCAGTTCAACCTTATTTTAAATATGCAAGGAATAACCGAAGAATTTTGTAGGTTCTTAGAGAGTATGTTATTTTAAGGCATTCAGCAGCCAATTGCAACTTAGCGATAATTTTCCATACAGATCAACCCCAGCGTATGGAGCTGTGGTGTAAGCAATTTCCCTATAGCACAGCCAAACTTTTAATGCTGGCTCACGGTTTGTACAGTACACACCCCCGTATAGCACAGAGCCACAGCGCAGAGTCAGAAATTCAGCTGCAAGAAATTAAGAAATTCCAAGATGTGGTGTCGGCATATGAATGAGCATGTACATTACTATACAGTGTAGCAGTATGTAAAGGGCATACTTTACTGATACAAAGTACAGTTTTGTGTTTTGTGTTCTCATGTCTTTTAATCTCAGAAATAAAATGTAACTCAGCCAAATGGGGCCAAAAAACATACAGCAAAAAAATGTATAAAGAAGCAAGGTAATAAGACTACAAAAGCTCAGTATCTGCATGTCTGATCTCCCTACTGTGGAGGGAGGGATTGGTGCCCCTTGGAATACTCTGTGTGTGTGTGTGTGTGTGAGAAAGAGATGGGGGTACGCATCATTTCTCCTTTTAACAGTAATGCAAAGTAATGTCTCATATTATGATGTGCAGCATTTTCAGAAACAAATGAAATGTGTAAAGCACGATTTACCTTGCTTTTATTATAGTCACCACTGGAAGGAATCATGATTTTAGGCAGAGTATAGGCTCCCAACTGTATGTCTGAGGATTTGCTTGAGCTCAGATCCCAGTTTCTCATGTGCCGTGCAGGTAGGAGGAGCAGTTCGTGAGGTGACAGGCTACACAGCCACCTACAGACATACCTTCTCCCTGGAGCCAGGGGACGAGGATGGAGACTGCCTGCACATAAGACGTGGTTTCCACCACGGCATAGAGGGCTTCTCCAACTGTGTGGTCGCAGATGCAGTTATCAACTTCTTCTTGGCCAGAACAGAAAAGATTCAACAAGTGGGCTTTGACCCTCAACTGGCACGAGTTGCACATCTAGGTGAGCCTCCTTCTCGCTGCCTGTTGTAAGTATTATCAGGCGTGTTGGTTAAACCAAGCAGCATTAAAAAGCAAGCTTCCTGTGCTTTTGGCCATCATAAACCCGGACGATGGACGATAGTAAAGGACCTGCTATGTTTATAGTGATGAAGGTTATAGCTCGATCACCAAACAAACACAAAGCAAGATGTGGTCATGAATCACAAAGCAGGAGTAGGACTCTAGCTGTCAGGTAGTTCAGAGGACACCGGACAAAATTCGACAGTGGAGGCCTCTCCGCAGACCTGCTTTTCAAGTCCCATTCTGCTAGACTTTTCAAGTCCCATTCTGGCTGGTTGAAGTCAGTGTCGGTCTACAGCACATTGAGTCCCCTCTTGAAGTGCACATTTATTTTCTTTAAATCCTGCTTTATTTTATTACTAAAAGATCAGTGTAGATACATTTTTACCATATTTGCAGTGCCTTAAGTTGTGCTTTAAGTGCATTTTTTGCATTAAACCATGAATTTTTGTTTTCATAAATTTTTGTTGGCATGAGTTGAATTCTCTTATTCTTCCTCCCTAGAATTTTTCATTGATGGTCTCGGTAACCTCCATGTTGGCTCATGTGATGACGTCATAGTGAACCATACCTCCAAGATCAAACTGCCATGGGGCCAATCAGAAGTTGACAGAAAATATGCCAAGTTCCGACATTCATCGGCCTCCTCTTGGGTCACTCAGACTGCTCTGTTTTACTTCAAAAATCGATTTCAGTGCCTGACGCATGGATGACCATACTTCCTCCAGATCAGTGATCGCTCAAAAAAATGAACGCCGGGAGATACTAAAGTCCACCACCGCTTCCTCTTAAGTCTTCCACTGTGGGGCTGCAGCTTGCTTGCATTCTGTGCGGTTTACATGATTCCAACAAAATCTTTCACAAAGCCTCGTGCCCCTTCCTGAAGTACCCACTTTTGGCTGTGTCATCAGAGAGCTTCAGCAGATGATCCTGCACAATGTTGTACTTGATGTCTGGTACATGTTGCACAAACTCTACTCGGGTAGTCCTTGATAAAGGACACAAAGGATTTGTTTACTTGTATTGAGCACTGCTGCTCTCCAAGAGCCCAGGCCGTATGATGTTCGACACTCTGGGGAAGCCAAAGACCCTCAAAGTGCTGCCTGGTTTCTCCTGATCGGCAGGTAAAGGACAGAACCAGCCACGCCACATATCTTCTGGGAAGGGCTGTGGCAGTGTCCATTTTCTCAGGGTCCAAGAACTGGTTTAACTTGATTTGTCCTGTCACCATGACTCTCAACAGAGCAGCTATTTGAGTTTTGTTGAACAGTGTTGTTTTCAAGCACATTTCTGCCCTCTCACCTGTCCTAAATGTTGCCTTTATGAAATCCAGAAGAACCTTCACTTGTCTGCAACTGAAAGACAGGGATTTGTTATTTGGGGAAACCGAGCAGTTTGCTGGCTACGATGGTCTCCAAAACTGATGCATCCCGTCATATAGTCGGCCAGGCCACTTTTGTGCTCCTCATGTGCGTCACTGTGTCCACCTGGTTATAGGTCTCTGAGAGCCACTCCTGTTCCACGCCTGTGGTGACCATCTCCTCATTGTCCTGGTGGTCACTGCTTATTGTACAGTAGGCTTTTCCATGAGCCCGAGTCTGAGCAGCGTGTGGTCTGGTCTGCCGAGTGGGGGGGAGTGCTGGTAAGTTGTACGTGTCTGCAGTTTAGCTCAATATACAGTAGACCTAAATGTGAATGATTTTTTTTCCCACAGGCACAGTGTCCATCACAGTATAGACCTCACAGTCTCCCCTAGTCCATCATAGGGTGGCCACATACACATGTTGGCAGTTCACAGTGACCAATTAACCTGAAACACATGTCTTTGGACTGTGGGAGGAAACGCCACACAGACTGAGCGAGATTCAAACGCATTCTCACAAGCCCTGGTGATGTGAGGTGGCAGCGCTAAACGCTATGCCACCAGAAATGGCAAAATAAGAAGCAAAAAATAACAGAAAAAAGCAAGATAAATAATTGGGGTGAAACGGTAGAAAAAGGGAACCGTGCAAATGTATTAGATGTAATAAATTTTAAATATGAGATAATTTTATATATGAATTAATGGGCCTAATTTACTCCCTTTGCTAAGGGAGGGAACCCTGCGCTTGTCACTGTTTTCAGTGAATACTTTGTTCAGTAAATGAACACTAGATGAAAAAAATGGCCAGAATTGCTGACAAGCATTTTTTTGTGCAAGCCTGTAAATAAGATTTGAGACTCCCATTTCTTGGTCTTTGTAAAGTATTTTAAAAAGGCTTAAATTAAGATTTTTTTTGAATTTGTGGTTAAGGTCCTTGTGTTTGCTAAAGAGACAGTTTTGGATTTCTACTGTAATTTTTTCAGCAATTATTCATTTTAATTTTTATATCTTCATAATAATTTTGTGATAATAGTGCAATTCTTATACATTTTCAGTTTTTTTTTTTTTTTTTTGCTGTTTTCATTCTAGAATGGGGCTGAATTGTACAACTTTGCTGTTTTTCTTTTTACGTACATATTCAGGTCTGTTTACCTTTGTATTTTGCTCGTGTCGATCGGTTTTTCCCCCACACTGCCGGAGCTCTGAAGCTGTAGCTCTGGCCCATGAGTTGTGTTTGCTGCTAAAGTGGCACATAAAGATGACCGCAGACCTCAGAGGGCAGTCACTCCTCTCTTCTTGTCAGGTTCAGTGTCCTGCTTTGTTTGCACCGAGAGTGGAACTGCTGGCACGAAAGCCAACGTTGCCCCTTGGCCGTTTCACAGAAAACAACAGCGTGCCGTCCTGTGCGGACTGGCCCCTGGAAGTGTGACAGCCGTGTGTGGAGGAAAAGGAGAGACAGGGGATGCCGTTGACTTCTGAGACCTCTGGCTGCTGCCTTCTAGAGAATTCTTTCATTAATGTGGACTACTTTACTTCACGCCAACTAGCAATGTACTTTAAAGGCAAAAGCCCAAGAGGCTGACTGCCTGGAGGTTACACGCAAGTACATATTTCAAAGAAAATAGCAACACTGGCATAAAAAATTGAGCAGAGAGATAATTAAGTTTTTGGTGGTTTATTATATATATTTTTCCCCCCTTTTTAAGTGGATGTTCATCTTATGAGGTCAAGGCAAACGCGCATCTTCCGTGCGTGTGAACAGTACAGCTGTAGTGACCTCAGGCTGACAGTAGATGGCGCCACACAACATACAGGCACAGGACTTGATCGTTTGTGCATAAAAAGGGAAAATACTGTACATTTTGTGGTGTTCCAGCCCCCGGATGGAATTATCCATCTTTTAATAATGTTTAACAAACAAGTTGTGAAAAGGCAATCATTTACCGAGTTAAAGGTTACCGATTCTTGTGTATTACGTACGACTGCATTACGTAGTTTTCATGAATGAGCACACAGCCTTTGTATAGATGTCCAGAGTCAGTGGATATGTTGTTTAGCTCCTCACTTTGTTAGTGTCTAGCTATTTTGTGGCCAAATATTAAACTATTTTTAACTATTCCGCTGCACTCACTGCTCTCACGTACACTCATCCACCCGAGTCTGCATTTGTGCGTTGTGCCAAGCAACTGTCTGATGATGGTGGTGAGACGGACTGTACTGTGGTGACAAGAGTACCCACACATTCACAGGCCGGCTGGCATTCTGCAGTCTGGCTTGCATCTCCAGGACATGTTTGCATCCTGCATTCTGGTTTAGGTTTTAACTACATATTATAGTGAATTTGCTACAAAGGAGGAAAAAAGTTAAAGAAAGCACTACGATTAGTGTTCAAACCAAGGATGGGCACTCCCGATATCGATGATGAGGTATTGATGTTCACAAAATATATTTCTTTAATACACTGGGCACAAAGTTTGAACAAAAGGTAAGAAAGCAAAGGAGGAGCCAGCCTACAGCGTAACTTAGTGCTTCCTGGGTACTGAAGGGTAACTGTGAGGGCTGCTATGAATAATAGCCATGAGCTACAGCAGTGTTTTTTTTTTTTGGGAAAGCAGCTCAACCAGTGAATCCGGTGAACGGGGGGCAGAAAAGAGCACTGGCAGCTTACGAGAAATGTCAATACGCAAGAAAGAGCAAAATGTAGCAGTGCCGAACCTGCACATTACTGTGTTCCAGCCCTCTGCTACCACTGCGTGAGGCATAGGAGAAAGTAAAACGGCCCAGGGTTTGTAAAAAATGTGCAAGTATTAAAACATACAGAGCTTCGCGAAAGACAGATTACCTTTTTAGTGTAAAATCGCAGTACAAACTCTTCCTTTGATGAAAGATCACTCTCATTGTCAGCCTCCTCCATCTGCGTCCCTCTCCTCCACCTGAAGCCACTGCCTTCATCTTCTTCAAATCAGTCCACACACACTATCACAGTTAGGTTATTATAAGAAAAAACTACTTTTTCATTTATTTCATGTGTCATGTTATTTGTTTTATTTTACACTGTTTCCTTAGCTTAGCTATCATATGAGGTAATTTTGGATAAAGAAATTTCATTTTCTGTTATTTTACACAGTGAGGCCCCCGCCCGCTTGCTGCTTCCAGCAGGACAGAGTTGGGCCATTCAAGTAAAAGTTTGTTAGTGAAAAGGGACAAAAGGGAAAACAGGCTGGCTTTGTCATCATGCAGCTACACCTGAAATGTGTGCTGACAAAGATGGTGCTGCTGCATGTCCTCGCCCGTCCGCGTGTGGGTGAAATGCGCTGTTGTTCACTTTGCGGCCATTTTGGAGAAACGCGCCTACTAAAAAGCGCCACGGGCAGTAAGCGCTGCATCAGGTTTTGTGAAGGAGTGTAAAAGAAGTGAAGAGAAGGTGAACAAGCTGCAGATGATCGTACGGCTTCTACAGCTGCCAGTTTTCAGCCACCGGCGATGCTGTCTCCACGCAGATGTTGTCTGCTCTTCAAGGTAAATCACATAGAATGTACATAGTTTTTTAAAATGGTTTTTATAAATATGGTTTCATTTCATATTATGCTGGATGTGTTGGATATTAGTGAATTTCAGGGAATATGTGGGGTAACAGAAGGAGTCAAGGAGCTATTGTCAGTGTCCTTCTTATCGCCACTGGACTGTAAATATTTCTTCCAAGGCAGAACAGAAAGGTGCGTGCAAGAAGCTTGCCAGTTTACCAGGGGGAGGGAGTCTGCTGCACCGCTGGTGCCTCCCACCTTGAGCAGCTGTCCAGGTTGGAAGACATTTACTTTACATTCATTCCTTCAGCAGATTCACTCCACCCACATACAACGCAGAGCAAACAAAAGTGCATCATCAACCGATGGGGAGGCGCAAACATACAACGGTCAAGGTACAGCCACTTGGTACGGTACTGCAGTTTTACCAACACACGTCGCAGGAGTAGCAGCAGGTAGATTCGACGCGGAACCGCTTAGCGTCACATTCTTCTGACGGACTTTGAGCAACAAATCGAGTCCTGGTTTTCGGTGAGTTTTGTAAGTCAAGGCCCATCTGCGTGTTTATTGAAAGCCAAAATTGGTGATAAGAGCTTTAGTGGCAGCTTCGTAAGAACAGATCTGTGCTCTTCGGTGAATTTTTTGTAAAACAATAAAAACATGTATGCTGTTTATTACAAAAGTATTTTTATTGCCAAATTATTGAAAAAAATACAAAATACAGCAAACCAAAAGATAGTTAATGTCATTTAGAATTCGTGCTACAGTTTAGCACAGCTTTACTGTACTTCAATCAGGTTACAAATATAAAATTAATAAAAAAGATTGTTTCCCGCTATGTAAAATGTCTACTTTTCTAGCATTTGCTTAACTGGCATAAACAACCTATGAGACATTTCGAAACATTAAACTACACGCGCTGGATATTTAAATCCAACACATTGCTAAAACATGGGAGCTTTTTCTAGTAATAAAAAAAAGACTGCTACAATTTACATTTTACCTCAATGTGTGTTTGTAAGCTGCGAACAAAAGCGAGTCGTAGTTTAGATTTGATGCATTTTTTAAAATCTTTTTGCCACTGTTTTTGTTCAAGTTTGCATAAAAGTGTTTTTGTGTGGGAAACGCCCTCCTTATACAGAGTACCACAGCCAAAGAGGACAACTTCCTGCTACAGAGAGTTCATCTCACACCTCATGACAGGGTATAACATTTTGAATATCAAACATGTCTACAACAGAATGAACTAAAATGCTAAATAACGTTCTATGATCCATATTAACATTATCATTATTTTATTATCCTGTTCATATAGAAAGGATTCCAAACAAAGGCACGCAGGTTTGTTATGGCACTGTTTGAAATGTAATGGGCAAAGTGGTGTTTGCACAAACACAAATATGTTCACACACACAGACATGTTCCACAGATTGCACAAATTCACCACAGGAGAGGTGATTCCCTGATCCCACACAGAAGGGCATCTTCTGAAGGCAGCGCTCTATTTCTTGCTGCTCTCCTTCCTTCCTTTCTAAGAGATGGGGGCAGAAGATGGATCCTCACACCCAGACGGTGTTTGTGCTTTCAGGAGGTTTCTCCTGTCAACACAAAGGAGTGTAATCGTTGTCATAGGGTAACTATTCACTTTTATCTACATGGTTTTATCTAACTGCACGACAAATGCAGTTGCCTACAGCATTTCAGGAATTTTAATGGAAAGCTGCGGGTACATCTAGTGCCAGCGGGACCGGCCGGTGTTCAGAGTGCTCCTGCGGACAGGTTTGTACCTTCTGTTGCTCGATGTAGACGATCGCGTCGTGGACCGTGACAAAAATGTGTTGAGGGTTGATGTAGTTCATCAGACCGCTGGAGGTCAGAATCTTCAGCACACTTTCTATGGCAAAAACACAGCCTTGCTCAGGATCTCATGTACCTGACCATACCTTGCTGAACATCATGTTTATTTAAAAAGCATCATACAGTATGCTGCAAAAAATTTTAAATGCTTTCTGCTCATATATTCTGTCTATTTTGAGAAAATTTGCACGCCGGAATTAATCTGATGTTAATGCAACGCAGAGGATCTGAAGGAGAATTCGTATTATTGTATTTTTTCCTTTTCCACGCTACCACAGTGACAACACAACTCATTCTCAGCAGTTACATAAAGATGTATTAAATTCAGTTAACCTTGTATAGACAATCGGTCCGATCATTATGTGCTTACCATTGCAGTTTGCCAGGTAAATACGCACCCCTACCTTCTGACACTCTGTGCACATCTATAAAAAAAAAAAAAGGACATGTTCATCTGCGTGAGCGTTGCTGTCCTGCTTGTAAGGGCACGAGAAGACACGAGAACCTCTGCGGTACCTGAATAAACAGCCGGGCTCCGGCAACATCCACAAAAATCACACTACTGCAGTCGATCAGCACCACCTGGACATCGCTGTCAGTAGCGTCTGCACAGGACAAAGAGACGCCATCTTACTCAAAACCCAAAAGCAGCTACCGGTCTAAATGCGTGAGAAGTTCACATTTGTTTTTCCAGTTAAGTTTTTAAAAGAGCGCTCGGTTCCCGTTTTACGGAAAGCTCACCCGATTTGAAGAATTCGTTTTCAGAGGAAAACGACGTATTTGCCACCCCGCTTTCCTAAAGGGTTACATTGGAAAAGAAGATGATAGATTTTAAAAACCGAACTGTAACATTTTGGACTTCTTTAAAACATCGGTTGCCCAAACATTTACTTATTCAGCCATCCAAACCAATAAACGGCTGCTGGCCGAAGCATACTGTGAATAAGCCTCACCACGGTGGGCACAGAGTCCCTCTCCCTCTTCTCCCGGGCCTTCCTGGCCTTCTCCATGGCGCGGATTCTCTCAGGGCTGAGCCCCAGCAGCTGGTTCATAGCCTCCCGGAAGAAGCTGCGGTTTCCATAGTATATAGGCCCGTTGTAAGTGAGGATCTTCACCCCAGGTACCTCATAACACTGAGGGACAGAGATACACACGATGTGTTCTATAAAAGGTACAGAATAGCTCAATAAAGTAAATAATCCAAACACTGTTTTAATGTATTACAAATCAAGGTAAAAATACATTAAATGGCCTTCTGATGACCAAGCCGAGCTGTTCCAGCTAGACAAATGTGTCATTCCAGCTTTGTGGCCGCAACTTGGGGAAGAAGCTTCTTTCCTGCCCCAGCATGACTGTGCCCCCACCGTGCACAAAGTGAGCTCCATAAATGCATGGTTTCCTCAGGTTGGTGTGGAAGAACTTGAGTGGCTGCACAGAGTCCTGACAACCTCACTCAACACCTTAGGAATGAACTGGAACGCTGACTGCGACCCAGGCCTTCTCGGCCGACATCGGTGACCAACTCCACCGACGGTCTCGTGGCCAAATGGGCACAAATGCCCAAAATCTGGTGGAAAGCCGTTCCACAAGAATTGGGGCTGTTATAGCAGTAAAGGGGGGGGGGGGGGGGCGACGACTCTATATTCATACCCATGGGTTTGGAATGGGAAGTTCAATAAGCACATACATGGGTGATGCTCAGGTGTCCACAAACTTTTGGCCAAATAGTGTATTGTATTAATCTTTTCTGAACCATTACAGACATTACAAAGTAGACCTAACAAAAAGTGGAGATCCTCTTACTTTGCTGTGGTTCTCGACTGGCCGGTAGATCTCCGTGTTGGAAGCCCTGCCCAGCACCGAGCAATCAGCCCTGAAAGAAACGACAAAGACGGCGATGGAGCCCAGAAGTAACACTGATCCCAGCAGCAGCGTAATGATGGGATATCATCACATCATGTGAACCGGGCCAAGGACATGCCGTACCTCTGAGTGCGGCAGATGACTGTCATCATGGAGAAGATGACACCGATGGCCAGGCCCAGGTCTACGTTGAGGACCACTACAGACAGCCAGGTGACAAGCCACACCGCCTGCACACACATTGAGAGGCGCCACAATGGCGTTTTAACAGACCCACATCTGCACGTGGTTTCATTTTTCCTAAAGTTGGAACAGGTGAATCCCAAAGAACCTAAAAAACTTCTCGTTTCAGTATTCATCGACAGCGCTACGGTTGATTCTAATGTGCAGAGTGGGAGGAGCCTAGTTGGCCCACCCAAGTGGAATTTGTTTCTGCACTGTGTGATGCCAGGCGCGCTTACAAAATCAATCTTGCTTATTCTCCACAGGTCTGGAAGGTCCTTGAACTGCAGGAACATTTGCCTCAAACTGGTGACATTTATGCAGGCGAGGACTGCCTGTGATGAGAGGGTGCAACGGAGATGTGTGAGTTGAACAGCACACTGCATGCTCAGACAGACCTTCACTGTCTGTTTAACTGCTGAGAATCTCCTACCTTAGGCAGGAAGTAGAAGAGGGGGCCGATTAACAGGAGCACAATGAGCACCACCAGGCTGGTGAACAGGCCCGATAGCTGTGGACAAATACGCACGATTCCACTCACGCAATCTGTTCAGCGAAGCCCTTTCAGGAGGCATCCCAATAAAAATTCTGTGGCCAAGAAATCAAAGTGACGGCAGAAAGCGGGAGAGGCCTACCTGTGTGTACCCCCCAGCACTCTCGAGAATGTTGGTGGTGGCCAGAGTGGCTGAGCTGGGGAAGCAGGTGAAAAGGGAGGACACGCAGTTGGAGATACCGTGCGCCAGCAGCTCCTGTAGAGGGACAGCTTGTATTTAGCATTATTTTGCATGCCCGCCGGTACCTCCGTGTGTGCAGAGACAGCACTGGGCTACCTGGTTGGGCTGTATGGAATAGCCGTGTTTGTCTGCGTAGATCATGGCCAGCGAGACAGACACAGCGTAGCCCACAAAAGTGATGGCAATCGTGTCCCCCGCAACCTCAGGTAGCATCTCTAGAGCTGGCAGCCGTGGCTTGGGGAAACTGAGGACAAAATCCATACAATTTTCAAATTGCCTTGAACAAATTTTTTACCCGGGCAGAGCGCTGCTACATTTCACTGGATAGCCGATTGATACTTCGGTGAAAAGGAATAAGTAACTCTGTGGGATTTACATCAAATTTTTTAAATGCTGCTTCATGACATTTAAAAAATATATATTTAACAGTATTCTTAATATTTTTAAGCATTTTTTATAGTTTCATGAATCGAAGGGGGAAAAGTTACCCTGCTGGAATGTGGCCCACGATCTGTACTTCGTATCTTGAGTCTAGAGAAGTGGCATAAGCAACTCCTGTGGCGATTATAACCTACAGATAAAATGGAAACAGTGGGGAAAGAAGCAAGAGTTTTAGAAAAAGGTCGAACAATGGTCCACCTGCAAGACTATCGCTCTTTGGCAAATTTGGTCACAGTATTAGATGAAATGCATGGAATGTACACTGCCCAGCCAAAAAACAACAAGTGACCACCTGGATTGAACTTAGTGTTATGATGTGGGGTTGCTTCAGTTGCTCAGGTTTAGGTTCAGCAACATTATGTGCCCAAAAAATGAGGTGAGCAGACTATCTGAATATACTGAATGAGCAGGTTTTTCCATCAATGGATTTTTTCTTCATATTCCAAGATGAATGCCAGGATTCATGGGGCTCAAATTGTGAAAGAGTGCTTCAGGGAGCATGAGAGCGACATCATTTTCACACGTGGATTGGCCACCACAGAGTCCAGACCTTAACCCTATTGAGAATCTTTGGGATCTTGTACTGGAGAAGACTATACGCATCGCTCCAACTCTCCCATCATCGATACAAGATCTTGGTGAAAAATGAATGCGACTCTGGACGGAAATAAATGTTGTGCCATCGAAGCTTATCGAAACGACGCCACAGTGAATCAAAGCTAAAGGCTCTAACCAAATATCAGTGTGTGACTTTTATTGGCCAGGGAGTGTATTTCAGCACTTTCTAATGCAAAATGTACAAATTTTGGACTTTTCCCAACACCGTGCCTAACCTGACCTTAATTTTACACTACAGGAACATGTAAGATGTACAGTATTTACACAGCCATCCATTCACTGTCAATAGCTGCTTGTTGAATGCAGGGTAATGGTGGAAACACAGGGTGCAAATGAGGACACACACTGCACTCGATGCCAGTTCGTCACAGGGCAGGCGAAGCAAACATAAAATTGCAAAATTACGGGTATTTTCTGTCAAAATGTTGTTTTTCAGTCAGAAGCAATCTATCCGGAATTTTAATGCTGGCCAAACAGAAATGACCTTTTTTGGGCGATTGAGTGACTGCAGGAGCCAAAACAGAGAGTTTATGATTGTCATTTTATTACGGCAGAATGACTAGTGGGTCTCATTCTCCAGCAATGTATAGAAATGGTCGATAGGGAGGTGTAACTTGTGCTATAAAAGCGGAAGGAACCCAGAAGTGTCAGACAAGACAGATCAGCGCAACTCACAGTGAGAATCTCCACCGGGATGGGGGTGCGCAGACGATGGCGAAAGCGCATGTTGATCTCCTTCACTGGCACCAGAACAGCCAGGCAGACAAGCGAAATGAGCAGCTCCGCCAAGTTAGTGAAGGGCAAGTTCTCCAGTACTGAGGTCAGAGTCTGTAGTCAGCAGGGCAAAACTTGGCTATACAACTGTAATACCGTCCACCTGTCGTTCCACATACTGTTCAAATCTATTTAGCTGGGGGGGATACAGACAAAAGCCCAGCATGGATATTATAGCTCCTTCAACAAATTACAAAAGCTTTTCATTACTTTTTCACACTGTTTAAAATAGATTTTCCATACAGGTTCTATAAACCTCTCCATACTTTCACAGGCATTGTTGCACTAACCATTACTTTCTTATAGTATTAACTAGCATTAATGCTTCCCTTTTAATATTTATTCTTATTCACCTTCCACTGTTATGCATCTTTTGCACATGTTTGTATGAGTGTATTCATGTACTGTGTGTGTGTGTTGTTGTCTTCTGCACACTAAGAGCCATTGGAAACCACCAAAGTGCTACATTCACAGATATCACACGAGTCTCTTGTGATCCTCTCACCTTGAACAGTGAGAAAGTACCGGTGTAGCGAGGCAGCCGAAGTCCCAGCATACTCTGCAGTTGTGATATGGTGACATGGAAGGCAGCAGCGCTGGTGAAGGCCTTGACTATGGGCTCTGACAGGTACGTGGACAGAAATCCCAGCTGCAGACTGAACATGCAGATCTAGAGCAAAGTGCAGGTAGGGAAGTAGAGAAAACAAATCTGTTTGCAAGCCTTGCTCAGCTGTCATCAAAACCTCACTGGAAGCAGGATGCAGAACTTGGCGGCTCTGTGCCCGGTCTCATCCCTGAAATGCAGTCACGCATCAAACCCCTACCATGATGACCCCAGACAGGAAGGCTACTGCAGACGCCACACCAATCCTCTGCGCCTCTATGTCTGCTGGCTCCGTGCTGTTGCCGTTCCCATCCATGGGTGTGGGCACCAGCTGCTCCACCACCGAGCCGGTCATCAGACTCACTACAGCAAAGGTGCCTGTTTGCGAAGACATTGTGTCGGTGTACGAAACAAAACTCGGCACACCATTTCTGTTCTGTTCTATATTCAGCCTTTTGGTGCCCTCTCACATAATATCAATGTTTTCTCAGATGACAGTGAAAAATTGAGGAAAGTCATAAGAGACAGCACTGAACACTCCCTTACTCAACATCTCAGTATTCAGGATCAAGCAGAGAAGTAATATGGTATAAGCTCTGAACACAAAGTTAGACAAAATGCAAATATTTTGTTGTTATACACACTAAAATGCATTCCTTACACCAACTTTCTATACACAGAAGTTTAACTGAAAGGAACAAACTCATACTTGTTCACAAACACTGGTGTCACAGATGCATATGAAGTGCTGCAGCTCGCAAAAACCTCACTTTATTCATATATAAAAATCATACAGGCATTAACATGCACGGCCACGTCTACTAAAAAAAATGAGAACGAACGCAAAAGAGAAAACACAGACAAAAGACACACACTTGCTTTTGTGACACGTTATCCGGGATTCATGGGATCGCTGCAGCTTAAATAAGTGGAACGCAGGAGTAAAACTGACTGACCTGTCGAGACGTGGCGGCCGGTACCAAAGAGCATGTATAGGACGACAGGAAAGAACGATGTGTAGAGGCCATAGATAGGAGCTACGGATGTCAGCAAAGCAAAGGCCATCCCTAGAAATAGAGAAAAGAGCACAAATAATGCATTTAGTTATTTGCATGACCTGTTTCAAATGAATGTAAGCAATGCCAATACCCATAATTCGGTGCAAATGCAAACAACAGCTGGCAGCAATAAGTCAGCACAGTAACACTTCGTCTAAACACGGTACCGCATCTCTTTACCAGCCGAAGAGTAAAGCTCAAAGCACCCAGGGTGTTGAAAAAGAAGTTTTTACATGGATTATTAATACAAACTTTAATGCAATTAATGCGTTTCAAGTCCTGCTGTGAAATTCCTGTATTGATATATAATTTGAAAGCGCAATGTATGTTTCTATTTATTAAGATATTGATATGCAACGTAGATATCTTTTTAATATCCTTTCATTATAAATTTTCTAAAGAAAAGCTTTGTTCTGTGCAAAATTTCTGTTTAATAGTATTGCACAGACAGGGGTTGGACATGCAAAATCCACCCATCCTGAGCAGGATTCGAGCTCAAGCCCAAGCAGTCCAGGTGCCGGTACTTCCACCTCTTTAAGTTTGCTTGAATACTAAATTCATTTAAGAATGATGCAGACCACATTCTCCACTTCATTGTCAGTTACGGTTAGCATAAAATGTTCAATAACTTTGATAAACAAGTGAAACTAACACTAATTTTTCTCTATGTGATGTGAATAATAACAGAAAATACAGCACAGCCTGACCGAGTTGGCACATTACGATCAATATTCAACCAGACTTAGTATCAATGTAATGTATAAAGCAGGGATTATATTTTGAATCCACAAAAAAAAAAAAAAAAATGTATGCACACATATGATCTGTTAACTATTTATTTGGCCTACTTACTGGCTAATCATATGCAATTCTTAATTCTTCATTTCTATATCTTAGTAGTTCTTAAAGTAAACCGTGCTACCTACCAAGTTAAAGCAAGTAAAATGCAGAGATACAGTTGACCACTGGAATGAAAAATCTGAATTATCCAAAATTCCTACACAAGCAGAAGAAATTCTTGACAGACAAAATACCTTCAAATGAACAGGCGAGAATTATCAATTCAACAGTCCGGTTATTTTCATTTATTTTGTTAATATATCAGCATTTAAACAGAACAGCATGCATTTAAGCGGTTCAATTCCGTAGGCCACAAGATGCGTGAGAGGAATAAAAGGGAAAATAAAAAATAAAAAAATCTGCACCGCTCACAAATGTACAAGATCAGAAAAATCAAGGGTTTAGAGCACATTTTTATGAGATGACAAGTACGCGACACCAATCCAACTGCTACCATAAAAATGGGCATTGATATTTTTTAAATACTACATACTGTAAAGGGCATGTACCATTTATAATAATAATAATAAGTAGTAGTAATAGTGTTTTAAATTTTATCCAGACACTTTGCACAGGATGAGTGCAGGTCCCATTAGTGTGATATTCTGAATTTCAGTTGACCTGGGTTGACCTGCGAGCATCTCTCTGTTATTACAAGAACAACAACATTAATAAAACAACTTCAGAAACACATTTGGTTAAATGCAGTCGGCTGGTTTCCTGCACAAATACTACAGCTGGGCTCTTTTACTCCCGGGTTATGATGGGCAGCCTTCATTTTCACCCGTTTCGGTCCAAGTCATCGTCTTGAAACATCTGTGAAAGTTTTCTGTTCTCTTTAACTTTAACAGGAGCTGTGTTAACAACTTCCAAGAAACTGTAGATACGCAGCACTGCATTTAGCAAAAGGCATCAAGTGGATTTCTCTTACAAGTAAGGCGTACTTCATTACACCTGCGACTTCAGTTCATTGCAATAATGTTGCTCCTTTGTGCGCAAAATACAAATAAAAATCTTGCCAGCATTTAAAAAGTTACAAATGCAAGTGTCCGAGGGGCTGCAACGCACGATATCCTGTGTATCTAGGCGTCTAAAAACGCATACAAAGTATCAGTCAATCCTAAGCCGAACTGAAAAATCATCATCGCTGCAGCAACGATCCCAGCCGATCGGTAGAGGCAAACTTTTGCCTTCAGAAACAGCGGGAAATGAGACGCGAAAGAGAAATTTTGCGGACAAAATTGTGTTCCAGAACGACGATGGAACAACCTTCAAAACAGAGAAAAGATATAACGTCGAAGGACGGTTTTCTTCTGAGGCAGCTTGACTCGAATAGTTCCTAGATGTGATCGTGTGACCCTGCGGCGAAGGTTGTGGGTCCGAATCCCATTCCCGGTGCCGTGCGAACTCCCACCGCTGCGTAACAGCGTAAATCAGGGTAAATCGGAGCAAAGGCGATCGCGACAAACGGCCTCACCTTGAGGGATGTGCAGGATGCCCACCGTGAGCCCCGCCACCGTGTCTCCCAGCATGCACTTCCGCAGCCTGTACCTGGGCAGCCAGGTGAGGATGGGCGCCCGCTCCCTCAGCACCCGGAGCAGCGCGGCTCTCGAGCACCTGCAGCGCCCGAGCACCTTGTCCCTGAGCGCGGCGGCCCCGGCGGCCCCGGCGCGCTGCTCCCCGGTGCCGAACGCCTGCCTGAAGCGGTCCTCGGTGTAGATGCTGCGGTACACGGCCACGGAGGCGCTCATGCTGCCGTCCCAGGTGAGGCTCGCTCGCTCCGTCCGTCCGTCCGTCCGTGCGTCCCTCTAGCGGCCGCCGCGCAGCACGGCGAGCCCCCAACGCCGCTTATATAGCGCAGGGGACGTCGAGGCGAGCGCTGCCATCATGCTTTCCTGTCAGGTTTGGCCAGGTTTTCCTCTCCTTTTTCGGCGGGGTCTCCTGAGGCGCTCCTGTCCAGCGCCCTCAAAGGTCCTCTGGGTCCTACTGCCCAAGGACTCCTGCTTCTTCTTCTTCTTCTTCTTCTTCTCCTCCTCCTTCTTGCTTGCCAACACCCCACGGTGGACCCATTGTGGTCCAAGCGCACGCACTCACATCCTCCAGCGTTTGCCCGGTATTGTGGTGTCTGACTGTTCAAGGCCCCTTGCTTTTTGTCCGTTTCTGAGGGGAAAAGCACAATGTGCGGCTCTGTACGGCGTCCGCATAAAAGTGGTATTGTTGCTACTGCGTAGGTGTAACCCCAAACCATGTCCATTTGCTGTTATTACAGGCGCTCATTTCCGAAGGAGACGGACGGCTCCGGTGTCCCTCTTGTCTCAATCGCTGGGCGGCGGTGAATGCCGGGTCGCGACTGAATGCAACCCCTGTGAAATTCAATCGGTCGCGGGTGCTGTGCACCGCTGATCAAGACCCGCTCCTTGCTCTGCGGTGTGTGGCTCGGTGGCATCCTGACAGCGACCGTCGCAGCCGGCGTCAGCTCCTTAGCTGTTTCGTGGACGCCGCTTTCATAAAAGTTAAAGCAAAACACCTGCACCTTGTTTATGGCTGGTGCTTTGCATCTGCTGGACAGTGCGGTCATATCAGCAGGATTCCGACATAAGTTTCTGGTGACTCTGAATTACCCACGCTCTCTGTGTGTGTGTGTGTA
The DNA here is from genome assembly GCA_018136845.1 of Heterotis niloticus. NCBI lineage: Eukaryota > Metazoa > Chordata > Actinopteri > Osteoglossiformes > Osteoglossidae > Heterotis > Heterotis niloticus. The sequence continues at coordinate 2,473,861 of CM030898.1, forward strand.
AGCTCTAGACCACTGTGACCCTGTGTTGGACAAATGGTTACTGATAATGGGGGGTTGGATGGATAACACAGCCAGCGTTCAGCTCTTGACAGACTTTCCAGACCGCTGACTATGGCTATTAATATTTTTAAACCGCATACAAAATGAATTAATTCCCTCACCGTGTATTACTGTGAATCCGTTTTCCACCACCATAATGCCAACTGGAGAGACGCTCAGGGCAAGTCCTCGCGACCAGCCTGTCTTCTATAAAGCGGAGCCGTGTTGGAGGTCTCAACAGGCCTACGGATCATGCGCGGTTAAGGAAACCCATTGGAGTAGTTAAATGGATCAGGAGATCTCAATCTATTACATAGTTTAGTCAGCCGCTATAAAAAGGAAACAGTAATACAATAGAAATAGGAGATTTGTTTGGTTATATGCAAAAGCCGCGCTGGTCCAGCCACGGAGGAGCAGGACTCCGTGCGGAACCACACGTATGAAGGCACCGGGCCCCATGTGCACCACACCTCCAGACCAGGCCGCCCACTTCAGGGGAAACAGCACACGGCATAGCAGCAGCAGCCTGCCAGTAGGGTCATTGCCGTGGCGACGACGTGGGCTCCTCCGCATCACGTGGCTCAGGATATTTCAAACCTGCACGTGGTTTTTTGACCAAGTTCTGATAAAATACTTCTTATTGACTGTGTTTCGGTTAAAAAAAAACAACAACATTTTTAACACTGCTATTTTGACTTATTGGATAAAATGTAGGTCGGTTTGCTGTTTAGCGCAGAAGGCAATTTAATGTTAATAAATGAGACAGTAAATGTTAATAAAAGCAAATATGTATATGGCATGCAAAGGGGTGAATCGGGTTACTGGTTGTACTGGGATTAGTGCGTAAGGTTATGGCTGTTGTCCCAGTATGCTTTATATTAGGACGTTGCCGAAAAAAATATTGGTAACTGTTTCAAATTTTGAGTACTGAATGTTGCTGCCCAAACCCCTGCTGATGTTTACATTTTGCTGCTGTAAATTTTAGCCTCGCTCTTCTAAAATCACCTTTAAGTTCTGTGCTGTGGATAAGCAGTGGCACTCATGCTTTCGAAATGGGGCCGAGGAGAATTTCCTCACATAATGTTCTTCTTTTTCGAGTTGTAGTTGTTCGCCTTCTCATTCTTCGTCATCACCCTCACGTTGGAGCAACGGATGGTGTAGCGTTTATAGCCGCTGCCTTGGGATTTGAAGGACTTGGGTTCCAACCCCACCTCTTGCTGCAGAATCCTTAAGCAAAGTACTTCCTCGAAAAAAAAATGCACAGCTTGGTCGATTGTTGCAAGAGAAACATCAGCGCTCCGCCAACAAAAGGTCTCGGTGAAGAGGAGACGGTTTAAAGATCTGCAAAATTCCATCTTACGCCCATTGCCGGTAACCATTAAAATAATAACATCCTCACATAAACTTAGCCTGCTGTGATATTTGATGACCTTACGGAGACCTTGATGCCACAATGAGTCGTCATCCCAACTTTGGGAGGACAAAACGCAAAAGGTGAGCGAAAACAAAAGGAAGACATTGCTGAGCGGACGGCCTCTCCGCGCTGCCAGCGGTGTTCCTGTCTGCTGCTTTCTTCTCGCTCACTTACGCCCCAGACTGATTAATGATAAACTGTACCACCAAGTGGTGTTTTCGCTGTGCACCTCTGTTCCTAGAATTCATTTTCAATTTGTGCAAAGATGTTGTGATACAAGATGGTCGCTTTTAAAGAATGCATCTATTGTGTTGATCAACTCTAGAGAATTTATGAACACACTTGTAGTGCTGGGTGCTCGGTGGCTGTTTAAACAAGATATTAATCAGCGGTAGAAAAGAACAATGTGTAGAATGCAGGATATGGAACGCTAAATTCCAGGCTAAACTCAGCCCATCTGCACCAAGAAATGGACAGCGCACAGAAATGTAAACAAGGACACTGCGAACACCTTAAAATCCTGGCTTGTCTCCAGAGGACATTTATTGTGTAAAATTTAATAAGGAACAGGAGACCCATCGAAAGCTACACATTGAAAAGTGACATAGCGAGGAATATAATAGACCTGCAAGTTGTATGACCTCGGTTTGAAATCTTCTCCGCTTTAGATGATCATCCGGACAGTGGAACGGCGGATTTGCAATCATTTGGAGATCTTTTTAGCTCTCTTTCCAGACACGTGGCCATCCATAACCTTCTTTGAAGGCCTCGGAGAACTCTTTGGATCTAGACATGATGGTAACACACACGCTTCGTCGACAAAGAGCAAATCGAACTACGTTTCCAAGGTGTAACTGAGACAGGTTTCTCCAAGGCCCTCTCCAATGATGTTCTAATCGTTTGCACATTATCTGGTGCCCCTGATTCTAGTTTTAGGATTTTGAATCATAAATGTAGAGGTGTACTTTTTCCACATGCAAAGTTTGCATTTACATTTATTTAAATTGTACAGTATACTATAAAATGTAAATGCGGCTGATGTTTGTTCATATTATATCACCTTTATCTATCAATACCACTTAAATGAAGATCAAATCTTGATATGTCCACATAATCTTAAAAAAAAAAAAATGTCATGGGGTGTATCTACTTTTTCACATGACTGTGTACCCCGGTGACTAAGTGTCTGATATAACTGGCCACGTATATTAATCCTCGATAATATTTATACTTGTGTCAGACTTGAGGAGTTCCAGGCCAATGAGGACTATCCAAGTGAAGCTAAACATATCAGAGAAGCACTGGAAACTGGAGTGAGTATGAGCGCGAAGCTGCATGGCAGCACTGTGCCCATCATTTGCATTCTCGGTCTTTGCCTCGCGTGGCCGTGTTCAAACGTAGTTTCCATTTTCACTTTTTTTTCTCATCTGTACAGTCAGTATGGACCCACTAACCACCTTTTATACCGGGTAAATTTTACTGTGCTTTCTGTTTCATATTGTTCTCATTTCTTCATTTAAAACACACATTTGACTTTTAAACGTTGGTCGCTATTGCCACTGATGAGGAAAGAAGTGTAATGGATGGGGCTGAATAAAAAAGTAGCTGCCTATAAACACACAAATGCACATGAATTGCTTCATAAATTGTTTGTTAATTATGTCATTGATGTTTAAAGTTTTCTTAGTCAGATTGAAAAATGAATTTTACAGTGTTATATATTAGGGAAGTTAGACAGGGTTTCTTGGATGAATCCGGAACAAGGTATAATTGTCTTCATAAGAAATAATAGAAGGTGTTTCCCGTTATTGGAGTTTGCGGTATTTGAGTAATTTATAATAAACAGTTATGTTTGGATACCGGGGTTCAGGAGTAAATTGATACCAACTTTCATCTTTTTCAGTGAATTCAGACTTATTGAACCATAAGATATGTATGTACAACAATAGTGCTTATTTGTTTTTAGCAGTAATGGGGGTAGAAGCAGCAGTTATTTGTAGTGTGAATATGTTCAAGAATTCTGTTTTATTGACGTGTGGCAAAATGAAAAATGAGGCAATGGAAAGTATGCTTAAAGTTGATTTTTTCTGTGAAGTTTGCAATTCAGATTGCTTTGTTTTGCAAACATTAATTATGTTTTTAAACAGTGGAAACAAATATGTAATATTTTACTATAAAAGTTTTCTATTATAAAATAATCATATCCTCATGGAGTTTATGGCCCAATTCACTGACTTAAGCAGCATTATTATGTGCTGGGTCGCTCTATTCTTCCTGGCCCAGAAGGGGTGATGATTCCTCCCATTGTTCTCTACCTGCTTTATGGGATGTTTGCTCTGAACCCGTGCAGCCTGTCTTTGGACCTGACCTCCTCTCGCTACCCTTGTGTCCTAACTTCCACTCTTCTCGCCCTCCTGCGTTCCCTGGTTTCATCTTTTCATTCTCTGCCTGCTGCTCATTGGCCTCTCTTTCTCTCTCTTCATTTCTTTCCAAACTTTGCATCTAGTCTATGTCTGAGAGTTTCGTTGCGCCTCTTTGGGTTCTGTGGAGCTTTATCCATCTATCAGCACCTCAGTGTTGCCCAGTAGTCTTCCTATGGGTACACCACAACCTGCTGTGAGTGCCATCCGATGCAGCACATGTGGATCCAACAAGACCGTGGCTCTCCATCCCAGGGCTCATCTCTGTATGCCTCTTTACCCACCTTCCCTTCCAGCCCTCCTCGATGTGTATGCGTGTATGTGTGTGTGTGTGCACGCGTGTGGGTATTAACATGTCTTTGCTTTCTGAAATACGCTGGCAATGCTGCCATTGTGGGTCCTGCTTGTTGTGCCTAAGAGAACAATGTGCTGAGCAGCACAGCAGGCTCTGCTGAACACTGCAAATATTCTGACAAATGTGCGAGATAATAAGAGAATGGACAGGGCTGTTCGTGTTTTGATAGCAGGGTTACAGAGCCAACGGGTGACCCGTATCCCAAAGGCGTGGCACCCGCCCTATGCATCATCATCAAGCGAGAACAAAAGGTCAGGCCATGCTCCTCAGCCGTCCTTCCTCTCCTCCATGCGCCTGAGGGGCCGCCGGCTGTCTTGTTTGTCACGCAGACAAGATAAGGCGCTGGAGGTAAAAATAGACCTGCCGCCACCACCGCTGCACTACGCCCTGTTACACGCTTGGTGGAATTATGTTTGGGGCTCCAGAGTGTATGCAGTTACCCCTCACTCTGCTGACACAGTGCTCGCAGCGCTTTCCTTTTCCACACTGACACAATAACACAATAATCAGTTATTTTTTTATATTATTAGAATATTAAATTGAATATAATAGAATACTGAATTGCCCAAAGGTGCTTCTTCTTCTTCTTCTTCTTCTTCTTCTTACTATTATTATTATTATTATTATTATTATGTACAGCTGCATACTAAGCTGTTTATTTGCTCATTTGTCTTAAAGTGTTGTTCAGCAGTTTCTGTTGTTTTCTGTTAGTTGTACTGGAGATACCGATTATATTTACATTACTTTACCAGTTACATTTACCACAGTATTTCTCCCAGATTACCCTTCTGCTGTGACGATTGGTTTGCAGCGGGTCAGCATACCTGCCATCAGGAAAGATTATGTTAGGATAAGAACCCAATGCCTGAAAGTAGGTTTACGCCAGTATTTTCTCTTTACAGATGATATTGTGCAGATGCAGAAAAAATTATTCTACATAATAATGGGGTTCGTGATAAAGCTAATTCACTTTTTAACATTGTTCACATTTTGTTCTAAAAGCTCTTAATCATTTTCAGATAAAAATATCGGCAGCATAAATTTAAACATCTGCAACGAACTGGCATGCCATTCAGGGGTTGTTTCATAGCTTAGTGTCCTATCATTCCAGGATAGGTTCTGGCCCGGCTTGACCATCACCAGGTCAACCACCAGTTCAGTGGTTGCTGATGTTGGATGGATGGAAGGATAAATATAAATATAGAAAGTGTTTCTGATAAAATACTAATTTCTTAGGTAGAAAAAAGTGTATTCTACAGTATTACAGTAATACATTTTATTGTGTTATTCTTGTATTGCTGTAAATATTTTTCTCTCTTACTTTGTTTTCACCTGTGAATGATAACTTTCCTCAGACTTAGGCCTGTGAGTTTGTGCTTTTCCAAGAATCGTGCTCTTCGGGACTGAAACCAATGTTTTCATTCGGGGATCTGATGGAGCCATTTGTCCTGCTTAGGCATCTACCTTGGTTTTCCCCTTCCACATTCTGTCCAGTTCCTCTCTCGGTCCCTTGTAGTTCTGCAGCTTTTCAGTATTCCTTCTTCCAGATGTTTCTATTACCTGGAATCACCACATCTACCACCACTGCTGTTTTCTCCTCCTTATCCATTACCTCTCCATCTGGTCAATTGGCCATTACCTGTGTATCTATCTGGTTGTGTAAGTCCCACAGGATCTTGGCTCTGTTGTTTTCCACCACTCTATTTGGGAAGGTTCTTCAGAACAGAAGGTGACTTGGGATTGTCCACGCCATATGGGATAGTGCCTCTGTACTGCCTTTCAGCCCTGTCTTTTCCAGACATTTGTAGCATCTTCTCATGTTGGCTACCTCTGCTATCTGTCAGTGGGACATTCCATGGAGTCCCTTATCCTACCATGGCACCTCCTTTGCTTCCCTGTTATCTGTATCCCCTATCTGTTGCAGACATTCCCCTAGCAGCTCATCTTTAGGGGATGTTGTTTGGATGTTCTCATGGACATCTTGTAGCTCATTCAGGAGAGTAGTCATAACACTTTGCAGACCCTTCTTCCTTCCTTTTGATTGGTGTACCATGTTTGTGTTGGATTTTGGATGGAAGGCTCCATGTATTGTCAGAAGTTTTCTTATCTTGATGTCTGCAGGTTCCATTTCCTGTCTTTGCCAACTTACTCTGGCACTTGGGTATCAGATGAGTGGCAGAGCATACATCTTTAGGACATCCCTTACTCTGTGGAGGTATTTGGATGTTGCGGTCTTCCTAGTTTCTGCCTCACGATTCCCATGTGATCCCACAGGTACTTGTCCTGCAGGTCTGTTATGTGGGCTTGTGGTAGTTCACCTCCCTCTGTCTTCATCACTTTCCCTCTTTTTACTACCATCCAGCTACACTTCTGTACCATGAACAACATTACATCGTCCTCACTGTAGATCCTGGTCAGGTGGATGAAGGAGTCAATGTCTCCTTCAGACTTGGCGTATAGCTTGATGCCATCTATGTACAGGAGGTGGCTTATGGTAGCTCTACTCTGTATCTGTAATCTCTCTGATAATGATAACCTGGATGGGAAGGTGTTACGGGTCAGCCCTACCCATTGTACCACACTTTAGGGTCACCTGGGCAGTTGTCTTTGAATTGCTTTCTAATCTTGTCTTCTGGTGCTCCCTTGAATTCTAGATAAAGGTTATTAATTTCAACGGTCAAGTTGTTCTGTCTGGTCTTGGAATGTTGTTGGGCAGTGCTGTCTACCAGTAACTGCTCCTTTGAACTTCTGCTGTTGTTTCCAATCCCTTTCTGGGCAGAACTCATTTATTTACATACATGTGCATTCAACCTGCTGGCTATGATGCCTGACGGGAATTTCTATGTTGGGGATAGACAGGTTATTGGGCGATAATTCCATGGTACTTGTCTCTTAGTGGGGTCTTCCATGAGCAGTATTGTCCTGCTTTGGGTTAGTCAGTCAGAGTGGGAGTCTGTTGTTAGCAGCTGGTCCGTTTGTGCAGCTAGGTGGGTATACAGAGCAACCCAGACAACACTTTCAGGTCACTTGGTCACAGTGCAATAGTACTATGCGATGATTCCTTCACCAAATTGCTCTTCCATTCCTTTGTTTTGGCTCTTAGTGGATCTGTGGCCAGTCTGGACTGCAGGATACAGATGGTTCTTTGGAGAAGGCGGCATTTATTCTGCGCATTATGAGCAAACATCTCCACTTTGGTCTCATCTGTACAAACAATGTTCCAGAAACCCTGTGGTTTGTTCAGATGCAACCTTCCCTATCTAAGCCAGGCTTCCAAGCTCTTTTTGAAGAGAAGAGGCTTTCTCCTGGCTTACCTTCTATGAAAGCTATACTTGTTCAGTCTTTTTTGATCACAGAGTCATGAAGTTAAATACTTAACACGTAATGTAAACCAAGGTCCATAGATCGCTAGACATAGCTATTGGGTTTTTTGTGATTTCTTTGAGCAACACAATCTGATTTACATCCGACCTCGGATTCTTTTTTACCCCCTGACTTGTAAAATCACTGACTTGAAAGAGGGTGCACTTTCTTTATAATACAGCTGTGTGCCATTATTTATTCATTTACCCAAATACCACTTTTCCTAAAGCAATTTACACTGATTTACTCATTTGTACGGTTGAATCATTTTTACTGGAGCAATTCGGTATAAGAACCATGTTGGAAAGTGCTCAGCAGGAGATGCAATGTGAACCTTTGTCCTTCCTGGACCAAGGTTGCAGTGCTAACCTGTCTGCTGATGGGAAGATCAGGTTCCAGGCTGCCTGATTCAGTAGTCCTGTCCAAAGCCTGACAGTTTTCAGAGTGAAGAATCAGATGTCTCACACTCCCTGCTCCCTGCTTATACATGTGCCTAAGAGCAGAGGAGAGGTCCATTTTATCTGCAATGTATCAGCAAGAGCCGTGTGTCACATAAAGCAGCTGCTGTCCTAATCTCCTTCTGGAGGGGTGTGTTGCCGTCGGGTAGGCTGTTTCCTGGCCCGTGCCGGGGTATTGTGTGTTGTGTTTTCGGCAACTGAAGTGCACATCGCTGACATAGCCTTGAACCTCATTGTGAAAGTTGCCCTCCCTCCCTTCGGACCGTGTCCCTCATGCCCCCCGGCAGCAAATTCAGTTTCGGCACGACGTGAGAAAGAGCCAAGCACGGGCGGACCACTGTAGGCACGGCAGCGGGGTTCCAATCCTCAGTGCCAGAGCAAGTGAGGAAACAATAGGGGCAGACGCCTGAGGACTGAAGGCTGCCTTCGGGAGGGGCACAGAAATCTGTGTCTTCACAACACTGCTGTCACCGAACAACTGTCAGGGTAACGTAAGGTAACGCATTTGTGGCTGTAGCACATACGCAGCCTTGCAAGTATTGTGGGGAGAAACGCTGCTGATGTGGTGCACGTGGGAAAAATATCAAACCCCTTTGTACTTCGGTGGCTACCTGGTGTACCTTTGGGGTGAAATGGGAGCAAGGTGGAAACCAGCACATGACGGGCAGGTGGGGGTGGGCCAGTTACAATGCCTCATACGTACATCAACATTTACAAGAGGCCTTAGTGAGAGGGCACTCCAGAACACATGAGTACAGCTGGGGTTCATATCAGGTCACCTGTGGTAACCGCTGCATGAGTTCTCAACACATGCCTTACAACTGCAGAGGACGATGGCACTCTGAAGGGTCAATGACCTTAGTTAAATACCAACCTTGTAAGTTTGGACATTTTTACAAGAGAAAATGAAGTCAAAAATTCTCCATTGAACTCATCCCTGCATGGTGCACAGGGGAAAGCAGGTGCCTCGCAGTTTGTGCCTGTGCTGTGCGGTCAAGCAGAGGTTTAATTCTCATTCAGTCTGTCTGTTTTTAGACCACCCCCATGTTCAAGTAGGCCTTGTCCTACAGTCCAAAGATGTGTGTTTCCGGCGGGGGTCCAAATTTCTCATGACATTAAGTATGAAGAGTGTATATGTGTGTGGCTTCCCTGCGATGTACTGTTGCCTTGTCCAGGTACTCAGTTCAGCTTAGGGACCTATCCACCCAGGAGAGACTCTGGATCCCCACAACCCTGACTTGGGACAAGCAGGTATTGACGGTGAGTGAACATGACCCGTACTGAGGCAGAACCTGTGGCTTACAAGAGTTCGTAGAGCTGTTGCAGGGATCTACTGCCATCTTGCATAATACAACCAACACAGAGAATCAGAACAAATCAGGGAAAACACACAAATTCCTACCGATTCTGCGAGCAGTTCCGCAAGACCTGCACAGAGATATTGCTTGCTGAAAAAATGCTAAACACATAATAACGCTTTTTTCAAAGTAGGCAAAGCAAAGTGGAACAAGGTGACCAGTGTATTCTGTGCCAGAGCGATCCAGCACCGGGTCACCAAACCCCATTTTCCAAACCCATTTCCAAGGTATTTGTTCATTTATCCAGGTTTCCGCTAAGGAGGACTGCTCTTATGGAGCTTGATCTTTTTTATCTGCAGGAAGTGCTCCCATGAATGGCCAATCAGGGTCCAGGTTTATGGGCGATTGTCTCCTTTTCTTGGGAGGAGGACATGAGGGGAACCTTGCTGGACGGGAACAATGTGCCAGTGCCCCTCAGCGCTGGCCCTCCTCTCCCCTGTCGGCGCTCCCTCTTACGCCCTCCGCCCGCAGCCCTCACCGCACGGCTTCAAAGGGCGTCCGTGGCTCCGGCTGGGTGGCCACTAGCCTCCCATTTCCTCCCGGTCCTCACTGGCCATTCAACAGCACCGCGTTCCGCCAGGACCCCAGGGATCGGACCACCGGATTTGCTCGCAGCCGCTTCCTGGTCATTTAAGACTGGCTCATGCAACGCAGGCCATTGTCCTGACTGTTATCTGATGGTGGGGTTGAAAATGCAGACAAAGCCAAGTGTCTAGGGAGCCCCCCTCCTGCCCAGCCCTCTTCAAACTGGGTTTGTGCGTCTTTTTTCCAGATGAGTGCAGCTCTGTCGCTGAAGCTGCGCAGTCAGAGACAGCGGGATCTGAGCAGACGGCTCTCTGCAGGCAACCGGCTGACAGCATAACATACAAACCATCACACCTCCAGCTCAGACGTGTCACTCACTTTGCAATAGTGGTGAAAATATATTACAATTTATCGATATTATCATTCGCTCTGGAATTAATGGGTGGGTTTACTTTGTAAAGAGCTCTTCAGTCCTGAAAGCCCTGGATCGCTCTCTTTCTCTCTCTCTCTCTCTCTCTCTCTCTCTCTCTCTCTGTCCAAATGTTGTCTCTCCATCAGTCCAAAGCAAGCAAAATGTGTTCTCTCATTAAGCTTATAAGAGGGAAAATAAGGCGCGATGGAGATGGAGATGGAGATTTGGCACATTGGCGCTCAGCTGATGAGCTGACAGGAGCAAGAGGCTCTTCTAATGAGAAGATCGTGATCCTCGCGGAGCCGCCTGTCTTGCGCGTCCCACTGGAAGAAGCGCTGACACAATGGGGTTGCAGCAGCAAGCGTGCTGTCAGGGGGGAAGCACAAGCGGTTCACGGTTCACCCCCATAGCCCATCCTGCACCAGGTGGAGCTGGATGGCAAAGGTGGAGTGAGGAGACAAGCACAACACTCAGGTGGGCTGCCTGTCTATTATTAGCACGACAGAGCCATGCAAAATGGATCAAAACAGTTGCTGCCTTTCGTGTGTTACAACAGGCCAGAAGTCGCCCAGATCCTTCAGGGCTTCCCAGTCTCTGCGCACCACAGACGACGTCTTGTACTTGCGCGCAAAGGGAAAAATTAAGAATTTGGGGAAGTTTTGCGCCGAGGAACGGCCTGACGGTGCTTGGCAGAGTCCAGCGCGTAGTGCTAGGCCTCCGGACCTGTTCTTATTTCGGGTTGGGCACGAATCCAGTGGCGTCGCAGTTGTTGCGAGCCAGCGGGGGCCTCACAGAGACAGCGCTGTTTGCATGGGGTCGCAGGGAGGCCTGCAGGAGGCGCTACTCTTCTCGGAGTCCTGCTGCGGGGTGGGGGTGGGAGAAGGTCAGAGGGCTGAGCGACTCTGCAGCAGGACTTAGCGAAACGGCAGGAAATCTCTCAAATTTGAAGCCAGTTTAGTGGGGAAACAGCTTAGTAACTTCCCACATAATACGTCCGTATGTTTTTTCAAGTTGTGACTTGATTCATTTGATATTAATAAGTCTATAAGGAGTCATAAAAGTACGGGTTTTTGTGTAGATTTCGTGGCTGAGATGTAATGATTGTCAGAAGGAAGCTGGATGTTAGGGTTCTGTTTTTTGTGTGTGGCCAGTTTTTCAAATAAAAATGTTTGAAAACCCTGTTTGCCTAAAGGGGGTTCAACAGGGGCTCAAATGGAAAAAGGAGAGTTCAAAGTTCACCTTCTCAAACCCTGCTTGCACACTTTCAAGCGATGCAGTGACTTTCACGTAAAGCGCAACTACTGTACAACGCGCAGTTCAGCGAGCCTCCTGCCGTTAACACTTTTACTTTGGCGACACCTGCTGGACGAAATGGTTACTACTTGCTGACTGCGGCAACTTTTTGTAAGTTACCGTAGTTACAAGTTTGCCGGAATACAACAGAAAACTACTAACAGGATGGATGAATTAGTACAAGATGTGACAAGACCTATGTTTTCATAATTCTGTGCAGTTTTTTTAAACCATTCTCTCCAGTGAGTACTGATGTTAGGGAGGTGTACTTTTCCACTGCTCCCCCTTTGTCTTATTTTGCTTATCATTTATTTTGCAGAAGTTACATTATTAAACTGTAGAATAGAATTCCACGTTTCATAGTAACTCTGCTTTAGTTATTTTTAGCTGAGTTGCCCAGCGCTGCCTGCATTAAAAAGGTGTATAAACTCGAGTCAGTATCAGGGCTGTGCACAAGGCCAAGATGGCAGCTCTGACTCAGGAGATGTACATACTGGTGCAGTTTTATGCAATTTGTCAGTATGCCATACTTTCCTCACAAAAGTGTTATCAAGCAGTAATTATATAAATTATAAAGCTGTCAAGCCTTTCACAGCACAAGGAAGAAAATATGCAAGTGCGTATTCCAGATTTCCAGATTCGTACGAGAACATCACAACTCAGCCCATGCATGAGTTCAGCTAATAGCACTGCATTCTGCTGCAAAACACTGCTCTAAATTTCTAAAAATTTCTAAAAAATTTACTGTATTATTATAACGGATATTGGGTGGCACGCACAGAGACAAAACAGCACCACAGGGCACAAAAGGTTCTCCAGGTGTGCACATAATTGGACCCCAGGTAAATTCTCAGCCGTATAATTTCACAGTTTTTGTTTTTATGGTGATCAAACATTTCTGTCCTCAGTTAAACGTGTCAATAAAAGATTTTACAAATATTTTGTTTTATCTTATCATGATATTTTCCTGCAGGTGTAATGAATATGGGTGACAGGTGACCTGACACTGAGAGCTGTGTGGGTTTAGCCCACTGTGCTGTCTCTATTCCTGTAGTAAATGAAGAGCAACTTCTGCGGAGTCAGGCAGTGCAGCACAGCATCAGGGTCCAAATGTGGACCACGAAGATCAGAGGACCCGGCCCTCGGGGAATCGCACCGGAAAGCACCTGGACATGAAATGTAGAGGAAGAAAAAAGGAGAGCCCTTATAAAACACGCAAAGACCTCAAACCTAGCCTTCTCTATATATTTTCATTCTCATTCTTTTCATTTGAAGATCAAGAAATAGCAAAAAGTTAAATAATTCTGTGCCTTTGATCTGCGAACACAAGTGAGATTTCATTTCCATTTTTGATTTTTTTTTCTGCCTTTCTGAAAGAGTGCCAGCATGAAGATTTACCTTGGTGTGCAAATGTGCTGGAATAGGTTAAAAGAAAACCTTGTTGCTCTCCGCAAGCACAAGTGCAGATGTTGTAAAGTTAATAAAAAATTTAGCAATTTTTTCTTCTTTCTAAATCTAGGTTGCATCAAATGGGAGAAAACAAAGTCCATATATTTTGTCCACCAGTAAAACTGCTTCTTTGCTTTCTCTGAAAAAAAAAAGCAAATTAAAATATGCAATTTACTTATTAAGTGGGAATAAGCATATTTGAAAGTGGGTTAATTTGTGATTCTAGAACTTGCCGCGATGATGCATGTCCAGAATTCTGGCTGGAATGGATTGCATATCATATGTATTTGTGTTCCCCTTATTATAAAACAAAATTAGTATTCAAATAATATAATTATATCACAGTAATATATATTTAATAATTTGTTTTTATTACTTCTATCGATTGTGTACACATTACTGATTTATGCACATACACCTAAGATGCAATGAGATCAGCATTCTCCATCCCCTGTGGTAATTTAGATGATCGAGTTTCAAATAAAACAGAACTTGTTTCTGTTCTGCTTTCACCCAAAGTTGCAATGAAAACTGAAAAAAGACACGACGGAACGGGATCGTAACAGCACAAACACAGAAAAAGTACACGTGGAGACCGCAGATGCAGAGATGTGCAGGCAAATACAGCACAGGGCGCACGGTTGCAGTTTTCAGCAGATTTGGTCAAGTAACTAAGAAGTTCCAAAAAGATGGGGCATTTTCCATCTTCCAATTTTCATTCAGTTGAACTGACCCTTGAGCCCATTTCTCTATGAAATCCTTGGTTTTCAGGGCAGCGCTGTGATTTATGTCATCGCCAAGTTCAAACCCGTTCTGGAAATATCACGAGATGGTGAGTTTACCATGAGATCCACTGTTCAGCTTCGGTCGCACTTTTCTGGCCAGAACATTCTTACAGGAACTCCCGAAAGCCTCATGCTGGATGACGCTGAGTCCGTCTCCAAGACAGAGGTGCACTTCTAACCCTAATCGTTTGCGCATTCACATGCAATGTTCACCAGTTTGAAATTTGCTGTGGTTGAGAAACACCCTGCCACCTTCTGCTCCTGTTTACCTTCATTACGTAGCGCAAGAAAAATAAAGACTGGGCACTTATTTATATCACGAATGTGGCTTCCGTCTTAATGTAGCCTGCTCATACAAGTCAGTCTCCATGTGCTCAACAGTTGGCCTTTATAATCTTCTTACCTGTCAGCCTTTATAATCCTCTTTCCCCCACCCAGTGAAGCCTCTTTAGCTCAGTTCTCCTTAACCGGCACAGGTGTTGCAACTAATAACAAAGGATTCATATGCTCTGTGTATTTATGGTAATCAGGCTTGGCCTCCTCTCCTCTCGCCTCCTCCTCTCCTCTCCTTAACTCCTCTCCTCTCACCTCCTTAATTCCACTCCTCTCCTCTCCTTTCCTCTCCTCTCCTCTCGCCTCCTTAACTCCTCTCCTCTTACCTCCTTAACTCCTCTCCTCTCGCCTCCTTAACTCCTCTCCTCTCACCTCCTTAATTCCTCTCCTCTCCTCTCCTTTCCTCTCCTCTCCTCTCGCCTCCTTAACTCCTCTTGCCACCTCCTCTCCTCTCCTCTCCCACCCTCCCCGCCGGGGGACGCGACTGCACTGAGGGATATTAGCGTCGGCAGGGGCGCGCCTGTGATCCGCGCGCCGGGCCCGCGTTCCGCTCCTGAGCGAATACCGCTTGACTTGTTCAATTTGTTTAGAAGCCTCCGTGAGCGCTTTGAAGCCACATGTTTTAGCATAAATCATAACCTGTCTCCTCGCACCGCGCCGCTTTGAAACGCAGCATCTGCTTTCGAGTCCCACGCCATACCAATTAGCAAGGCAACATCAATAGATTGACTTTCTATCATTTTGCATAGGAATCAAGCATTTGTTTGCGGTTTGTGTGAGACGGTTGTGTAGGGTTGTTCTTGGTTCACCGCTTTAAACATTTATTTCCCTCTCCTTTTCCTGTAGGTGCTGCCGAGGATCGCGCGCCATTTGGCGCGTCGCTTCGGCTGACCGATTGAAGTCCTCGCTCGGGTTCTCTGGGTCTGAGGGGCACGAAACCAGGCTGCTTGTTTACGTCTGCCACCTTTTTGATGGCTTGTGTTGTGCAGCGCAGCCTCCTGCTCTGCTGTGGGAAAACAAACTTTCGCTAAGAAAGTCGTCCGGGCTCTGAGGAACATGTCAGTGCTTGTTCCTCTGGGCAGTGTTGCATTCTGGGTTGCGTGTCTGATGCCCCCCATCAGGCCTTGGCCACCTCTGTGGAGAACAGTTATTAATACGATAGTTCGCATGAAGCAAATGATCCCTGGTATTTTTCTTATATTTACTGCCTCGGCACAGTAATTCACCCTGTTTTGTTTGTTTTGTCCTAGCTCGATGCTGTGCCGTAACCTTCTAAGCACTTCTGTGTTGGACATAAACTGAATAATGAATAATAACAAACATTATCAGGTACAACTGCATTTCAGCACCATGTCGGTATTTTGTCTTAACCACTGTGATAAATAATGCTTAACTATACTGTAAGAACCCCGTGTCCTTAAATTATGAACACAACCTGGTCAAGAAGGCTGTTTGTAACTCAGTTTCAGTGCAAATCCAATTATTATACTTGAGCCAATAAAAGCTCATATACTCATATACTCATATAAATGGCCCAAGGTTTTTTCACAGATTAAGCTATGCTGTATGGCCAAAACTATGTGGGCCCCTGTTTAATAACTTAGCTGTGGGTGTGATGCTCAGGTGTCCATATACTGTTGCCTACATACTGTATAGTGCCATATAAAGGATTAAAATTTGCTGCAAGAGATTTATTTTAACATTTTTATATACTTTTGACAACATTAATATTAAACTTATTTAAAGTGGTTCAAATAGAAATGTCATCTCCACAAAAGCATGTTTAATGCCAGTAGTCGAGTTGTTCCACAAATCTGTGCAGCGTTGCTCATCTTATTATCGACCACCAGGTCTCAGTAACAGCAGACTGGCGCTACAAGCCCTACAGGTGAGCTCACTGAAAGCAGTTCCACGTCCACATTCGGTTTGATGCTTCTTACTGCGAGTTCACAGCAGGATTCGGAATTGGGGGTCAGGTTTGGTTCTGAAATATTTTGAAACATTTTTTTCCAACAGAAATGTAAACATAATTTCAAATAAAGAATAAGTTTTACGTCCTCAAAAACTCATCACTCAAGTAGTTGGAACTGTTGTACAGGCAAATGTTCATAGATACAATGAGCATCTAACTGTCGCCACCAAGGCTGCGGAACTTAAATCTGATTTATTTCTTTGATGGCCAGCAAAGCAACCTGGGCCTGGAAATGGATGGCATGGAAATGTATTGTTCTCTTGGCAATATTTTGTATTTCATTAGAGTTTGTTCTCTTTGTGTCATATGCGTCCATTTCTTCACTAGTAAAGAAATATTTTACGGAAACGCATACTTAAATAGAGGTGATCAGATATACAGGAAAAAGTGAAAAAATAGAAGCATAGATACACTGCCCTGCCAAAAAAAAGGTGACACACTTTAATATTTGGTTGGACCACCTTTAGCTTTGTTTATGGCATGCATTCGCCGTGGCATCGTTTCGATAAGCTTATGCGATGGCACAACATTTATTTGCATCCAGAGTTGCATTCATTTTTCACCAACATCTTGTATCGATGATGGGAGAGTTGGAGCGATGCGTATAGTCTTCTCCAGCACAAGATCCCAAAGATTCTCAATGGGGTTAAGGTCTAGACTCTGTGGTAGCCAATCCACATGTGAAAATGATGTCGCTCTCATGCTCCCTGAAGCACTCTTTCACAATTTGAGCCCCATGAATCCTGACATTGTTATATTGGAATATGCCCGTGCTATCAAGGAGGAAAAAATCCATTGATGGAAAAACCTGGTCATTCGGTATATTCAGATAGTCAGCTCACCTCATCTTTTGGGCACATTACGCTGCTGAACCTAGACCTGAGCAACTGAAGCAACCCAGATCATAACACTAAATTCAATCCAGGTGCTGACTTTTTTTTTTGGCTGGGCAGTGTATATTAGCTTCATATACAAAATAAATGACAGATCTTCTTCACAGCAGTTCTGTACAGTGGTGGGAACTGAGATTTGACTGTGAGATTTGCTGGGGGGGGGGGGGGGGTTTCCTCTGCTTGTCACATGTTTCCTCTTTATTATTCTACTTGTGTCCATAAGGCACACATAAAAACATCATGAGGTGCGCAAAAAGTTATACATCCAATGCTTTATTTATATCACTAGAGTCTAACTGTCAAGTTAAGCAAGGGGAGCCCGGCACTGTGAGGGATCTGTACGTCTGATTATTTGATGGACTGAGGGAGTAAAAAGGAGAAACAGCATCACCACCAAAGTTTGTTATATGATGGTCAGACAGATAATAGCCAGGAAACCTTGGTGCTCGTGGGCTGAGCAGATGTCTCATTAATGTTATTATGGAAAAGTTGGAAACATCTTTACTTAAAACATGGAACCAAACTTAAATGGTGGACTTTAAGAGGTTGGTTGAAGTTGTTAAGCCTAAAACAATACTCAGAGTACCCATACACTGCAAAAAAATTTAAGTGAAAGCAGTATCTATCTATCTAGAACCATAACTGATATTGACTGATCAAATAAATTCAAAATAAATAGAAAATAAAAGTCTTCTAGGTGTTATTAATTGTTCCTCATATGACATCTTTCTCCAAGGCAACTTCTGTCATATTTAGGTGCTACTCTACACTCAGCTATTTCCTTATTAATTCCTTATTAATACAGCTGGGTGATTTGTACTTGAGCAGTTCTGCTGGACCATTTTGAGGAGGTGGCAGCGGCTGGAGATGCTGTAGGGGTCAGGCTGTCACTCAGAGGGGCACAAAAAGCTAAAGTGGTCACTCTCATTGCACGGGCAAACAGTAGCTTTTCCCTAAAAGAGCATTTTTCATTTATGCTATGCAAAGAAACTGAAAAAATTAAAAGTGAAAAAATAAAAAAATAAAGTGCCATGAGGGGAAAAGTGCATTTTTCCATTTAAATAAAAGTGAAAGAAAAAGGTCAATATCTAAAGTAATCTGAAAGTATAATTTCTTCAGAAATGTACTTAATCATAGGGCATATAGCAAAAATAACTCACTAGCTCCTACGCTGGAGAATTGGGTTTAACTAAAGATGCATCTGTGGGTAAAGGCAGTTCACCACACTTGACATCTCCATCTTCCACCACCAGCAGAGTGTAATATTAACACGGTGCGATTTTGAGACGGATCCCCGCTTCCCTAAGTATCAAGTCAGCTGGTGCTTTCATACCCTTCTGTGCTATTATTCATTCATTCAAGACGCACAAAAATAGCAGTTGTTTTCAGTCCATTCCTTACAAAACAATTCTGGAAAAAGGCTGGGAGGAAGGCCCTCCGAAAGGAAGAAGAATTTTCCGTGCGGTTGCGATTATTCCAATGAAGTCGGATAAGTCTCAGACCTGCAAATCCTGTTCTGTTTCAATTCAGTGGAGTAAAAGAAATTGACACGACTCGGAATTATGTTCAGCGCCCATGTTAACATGAATCTTGTTGCAAATGTGAGCGAGAATTACTTTCTTTTGTACTTCTGTGCATCTGCTTGCGTAAAGTTGCTCCCCGCCTGATAATTACTTTGTTTTTTCCTTTGGTTTTGGCCCTGTCTTTTCCATTATTGATACCATGCCATTAAAGCAACGTTACTGGGAATATTCAGACTTTATGCAAGGTGTTTACATGTACAATTCTATAAATAAAGAATTTCCTTTTCTCTTCAGCTAATGCCATCATCCATTATAAATGCTCTTTCTGGAAATAAATGCGTGAGAGACTACAGGAATTCTGCCTCTTCAGCGAACTGTCTTTGATGCATGCAAGTGCAGACATGCGGACACATTATTCCTCAAACTGTGCAGAATATTCTCTTCTCAACCTTTTTGTAGTAACAACGAACTCCGATCTTGGGTTCAAAGTCTCCTGTCTCATTTGTCGCTTTTGTTGATCAGTTTGTTCTTCCGCAGAAGGACGTGTTCATCTCGCTTCCTTCTTGTTACCCCCAAAAGAAAATGGGGGACAGCAGATGCATTTGTATTTTAATGCTGCTGTCATCCAGCCTGGAGGTTCATGGTTTCAATGGTTTCACACATGCTGTAAAGCCCACAATGAAAGTATTTTAAATGTATTTAGGTTCGGCTGTCACCATAAACATGCACTCATCTAGAATCAACTCTTTAGTGAGCAGAATTAACACTGTAGGTCACCTTAGATAAACACTGCATTTTTATTATTATTATTATTATTATTATTATTATTATTATTATTATTATATATAAAAATATAACTAAAGCAGAATTTATAATATGCAATGATAATAAAATAGAAATAAATAATTAAAAATAATACTACAATGTATAATATATTATTATAAATTGAACTGATGAATCCGGCTCTGAGATTGGTCAAGCTTCCAGAAAAGATTGGAATTGGAATTGCCTGACCTCAAAATATGTTGTATATAATAATAATAATAATAATAATAATAATAATAATAATAATAATAATAATAATAATAATAATAATAATAATAATAATAAATAAATTGTTCTTGTTATTATTATGTATAAGGGACACCCACAGGGCTTTCCTTTCCCACAAAGTTTCAGTGTTTTCAGTGTTCAGTTTTTGCTTTCATGTTTTATCTTTCTAGGACTTCTCATCGTTTTGTGTTCATAGACCACAAAAACACTATGCATGTGCATGTATCACATCTTGCCTGATGATGTTCTTGTTGAAACATTCCAGCGGCATTAACAGTTTGACTCGTAATTTGGGTTCAAGAAGGCCTGGTAGCTTACGGGTGTCAGCAGAAGGAGTCAACTGTAAATTACATCCAACAAGCGCTTCTCCGCACAGCTCCTCTGCCCCCTCTTCCATATCCAGCCCTGTCTCTCTCTCATTTCGTCTCAGGTAGAGAGGGTGTACGTCAAGCGATTGTTGAACTGAAATATTGATGTGGAGTATCAAAGCTTGGAGTATTACTCCTGTGTTTCCAGAACTAACCGTGAGAAGCTTTGATCACAAGCTCCTGTGATCTGACTTTTTGAAGTTGTAAAGAGTACTGAAAAACAAAATGCAAACAAACTTCAAGTTCCTCTGATATTGATAAAAGTTTTCTTGGACCACTGTGCGTGCCCATGACTCAATGCCTTAGGCCTAGCAGAGCTGCCAATGGCTCTGTGGCCACTGAATGCGAAGCATTTTTGCAGACCTCGGTTGAATGGTCTTGTGTTTTAAATGAATTACATTTATGTTCAGGGGCTGGCATGGTGGAGCACCAACTGGGCAGAAGCTTTGGCCGTGGGCTTGAATCAGACGCTGTCAGTGTGACATCTGCAAGTGGGTTTTTTCCCACAGTCCAAAGATGTGTGTTTCATGAGGGTGGATGACTGCAAATTTCCCTTAGCATGTGTATGTGAGTGGATGAAAGTAAGTGAACGGCATGAAGTGGGGTCCTACGTAGGACGTACCCTGTTTTACTGCGAATGCTTCGGGAAAAGGCTCAAAACTGCTGCAGCTCTGCCCCGCTCAAGTTGTTAAAAATTAAGGATGGATTTAATATTTTAGTTAATGTTCAGGTGAATACAAACCCAGAGCCCAGTGTCTTAAGGCTTTTTGACTGTGTGAATGTTGGCAGGATCATCAGTAGCACAAACCTGTTCAGACACCTTTTCCCTGTTGCTGGGTTGACTCTGAGGCATCACCGCTGAGGGATCAGCACCCCCGCTGTGAAGTGCTGCAGGTTTAACACCTCCATTCAATCTGTCACTGCAGAATTCCAGGCGCTTCTCCTCCAAGTCGTGCCGAAAACATCTTGCGACTTGCTTGACAGACAGGATCTAATGTTCCGGAGATGACTTTAAAGAAAGAATTGCGAGAGAACTAAATAAATATCGATTCAGCTTGAGAGTTTAGCAAGTCACATCACCCGAAGTTGTTCAGACCTTTGACGGCGCGGTAATGATAGCAGAAATTACACTTCGGCTTCTCGGGTCCCCATAATAAAGAAACAGAAAGCTTTATGTGCTGTATGGTGGAAGATTGCTATTATTAAAGGTTTGATTCACCAGATAACTGATCTGAATGTATGCTGAATGCATGTTTTGGTGTCAGTGTCAAAATGGGTCAAGGAAAAATATTATGCATGAGTCTCCGTGCCGAAGGTGCTCGGGTTTAATAATCTGGCCACTTATGGATGTCGGTCTTAAAGGCACTTCAGACAGGCATGCCAGGAGCAACCAAAAATGATGATAATGCAGTTCAAGCATTTGCTTTGATCCCCTTCTGCATAGTCATTTGCATGAAATTGCATTTACGGTTGCCTCTGTTGGTCTTTCGTTCCTTGGTCGGCTTAGCATTTTGCTTTACGCCTCAAAAGAAGCGACAAGACAGTAAATACAAATAAACTTAGCAAAATAATCAGCTATCGTAGCACTTTTTCTACTAAACGGTTAATATTAGCTGAGCAACATCATACTGGTTCTACTGAATAAGAACCGCTGGTTGGATTGTGATAAAATACAAATGGTGTTGGAATAACCGAGGAACTGACTTTCACGTTAGATAAAATGTACGGTACACAATGTGAAGATGTAAGGTTTAATTTAATATTAATTCGTAGTGAAGTTTTTGGAAATGCGATGAATAAGTTGCTGTGAAACATGCAAGCTTTGGGACGTCAGGCTGTAGGCGGCCGCTGGATTACGCTGAGGGGCGGCCAGGAGACACTGCAGCCTAGGGAAGCCTTGGCCTGTCCACGCACCAGACCGCTTCTGCACCGCTACTCACTGTCACATGGCCAGCAGATGATGGATGCTGTGTGACCGCAGGGAGTGCAGAAAATAAGAAGGTTCCATGGCCAGGATCAGTGGTGGGGGGCCATTAAGACTGAGCCGAGGCGTGAAGCGAGCGCCGTGGTTCTGCCGTCGGGAACGGGGGCCGGCTCTCGGGCCACCAAGGCTTACCGTGCAGATGGCCAAGGCGGGACAGCTGGGACAGTTCTGTGGGCTCTGGGTTTAAAGCTCTCCTCAAAGATCTCCATACAAAGGGGCTTGACTGCATGCTGGCTAATTTTCCCTTTGTGCAAAGGTGCTGTGAAACCGTAAATTTGTAAAGGCGGCAAATTCCCTCTTGTTTATCAGCAAGGAAACAACCTTTAGACAATGCTTGCAGTATAAAATTAAAGCACATGCTGGAAGCAGCTTTCTTGACTTTTTCTGATGGTGCAGTGAGAAATTTCTGTCTAAAAAATGTGCTTGGCATCGCAACATTAGCCATTGGATAATTCTGGACTGATCTGTGTCCCTTTGCCTTGCTTGCATCGATTTTCTTCTTTGTGTTTTTACTCTGCATTTTTTATTCGTGCCTGCATTTGGATGCGTGAACAATATTTACCGCCCGTGTGGCAGTAGATGGGCAACTGATGGGGGGGATCGGATCATTTAAGTTAGACACAATCTCGTGCAAATTATATATTGCTATAGATCTGCAAAAAGTTATATGACAATAAGCACAAAAATTCACAGATCAGCGCCTCCGCTGCACTCATTTATAAAATGATCACAACAGGAAGAAAAACAGCTATGAATTTACTGAATGTTTTAAACCTCACGTGTGTAGTAAGGAACAGCAGTTGAAGTGCAGCTGCTATGAATTATTGGACTCCTAACAGCATCCTGTTAAATAAATATTAATAATAATTCTAAAAAAAAAATGTTTCAAAAATACCCAGTAACATTTTCTGGCCATGAGAGAGGTAATAACGGGGGGTTAGCTGGTCTCTGGCCAGAAGAAGGGGATTGATGGGGAGCTTTGGCTGGCTACTTTCTGGCCACGAGGAGGGGTGCAGGGCAGTAATGGGGGGCTTGGCTGGCTATTATCTGGCCAGGATCAGGGAGTGACGGGGGGCGAGCTGGTCTCTAGCCAGGAACAAGGGATTGATGGGGGGTTGGCTGGCTACTTTCTGGACACAAGGAGAGCAGTGGCAGGGGGCTTCGCTGGTCAGTCTATAGCTACGAGAACAGAAGTGATGGGGGGCTTGGCTGGCTGGTCTCTGGCCATGAGGTGGGAGGGATAGGGGGTCTGGCTGCAGTCTCTGCAGCCTGTGGTGTAATGATCACTGGGATCTCTGGTTTCCCTTGGAAATGTGTGTTTTCCCTTGAAAAGTGCCACAGCTGAGGCTGGATGCAGGTCTCTGTAAATGAGGTAACATGGGGAAGGTGAGCGCAACCAGGGAGCATTGTTTCCACAGTTCAAAGTGAGGAGAGAGTTGTTAGCACTTCAAAGGGTCTCATCTGGGAGGCAGCCGGCGCGGGAAGGGGGGCGAATAGGAGGCCGACTGCCTCTCCACAGCAATAAAGCCGACAGCACAAACTGACACAAACACGCGTGATTCTGTGCCTCTGTGTAACCTGTTCTCTGCAACTTCCATCACTGTCACTTCCCTTCATTATATTTTTATTTAATTTTCCAGCTGGCAAATATACTTTATATACCGTCGTGTGGAATCGCGAGAAACCATTTTATTTTTCCGAGATCATTTTAAATGCAAAAATTTAATAGG
Organism: Heterotis niloticus; assembly: GCA_018136845.1. Classification (NCBI taxonomy): domain Eukaryota; kingdom Metazoa; phylum Chordata; class Actinopteri; order Osteoglossiformes; family Osteoglossidae; genus Heterotis; species Heterotis niloticus. Next base: position 2,497,588 of record CM030898.1, read on the forward strand.
CGTGAAGCATATTCAAGTGCTGTTTGGCTGCAAGCGGGAAAGCGGTGCCACTGAGAATGGAATCGCTTCTCTAAATTTTTCGTTAATCGTTCCAGCAACCTTTCATTGTGTTTAAAAGCAACCAAAAAAAAACACGCTAAATATTATGCTCTTTTTATTACCAACAATGCTGTTGCCATTAAATTGCTTTATATAACGCCGGTTCATCTGGATTTGCTCCCAAAGAGCTGCAAACAAATCCGTGCCTTGTTTTTCTGGTGGCAGTCAGACATCTGGGTCCTCATCTCAGCCTTTTATACTTGTTTAATGTCTCTTTTCCAGTTTTAGAACCATTTACAAAGAAGGATTTTTGCAGCATGGGACACTGGGAGTTGGTGCTATGGGGTGAACTGATTTGAGAACAATTCCCCCTGCAGGGTACCAAATGATACGTTGGTGATCAGAGCTGATATTCTTGTGGATATCCAAATAGCAGACTATTGTGTTAAAGTCAACACACTTCCTGTTGTCTCGAATCCCAGAAATCTCACCTTGCTGTCAAAACGGTGAACAAATATTAGCACAATGAAAATGAGTCCCGGGGGGTGATGGCTGTCAGAGTAAATGACCAAAGTCCACATGGGTGCCATAAACTGGCCTTTGGATTTCAAGGCCAGACCATGGCCTCAACTCTCGCCCTCCCGGCAGAAGGATCCCCCAAAAACCGCAACTGCTGTCAGTTATCCTTCTTTGCTGGGGAGCAGACAGCGGTGTGTGACTCGGGCTGGGTGATACACACCTTTCACCGCGGGATCCAGGTAAACCAATGCACCTTGTGTCAGCCGACATCGCTGCCGCTTAACAGGCGGCCTTCACGTTTTTCTGTTCGGTCAGTGAGAAACACAAAATTTGTCTGGATTGATGCAATAGCTTTCTGCTGATTTGAAAGCAAACACATTTTCATTCCTGTAAAACAGAAGCGGGATGACATGAAGGGGAGAAGAGACAGAAGCGGCCAGCGGTGCTGCGAGCTGTGAATGAGCCCCCGACCCCCTGCGTTCACATGCAGATGTGCGGTGACCCATTCGGCACTTCTCATGTAAATAGCGGCGCCCACTTCCTCCAGGGCCCCGGGTGACAGCGACACCTCCGCAGCGCCCCGGCGGGATCAGACCGCGGCCTCCACTTGAACCCCGCGGCGCAGCGGTGTCCCGCAGAGCCGCTCTTTTCGGCGCTTTCATCCGGCTTTTAATGGCGGTTAAAAAAAAAAAAAAAAAAAAAAAGGAGAAGAAGACGGTCAAGATGTCGGGATTTATCATTTAAATACAACCTAGAGAGGGAAAAAAAGGGCTTTGTCTTTTTGACAAAACTTTGCGTATTAACAGCAAAGTGCTCGCATTTTAATGCACACATCCTGTGTAAGAAGGTCAAATATCGCGGTTCATATTACAATTTGCTGTTCGTCTTTACTTAGCTGTGGATTGTGGCCAAGGCCGCTTGCAAAGTTAGGACAGAAATGAAAAATACTTAAAAATGAAGAAAACACGTAACTGTCGCCAACGTCGCACGTGTTAGCGCGGGCTATTCGATAACAAGCCGCTCCACCACTTTTGCTTTCGTTTAGTTTTCGCACAGGCAGCATCCACAGAACGGTACTCACGATGACTTGGGTGCATCGTAACAAAAGTATGCGTTTTGCACGGACAAAAGGTTGCAAGGTTGTTCCGTTATACATTTAACGCGAAAAATGAAGAGCTTTACAAAGTCATAAGAATGCGACAGCGGCTTCCAAATGTAAAGATTTCTAAGAAAAGTTTCTACAGCGCGCTGAAGCATAACGTGAAACGCAAACTATGAAAACAAGAATTACTATTAGTAGTATTGCTTCGCTGTTGTGGTTGTAAATATTGTTACATTATTTAATGGTCTTGACTGCATAATAAATATGCGCACTGTAGTACCCTGTTCACCATTATGTAATGGCAAGAACTGTACTTTCTCCGACCCCCCCACACGCACGCGTGCGGGCTTCATTCACGCCCACCGCATCCACGGCGGAGGACCCCCCGCGGAGGAGAGCGGCGCTCGACTATAAGAAGAGCGCGCGGGCCGCGCGCCTTTGAAACGATGCCGCGGACCTCACGCCATTGGCTGCTCGCCGACTTCAAACGGCGCGGTGGCCTCTTTGAAACCGTCGGCGCGCGCACGGACACGCAGGGACGCGCGCGGAAGCTGCGCGGGCGCGAGGCTCCGAGGCGGGCGCGCGGCGGGCATCGCGAGCCACGCGGGACCTCGCGCGCCTGACGCGGCAGATGCGCGCGGCGTCCCCCCGCGCGCCGACCCCGGCCTTCCCGCGCCGCTCGTGCCGCGGGCGCGGAGGGAGCGCGCGCGCACGCCCATGGCTGCGCTGACGGCGTCCGGGAGCGACAACTTTCTGCGAAGCTTCCTGCAGGTTCGTGGTCGCTCGCTCGCCTTAAAAATGCCTCATTTCGTTTCGTCGAGCAGAAGTTAGAAGCTTAAACTGTGTCTCGTTGCTTCGGCTAGGCGACGCCACAAAAACTAAAGACTACAAAATAGTGTCTAGGCAGTACGAACCTGTCATGGATTACACCTTGCATGGTTACTGCCGCCTCAGAATGTACAGCGTGCAGCTTTGTTAAAGTAAGGAGTTTTACTTTAGAAATTAAAAGTTCTCTATCGTCATTTTTCAGCTCCCAGCGTGAGCTATACGTACCCCGCAACGAGTGAAATGTTAAAGCTCAGTGAAAATAAGAACCGAATGGTTAGAATTAAATATATGTCAGTTTTACACGGCTTCACAATGCGCCTCTTGTTTCTGGAATTGACCAAGTAAGATGTACAGCTAATAATTTTTTAAACTCTTCTTTGCACGGCTGAGTTGTGACTCTCGCTTGGTTAACATTGAGCTGCTGAGATTTACGGTAAAGCTTCACTTCAGGGTTCTCTCACCCAGCTACCTGTGTCACACCTGTAGGACCGCACCCCCAGCTCCTCCCCTGACGGCGGTCCCCACCCCCTGTCCTTTTTGCCCCCCGGGTGTGGTCAGACCCCGCAGGCGGGCTGCAGCTCGGTGCCGGAAGGGCCGCTCTTTCCCTTCGAGGAGGCGGCGGGCGCCACGTCCACCATGTTTCAGCTGTGGAGCAATGAGGTGGCGCACGGCCCTGGCCTGAGCGCCCACCAGATGACCTTCTCGGTACCCAAGGTCCAGTTCCCAGGACACGTGCAGACCGGCCTGGGCGCCTACAGCCAGCATCACCACCGTCACCATGAGCTGCCCCTCACCCCGCCTGCAGAGCCCCCTGCTTCTTACTCCTTTGAGCTCTCGCCTGTCAAGCTCATCCCCTCCCAGATGCAAGGCAGCAACTCTTGTTACCCTCAGCCCAGTAACATGGGCCAGAACTTCACCCCCAATTTCCTCCCAAACTCTTCTGCCAGGCACCACCTCGCCGGGGGTCCCATGGAAGAGGGACAGCAGTGGTGGAGCCTTCCGCAGACTACCGTCTCAACCTCGAGCCACCCGTTCGCCCTGGGAAGGCAGGTCGTGCTGGGCCACCAGCCCCAGATCGCCGCCATCCTGCAGGGCAGCTCCAAGGGCCTGCTGGGCTCCACCCGCCGTTGCCGCCGCTGCAAGTGCCCCAACTGCCAGGCCTCCGGCGGCAGCCTGGAACAAGGCAGGAAGAGGATACACATCTGCCACATCCCCGAGTGCGGCAAGGTGTACAAGAAGACGTCCCACCTGAAGGCCCACCTTCGCTGGCACGCCGGGGAGAGGCCCTTTGTCTGCAACTGGCTCTTCTGCGGGAAGACCTTCACGCGCTCAGACGAGCTGCAGCGCCACCTGCGGACCCACACCGGGGAGAAGCGCTTTGGGTGCCCACAGTGTGGCAAGAGGTTCATGAGGAGCGACCATCTGGCCAAGCATGTCAAGACTCATCAGAGCAGGAGGGCCAGAGGCAATCAGCACACCGTCGAGCCACACGGGGGCGCTAAAGCCCTGCTCGGCAACATCAAGAAAGAGTAGCGCAGCAGAGGGATGGAAACCTGAGACACCCGCAGCGACAATGCACTCCGCCAGGAGACAGAAGGAGTCTGGGTCCGGCCTCCTCAGTATATGTCACATCCTCCCGGGTTGATTTCATTCCCAGTATTCACGCAAAGGTAGTGATCTTGCATCCTCTGGTCTGATTTTTTCCTTTATGCCTCTATATTAGGGGCATCAGGGAGCACAGGGGTTAGTGTTGCCGTCTTTGAGTCTTAACGGCTGCTGTTCAAATCCCCACTTTTGCTGTAGCACCCTCGATCGATGTCCCTAACCTCAACTGTTACGGTCCGAATACCCTGCTGTAAAAATGGGTAAATTGTCGCAAAGTCGAATCCCAACCGTTGTAAGACACCTTGGGCAAAGGCGTTGGGAAAATAAATGTTAATAATAATTGTGAAAATGAACGCCCGGGTTAATGTGACCTTCACACCAGCCTCTGGTTTTTAAGAAATCGCTTCGCAAGCAGGGTTCTTCTGGGTAAATGACCGAAACTCAGCAGAGGCGGTGGACGCGATGCCTACAAGAAAGACCCGAGGAGGGTTTAATGGCGGTGTGGCGCGTGAGCACGAGGCGACAGTTATTCAGACAATTTGTGTAATTTGACCAGCGTGACAAATGGAGAAAAGGAAAAAACACCAACCAATGTTTCCACCATACAGGTGTGCTCTGCTCCAATGGTCTCAGGCCAACCCTCTGTTTTACAGCAATAAAACAGATTTACTGAGCTAACTGAAAAGTGCATTTATAGGCTGAAGGCTTTTGGATGGATCAAATATGCATAAAATGTATTTTCCTTACACCTTTCTGTAATGTTCCATGGAAAATTCTGTGGAATGCAAGATAATAATTCCATGAGAATTTGAGATCGGTATATTGAGTTTATATTCAGTTGAACAAGCAAAGTTTATATGTTAACTGAAAAAAAAAAAAAGGTTTATATATCTTGTGGAATCAAGACTGTGTTGTTCCAAAACAAATATTTGGCCTTTAATAACCAGTACTTTTGCAGCTTAAGTTCCCACAGCTAAACTATGGAGCAGTTGAAATATTGAGCTATTTCAAACAGATTTTCTGGGACTTTGATTTAGTCTCATTTCCTCTAGAGAGCTCACTTTACTTTGTGTCTTCTAACTCTTCTGCAGTTCACCTTGAAATGGATTTTTAATGTAAATATTATCCATATTTGTCAGACTCTTAATACAATGAGATGGCATGCGCAACAAAAATAAAAATATGTACAAGCAACTACCCATGTACTGCTTTATTTTTACTAGTCTAACAGGAAGTTAATGCGAAGATGGGTATGTGTCTGGAGTGTCTTATTATGGGCTATATTTTCCCTGGGGTTTTGGGTTCGAATCCCACCGCTACCACCAATCTGCTAGTAGGGTTTGTGTGTTGGTCAAACTCCTCTTTTTAGGCTACTGGATGTAGGCAGATGTTCTTTTACTCGGTCACCCTTTCCGTTCCCAAGCCATCTGTCCGACACCGTTCACTTCTCCGCCACATTATTAGTCTCAAACAAAAAAGAATGTGTTAAAGCAAATGTGAATTACAAAATGCAGATTCTGGAGTTAGAAAAGGTTTTTACGGAGGAAAAAGTAAATAATGGAGGAGAGCAGTGCGAGAGTATTCTTTTGTGCATTTAAACCATACATATAAATGTCCTTTTGCTTCTTTCTGCTGACTAAACATGTCGTCGTAGATCGCAAGAGTGAATAAGTGAGTTGTGTCCTTGTGAGTTTTGCATGTTACACTTCAAAGCGAAACCAAAGACACTGGACGGAGGGACCGGTTTGTTTTTCTGTCTCCCCGGTTCTATGGTAGCCGTTTGCTTGGTCTTCTTTGACTCAGTGGGACAAACAACAATGACAAATGGAATTCGGCAGTAAATTGAACCCCATCCCCCTTGGTGACAGGCAGGTCCCAAGGTGATAACAGCCGTTTATTTGGATTTACTTTGATTTACCTTGCTTTAGAAACTTGATACTATGATCCCGACATTTTATTAAAATGTAGCCTGCACACAATTCCAGCACTGTCTTGCAAAGTAATTATGCCCCACGTGATGCTTATCTGTCTTTAGCTTTACAAGACATTTCAGTTGTTTTCAGGCTGCTTAGCTCACTTTTGTAAATAATTTCTATTTTGAAGGATAAACGTTTTCCCATTTTTGGCCTTTATGGGAGCCACAGCCTGAACTAAGATGCTGCGTCTTCATCTGAATACAATGTAGTATGCAGGTGTGGCACAGATTCTGTCAAATGTGCAAAATTTGTGCTCTGGTATGCAGTGTGCAAAAATACTGCGGTGGATGCAGTTGCAATAACCGTGGCGTACGTAACAACGATTAAATGATATTTGTAATAAACACCAGTATCTTGCCGATAATTCAAAGATTTTTGACAAACTCCGAGGCAACTTCTACCTAAAAATTGACATTGGGACAAGTGGCTTTGGAAAGATGTATAACAGCACTTGCTCTTAATATCCCTGTTATTACCCCCATTTTCACAAAAACTTGCAGGCTTACAAGATTGGGTTGCGAGGGGTCTAGTTATGTTTTTTCAACATGATTTTTTTTTGTCCAGAAATTGTGTTTCTTTTTTTTCGTAAACGTGTGGTTGTGTTTATTTGTCTTTCAAAAATTCTTTTTCTAGCAGAGCCGGGAACAACCCGAGTTTACCTACCGCTTTCATGGATAACAATAAAATGCACTACATCTGATTGTGGGAGTCGTCCTGATTCGGGATCACGATCGTAAAGTTGCCGTTTCCTATCTGGCGGTCCTCACAGTTGGCGACCCTGATGCTGCCCGGAACAAGAAGTGAAGGGGAGAAGAGAAATATGTGGAAAAGTTGGAAAGTGCTAAGAATCTGTCAATAATCGGAACTAAACTGGAATTTGTGAAAACAACGCGTGCATCATTTTGCAGAGAACTGGCTGTCAAAAAATCTATTTATAAACCTTTGGTGGTTCTGAATTTTTGGACGTATTTAGCGATGAACAAGAAATGTATCGGTGACGCATCACAATCCATGGCAGGATTGCTCATTCGTAAATTCAACTTTTCAGCCCAGGGCAGCAGTCAGACAACGGAGCAGATTACAGGCGGGGCAATAACGCAGACGCGAATGGAACCCGGGGGACAGCTTTTGTCTCATTTGACACTTCGAAGACATCTTATTAGCCGAGGCCCTTGTTCGGTTTCCCATTTATTTGGGATTACTTTTTAAAAAAATTAAACATGCACATTAGCAAATATAAAAGAATTCTTAGGGTCGACAGGATCCGAACTGAGCGCTGACAATATAAACCGTTGAGCGTGCAGTACAACAAGGGATAAATTATTCTTACTGTATAGTCTGAAGTTTGCATATAAGCACAGTTTCACATCAGGTTCAAGTTTTACACATCCTAGCAACTGCTTAAATCTGTGTGTAAGATCTGTACAGTTTATTGTCCGATCCATGCATGACAACATTTTATAAATGAGACCCCTGTTAATACTTTACAGAGAACACAGAAAGAGCCAAAACAGGCCTTCCGCTATTAAAATTGGACCCTCATGAACTACAGTTAATGTCATTAGTTTATATAGTTTATATAAACAAACATTTCTGTTACTTCATATTCATTAGCTTAGCAGGCAAATTTATCAAAAGCAGCGCACACATTTTAACAGCATTTTTCAACAGGTCGGAGCAGATCAGGTTGATTTTTAAATACATTTCCACGATGGGTGACAGTTCTGCGAGACCCCGTCAGCATTTTGGCTCTCTCGCTCCCTCCTCTGCTGGCACGTAGCAGTAAAGAAAGCTGCGACGGGTCAGCATTATGACAAATGGCGACAAAAATGTATTTAAAAATCACTCGTGAAATTCTTTAGTACTTCACTGCAGTTCAAGCATACTGTAACTCATGAAATAAGTATCGTACAAGTAACAGTCCTGTTTTGAATTCATCCAACAAAAACATCAATGGGTGATTCAGTCACTTTGGTGTCTTTCTGGCACTTATAATAAACTGGAAAACAAAGGAGGAGGAGGAGAAGAAGAAGAAGAAGAAAAGGTTTGAAATTCATCTCCAGAATTAATGCTTTTCTTTACAGGGGGGTATTTCCCCAGCATTTTCGATGTTATGTCTTATTAAATTATTTTCCCCATGTACTTGTTGTGTTTAGCATTACTCTGTATGACTGCTTAAAGTCTTTGTTTACCCTCTTTGGTTCATTTTGACCCAGTAAAATAAACAAGATTATAACAATGTGTTTTTGAAGAACACACACAAAAAAAAAACAAAACAATAAAAATGCATCAAAACATTTCCACCTTAGATAAACTTCAAATTATTTCAGTTTGTGTGGTTTTTGTTTATTATAAATTAAACCATCGTCCTTCATGATCTTCTCCAGTCACCGGTTTATGATAAAAACCTTGAAATAATATGACCTACAGTACACCGTTTTTGAAACTTCTACGTTTCCATGTATAAAGAATGCATAGTTGCACGGTAAGTAAAACACAGAAGTCACATAAGAAAGAACCCTTCTTCTAAGTATCATAGTTTTATCAATTATTCATTTCTAAAGCAGAATAAGCTGGACAGGAAATGAATCAGAGATTTTATGTTGTGTCCTCAGGGTGCCCATGCACCATTACTGATATCATCTTCCCTAAACTCACATACAGCAAACATGTCCAAATATATCAAGTTTGAAAAGTGTACAGCTAGTGTAAAATTCCTATATTTATAAACCTATCGCCTGACAAAGGCCTTTATACAGGTTATAGTTTAACTGGCAGCATCCACGTTCTGCACCTGTAACAGACAAGTTTTATGCAACACCAAGATCCAGTTTCTGTGTCACTGTCTCTCAGTGAAGGAATAAGGTGGATGTTAGACAGAAAAGGAAGATCAGGCCAACCTCAAGCCTACTTCTGAATGCACAAATGAAAAACATGCTATTATCGGTGGTCCGTGGGGGGGCAGCTCGATTCCACGTCTTGTGGCCAAAGCGCGTATGTACACATCATGGTTTCACAATGTAGATGCAGACAGATTGTCAATCACGCAGTTGTCCCTCCTTCGGGCGCCCGGAGGCGGCACCGCTCCGGATGCACGGATCCCCCGCGGCCCTTGGCTCGGCCGCGTAGATTCCAAGTTGGCGGGCTGTGGGGTCGGGTTTGCCGAGCGTCGTCTCGTGCCATCCAGCCCTGCTCTGCGCATCGAGTCCAGCTCAGTTCAGCCCAGTCACACAGAATCCCTGCACAAGTTTCTTTGCTCGGGATAAAAGCGGCCACTCATGTGGCTTTAGCAAGACAAATATTTTACATAAGTGTCACAATCTATTTGTTCTTCTTCTTTGATTGTCCTTCCATTGGCATTTTGTTATTTCTTTCGTAAAAGTTGCCCTTTTGTTCTAAAACGCTTCTTACACTGTAGGCATAACGTTGGCAAGCAACTTTGTATTGTGGTCATCTGTCCAGGACACGCATCCAAACACGTACACACAAGCCGACCCAAACACTCGTGCGCGCGCACACACATAAATTGTTCCATTGCTGAGGTTCCACTTTCAAAACAGCCTCCCGTGAGCAATTTATGATGCCCAACTGTGTTGGGGAGAAATAAAAACCTTACAGTAAATCAGGCGATGCCAGATGGTTTTGTACAAAAACAAAATAAAAACTTGGATCAAAGGGTTTACCATTTTGGGTTGTTCTTGTCAAACCATCAGCGAAGGAGTAAGGTTCAAATTTAGAAAAAAAGATGATGAACGACAACTGGAATGGGCGTCTTAATGTCTGGGTGATGGGAGCGGGGGGTGCGGAGGTGTGGAGGACAGCGCCGCGGGGTTGGCGGGAGCAGCGGCTGCGGAGGGAGGACGGTGCGGGACGAAGGAGCCGGACCGGGCGCTCACAGGCCGTCCTCCACCAGCTGCTCCAGGTTGCCCGAGCGCTGACCTGCGGCGGAGCCCGGTGCCCCTCCTTCCACCAGAGTCCCAGGGCCACCTTCGCCTGGCGTCTGCATGTGGGGTGGGGCAGGAAACAGACAGGCCGCTTGGCCAAAGGCTTGTGATGGGACCCCCTCTGACAAGGTTGGGGCAGCTGCTTTACTGTGCATGAAAATCCTCCTGTCCCCTGGCTGCTTCTTAGGCAGCACTGCACGATAAGGAAACCCACGAGGGCAGGTGTTGCGTCCCCTGGTCTCGGCTTTCGGGAATATCTTTGCGATCTGCAGATTCCAGCTCAGCCGCAGCAACAGGATGTTGTGCACACATTAACAGCGGTTCTTGTCAACAACATAATTACCATCTTTACTGCGTCACTGCCCTCCCCCCCCGGGGTGACAAAGTTAACTCTGTGTTGCTCGCAGCGGACGCGGGCAAGCGAATGCGTTCCTAAAACATCTGCTCTTTGCCCTGAAACAGCGCAGCGCATCCCGTGGAGAAGCAGGTGAGACGACGCGGAGAACCCACAATGCAATGGGAGCAGGGCACTTGCCGCACGAGTTAAAAACAGGTATGCGCGCAAACATCGAGCCGCTTTTGGAGCGATGCTCTTCCATAGGTACGAAGACGTCAGATGACAGGTATTCACACCTGGCCACACCCAGCTGACTGCTTTTACACGGGTTGACCGTCCGGAGCGGCCAGGAGAACTGACATCCTCTGCAGTTAAGCCTATTTCCAGAGCTGTAGGAGGATGGACCATTAAATCAACTTTACCTCCCCCCTTCCTCTCAACCCACCCCGTCGAAACTGCAAAAATAAGCTGGACTCCGTTCCTTGGTCTGTCTCCTTCCTGTTTGTTATGTGCCAAGCCCATCCAGCCTGAGTAAATAAGATAACGCGCATGGCAACTGCTTATCTGTCACCGCTGTGTCCAAACACTGGGGACAGTCGCGGTGCTGGACATACAGGACCACAGCATGATGAATGCTCATTATTTATTATGGACAAACCGTGGCTTGGTGTGGCACTGCTGAAAGAGTTGTCCAAATGGGGCTCATCCACTGGATCAAATAGTTATGTAACTGCTGAGCGGCTTCAGTCGTGGAAATCCGGTTCTGGGCGCTCTTCTCCTGAGTAGCCTAGCTGTTCTCTGAAGATCTTCTGGGCTTTCCTTTACTTTTCCTTAACTCAGCTGCAGGCTGCTACGTCTACAAAACCGGTCCCGCCTTCCCTGTCAAAATCTTCTCCCTAAGAATTAAATGCCTCGTGTCTTGTAAGCCAAAGATTTTCATTTGTGTCACTATTTTTTCTCACTGAAGTCTCACTAATGCAACCTGCGGGTTTCTGTCGTTTGCTTTTCAACCAGGGACGTTTTTGCTGGATCGCCGCGTTGCTTTGACCTAATACTATGGCGGTATTACACAGCCTGTAAGCATTATCTTATTTTTGTATGTGCACACTGATTTATTTGGTCAAAATATGTCATTTGTTAATGACGCAAAAAGTAAGTGAGGAGTCAAAGGCTTTTCGGCCTTACCGGAGGCTACGAGAGAGAAGCTGTAGCAGAGGTTTGGCTCCAGCAGGGGGTACTGCATACCTGCTCAGTCTGCAGCCCAGGAAGGCGGTGCTGCTTTAACAGTCCTGGGCTTTGCTGTGGTGCCAGTGGAAGCCCAGCCTGCTGGTTGAGGGCCAGCTGATTCACAGGGGAAGAAGCGGGGTGGCAGTTCAGGTTCGCCTGTGATGGGCGCTGAGGATACAGGTGCGAAATCGGACACCTGGTGAGTCGGGACGTGCGCTTCTCCGCACTTCGCGCTTTGGAACGAGCGCGCATTTCATACTTTGGCATGTGAAACCGGCGCGTTGGAAGAGCGAAATGCAACATTTGGGTAAAATTCACTTTCGCATTCAACACTGCAGCAACTCTAACATCAAAGTTTGTCTTGAAGCCATATTACCGGCAGCAAATATGCTCCAGATAATATTCGGAAACACTCAATGAAAAATATAAAGTATGATTTTTATATATTATAGTTTTACTTTTGCAAAAATATTTGCAATATATTTGGAGATTGTGGAAATAGTCTTCGCGCCATAATTTCATTACTTCTATGTTTAATTGTTCAAACTCCCGGTATTTCATACGTTTGTGTGTGTATGAGTGCATGTATGCGTACTGGTATATTTTTGTGTTTATTTACAGTATGTTTATCTATATTTGTATTTTCCTTCATCTGTTAAAATACTATTACTATTAATATGGATGTAATAATAATGTATGTGCTATATAGTAAATACATAGATGATAGCATACAACTCCCCTCCAGCAACAAACAAACCTACAGCGGTTGAGTGCAGGACTCACATGCACCTGTTATGATAATGAAAGACTGGGGGAGTGACCTGAGCAGCAGCCTTTTGTTTGTCACCAAACACTGTTAGAACCGTGCCAGCCCTGAAGGTCAAGGCACTGAATGGCTTCTTAAAGGGTTTTACCTCCCACTGAGCGTTGAACAACATGCTACCGATGTGAGGCCTGCCTGTCACTGTGAATGCTGGGTAGCGACCAGAGGCCCACCTCCTTTTGCAGGTGCGCGTCCACAGGGCCCTGGCTCGGCAGGTAGAGGGAGGGCAGCGAGGAATTGCAGGCGCGCAGGCTCGGCAGGCGCTGGCGATCAATGGAAGCCGAGGAGTGGGGACGCAGAGCGGCAACCAGCGGGGCTCGAACTGCTCGGCCCAGGCTGTTGGTCTTGTTCTCTCGCCGCTGGTACTCGATGGGAGACTGCAAGGCTGCACGGTTAGTGAGAGGCAGAAAAACAGCTCTGTTAAGGAACTGCGTCAAAGATGTTAAGGTATGCCAGCTGCAAAGTCAGTTCCCCGTTGCGACCTTCTGCCTTGTGCCCCATTTTGTGGCAAACACTACAAAAAAGTAACTGAAATTTAATTTATTTTTACCCAGCTAACATTTATACATAACGCGGGGAGATTTTACCATTCAGGAAATTGCGCTGCGTCTCTAGTATCTGTATGATATCATTCAGCCAGGCTCTGCGGATCTCGGGCGTGGCAGCCTGCATGACGAACCGGGTGGTGCTGCCATCAGCTCCCCGAGACGTGAGCGTGAAGCGGGAGGAGTCGCCATCAGGACAGTCCTCCAGTCCTAGGCAGCTCACCTGGAGGATGGGACAGAGCGTGTGACACACCACGGCAAACGGTCCGCAGCCAGGCCGCAAGCCGGACCGGCAGAGGCATGCGGTATATTATACGCACTTTTGTGCAACAGCACACCCAAAACTTTCGCACGCAAACGGCAACCGCACAGAGACCCCATTATATGTAAATACTGTATTGTCGAGAACACAAGAAGATGTTCTCTTTTTCATGGTTTTTGGAACATTATATCTTATGCTTAGAAAGAAAAATCACATTTATTCATATTTACTGCCGTTACATTTTTAAGGTAGTCTTTTTGGGCTCGCCATCTTTGAACACAACACTCGGTAAGTTTATATTTCTTCACTGCTTGGCAGTTGTTTGGCACCTCTGCCTCATTGACCACCATTATCTTAAAATTGATCTCATAACTCTTCTTCAGTCCTTGGTTAATTCGGTCTAACTTTGAGCTACTTTCTTCTAGACCATCTCGAGGTTTCGCCGTCTTTCGTACTCGCTTGCGCCTGTTGATCGTTTCTGTGGATAACTGACGCCAACGGATAAGTGACGCTACCTACTGCTGTTATACGGTATATGATCTTTTATAGGTCTAGTCCTCTAATATAAGGCAACCCCATCTTTTTTAGATGTTATCTCCAGAAAAAAAAACCGTTTTATATTCAGGCCAATGCGGTATACCATCACAAGCACAGAAACTTCATGGAGTTCAGTTCAATTCTTTTTACATAGTGCTCTTCTCAAAAAGGTTGTATAGCATAGAACATAGGCTGAGTAAACAATGACTCCTATGCATAAATATATACATACATACATACATTCATTCCTTCACATACAAGTCAGCATACAGAGGTACAGAACACTAAACTTTTGGTAGGAATTATTATTTGCTCAAGTGGTCAGGATTATGTTTTCTTTTTCCCAAGTACAAACAGATAAAAGCAGAAGGCGACATACATGGATTCATGAAGAAGCAACCCGATCTCTTGAACAAAATGAATGTTTCCATGAACTGGTTTATGTTTTACCCAGGTTCATATAACACACACAGTGCTAAATACCAGGAGCTTGATTTATAAAGGGGATCCTGACACCTATCTAACCCGTCCTAACCCCCCCCCCCGCACGCTTTCCAGAAGTAAACTCAAATAAATGAGTGGACTCTATCTGTAAATTTTAAGACGGCATCTTCGGTACCTTCAAGAACAACTTATACAAGCAGACGAATCCTTTGTTCTGAAACTGTACAGTCCCAATGAAGATGTAAATGCTTAAATGCTTGTTTTTCATTTGCAACACTGACTGAAGTGGAGAAATCACAGTAAATAGTTTTAAACATAGGGCTCACATATCATGTTGTGCTGTTCAAGTGGTCTTACGCAGCCGTTTGCCAAGAAAGTTACATCGCCATCCAGATGCAAGCAGTGAATTTTAACACCACAACACCACGTGTATGGAAGAAAATACGGCCGATCGAGGATAATGCAGAATGACAATGTTATGCGGGAAGCCAGCAGCATTTGCAGTACCTTGATGCTGTTCTTAAAGATGTATCCTGGAAGCGAGAAGCCCTTCTTCTTATCTATGGGTTCGCTGAAGATGACTATCTGTTCAAAGAGGAAGACCCGTCTCTCCTTGGCACGAGATAAGAAGCTGCTGTCCTGCTCCATCACTGCGAACGTGTCCTGTTGCAGCAGTTTCCCCTGAGCTGTGATCTTCCCCTGTTTCACACAAAAGAGTGAGCTGGTGTTTTAGGCCGCATCACGCATCGCTAGCTGAACGCTGTCGCTCACGGCAACATTCGGATATTTTACCCCCAGAGTAGAACTTTACCTCAAATCCCTGTAAGCGGCCGACATTCATCATGTCATTGCAGCGTTTGGGCACAAAGCACATCACCTCCACCGCTTTCTGTTGGGAAGCGATTGGAAGAGATGGGGGGAGTCAGTGCCATATAATGTAGGACGAGGCATCCATCCTGGGGGAACTGGGGGCACGTGGAGGAGTTTGCATACAAGCAACTCTCAAACAAGCAGGAAAGCACCCATCACGACAGCCACAGCCTTTGCGGAGCAAAATGCTTCTTATGCGTCGCCTCTATCCGTGCAGCAGACACTGCGTTGCTCCACGGCTCCTTTCAGTCACGGCTGTCATTTATGAATTCTCTGACTACGAATCTAAGAATTACTGGGCCACAACAGCAAAATGACTCCTACCTCAAGCTCTGCGGTGTCCGTGCCAGACTTTGCCGAGTACTTGAGGAAATCCTGGGGAAACGCACGAGGCACAGGTTAGTGTTTAAGAACTCCATTATAGATTCGACTCTCTTCTCGCTCAGAAATTCGCTCTGGACCAAATACAGCTGGAAAGCTGATCAACCGCCTTAATGGACAGTAGCTCTCTCCCAAGGCTTGTTTTTGTCAACAGACACGAAAGACAGTCAAGAATTTAAAAAATGTTGGAAACAAAAGCCTAAACAAAACAGACAGCCGAACAGAAACCTCACAAAATCTTTTCGGCTACGCCGGTTCGCTGAGCCACTACTTTATCCGGGCGGTCGTGTGAAGAAATTCGTGGAAGAGGATGTGCGAGCCATTGTTTCGCAAAGCGCCGGCGGGCCACGGCCAACTGCACCTTCAACAGTAGTTGGTACTTCATGATCCTCTGAACGGGCTTGATGAGCAGGTCATTCAGCTGCAGCCGCTCACCCAACTGCTGTCTCAGCTCCTGGACGCACACAGACGCACACCCACACGCTCAGCCGGACGCAGGTTTACGCTCGGCCGCAAGCGCACATCTGAAGAACCTCATCATGAGCCAAGAGCAATAGTCTGGACTTCCATTCATAAAATGAAATTAGATGTATCACATTGTGGTTCCGGTAATGTTAGTGGAACCTAGCTGGGACAAAGGAGCGCTCTGCGGAAAATAGCAGCGGCTTACATTTCATCTGGGCCAGTCATGCAGTTTTTTTTCCACCAAGGATGCACTCACTTCAAAATAGGTCTCGATGTATTCGGACACGATGTGCTCGGACTTGGGCTTGTTCTGACAGTACACGACGTACATGTGAAGTCGCCGCTCCTGAAAGTCAAATGCAGACACTGAGCACTGCTGAGAGTAAACTTCCAGTTCCGGGTGGCTCGGAAGAGCCCTGCCGGGCTGGATGAGAAGCGGCCGGACACCCGGAGACCCAGCACAGCAGGGAACGTGACCTCCTGACATGAGATTCTCTTCACCGCCGAGCGCACACGGCTTCCTCAATTCCAAGCATATCGGGCTCTTCTGTTTACAATATACAGTGCTGGTACAGCTCATCTGCTCGCCTGAATGATGCTCTGTGCAAGCAGATTGATGTATTACTAAATTTTCCAGCAAATAATACATTTCTTGTGACTAACGCAAACAAATGCGTTTGTAAGCTTTTCGCTCCCTTTTTCTCACCACGTGCCCCGATCAGTGTGGCATACATAGGGGGATCGCAGCGACGATGCTGGTAGTGTTCTGAGCACTTGAACCCAACATCTGAATCTGTGTTTGGACAGCGAAACTCAGCCTTGAGGCACAATGGGAGTGACCAGCGTGTCCCCGAACGACTGTGTCATCATGAATGATACTTGTAGTGCTTAACAGGTCGACTTGAAAACTCATGGTTTGGATTTAGTTGTGGGGGAGGGGGGGGGGGCGACTGCTGTTGCAGAAACGCAGTCTTCCGTGACTGTAATTCATGACCAGGCTTATCTGCGGCCCGGCCTGGCTGTAATCCAGCCGTGTGTCAGTGAGCACTGCTTTGCGTGTTATTTTACCGCAATAGCCCCCCTTCCCGTTACCATACACCCCTCGAGGGGGAACGAGTCCCCAGCCACAGCTAAAACAGCAGGCGTGCTTCGGACCTGAAAAATCTGTCACCCTCCGTGTTGGGAAGGCCGAGCCATCCCCTGTGTGCCACGCTGATCTGTGGTTCGTCGCAACTTCTCGTAAGCGAAGCCATGTTCACAGCCCAAAAGTTTTCCCTCTGTTCCAGGGTTTCCCAAAATTTGCTGTGACTCAAAGTGTCCCTGAAAATGATTTCGATAACCTCTGGGAGAACTGTTTCGTATGATATAGTTTGTCGAACCAGTGAGATAAATTAAACGTGAGCACTGAAAACACAGACGTGACCATGAGGCCTTGTGGACATCTCCACTAACGTGCTGAAGCTGTCTGGTCTCAGCGCCACTTTAAGAATGTGAGCTTCTCGTACGCACGTCTTTTTGTTTCCACGCAAAACATTTCACTTCCCCAAGCTGCCGGTATCATCAGTCTTGAGGATGGGAAACAAGACTGTCAGAGACTACGCTTGGCAACCATGCCTTTATTTATTATTAGGCCTCTTTTGGACTTGCTCTGCATGTTTAGCCCCCTGCTTCCTGATCTCTGTGCCCACGTCTGGATGGCAGCCAGCCTGCCGGACTACGGAAAACAGCCGAAGCTCAAAGGGTAGGAAGGCCTCGATAATGAGAAGGTGCACATCCAGCAGCGGCACATGACATAACCCAAAGGGAAGGCGCAAACAGTGTGTTTCTGTGTGGGCTCCGGCCGCCTGTTTCCCAGCCCGGCGCTCTGCAGCTACACGTAGATTTCAGTGGGACTTACGTGCTTGATGAAAAGCTGTGCCAACCTCTCTGGCTCTGCCACACACTTCTCCAGCTCCCCCAGGAAGTAGCTGTTCACAAGCAAGGCCAGGGAGAGGTTTAGGCAACTGAGGGGATAGGTTTTTGTCTAAAACTTGCATACAAACACAGCAGTGTCCCTACAAACACGAAAAGAGGACAGTTCGGCGACTCGAGGATTCCTCACTCTTTATGCCAGTCGTAGATCTGGTGAATGTTCCCAAATACAATTTTGTCCTTTCCCTTCATGTCCTCCGGCACTCCCTTGGCATTCATCGTGGCCATGTAGCCCTGCAGAGAGGTTATACCGAGCCTGAGAAACCAAGAGCTGCAAGGCTTCCTTTGTGCAAAGCAGTCCGTTTGATGCGGACTCCTAAATGTTAGCCACGTCCTCAAAAACTGAAGCGTAAACCATCACACTTTTGTGAAAAAATACAGTCGCAAACAAAAAAGGCTTCGTACGCTCCTGCATGAATGATCAAACCGAAAAACTTTGCACGTTAACCAGTCTGGAGCAGTGAACATTTCTGCTTGGAATGCCTACCTCCACAATGACTCCTAGGTCAGCCACGTAAAGCTTTTCCGTCTCTATCAGTTCCCTCAGGACATACCTGCTGGGACAGGCAAGGTGAGGGGTGGGGGGCAAAGAGAGCAGTGACAGCGCCGATGCGTGCATTCGTGCAATTTTAATAATAACATTCTGACTTCATTTTTAGTTTTTTTTACGTCCTTGGATCACCCTAATCTGACTTAAGCGACTTTTTGCCAGAATGAAGGAATTTTGCTCTAACTTAGTAATGGAGGCGAGTAAAGTGCTGAAGCGCGTACGTGCTTTTCTCCAGAGCGCTCTTCCTCTCGTCCTCGCTGTCCGCTGTGGCCGAAGATAGACTGGAAGCATCTTCTTCCGGAAGCACGCTGTTCAGCGTTGCGTTCTGCATGAACAGAGGCGGCCGAAATCGCTGAACATACATTTCCACTTTCCGCACAAAACCGAAAACCACGAACTGCACTGGAAAAGCGGCTTTTGTAACTTTTCGGAATTGTGTGCGCGTAATCATTTTGTCAGGAACTCAGCTGAGAAAGGGTTTTAGTACAATTTGTTTGTTTGTCGTTGAAGAAATCTGCTAAAATTTATTATGTGAGCGCAGCTGCCAAGTCCGCCTTTTAAATTCTGTCATGTTTAAGGTATTATTGACGTATTAGCTATTTGAGGCCGTATAAAAGTGGCTGCGCCTCGTGAGTCACAGATGCTATTAATAAGGTGGCATTGGGTGACGTCAATGTAACCGCAGCCTTCTATCCTAACTGCTATTCATGGTTCACCGCAGACCCTTGGCCCGGGACACTTTACCTACACCTTAGATTAAAGAAGTCTTCCTCCCGTTGGCTACATGTGATGCACATTATTTTACCCTGGTAAAACGGTATCGGAATTCAGCGAGAAACTTTGCTGTCTATGCCTACGCACGTTCCTTCTTGTTTCTACATTATCTGAATTTTTCAGGTGAACTTTAGGACTTAAAAGTATTTATCATCCTGAGGGATGCAGCCCAAAATTTATTTTAAATCTTTCCTGCAGAATACTGAGTAGCGTTCTATATTTTATCCGCTGAAAAGGACTTGCTGAGTGCATTAACACAACCCTGCCAGACATTCAGGACTGAAGAGGCATTTCGAGACTTTTTCTTTTCATGCCTCGACAAAACTTGATTCCCATTCAAATGAAGTGGTGTCTCAGGCAAAAAAGCTTTGTAATTCTGGAAGGGTATTTTTCCTTGTCGCTGTGTTTGCTCATTACCAGAGGAAACTCGGCCACTTGTGGGTCAGTTCCACGAGCAAAAGTCAGATCTTAACCAAACACAAGCCTCCTAGTCAGCGCAGTGAACAGGAAATGGGGGGCCTGAAGACACAGGGCAGAGCAAAACAAACCCAGGCGGGGATTCATGCGACAGGCAGCAGGAAGTTTGCAATGGAGGCAAGAACATCTCGGTAGATTGTCTCTTCCTACATAACCGTCGCTATTCTGCTTCCCCCAAACCCAGGGCTGTGGGCACTATAGGCCAAATGAATTCCTCAAGAAAATGTGTTAATACCTGGAACAACATCTGAACAGGCTAAGACACCATGTTCTGGCCTTCAGTGCAGTCCACATAAGTAGTGCATGTTTCTCTTATTCTATCACCAGGCCACTAGCAAATAATTGGGCCTCTTCATTGACAAATTATTGGAAAATGCTGCATAGAGAGATAAACACATATTGAGAAAAATACAGTTCTTAGGAAAACCACAAAGTCTGTAGTGTGGTGAACCAGACTGCAGTTAAGCCTGTGTTCCATGGAAAACGGCACCATATATAGATTTTCAGCGAACATTCGGACCAAAATGCACTCAGATCATCATTTTGTAAGAGTTTTTCGGGTGAAACGTGTGCAGCAGACACACCAGGAGCATGGAGGAGTGGGCACGGGGTGATGATGAAGGCAGAAGGCGGTGCTTGATGGCAAATGGGAAATGGAATTGCAGTGAAGAGAGCCGCAAAGCATACAGAGTGTTGCAGTGATGCAGGTTGCCAGGGTGACAAGAGGAGAACAGTCCGGTGGTGACAACAGACAAATGATAACAGGGACACAGCTATCTGTGACTGAGAGAGGTCAGGCAGAGGTAGACAGGTAAGGACTGACAGAGGAAAGACCACTGCCCTGTCGAGACTGCAGTCAAACAGAGAGCCGTGCTATAAAATAGAGGAAACCCATCTTCTACAGCAACCGACTGCATAATGCACTGTATCTACTTCAGCTGGGTTCTCCTCTGGAAAAAGATTTATAGATAACATTTTGTCACTTTAAAATGGCCCGTTTATTTTCTAGGTTTTACGTCTTGACGGAGACAAATGCTTGAAAAGGAAGCTGAAAAGACTTTCCGGAGATTTTTTTTTTCCTAAACAGGAAAAGGAGGAAGCGTCTGAAATATAATCATGACCTCACACTCGCTCCTAGATGTGTTATGCTTGCAATCTTTGTTTTCGTTGACCTTGTTGACGTTGGTTTGCAATCCTGCGTGCGCTGTGCGGGCTTCCTTGCCTAACATAACTCGTTCTCAAAGGAGGAAGCCTACATAGACAGAGAGTGCGTGCAAATGTTAAAATTTGAAAAATATAACATTTTTCTTAGAAAAAGCCCAAGTGGGGGAAAATCAAACAGCACGCGTTTGGTGACGGTTCGAACTGCCGATGTACTCTACATGTAAGGTTGCCCCCCCCCGAAGGCCATAGGTTACGCACTGCAAACATAATGGAGCAAATAAAGTCCTTACTGCCTTATGAGGAGAAGGCCGCAGTCTACCGGTGATGAAAATGTACGGTCCGCACATCAGCTTCCAAATGCTGACTGATTTTGCGCTGGACCGCCCAAATATTTACCCTTAAATGAAACTCCTCTCAAACAAACACCAGAATCCTTCAGTTGATCCTTGTTTGTTCTTGACTCCGCAGCTCAGACATTCAAGTTCTGCTGTGTTCTGGTCCACCGAGCTCTAATGCTCCGTGTCACTGCAAGGAACTTAAAGTTTCTCTGCTGAGCAAGTACAATAAAACATTAGCCTTCCCAGGCCTCTCTGTTCAACCTCAAGAACCCGACTAGAGCAAAAGTCCCTCTTGTCTCTGGTTAGACAATCCCGACCAGAGAAACTCCAAATTTTAACTTTCTACACCAATTGCAATGGATATCAAATATGCATTCATCCGATGCTGATCCACTTCTGGGACTAAACCCTAAGCTGCATAATGGCCTTCCATGTGCTTGCTAACAAGGGCCTTCAAAATGGAGAACCTTAACCGCATTCACACAGGAGCTACAGTGTGCACCTGCGAATACAACGAACGATTATTCTGCCTAAAAGGTAAGAGCAGGAGTGAGGTCTCAACCCCAGCACTGTGGTCTTCCAGTGTTTTACATCTAAATGCTCCTCCGGTGCTCCTTGCAGCTTCCCGCTTGACTCTTCGGGCTCACTGCATCATTACTTCCAGATCCAGTTTACTCAGTCATTCTTCGAAAAATCTGGCTTTTTTGTTGTCTAATTTACAGGGGGTTTCTAGTAAAGTGTGAGCTCACTGCTGTGGATTTTTCTGCAGGGTTTCATGCTAAAGTAGCGTAATGTGGTGTCCTGCTGAATGTTCTTCCCTGCTGGCTTTTTGGTTTCAAGGATCAAAATATCCCTTTTTTGCTCTGACTGTTACCATGTGTTTCGTAGCCTAGCATCCCGTGTTTCCATAATGAACTGCAGACCGCCACCATCCTGACCAGGATAAAGCGGTTAATGATAAGCGATACGGACGGATGGATGCTGGCATGTGATCGTACATGCGTTCCTGACACTTCCTGTATACCTTAACTATTTTGATTTAGCTTGGATCCCTTTTCATTCAACCAGTTAAACATGTTTATCGGGGCGCGGTAAGTGCCATCGAGTCAAATTTGACTCATTGATACCACTTGTTTGGTTTTGATGGCAAAGGATGGTACAGAAGAGGTTTGCCGTTGCCTTATTTTCTGTGTATCTATTTGTTGTGAAAAATAGGACTGCATATGAGCTCCACATACAGCACACTGAGCTGGACTCAAACTTAAGACAGAACAGCTGAGGTGCTATGAGACAGCAATGCTACCTGCTGTGCCACCATGCCTCCCCATCTATAAATAATCATTACTGTATCCATTTCAAGGATCATCGGTTAATATCCAAAGCAAGGGAACACAGAACAGAAATAATAATAAATTAAATTTATATTTTTCCACTCAGCCTACACTTTTCTAGGGTTTAGCAGATGCTCTCACAATGCTATAAACTGCACTGAGCTCCCTTCACTTATTCACTTATTCATACAGCAGGGCAATGTGACACACTTTTTTACTCACACACTCACGTCACAGGCAGCTTAGAGTGAGCAATTCAACTAAGAAACAAGTCTATGGACCGTGGGGGGAAACTGGAGCACCCAGAGGAAACCGACGCCGAACATCTAAAGAACATACAAAGTGCACGCACGAAGAGCTGTGTCCAAAATGCATGTCTGTGTTGTTTAAAACTCTCAACTGCACGAACAGTAAAATCATAAACAAAAGCAGTATTATATTTTATCCTTAAATTATTATCTCGACGGTACGTAACTAAGTGAATTTCTGTGAATTCGCAGATAAAGTTGAAACACGTCCTGGATTTGGTGTTTTAATCTGTAGAAATGGGATTATTTTAATGCTCACTTGAACTCCTGCACATATGCACAAAGCACAAAATACAGAAGAGCTGGTGCAGCGGTTCAGAAACAATCTGCAGAAAATTCATTGCTTATTTATACAAGTAACAGTGCTGTGCCCACATATTTCTAATTATATCACAGTGGGACACAGCTGCCTCCATTCATTTCCAAGGAACACGGTCAGCGGTGCATAAGCTGTGCCGCTGCCATCTTGCCAGCTTCCCGACAACTACGGCACCACCAGCCGAGCTCACGTTCGCCCCACAGAGCCACGGCGGGAAGTAGGACTTCAGACTTCACATTTGTGTCACTGAACACATCGCTGCTTTCCTTATCTCTTGCGTCTGGGCAGAAGAAACAACCTCGGCGATCGAAATGTGGACTTCTGATAAGCTCGGCTGATTTTACAAATATGTGATGCATTCGTTCAAACTCCTTGAAAAAAGTTGAACGTTACGTGGACGTTCACTAAGAAAATTCCGCACGTGACCGAATGCAATTCCTTGTGAAGCGCTTGGGTTGCCAGCGTAGACTTCACCTGCACAAGTTACCTTCCTCATTGTACCTGACAAGCTGAATGTTTGGAGCAAATTTTTGACGACGATATCCTAAATTTATGAGCTCTTGCAGCTGGAAAAAGCTGGTTTTTGTTCCTTTTTTGTACGGACAAATCATAATGTTACAAATATTTTACCACTGTGGAGTTTTGAAGTAGTTCAATACTTTAAAATAAATAATTTAATACTTGAAAAATAATTTTAAATTAGCAATTGATTTTAGCAGCAGTACAGCTATGCATAAGGGCAGTATTATTAGTATTGCTCCATCCTCGAACCCCTAACATAATTCTTATTTAACAGTAAGATTTTTTTTGCATTCTTACTACGATTATCTCAAGAGTGATGTCATTCAATGCAACCATTTAATGGAATCACAGGTAATGTGCATGAGCAGGGATGAGCATTTTGGCTCTGTCGCCATCTGACACCACCTTCCTGTTTCCATGTTCTGTGCAGGACCCCCAAGCTCAGGATTATCCCATGCTCGCTTGGGTTATTTGTTCACCTCTGCTGCCACACAACAAGTTGAACTGTTCAGCCTGGGACCATCAATTCTGGATGTAGATATAATATTAAAATCCCTTGTACTCTGCTGTTTGTTTGTAGGGGCTCTTTAGGGTCTCCATCCTGTTTGGCAGCCAGATGCACAGACACGGTGGCGGTTATCTTTCACTGTCTTTCAGCTCGAGTAATGAATCCTGGCAGCAAGTTGTTCTCTGCTTCGGCGCTGAAGTAGAAGAGTCTGCTGGTGTGGTGCTATATCGACTGGTGCTATTTGGCACAAAATATTTGTCACCTTTGGGCATAGGGGTTTATGCGTGTGAGTGTGGATCTTTATGTACCTATGTGTGCTTGTGTGTGACATAGCCTACCTCTGTGTGGCCCAGGGTGCCATTGCCCTGCAGCAGCTCAGAAAGCAAGCCGTGAGATGGTGCGGTCGGTGGAGTTCCATCCCCAGGATCAGTGGGAGCGTCCCTCCCCTCCTGTAACACACACACACACACGTGAAGCCAAAGGTGACCCCAGGGTCCACATGTCCAGCACCTACAGCTGCATGGTAAATGGCGTCAAAAGGTGTCCAGTTAGTTCTGCTGAACCGTGAGTCCATCGCTGTTCCTTACCAGCTCTTTGTCCACAGTGGGAAGGATTATGACATCATCCTCTTGCCTCACTGTTGTTCCCTGGCTGTCTTGGGGAGGCGGCGTCTTTCCGTCTGGATGGCGGACCTGCCGATCACCTTTGCCCCCTCCGCCGGCACTCAATTTGCGCACGGGGTTGGTGAGCCATTTTTTTAGGGTGCTGACAGAACGGCGAGACCCTGGGGAGCTGGGGGCAGAGCCACCCGAGGCCTGGGGGGGTAGGGAGGCCACAGAGGTGGAAATGCTGCCCTCGCTGCCCGCCATCGAATATGACTCTGTGGGGGGTGGAGGCAGAAAGAGAGAGATGGGTGCTGTGGTCACCGAAGAAGTCATAGCTGCTATGTGAGGTACAGTGAGGGAACACGGCACTCGTGCCACGCAGGTCGAGAATCAAAGAGTAACAGAACTAGCAGGTATAAAACAGCACCTACTGGCAGCGTTTGCCAGCGAATGATGTAACAGTCGGAGGAGGAGACCGTGGGTGAGGACAGCGGTGCTCCGAATCGCACGACTGAACTGCTGAGTGGAAGGAGGAGACAAACCTGAAGCCGTCTGCAAGCAGTACATGGTGCAGCTTCACGCATTTTAACTGGCGGTTTTTGTTTCTTATGTGATACAGGACGCAGTTAATATCGAAATATAACCTTCTAATTTTCCATATGAGTAAAGAAAAATTGCTGGCCACAGTTTGGGGCCTGGGGACCAAGTTTGCTTTCTGAGCTTTGTCTCTTACGCTCACACTTGAATGCTAGAGGGCAGATGAGCCAGCTGGCCTTCGATCGCGGAAGTTTTCTGGCCTCCCCCTCCATTGCTTTCTCATTTCCCCAGAAATTTCTCTTTAACTGTCCAGCATTCATTCTGCACGCATCTAACTGCGAGGTACCACCAACACCATTTGCTATTTGGAATTTCTCCAATGGACTGGAACCGCATCTGGGCTGCACCCTGCCTCTCCCAGCACTCTGCTTCCAGGGTGGGCTCTGGGCCCCCTTGACTCTTGCCTTCAGATATTTATGCAGAGCGAGAGAAGGTGAGCATTGCAAATTCCAAATAAGTGGTTCGGTTACTAAGTCTTAAGACTGGCTGTTATACGGCGCAGCTGTGCCACCGACGGCTTGCAAGCACAGTAGCGCCGCACGGTGGATCTTACAACTAATGTTGCCACGTATTGTCACACCAAGCGCAGCGTCATAATCCGCAGGCAAACGCAGGAACATCGAACAATTACTTGAGGTGGCTTCTCAGGGATGGAGAGATGGAATAGAAAGGCCCGGTTTCAGCCACCGTGAACAAAGTCAAGGCAAGCTCAGCGGAGGAGCTGCTATGAGCTGTGCCTGCATCCCGGTGTGGAAGGAACTATGTGCAGGATCCTTTGAGGAGCACCGACAAAATTTACATTGCAGCACAGCATCTGGTACAGGCACTTAGTCGCCGGTTACTATAGTAAATGCAAGCTGTGCACCCCGTTGCGCTGCTGCCTCACAGCACCTGGCTGTTGGCTCAGATGTGGGTTCAAGTCTCTCAGTGGGTCTGGAGTTTGCGTGCTCTCACCATGTTTGTGTGGGTTATGCCCGTGTTGTCTGGTTTCCTCCCATAGTCCAGAGACTTCCTTATTAACTAGTGACTGTAAATTGCCGTGTGTGTGTGTGAGTTATGTTGCTCTATTGTGCGGATGGGTACGTAATTGAAAATAGGTTGGTGAAACATATCTATGATAGAAACATATCTATCATCCTAAGTCACTTTGGCCAAAAGAATAAGCTAAACACAAACCGATAATTTGTACGTATGTAGTCAAAGGTTTTACCATTAAGCACTATGACTTTAAACAGTGGTGTGAGGTGGTCAGGGGGGGGCTGGGTCACTGTGTTTGGCCATCTTTTGACCCTCGATTGCTAAGTATAGTCCTCGTACGACTCATCAGCTCTGACGCTGGGGACGGTGTCAGAGACCATGGGAATAGGCCAAGGGGGCTGGGGTGGGAGACAAGTGTTAATCCTCACCAGAGGAGGATCATTTATTGTTCTTGAGCCCCCTGTAATCCTCCTGTCTTCCCACACCACCGTCTCCTCTCTCTCTGGTGCAGTCCCTCAGCCCACTTAGCTCATTCCAGTGTGACTTCATATAGTATTTGCTGTGACAGTCCTGACTTCTCTACCCGGGCAGGTAAAGCAGCCCCTGAAAAAGTTCCCATGAGGCCACATCATCGCCAAAGCGGTGAGAGCAACATCTCAGCTTCTTTACTGGAAAGACCTCTTCAAGGCCTGTACAGACGAATTTTCTTGTCACAAAACTGCAAAGTCAGATTAAACACGAGCAAAAAACCCTTTGGTGGTGCTGGTGGTGTAAATGTGTCGTTTTCAATGCATTTCAGTGGAACTGGACTGCTCTGTTGCCCTCAGAGTCGTGGAAGGTGGTAGAGCTTCAAGTCTGTGGAGTGACAGCGATATGAACCGTCTGGTGATTCAGTGTGACTAACAGTGACATAAGTTTGTTTCAGCCAAGAGTCGGCAGGGAAGCTATTGGGGAAAGAGCCATAGCGCTTGCCGAGATGCGTTTACAGAAAAAAATGGACGAGAAAGCCACACTGCCGCTAGTCCCCCAAGGAGCATTTTAGTCAGTTGCTTGGAATGACTCTTGGCTTCAAAGCCAACGTCGCCTTGAACCAGACAGAATCATGTTCAAAGTCTCAGTGTGCCTATAAATGGCTATGAGTTGTTCAGAGTGTGTTTGAGTGCGGATGGTTAATAACGCTCAAACACAAAGTCGGGGATAGAGCAAAATTCAGCTGCAGCCCAGATGGATCCGATTATGCATATCATGATGGATGTGGCTGCTGCTTTCCACTGCCAGCCTGTATGACTGCAAAACAAGTAAATATTATATGCTGGTGAGACAGCTTTCTTAGGGATGGATTGTGTTTTGGCTCAAGTGCCTTAAGGATTTCAGCGTCCAAGCCTTTTGGAGCGATCCCTCTAAATGAGTGTCAAAAAGCCACCGAAGAGCCCAAACGGGGAATGCGAGGAGTTTCGTGCTTTAAGAAGTACAAGGAGCTCACGTGACATTTCTGTTATTCTGAGCGCAGTTCTTTAGTAGCCTTTTAGTATTCAGCAAAAGAGATGCAAGAGAAGATGAGATAGGAATATTAAATGCTACTGTACAGCTCCTGGTCTGTTTTATGCTCTTAGTTAACAGCGGTGCTGGACTGAGCGACTGATCCATGAGAACTGCGTGTCTGCAGCTGTTTTTCTCAGTTGATGAAATGCATTTTTGTTCTCTCCGAGTTTAACATTTTTTATAGAACAGCATCTAACAAATGTTGCATGCATACTGTAAATTTTCAGTTGAAATTCTTTGTATCACACAGCACTTGCATGCATTAATATCCTCTTTCTTTCACCCTCCATTAAAATCTAATATGAATCTGGTAACTTTGCTGAAGGCTGAAGAACATTTCCTCGTGACTTTCTTACCACATTAACTCAAAATATTTTTATCTTCTGCACAGACCAAGTTTCATGCTCTGTATGCTTTTGAAGTGGCTTTGGAGACCCACAGGCGGGGACAGCTTCTAGGAGAGCAACGCAGCAACCTGAGGGCTAAGAAATAAACGGCTTGTACGAGTGCAGGCCCTGCCCAAGGGAGCTGCGGGATCCTCCGAGTCG
Source organism: Heterotis niloticus (assembly GCA_018136845.1). Lineage (NCBI taxonomy): Eukaryota > Metazoa > Chordata > Actinopteri > Osteoglossiformes > Osteoglossidae > Heterotis > Heterotis niloticus. The sequence goes on from CM030898.1 coordinate 2,526,024, forward strand.
GTTTCCTCCAGGACAGAGGGAACACCAGACAGAGCAGTAGAACCCATCGACGTGACAATGCTGTTCCGCACAGCCAGAGGTTTGAAAGCACAGCATGCAGAACTTCGAGGTGAAAACTGCAGTTTTCAACCCTGACTGAGGCTAATGTTTATTTTATTAGTCAATCTGATCTTTTTGCTTCTCTTTTTGCTCTAAGATCTCTCGGCCGCTGAGCCGTCAGGGTTTTGCAGCGTCACCGAGGCAAAGGGCCGAAGGGCTGAAGGACCTTCTGCTTCAGCCTGAATTAGAGAGTGGCTAAGGTGAATCCAATAGCTAGGATTATAAAATAGTCATAGTTCGAGTATAGAAAGAGCGGACGACTTACATTTGACTGGCCAAAATATGAATAATTGTGCATTTTAAGCATATCGCTGATATGGTATGTTAGAAAATAAAGGATATATTGGCCAGTATTTGGAAAGGTTAAAACTGTTAATATGAGGCAGAAGTATATGTAAATGGCAGATATGTCGAAGCATCTATCGAAGTTTATTCAGCAAACCCTTGCGCACTTTTTATTAAATTCCCATTACAGAAGCATTTCCCAAACATTAACTGAGGTCTACTGAGTGGTCACACTGTTGAAAGCACTAACTTATAGCAGCGCACCAAAACCGTCCTGGCACTGCGGCTGGAGCACCTAAAATAAAGCAGGCCTCGGCCAAGTTGGAACACAATTCATTTGACTAAATTGCTCCCCTTTCAGTAATGTCAGCTGTTTCTGTTTTAAAGACAAAGATTGCCTAGATCTTGTGTGAAAACCTGTTTTATGTTTGCTTATCTATTGTTTTTCCAAATGCACCATCATTGCAACACTTCATTAATAAGCCGTCCAGAATAAAAACTGCCTTTTTTTGCTCGTAAAAGCACAACCCTGCGCTTTATCTTCATAACCTCAGCTTCGCTGTCGGCCTGAAAGAATCCACCTGCCTTTGGGACTTCAGCATAATAAGAGGCCACAGCCTGCATTGCACTGCACCTACAGCTTCAGACTGTGCCACCTCCAGGGAAATTATGAATCGTATCGAACGTGGTATCTTCGGGCCGTTTGAGGAGTGCGCCCGTAGAGGTTTGTCACGCGGCGATTGTGCAAAGGCGCTGATTCATCCTAAGAACTTTCCTGAGTAAGAGGACCCTCAAGGCCGATAGCTCATATAAGCACAGTTCCAATTCGTCTGTACAGATGTCCTTCTGGGCTGATATCCTTGCATGACCCTCATTTTTGGAATCACTGACTGGCACTCCTGACAGATGAAGTTGTGAGAGCACCATCTCATTGTCGTTCTCCTTCTTGCCAGAACTTGTTTTGTGCCTTTAAAAAATGTTATCTCTGATTCCTTTCCCCCCTTTCGGATCATGAATGCTGGCAAATAACTGAGCCGCATGGCTTCTGAGAGAGCTGACATTGCTGTGCCACATTGCTACAGAGAGAAAGCCATCCCAACACTGAACCTGCACCAACCTGTCCCCTGCACTGCCACCTACTGCAGTGCAGCAGAGGGACAACCCTGGGGTTCTTCTGGCTGGGGCTACACCTCCTATGCGGCACTTCCTGAAAGATGCTGAGGTGAGCACTGAGCTCATATAGCCGGGGACGAGGTGTAAACACCTACCCTTCATCCCTAGGGGGGCACCAGGCGCCAGGTTCCGACGCAAGTTTGGCTGTAAGACAGCATGGCTGAGCTAAGGTGGCCCGAGAGCACCGATGCGGCTGTAACTCGATGCAGTCATTGCCCAGTTAACATCGCTCGCGGCCATCGAAGGTGCGCTTTTACAGCCGTGATTTTTGACCACGTTCGCAGATGCACGTTTCAATGGGCACACTGAGGCCATTTTCTATTGAAACTCACGTCTTTGATGAAAACTGTGCAACCTAGCGATAAAATGTGCCTCTGCAGTGGGACCGCAGATCTCGCATGTGAATTGCTTGCACAGCGATTTATTGAAAACACTAAGCAAGTAGCACAGCACCCGTACGAAAGCGCAAAACAGGAGCTTCCGGCAGCGACCGCATCAACGTCGGTCTGAGCTCCAGGAGGAGCTGACGCTTGTTCTCCATCGAACTATTAAGTACTATGCTCACATCCACAGCAAGTACTCCAGGAGGTGCTGTGGCTCTGTTCCTTCATGCTGCAAGTATTTGAGAGCTTTTAAGTTTATTTTGCATCCCTGGGGCTTGTTTTTAATGTGAAATAAGTTATTTCAACACATTAGTTCTGACATTAGCATATATTGCCATTTTCTAAGTGTCTGGCTAAGTCATATGGCCTCGGAAGAGAGGGGGCATCACCCAGTCCTAAACCTGACAACAACCTGACAATGACTGTACTTTTTCATTTTCATGTGCACAAACTAATGTACCCTGAGTGATGGGAACAGGTAGGTATCCCAGAAAGATGTCGTGAACGCAGGTCTCAGTGTCACAGCGGAGAAATCGGTGCAACAGATTCGGCAAGTGTGTGCGACAAAATCCTGACCCAGACCTCTGCGGTGCTCGCATCTGGATCAGCTGTCCACACTCGCAGGGATGTGACCTCTAAGCGCGGTCATCATCAGCTGTCGTGCGGCCAGGCATCATTCCTGTTTGAACAGCAGCAGCCGCTCTTCCTCTCCTGTACATATAGTCTTGTCTCTTAATCTCCAGGTCAATGTTCATGAGGGCGGCATAGAAATGAAGCTGTTATTTAATGTGAGTGCTTTGCTTATTGACACACAGTCATAGCCATCAAAACTCACAAAGGTCAAATGCCAATCCAAACTGTTCCCCATCTGGCTTTCCGCCAAATGCCGAACAAAGGCACAAAGATAGATGAATGACATGATGTACCTGGTGGCATATATACGTACACCGAGAAGAAAAGAAACACTTGAGCCAATTCGGCGCTGACATTTCCATCGGTCTGAGAGCTTTCAGAAAATCCCAGCACCCAGCTGGCTTGTACTAGACTCACAGCTGGTTATCTGGCCATCCTCGGTGCCTTTAATACCTTTCTTAAATCTTACGGATTTGCACCCCTGTCATTTGTCTCTGCTGTGACACTTGTCTAGGCTGTGAACTGAATTATGAGCTAATATTGCCATTAATGCACTTCCTTCTGCAGCAGGAAAAAATACTGTGAATGAAGCACGTCTGAAGCAGAGCCCTGACATCATCGCCCGCCGTGGCTGTAAGAGCTCGGAGGTTGGCATTAGATGCTCTCAGTGCGGCTGAGGCCGGGGGCTGCGGCGACATATGAAAGGACAGATGCACTCACGGTCCGGACGGGCTCAGAGCCTGCTGCTCCGCCTGGAAGCACCGTGCAGCTACGTGCCTGACGGGATGGAGACCTTGTGTGCCGATCACAGCGACACACACTTCAGCTATCAGGCTTCTCTCTGTCTCTCGGTGATGCACCCACACCTGTGGAGATGCTTGCAGCTCCCAGGCACGCACAGCTGAGTCTGAACAGCCGAGGTAACAATAAGGAGGTAAATATTTATTCATTCAGCTGACACTTCCCTGAAATGACTTCCAATGAGTCGCCCATTTATACAGCCGGGCAACTGTTACTCCAACAATTTAGGGTAAGCACCTTGCTCAAGGGCAGGAAGCGGGATTTGTCCCTCTGAGGTGCTCGCTGCACACATCAGTCATGAAAGAAGAATCACGTGTGAGAAATAAAAAGGCCCTCAAGGAGCAAAAGGGCTCTTCCTCGGCGTTCTCCGTATGTTAGTGTTACGAGGCATGGTGTGCATCCCCGGAGAGTGCCGTGAGCCTGGAGTGCAAGTCAGCAGGGAGGACGCAGAAGGTGCCCAGTGGGGCCTTCATGGCCCGGGGTGTACGGTGGCGATCAAAGCGATGACAATGGTCTCTTCTCTCCTCCCTTCAGGGATGAGCATCCTGGAACAATTAGACTGACATCCTGTTGTTTCTGTCCGCTATACATAGCTAATAAAAACCGATCAGGGTGTCATCCATGAGGGAAGGAACTTCTACCCCGCTGAAAGCTTCCCCATTTACCCCAAACAGACTTTGGAAGTTCTTACCCTCACGAATGTGCAAATCTGCACGATGGTAACTCGCTGTTCATGGCCAGTTAGCAAGTTTTCAGGCAGCACGGGGGAAAACGCAAATGAGATTTGTGACCTCTCCTCAAGTATTATTTGGAGCACTTTTGTAGTGTTTTGTGCCATCGATGTGCATTGGAAGCAACACAAACATTCTAATAGAGGCTGTTTTTTGGTAAGAGAATGAATTCGAACTTTCTTTCTTACATGGTTTGATTCTACTTAAACCGACGAATTTTGGGGTCACCGTAATGATACGATGGATGCAGCCGTTAGGGTTGGAGAAAGAGAAATTTAACAACGTGACATGATGGTCCATCTAAATTCTGGGTTCTGAAAGCAGCTGCTGACTGCTGCGGGCAAAGTCTTTACCAGGCACATCTCACACAGCTTATTTGCAAAATACAGCCATTACTCATTCACATTTAGTCTTTGTTACCTGGAGTCACCATTATTGCATTTTGCGTGTGTGTGTGTGTGTTTAAAGTTCTCTTCCGGCCAGGGAACATTTCCAGCATTCTTTCGGGGACAGTGATTTCCAGTGTTCGGTAATGGGATAGCGACTTAAATATGTATCTGCCTGTTCTCACAGCCGCACTCCCACCTACGCTCACACCCACACAATTGCAGTGATTAAAATTCAGCTGTCTCTCCCTGAGAACCCTAGAGAAGATTCCCCTTACATTCGTTTTCTGTCATTTTCTCCCTGCTCGCATTGCCATAGCAACAAAGGAGGAGGCAAAGACACTCTCGGCGAAGACAAGCTGAGAGCACACATAGCGGCGCCATGCGCGCGCAGCCTGCGGGCCCCCAGTTCAGCGGCTCCAGAAATCAAAGCGATCACAGGGCGGCTCGGTTTAGCAGCGGCGACACGCAGGTGACCACCTTAGAGCGGTAAGCGGTTGGCAGACCATTAGTCTTTCATCTATATGAGAGCTCGCCTTCCTGGATGACAAGGGAATGCAGAAGAACGCATCCGGTCACTCAGTTGCGCACAATGTGTTTGTCGTTTGAGATTCAGCTACAGTTTTGTACGATAATAACTAATGCGTTTAAACCTAAACACATTCATACATGCGCTCTCTCTACTCACTGTACATACACACTTTTTATATATGTAGTGCATGTGAGCATGGGTTGGGTACAAACAGTACCCTGCTTGGCATCTTCAAGGTTGCGCTGCAACCCAAGGAGAAACTATGCATCCACACTGAACAAAAACATTTTTTACCCTCAAACTCATGGCTTGCAGTAACGACAGCGAAGTAAGGATTGTGCAGGGGCGGCTAAGATGCGCAAAGTCCATTTCAAAGGGAAAGTTGGGGGCCACAGAGTAGAAACGGTTCTAGCACATTCTCTGATTTTGTTGCGGTGCTTTCTGGTGCAATTTTTTTGCTATCGGTGATCCAGCCTTACTGATATTTTGCTATAATAAATCAAATGCACTGTTTAATAAAAAAATACATAATGAATATATTGGATTTGGTTACAGCGGCTGATGGTGAAATAAATATATTTGGGTTACTAGCACCTTCTTTATTAAGCAATGTTCATGAAAGCACACAAGGAAGGACCCACTGTCATGCAAACCATTTACTTTACAATTTTCAGGGCTGCGATGGCCTGGAGCACAGAGCAGAGCATGTCCACCACAAGGCGATCGCACACCCTTGTTGACTCACACGAGAGGGGCGGTTAAAGTCACACTGCACCTGGCACATATATTTGGACTGTGGGAGGGAACTGAAGCATCCAGAGGCGACCCTTGCAAACACAGTATGTGAGTTTTCTGCCAGAGGTGCGAGGCACCGGCGCTACCCACCGCACCACCACGGCACCTCTTTGTTCAGTGCGTTCATGAGGAATTGTTCACAGGTTCATTACGTTTATGGACAATGGCAGATGTCTGTGGCAGGCACATCGATCAGCTGCTTAGGGGACTGCGCTAACTTTGGTCTTGGGCTATGGCGAGCTCTCCTCAAGAACCGAACCGTGGGCTGGGAAGACGGCACAGAAACCCATCTGAAAGGGGTGTAAGATCGCCCTTGAGGAAACTCATGCTCCCCAGCACAGAGAAAGATCACATCTGTCAACTAGCAGAGAGGCCAGAGGGAGGGAAATGTGAGCCTGGCACTAAGCTTGCATAATGGGAGACACCGTGGCCGTGGGTTATTCTCACATTTTTCTTGAAACAGGGCTGCTGTTCGCTGTGAACATCGGAGTAAACACAGTTTGTACAGCCAACTTTCGGTAAACTTCCTGTCGGACCTCTGCCAGGGAAAACATTTGCACCCTACACCCTTTCTCCCAACTGCAGTTTAAATGCGTTGCATAACAGAGCCGCCGTTTGCTTCCTGCGCAAAGCTAAAACTTAAGTCACCAGACTTTGGCTGTCGAGTGGAGCACTTGTAGCTGTGCGTGTTTTTATTCTGCCAAAATCAAAATCATAAATCAAAATGAAAGAAGTGTCAGGGTGACAGACACTCAGAAACAGAGTGTGAAAGCGTTTCTGCATTTTAACATTTCTGTCGGTTGTTGCACCGCCAGACTGTTTCATAGCTTCTTCTACAAGTGTGCACCTGGACGGCACACAGGTGAGTAACAGAGCATGCGAAACGGATGCTTAAAAACATTACAGACGGTATGTGGGGTCCACGGAGCTATATTACCTCTTGGACTTGGAGAACCTGATATGTTGTAAAGCGCTGTCTTCTTTTCCTAAACAAGGTTTGGAATGCACTCCTGGGTTTAAAAAGGTCTACCCTCATTCTTTTCGTCAGCGCATTTACAAACAGACCCCTGAGCACAGGGCCAGCGAAACAGAGACAGAGCATGGGGCAGAGGAGTGAGCAGAACACAGCAGGCCTGGGATTTACTTGGGTAGCTGCGAAAGTGTGAGCAGGAGGCAGTGAGCGGGTCTCAGTTACAAGTAGATCGACTGGCCTGACACGGCACTGCCGTTTAGTCACACAAGGCCAGAATAAAAGACAGAGACGGAGCGGAGAGAGAGAAAGTGGGAGAGCGAGAGAGACAGAGCGCGAGCTTTGCTTCTGGAATGACTTTAATACTCCACTTGAAGTTTGCATTCCTCACTGGCAAATCATAGGACTTTCAGCCCAATATTCAGACTAGGCTCTTTGTTCATCCTGTCTGGACGGCTCAGCGTGGGTCCGAGGCGCAGTGTGAGTGACAGAGTTTTTGTGAGGTAAGAGCGCGCGCTGGGGGTGGGGGAATCTGTGTAAAAATAACCCTGCCAAACAGAGAGCCATCTCAAGTTGCACACTTTTAATTTCTGCTCTTTGGGCTTTTCCATCATGTGGCATGGAGCTGGCAGCTTTGTGAGCCCAATTCAAAGACAGATGACATTAAGGAAGAAAGAGAGACAAAGTCTTCTGCAGCTGCAGCTGAATGGGCTTGGGTCGAGAGAAGCGCATTTCAGACGTTCAACAGTCGTTCCTTTCTCTTCCCTGTCTGAATGGTGTGGTGAGGTACTATGGTTTTACCGCTCCTGGCCTGTTGAGTGCTGCTGCTCTTGGGTGTCGGTCTTGCGTTGAGCTTTGCTTGCATTATTACTACGCCTGTTGTGTCTGTCTTTCTTAAAAGTGTCACCGCAGCTCACTTTTTTATTTACGTTGGCCATCAGGTGGAAGCTCTGCTGCGGGTCGGCCTGTACCCGGGCCCCGGTGAACTGCACGGGAGGTGACGGAGGAGGCCCGGGGTTGGAGGGAGGAAATGGGCGAGTTGAAGCAAAGGAAAGAAATGAACAGGACAAACAGAGGGAACAGACAGGGTGAGTGAGGGGTTGTGGTGGGGGGATGGGGTTCCGGGTAGCCGAAGGAAAGAGCAAAGGGTCTAAATAGAAAGATAAAGAGTTCTGGATCATGTGACACAGACAGATAATAACGTGAGTCTAAGCTGTCAGAGGTTTTCTAAATAAAGTCTTGCGTGCAAAAAAAGAAAAGCTCGAGTCAGCACCTGCACTGAGAAGGAAATGTACCGAACGTGTGCGTCTGTGTGTTAGCACCAGGGATACGGGGACTTGGTGGTTGGATGGATTCACACGCTGATCCATCGGCGAAGAGTAGAATTTCCTTGCTAATGGAAAGCAAGATGACTCGGGGATACGGCACAGAAGACAGGGTTCATTTCATGTGCGTGTGAGCAGGGGTGGGGTGGCGGCGGGGATCCCTTTTGAGCGACGGGGAAAAATTGTGAGCGGTCAGAAATAATTGTGCTTTATCCTCTCTCCTGAGCAGAAGCCCAGCCTGCTTTCCAGTAGGACAGCTGAGCATGAGAGCAGAAGAGCAGCGGAAAATGACAGCACAGGAAAGGAAAGAGATAAAGTACTGTACATCAAAGAGAAGTAGTCTGGCCTAAAATGATTCCTTGCTGAGAAGCTGGGCTGATCTTTGTCCTCTTAAACCCTCTTCCTTTTTCAGCAACGCAGAAATCTGACAGCGCCGGGCATAAATGCTTCCTTTGATCTTTTGTGCCGTTCATAACTCATTACTTTTTTCTTTGCAGGGCGCAGTCATTAAAGCACAGTTATGACCCCGCTGGTTTTCTGACCGCCATGTAGTGTGTTGGACCCACAGTCCTCAGCATTCTTTTCTCCAGAGCGGGGCAAGGAAACATAAAGCGGATGCGCAGAAATGAGAGTATGAAGAGCGCTCCATCGACACCTGACGCAGTGAAGTTTTTTATGCACTTTTATTCCCTTCCTTCCGGAGAAGTAGTTCTTAGTGCTCTGGCTGTGGCATCGGCGGACGGCCCGTTGCGTCCGATCGGGCAAATGCTTCACAAGCAGTTCGCGCCCCGCTGACAAATGGTCCACCCCAGAGCAACGCAATTCGGGTTTGTTGGGTTTGAATTCTGGGGGCTACCAAAAATAAACCCATTTTGGCAAGCGCTCAAGTAGAGGAGGACGATGCCTCCAAAAGAGCCCATACATGAGAAATCGTTGGCACAGGGAACGAAACATATGTCCTCTGTACTTGTAGAATTTTGGAGTGGTATTTATGCAGCAAGCATCTTGCAAGAAACCAAAGAGGACTTTTTAGGTTCGCGGTGAAATCACTCTCCAAGGCCCTGGTAAACAGACAGTTAGCAAAGCGTCTTGTCACGTGGAAACGCCACAGCTGAGCACTGCAACCTTACAGAAATACACGAGTGTCACCAGCTCTAAAGTGTAAATCATGCTGCGCCGCTCGATGGGCATAATCTCTGCGACCGACTCATTCCCGACACCTCGTGCCTCACTCGGGCAGCAGCCAAGGACGGGCCTGGTGCAGGTACGGCTCCTTTACCTAAACTCTAGTTAGCACAGCAAATGTAAACCTTCAGCCACAGGCTGTTCTCCTCTACAAAGATTTCACAAGGGCTCTGGACCCTTATCTTTATTCCCCCGCTGCCTTGTCTCTCCACAGCCGCAGCCATTTGTCAGCCATTAACAGGCGTTTACCATCTATCTGACTGGGAGGGCAAGAAACCGCCTACAGTGTGTAAACTGTGTAAAATGGCGAATGTGGCCATGCATTCATATATATTAACTTAACAAAGGCTTTTAGCATTTTTATTCATTTGTTTTGCAACACATACAAAGACTAGTTGCCAGTATTTAGATAACACCTCTGTATCAGGCAGCTTACGACTTACAACACTACGCTGAACTGCTTACACGCATGTGTACGGCACAGCAGTACGACGCACCTACAGACAGCAGTGGCAAATTACAGTTGCTGATTCATAAAAAACACACATGTTTGGACTGTTGGAGGAAACCGGAGCACTTTGAGGGAACCGGCACCCAGACACCCACACAAACCGAGGAAGCAGTACCACTCGCTGTGCTGCCACGCTTCCCCGCAAGTTGTTCAAAAAGACAGGCAAGTTTGGACGTTTTCCTATCTGTCACACGCCGGAGGCTTCATGTCGTAGCTGCCAGTGTTTTGTTGATATGCCACAACAAAAGACTATGAAATTAATGCAGCAGGAAGAGGAAAACTGTGAAAACCAGCGTGCGAATTTCCCAAACATATGCAGATAATGAAGAGATGGCTTTTGGCTCCAAAGTTTTTTATTACCACCCTGATCCCCCATTGTAAATGCTTCCTTGTCAGAAAGAGACATGGGAGAAGAATAATAGCAGCAGTTGAAATGGAGCCCAAGTGGAAGCTTTCCTGGTTGAAAGGTATGGTTTTAACCACCGTATGCTGCACTGGACTTTACTTAGGTAGACGACGTCATGCTCACCATCATCGGTCGCTTTTATCCTCCATCTAAAGCAGGACACTACCAACATTTTGTCGAACTGTCTGCTATATTTTTGCCAGAGACAAGCAAGTCCAATTAAAATTCTACTCATAGCTGCAGCACTGAAATGATATTTATTTGTTCTCCTCGCTCAGGTTTCCTCGGTTTCACGTCTCCTCGGCCTCTGCTTTGCAGGATAACTGTAGATGCTGCTCGGTCAAATCTGCTGGGTTTAACTCATCCTTTCTTTATGCATTTCTGGCGTGTGTAGCATGTGTAGTATTTCACAGCCTTTAAATTTATTCCCATCATTCTGGCAAAGTGCATGGGACCCATTCCATACATTCATGCTACACACATGGCGGGGGGGTCTTCTTCAACCGGTTGCTGACAGCGTGCGGTCAACTGGCTCTTGCTGCTTGGAAATCTGACAGAAGATGACCGGGGTGGTTGTCACTCCATGCCAGGCTCACCCCTGCTTTTTGAGCTGCAAGAATGAGGGACTGCATCAGTCTGCATCTCCTGGGGGCTGGAACTGTCACAGTCAGCACCCCGCTTTTCCATCTGAAAGACCCCCCCCTTCCAAGCCCCTGGCCATGCACAAAGCAGCAAAACATGATATTAACGTGGGCCACAAACAAGAGAGCGTCTGAATGTTTTTCTTTCAAATTCAGTCGCTCTGCACTTCAGAAGAGCTAAAACACATTTATTAGATGCGATGTAGCTGGATGGCTATCATTAAGATTTGAGTTATTAGGAAAGGTCATGAAGTAAACAGGCTTGTATGTACAGTACATCCAAAACTTTAAGTATCTTACAAACACGGTGTATGCTGTTTAGCCGTTGTCTTGTTATTTCAGTGTGTTCAGGTTCGGCGTGGCTCAGGTGTGGACACTACCTGACAGCAGAACAGCCACTGCCAGGTAGCATCCTTTCCCGAGCCACACAAGCATCTCTTTGGGAAGCAGCATCCTGCCTCCAACCCTCCTTACCAGCTATATTCCCACATTTCTTAAATTTAAATAACAATCGGGGTTGTTACAGTAATGAAACAGATTTGTTTGTGCGTGCATACGTGCACTGACTGGGTGTCGTGTGTTTGGGTGTCAGTTTGGGTTCACTGGAGCACCAAAGGGGTAAGAATGCACAATCCGCACTTGGCTGCAGGAACATCTTAGGCCAAAGAAAAGAAAAGGCACCAACTTAATAAAACTGCAAAATTTGTGAGCAGCACACAGTTAAACACGTACGTTCATGCACACAGTTACACAATTCTCTCATCTGCTTGTATAGGAATAATAATAAAACATATATATTATTATTATTATTATTAATATTAAGTAAAAGAGTTGGCTTGTCTGAAGGGGCCACAGCAGCCTATCTATACTTAAATAAATGGACACCAAGTTAAAAAAAACAAACTTTTTCCTATGCAGTGCACTCCTGTCTGCATACTGTACACATCAGTACAGTACGGTACCATAAAGTACCACATGAGCTCAAAGTACACAACCATTGTTGGGAAAATCCTCTAAGCCCACAGAATCATTCAGTGTGACCTGTTTAATTTCACCTGGTTACATTACATTGTGCTAACAGCGACATGATGAAACAATTTTTGGAGTAGTTTTCTGGATTTAGGATCCATATCATATTTTGGGGGATTGCATGTTGAGCTGTAATACTGTTAATGGAAATTTCAGCTCGGCGCAAACCACTTACGCTACCGGGGTTCAAGCTGCTGAATTTAAGCAACATTTCGGCAGTCCCTCAGGCTTTCAAGTTGATTAAGAGATATATAAAATATATGAGTGGGGCTTCATGCATTTAAAAAAACTATCACCGTGCATCATGTACTGTTGCGGAGTGCTCAGTATATACAGGCCAACAAAACCACAAACTTTGTTACTGCATGATGGCGTACAGAGTGCATTTTCCACCATACCTGTGCAAGATGCTACCACACAAACTGTAGTGAACACTCTTTTCCGTGTAGTAAAAGCGTGGTAAATGAAACAAAAGGAGCAACAGTTTTAATATTTAGTTGAGTTTTGAGGAGCTGTCGTGTAAGGAAACTTTGTCGGCTGTTCTCTGGCAAACCGTTCTACACCTTTTCTAGATTGCGTTATGGTGCATTGGTTACGCAGTCTTTCACCGAATGGACACCATTCCTCGGGGGATAGGGTTGCCACAGCAGGAGGCTGGGGCCTTACCGACTGACTCGGTGTTGCCTCGCGCTGCGCAGACATGACTGATGTACGCTCGCAGATAATCGCATGCACGAAAGGAGCCCGGCGCACTTTAAATTATGAATGAAGACTGGAAATGGGAAACATGTTCCCCAGCTCTGAAATTACAAAGAAGTAGGCCACACAGGAGGTGTGAGACCACGACCCGCAGAGGAGGGAAGGCATGGGCTGAGATGAAACAGATGGCGAAAAAGCAAGTTATCTCAGGGGACACTGGCAGAGAGAGAAGCCCCAGAGAACCTCAGACAAGACAGACACCAGGGGAAAGAGCAACTGGAAGCAAGCCACTGACCTCTGACCCTGGCATAGCAGCAGCCGCACTTTGCCAGCACTTTTCGGAACAAGTGCTGGCAGGCACAGCCCCGGTGATGGTGGCCACCCTTCATGTCGTACGCCAATGGACAGCCGCAGGACCACCAGCGGTGGGCATGGCACAGTGGTATATCCCAAAGAGGTGGCAGAACAAAAGGAAAACGTCAAAGCGCAATAAGAAGGGAAAAAGGATCCCACTTCAGAGGTCCATGGATTCCGCGCGCAGGAACCCCCAGACCATAGACAAAAGCTGGCCCAGGGATCCTTGGTTTTCTCGCTGTCTGAGAGGCAGGGAAAGTGGAAGGCAAGGAAGCTGCTTCTCCGCTCTCCTCTGTTCGCTGTCTGGCTAAATAACGGGCTGTGAGTCGGCTGAGGAGCGAGAGCGAGAGAGAGAGAGAGACTGAGACACGGGGGTGGAGGGGGGCGAGGGAGGTGGAGTCAGCAGCTCGAGTTGCCGGCTATTCCAGGAGGAGCTTCCCCCTCCCCTTGTTTTTCCCCTCTCCCACTATCACCGCTGTACATTTTTCCAAAGTACTCAGTCATAATTTATGAATACCCCTTCCTCAGCTGCCACCGCATCTCCTTACTCCTTCACCTCGCTTCTTAAGCCCCTCTTCTTGCTGTGCTACTTGTTGCTCCAGTGTGGAAAAGCACAGCAAATATGCGTTGGCTCACATGCAAGAGAACTGCAGTGAGAATCAACACACCTGAGGCTTTTCCAGAGAATGTGCCGCTCCTCGGTCAGTCAAAAAAGTGCACTTGCATCGTACGCTTACAGTCGTGGTGGACCTGAAGAATCGTTCTGTATTTGCACGCTGTTGCTGTTATTCATCAGAGGGGATGATCTTTCTTTTAATGGTTAGAAACACTTGGAGGTTTGGTTTTAGCTTTGCTGAAATTCCAAGGGTTTCTGCCATGCAAAGCTTTATCTTGAAAGACTTATGAAGTTGAAATGACTAAGAATCCTATCACTGCTAATATTCTGCAAGTATGTCTGAGAGAGAGGGAGAGAGAGAGAGAGAGAGAGAGAGAGAGAGAAATCTGGCCCCTGGGTGGGTGGGGGGTCGAGTTATGCCTATGCTCAGCGGTAATCGTGATCTCATGGCAGACAGAGAAAAGGGTGAAGACCTGGGACTGCACATGTGTGAATGCGGCCGCTTGCCTGCACTTCAGTCCGTTGGCTACGGCGGGTGTGAGCGTGATGAATTGCTCCAGCGAGCAGGAGACGGCCAGCAAAGACAGTCTGTCGGGGACGGGCACCCACAGCTGACACCGAGTGACTGCCCCCTGCTGCACAACTGTGCTGTGCTCAACCTTCTCACAGACTGCCGGGACAGACACTCCACTCATAGCCCAATATCTGCAATCCATGGCTTCCAAAAAAAAAAAATACATCATAAAATCAATTAAAAAAATTAAAAAACAACTTTAATGTTTTGGGCATCTCATGTAAGTGTTTTTAAGGATGCACGTTTCGGTTTCAGGGATGAAGCTAACCGCTGTGCAGCTGGAAGCACATTTTTGCAAGTCAGTGTCAGAATGGCTTAAATACGAAAGCTAAATTAAAGTTTTAGAACGGCCCAGTCGAACTACTGACCCGAATTCGATTGAGAAGGGACAGAGAACTACTTAGCTCATTGACAAGACCTGAAAATAGCTGTTTGTGGTTGAAAACGGGGCAGATATTGCCGAGCTAGAGAAGAGGGCCAAAATTCCTCGACGGCAATGCGAGGCCGTGGTCGACAGCTGCGGGAATGCTTTAGTTGCAGTCATTGCAGCAAAAGGTGGAGTAGCCTTTTCAAGTGCTAGAGCAGGTACTTCTACGCAAAGATGCGTTGATATGTCAATATCAAAAATTAGACTTGACATAAAGATCTGATGAAACTGATTGTGAGAAGCTGAGAAAATAGGTCATTCCTCAACACTTTTTCACAGGACTGCATACAGTATATGTGGCTTGGGGCACACTGAAAATCCCAAACTGTACTGTGGAATTCTCACTAGCAGTGCATCACTCGAGACCTCTTCATGAGGTTTCCAAATCCATGAGTCATTCCGACATTCTGCTACACAGCAGGTATGGGAGGTGCTCAGCTGTTCCTAAGACGGGTGGTTATTGAAGCCCTGGTGCGCAGTGCTAAGAGGCAGGCCGCTCGGCTGCTCAGAGCATCGGCAACGGTCAGGCACGGTAGTAGATGTGGGCAGCGTTTACTGAGGCAGGCTGCTAAACTCCTCCCAAGGAGGCAGATGTCCTGTCAAGGAAGATTTGGCAAGCCTTGCTATGAAGAGCTGAAGCTCCATGTGCCAGCAGTGCTATCCTGCCCTACAGGTCACTAAGACTATTCACAGAAAGAAGGCGCATGGAGAGGCGTGCTCTTCCGCCGTGCTCTCAGAGCTCACTGACTGAGGATGTTTTAACAGCTGTTTTGGAGAACAGAGTATTATCTTCAAGAGGAAATCGAGTCTGTGGGCGAAACATAAAACTGTGTTTTTTTTTTTTTTTTTGTTTTTCTGTGGCGGCATGTGGGGTTCCATAGGGATTTGTCAAAGCCGGAGACACAAGCAAGCACACGCTGGCGCTCACTTTCATTATCACGAGAAAACAACAAAATCTTTATTAATGCATCACTCTGCAAACCGGAGGGGTCAGGACCAGCTGCAAACACAGATCTTCGTTCGCTTTCCTTCTCGTAGGCAAAAGCATCGCTTCTATCGCAACTCCCTACCCAAAAAGCCTTCCTCGGCCTTGAAAGCCACCGATGGTTTGTCGCCGGCTCCTGGGTACCGATTCATCAGCCCGACACCACAATGTGCCGTTGAGCAAATCCGATGTTCGGCCAATGTTGGGCAAAGACTAAAAGTCTGAAGTTGTGCAATGGGTGCAGTATGTGTAGAATGAGTGACTACTGTACAGTCATCTGGGCGTTTGAGAAAAATACAGTAAGGCATTTAATACTTTCAATAACACGTTTTTGCATGGATTAATTAAAAAATAACAGAATTCTTTATTATATATACAGTGGTTGCAAATAGTTACACAGTATAGGAGGGATGGATGGGAGCCATTTGTTGCAGGGTGTTCATGAACACACAGTCACCCTCACATGCACACAGTGCGGGCATTTTGTTGTCCCCAGTCAACCTAAAGCACATGTCTTTGGACTGTGGAAGGAAACCAGAGCACCCTGAGGAAACCTCTTGCATACACAGGAAGCAAACACAAACTCCACTCAGCCTGAGCCAGATTCAAGCATACACCCAAGCAGGCCAGACACTCTAGCGCGATAGCACCACCCCCAGCCCATAATGGCCCGTGTGCATCAAAGAAGGTTGGAATCCCTGCTCTCCGCTGTTTCTCCTACCTGTCTCCCAAACATCTAAGTGATTTGCAGTGATACGGCTCCTACCGAGCAGGACCCTGGGTATGAAGAATTGATGAAACGGTTAAAGTCTGCCCCTGATTTACATGCATGAGCTGCAAGGAGCAGCAGCAACAGTTCACATTAAATCATCTCAGGCCAGGTTCAGCAGATGGTTTCTGGATTCAAGCATGGAACCTTATTTTATGAAGTTATGTGTGGACATACAGATATATTTAGACATGCAGACATTAAACAGACCCCGACGGCTTCTGTGGCGGTTAAAGCTGAAACAGTGGAAGCAGTAGTGAGGCAGTGGAAGAGCAGTTTGTGCCGAGAGAGGAGCCCTGCTCATGTGAATCTCCCGCAGGTCTCCTGGGACTGCTCCTGAACAGCCCCCACTATTACTGGAGCAAATAAGCATAACAGGAAATGTATATAGACGTACAGCCCACCTCCTCCTACCGACATCAATCTTTTGCTTTCTTAGAAATTAAACCCGACTCTGCACGTGCAAGTGGTTACGTAAGAACAAAAAATCCAGACTCTGTACAAAAATTGTTTTTATTTGTCTTGTTTTGTTGTATAATATGCAGCAGTTACTGTTTTGGGTGGCTGATATCGATGCGCTGATGCTACGTGATTTTAAATCACTTGTTTGCTTTACTACCTATGATTATATTCAATTTTATTGAAGCTGCTATTCAGCCTTGCCATCATTTGGCCTTCATGCCTTCTAATGGTGTTTTTCACTTAATATAAACATTTGACAAGCAAATAATCTCTGAAACAACTTCTTTACTGGACTGTGATGACACGTTCTGTTTTCAACGCACTTGAGATACATTTTCTCCAAAGCTGAGTATAGAGAACAGGACCTCTCTAAGTGGAAATAAGAAATGTCAGCTATATAAAGATCACTAAACTGAGCCACTGTTAACTGAAGGAATTAAACTTAAACAAAGTCTTGGATTTACATATTTGGCTTTTTTTTTTTTTTTTTAAGAGATTCATACGTGTAAGTCTGCAGTAAGCTCTCTTTTGTGGAAAATGTTTAAACCTAGTGCACCTACAAATCTTCATTTGTTGAGTGTCTACTTGGAATGTTCATCACTGCACAGAAAAAGAGCCAAACTTGTGGAAACCCACAGAATGCAGTGACAGAGAGGTGAGCAGTAATGCATTCATCTGCAGTAACCGCTTATTCTGAGCAGGACTGCAGAGCCTATCCCAGGAGCAATGGATGCAAGGCTGTGACACTGCCAATGGCTGGGATGCCAGTCCATCACAGGGTGAACACACACACACACACACCAGTGAGCTGACAATAGAGTGACTAACTTGAAACACATACAGTATGTTTGGACGGCGGGAGGAAACCCACACAGGCACCGAGAAACCTGACCTGTCAGCACTCCTGCCTGGACTGGGACTTTTGGCCACCCTGCTGGCCATTCTGTGTATTGCAAGGCCATGTGCTCCTTTTCCCGCCTTCCCCACCCGATCACCATTATTACCTTTATTTTTACCTCTCGTGTTCTTCCAATAACGCATCTGTTCATAATGTTTGTTAATAATGTTTGATTATTTAGGCCCTGTATTTTCGACCCTGTTTCTCTTGACCTGTTTTTCCTGATGATTTGGATTTCCCTGCATTAAATCTGCTTTGCTTCATTGAGTCTGCGATTTGGTCCTGATCTGAAAAACCTCACACTGGCCCACCTGAACAGGTCAGGTGCTGTAAGGTAACAGCCCTATTCACCAAGCCACTGTTCCACCCGTGTGCAAAAACGTCAGCGTTATTTACAGCCTGTGCAAGCCGGAGCTGCGTAGTAATAAATTACATTTATTCCCGCACCTGTAAATAATACTTTTTAAATCAGTTTCTAACATAAATGCTTTTACTCAGATATCTGGAAATTGTTTTAGGTCTGTAATACATCTGTCACCTTTTTTTGTTACCTCTGGATTTCTTACATTTAATGTTTTAATTCTTTCCTTAAAGCTATTAGTGTGAACTGTGCTGTCTTCTTTCAAATTCCCTAGCTTTTGTCACCTGTTACTCACAGCCACCATTAAAGTGAACCATTAAAATGTCCTTCAGCTGTCAGCTGACTTTGGTTTATTAAGCGGCTAAATTCGCCAGCGGGGAGAAGAGTCTGACATTATTGATGAGTCAGGGCTACAGCTGGGTTCCAAACTGCGATGCCTGACAACCTTAGATCATTTGCATCCAGAGAAGTGAACTTGGGAAGTAATGTGAGTTAAACATATTTAAACACATTAAGAACACGTCTTTGTGTTCTGAGAACTAAATTATAGGTGTTAAATGGGTCTTGTTTTTTAAAGTCTAAAATATTTTTATTATTTTCTATTAAGTGATTCATTCCTATTGTATTAATTTAAGCATTCCTTTGTTTTCTTCATTAACCATGTCTGAAAAATTTAAAATTGCCACTGGCATGCTATCCACCTTATTTCATAGCCTGGCAACCAGTGATTCTGCCATAGACTCCAGACCATTGTGACCCTGGCCAGTATAAAGTGGTTAAGGATGGATGAGCGTTTTGTAAAAAAAAAAATTACACGTTAAAAACCTATAAAGTGTGAAGGTCAGCATTCTCCATATACAAATATTTTTAAATTTAATTTTGGTGGCTTATTTCAGTCCTTGAGTTTTTGAATGCACAAAAAATGCTGCACCCATGACAAATGCTTTATCACCAATTATGAGGATTTATTCTTTTTTGTAATTTAATTCTGGTCATGGCTTTTAAATGTTTTCCTAAACATCCCTGTCTACCAGCAGGTTCTGTTGTCGGTGTACATGAAGTTCCCTGGTTGTACAAGTGGGTAAAATGTAAAAATCATTATAAATAGTTTAGGATATTAATCTAACATTTTAATGTACTCTTGGGCAAAGGGGAAAGCTGCACCACAGGTAATTCTAATACTTAGCAGTCTATGGTCTTCCTGTTGCTTTGTTTTATTTGATAATCTAGCTGGCAACAAGTTAATTTACAGAGCACATTTATTTATTTAAAAAAAAAAAACTTTAAAATATTGTATCATAAATATATACTTTTGAGCCAAACTAACTTTGGTACTTGAGTGGTTTCTTGGCCTGATTCTTTTTACTGTTAAGTAAATGTTTAGAGGAGCGCATTTACTTGAGTAACTATTTTATTTAACTACCTGAGTACTGTGTTTCATTACTTTGCCCACTTCTGGTGTAAATATACATGCACATAACTCAAATATCCTGGTAGTCAAGAATGTAAAAATGTCCTCATCCTGCTCCTTGCCACTCACCCACCTTCATTTACTGCAGGGCAGGAGAGGGGGGTCTGGTGCCTATGTTGCAAGTACGGAGTGCTGGTTAGTCAACGTACACCTTGGATGGGCACGAGCCCACTGTAATGGCCTCTTCTACAATATGTATAATTGTGCAGAAATATAACAGGATGAAAAAATGTTGCTGCACTGACATAAGCATGGATAACGCCGCAAAAAACCATGGGTACAGGCGGAAGGACCGGTTGCTCTTAGACATCTCTCAATCCGGTTCGTGTCCGCATGTTGACCTCCTGTTGATGTGACGCATGTCATGCCTTGAAAACATCTCTAATTCTGTTTTTCTCTTTCTACTCCCCTGGTCTCCCGAGCTATATAGGAGCAAAGGAATAAAGAGCATGGGGAGTGGTGAATGGGAAAGTTTTTGGTTAAGGACCTGTTGCTGCCACATGGACATTTGTTTGTGCATTAAGGAGCGTTGTGCCAAGGCCAGAACTGGGTCTGCACTACCCTCCAGCTGTACTGTAGAGTACTGCATCTATACCATCATCCAAGGAAGTGAGAGTTCATGTCCAACTGAATAGGACGTCTGCCCTAAGCAGAAGATGACATATGTCAGATCCAGTTGTGGCCTTTCAGTCTCATTTGGGGTTGGCTGAGAAAGATAAGACTGAGATTTTCTGAATCTTGATGCAACTTTTTGATACCCTAAATGCTGGCAGCATCAGAGTCGTGGTTCACTCAACTCCTCTGTTGCGCTTTGTATTGAGCAGGACTTCTGTTGCATCTGTCATAACTTTATTAGTGAAACTGCAAATCATGTGCCCTCGGGTCTGTATGCAGGTACATCCAAGAACAGAACACTGCTTTACTACACCAGAGCTACGTAATGACCCCGAATTGCTCCAAGTAAAAAGTATAGAGCTGTACAAATGGCCTAATAACCAGACACGGAAAGCTGAAGAAAAGTGTCTGCTAAACAAGTAAATTCAATTACGCTCTGCTTTAAAGCAAGGATAGTATTTAAGTCCTCAGTAATTTGCCTTTTGTCATGCACCAGACTTTTGGCCTTATGAAGCACTGATATTTTTTCTTTTAAACCTGGTGATGTACTGGTTTCCCATCTGGGATTGGCTTTGGCCTACCACAACCCTGAGCAGTAGGGGGACATAGATGGATGGGTACAATTTTATAGTTTCAGAAAGCACAGACATTCCCAAGGACCATACAACCCCATCTATGCCATATACCTACACTGTGTACACTACATGTTCTCACATAATTTATTATACAGATTTAAACACTATAACTATGTGCGAAGGGTGAAATAAATATTTGTTTTACCCACAACAGGACATAAAATCTATTTACTGGGAAGGTGGCGTCACAACAGGAAGGTTAGAAACATTGTCATGTAATACTTTTTTAATACTTTGCCAAAACCCTCTTTAGACAATTAAATGTCTCCAGTAAGAAAACCCTGCTGCATAAATACAGTTTACAGTTAAATCAAAAATCAGAAAAGCAACAAATTGAAGGCAAGTAGCAATTTATCGTATATTATTGTAAAGTTTCTTGTGCATCGCGACTGTAAAACGTTCTCCCTGAGTTCATGCGGGTTTCCTCTGGGTGCTCTGGATTCCTCCCACAGTCCAAAGACATGTGTTTCATGTGGATTTGTGACGGTACGCATCTAACAACGCGTGCATGTGTCAGAGCCAGAGTGTGTGAGTGCGCTCGGTGTGTATGTGTCTGCAGGGTATGCTCTGCTTCATGTCCTATGCTTCCTCTCTGGAAAACTCTGACCCCTCATTTTACAAGCAATTGTTGATAATAAACTGCAAGGGATTCGTTTGCTTATTTAACACCTTTTAATGCTGGCTTTAAATCCTATGTTATTATAATAAATAATGACTTTGCGCTGCTATAAAAGTCAAGACACTTTTAAGAGATGTTTGTGAGCCAGCGACACAACTGAGACGCGAGAGAGAAGCCACACCGCACGTTGGGGGGACGGTGGCGCTCGCGTTTTTTGCCTCGATGTGGCTCGTGTGTTCATCTGAGTTACTTGATTTACTGGAAATGACTTCATTTGTATTTAATGGACTTTAATCAGTTCAAACACTGGGAAGGACTACATAGAACTCTGACTAATGTAGACGCAAGATGAATAGGAGACATGGAACCCAGCAGGCTAATACTGCAAGTTTTAACACCATCCTTCTGGATCCTTCTCCCTCCACGTCTGTATATTTGATGCAGGAATGCATATTTTTTGTTTCAGTTCTACAAATGCCACGCAGTCGCATCCACCAGCAGACTGAACCTCGGCGTATGGCAGCAAATACGTATTTAAATCACAAAAATCCTATTAGAGATGATCTACCACATGTAATAGTAATAAACATCAGTCTGTAATGAAAAGGTAAGATTCCTATTACAAATGTTAACATAATGCATAAAAACCACATGGTGGTCAGTATGAATTTTGAGGTGAAGCTGGAATTTTGAGGCAGGCCTGACAGAATGACACGACACAACCCCACGCTCTGCCTTGAACGACGCCCCAGAGAGTAACCAGTACCCTGCAGACACGGTGCCCTCTGGTTAGCGTGAGCATCCAAAGGGGGTGGCAGGGACCACAGCACATGATGGATCCATAAGCACCATTGTAAAGCCGTCAGAGATCTGCAAGCGCAGCCCTTTTAAGGGCATGACTGGTGTCGCCACGGGTTCCTCCAAGGGTCACATTGCACATTTACATTCCTAGAGCTGTTTTGCAGCAGGACCACTTGGAATGGGACAAGAAAAAACAGGAACTTCCTATTGGAAGTAGGTTTGGAAGTCAGGGTCTGTCTTTGTTGAGTTCCTGTGACAGGAGTGAATGGGCCTGAGAGGGGTGCGGGCTTCCTGTGAAGATGTGAAGTGCTCCTGTGTGCAGGGGCACATGGCTCAGGGACAATAAACCGCAATGCGAGCAACGCTCCTTGAATGATGTTCAGATCACACTGACACAGTCAGCATCATCCTCATCAGATCAGTGCCTCTCATCTTTGTCTTCCTTTCGCAATGGCTCCGTCCAGAGCCATGTCTTATAAAAATGTCCTTAGTTGTTTATCACACACATTCTTCCAAAGCATCTTCCGCACTTGTGCTACCCATTTTCACAACTCTTAAGGAAGCGGTGCTCAAAGACAGAAGTTTATGGATCTTATTGCAACTTGAGCCTTAAACTCAAGTAAGATTTCTCCTGAACGGCAAATGTCGCTACACAGCACGGTGTCAAAGTGAGGAGAGACAGATGTAAAATCGTCCCACGTGTATTTATTCATCCGTGGCTGCTGTTTGCTGTCAGCCGCAAGATATCCTGAAGCCTTTTCTTCAATGCACCTTGAACTGACCAAACATGTCACTTTTAATGATCTGACAAAGGGACGGCTTTGGCTGCACATTATGAAGAGAGAGAAAGAGTCGGGCTGACAAGGGCCGCCAACGCCACCCCCCGCATCTCCTCCCAGGTGGACACCTCAGATGTTTGTGCACATTTGTGCCCTCCGCTTTGTTTTATCCTTCACCAAGTTGCGGTAGTGCTGTTAAAGTGCACGTGTGCTGTGCGTGCTCACAGTCAGCGTGCCCATACACCGAGCGAGTATGTAATCTGCTTTATTTGCACTTTTCTTTCATCGCGCATTCATTCGGCACGCAAATTTTGGGAACTCGAACCCAAAGCAGAACATGTTTTGATGCCACGCAGCCGTACGTGCAGTCAGCCATGACAGCGCTGTGTTATGAAATCAACTCGGTGGTCCGAGCGTGACCATTCTGTGCTAAACTGAGCATCAGCTTGCGCTAGGATGGCAGCTGCAGGCCAGGTTTACAGAAGACATGAAGTGTACGCTGAAAGAAAAAGATTCCAACAGTTAAACGGTCCTTGGTGTGAACTGTCCAACAAAGCAGAGATCTCCACCGAAGTAGACAGAGCCCGAACATAAACCCTGGATTTAAGGAGTAAGGCAAACGCTGGCTAAACGGTGATTCGGAAGACTGATCTTTCAATGTGTCATAATGTGTAAGCTGCTGTGAATCTGGAATCTGGTCTACATGCCACGGACGCTGTTTATTCTGATCTGTGCTTGGTAGACGTCGTGTGTTTGTGGCACTGGCCTGTGATTTAGCGAACACTAACATGGTCTTGTGACTCCACTCTCTCCACCATAAGGCATCGTGTTCCTAATCTTTACCAGATGGCTGCTCCTTGGTACCCGCCTGCTCTGCAAGAGAACACAGCAAGGCACGTCCAGCAGACCCTGGCCCATACTCGCCACAGACATATCAGAGGTGCACGTAGGACGTGCAGATGGCAAAGTTCCTCCAACACACATCTCCAATGTTATTCATGCACTGCTTTTTTTGGCTAATAAATCTCAGTGCCATGAATATGGCCAATAATTTGTTTAATTCTTCTGTCCATGTCCATTAAGTCATGAGCAGGGTCTCAGTGGTCTGAATCCTCTCTTGAAATCAGTGGACACCGGGCTATGAAGCTCCACCCTGGAGGGGATGTCAGTCCATTGCAGGGTAGCCACTCATGCTGTTTGGGCAATTTAGAGAGAACAGTTAACCTGAAACACATGTCTTTGGACTGTAGGAGGAATAGTGCATATGGGTGGATTGACTTTAACTTTTGTATTTAAGATTAACACCACGGTGCAAGCAGGATAGGTTGATTAAAATAAGCAAAAGAGAACAATCTGTTTGTACAATTTGAAACGTATTTATTTTATACTTTCTTCAGTTGAAACATTTAAAAATGCCTCAATAACAGACTAGCTTAGAATTGGTACAATTCATTGTTCAAGCTCTTGCTTGTGCCAAGAAAAGTGTATATAGGCCCCATACATAGAGTGAGCTCCATAAGCGCATGGCTTACCCTGGTTGGTGTGGAAGAACTTGAGTGGTTGCACAGAGCCCTGACCTCAACCCCACTCGACACCTTTGGGATCAGCTGGAACGCCAACTGCGAGCCAGGCCTTATCGCCTGACATTGGAGCCCAACCTCACTGATGCTCAAATTCCCACAGCCCTACTCCAAAATCCGGTGGAAAACCTTCCCAGAAGAGTGGGGGCTGTTACAGCAGCAAAGGGGGGTAAAAACTCCATATTAATGCATGTGGGTTTGGAATGAGAAGTTCAGTGAACACATATGGGGGTGATACTCGGGTGTCCACCTTCTTTTTGTCCACATAGTGTACTCCTGATTCTATTTTCTGTCTCTGGTACAGCATGGCCTGCACTGCAGACTGCGGTCTGGCCACAAGCTCCTATTATAGAACACACACCCCCACACCCCAGTCTACATCAAGTCACAGATCTTTTTGTTATCCTAGCTCCAGAAAAATGTAGTCTAAACCAGACAGGCTGCCTTTTTTAACCTTGAGCAAAACAGAGGTGAATGTGCTGTTTAAACATCTGGTACCTGCTTGGAGTTTCCTCTATGGTTCATTAGCCAAGCCCACCTACTTTTGCAGCCCCCTAGTGGTGTGAGATCTACTCGGGCAACTGAGCCACCCACTCATTACCTTCAGGCCCGGAAACCCCAACAAACTCACATGTTATTAAAGTCCCGTTGAAGTGAACGTCATAGCTTTTGTAAAGCCGGCTGTTTGTCGGAACATCGTACGCCGCGCTGCACAAGTACAGAAAATGAATCATGGCTTAGTGAATCATCTCATGTGCCGACCGTTCCCTTGCAGCCGTCGTCGCGGACTGTTTGTCCAGGAAATAGCTGTTAGTGTGTCTGTACAAAGCAGGTGGAAACAGAAGCCAACTCCTGCTTACCTTCTGCAGCTCTCTCGCTCTTCACCTGGCAGTCTAAGGACTCTGGTTCCCAGGTACCTTCCAATGGAGCCCAGTCCACATGCTCCGGCCTCTTCTCCTCTCTCAGCAAGCAGCCGTCTTTGCCCGTCTCTGACATCTGAACAGGAGGCACAGCAGAACAGTTGCATCTCAGGCGTTCAGTTTGTACTTTTCTTTGCCATTTATTGACAAGTGAAAATCCCATTTATCCCATCAGTGTTTAAATGCTTTATCCTGGTCAGAGTCAAGGTGATTTGGAGCCTATCCCGGAAATACTGGGCTCTGGGGTACGAAACCACACTTGGAACAAAACTGATTCGGAATGAGGCCATGAGAAGACAAATGAAACGCATATTTAAATGCATCTGAGCATGTGTGACCATGTGCAGAACTACTCAGCTTCACCACACCTCTCCTGTTACCCGAAGACCCACTTTCACAGTTGTTCCTTTGCTTGCATGGAATTCAAACATCTTGGCCAAAAATAACAGATAGTGTCCAGTTTAATACATTTAAAGACATCTCAGTCTTTAAGCAGACAGCCAGAACTCCGTCTTGGAAATCCGGGGGGAAAAGGATTCTTAGTTGTAGCTGTGCAGACTTCAATTTATTCTCTTTCCTTTTTGACAATAGGCTTCACAGACGATGCTATTTTAGCTGTTTTGTGGAACTTTGACTCAGACTCGGACTCAAATTAGACTGCGGTAAGCGCAAGTGCGAGGTGAGGCTTCCTGCGGCTTCTGTGAACCTGCGATGGGGGGGAACCACGGCGTGCAGCGAGGCTGAAGCTGATGTGCAGCTTCCCACCGCCTGGTCCGTGTCTGCTCTTCAGTTAATGATGACAAAGCCGCCAGCTGTGGGGGGGGGTCAAGGGCCTCATAAGACAGTTGGTGTGAAGGCCGAAATGAGACTTGGGTGAATATGAAAGAACGAGAGCGGGAAAAAGGACTCCCTGTTTGCTTGCTGATTTACTGTTTTTGATTATCCTTTTGCTGTAAAGGAGATCTTTGCTCGCTCACTCGCTCAGTAGTGATAGAAACTTATTGAACGACAGGGTCGCAGAGGGTTGGATCGTATCCTGGAGACATGGGGCGCAAGGGTACGTAAGGGATTCCCCAGACAAAACGCATGACTCTGTTTTAGTCTAATAAGGGCAACATGACCATTATATCTTTATTTTTGGTTATTAAAAAAAGCAGCTTGGTTGAACCCTGGATTCTTGCTCCTTTTTCCAGGCATACAACCACCACGAAGCCACAACCTACCGCACTTTAGTTTTGCTGTACAAACAAACTAGATGCTTGAAATAATGATAAATGCCCCCCCGAAATTTAAAGCCTGCACATCTTTACGAAAAGCACGTTTCATCTCCTAGTAGGCATGGTACTCATTCACAGACATATGAATGTTTCAAGGTGTCGTGAGTACACGCCCTGTCTATGGGGATTTTCCTGAGGATTTGGTGTCACACTGAAAACAGCAGTAGAAGAGAGGGTTAAAAATTCCATTTTCCTTTGCTTTTTCTTCATAATAAAACATTTTTAATTCACTGTATGCTCCACAAATATCAATAAGGGCCTAAATTATAAGACATGTTAAA
Organism: Heterotis niloticus; assembly: GCA_018136845.1. Lineage (NCBI taxonomy): Eukaryota > Metazoa > Chordata > Actinopteri > Osteoglossiformes > Osteoglossidae > Heterotis > Heterotis niloticus. The sequence goes on from CM030898.1 coordinate 2,553,032, forward strand.
TATTAAAACTAATTTCTGGTTCTACAAAGGATTTCACAAAAGGAAAAATAAGGTGTGCCAAATGTGGTACAAAAAATATTTGGTTATATATAATATTTATTACTAGCATTGCCTGTATTAAAAATTATATTTACATATAGGCATTTCCAATCAGTTTTTTTATTCTGAATTCATGTGCTCTGTCACTACATTGTTAGCGTTAAAATGTTGTTTGCAGGTACTTTAAAGAAAATGAGAAGCTGAAAAATGCTGCTTGCATCAGCATTCAAACCCCAAGGCTTTGGTGATGCTATTTTACATTTTTTACACGTAAAGAAACAACAGTCAGGGCCAAAACAGGCTGTCTGAGATTCACAAGTCTGTCCTGCTGGCTACATTAATACCTGTCAAGCATAGCTACAGGAAAACTTATGCTAAAACTAAAGTAAAAATAAACCATTTCACTCTTCGGCTTCTGTGGTATACAGATAAAATATGGACACTGACCGCAAAAACAACAGCTGACATATAGCGTCTGACTGTATCTGGCTTTACGGAAGCACATTTTAATTTTAAATTTAATCATATCTAAGTCAACAGAACCTTCACCGTTGGAACCATTATCTACTGAGGGTTTGTGCCACTGCCAGCTGAGCCACTCAGATGATCAAATTCAGCAAAACATCTTCTATCAAGCTGCTCACTTGCAATGTTTTACCATTTTTCACTAAAAACAGTAGATACACATGCTGTGTGTGTGTGTGTGTGTGTGTGTGTGTGTGTGTGTGTGTTTGTGAGAGAGAGAAAGAGTGATCCATTGAATAGATGTCCCCTTAAAAAAGAATTAATTCTTCATTTCAGTAAGTAGGCTGTCTGCATGATAAAAAAAAATTATTTTATTCCTTCTTATAAATACCTTTAAGAAAACCTATTGTAAATCTTTCATCTTGCCTTGCCTTGCCACTTATTAATATTAATAATAGATCAAATCCATTGCCAAGGATTTAAGGCTACACATTTTAAGAACATCAAAAATGAACCAAAGTGCATAAATTGTGCAGCAAAAATCCGTTGTGCTAAATTAAACAAAAATATTTAGCAGTTTTTAAGTGGAAATGTTGTCTAGCACATGTATGTACACATAAAAGGAAATAATGCCATATATTTGTAGTATATTTTACACTTTTCTTGTCAAATACAGCCTGCCGCTCACAACCAAAAAATGTGGAGCAGCTTAGTTTTGTCTGATGGATGTTTGTAAGGTTTTGGGTTTCTTCTGTACATGTAAGCTGAGTTTCTGAAAGATTTGCTTTTGTCAAGGGTCTGACACCCTTAAAATCTGTCAGAATTTTCTCACAAGTATAAATTATACGGTGCTATGCAGTGTTGCGGTGTGTTTATTTGAATTAGGTGAGGCCAGGCCTGGTTGTCACACCTTGTACTGTCATGAGGATTTCTCAGATGAATTCCAGAATTTGCCGGAAACTCATCCCAACATTAGAGGAAAGCTTAAAGATTTGGGGAAAAATTATATCTGATACCTCAGGTAAGTGAAATGTCACAGTATTAACTGTGAAACACACTGATAATTTGCGATAACCATCCTCATCGCAGGGCTACCACTCCAATGTGGATGAAAGATTTTGGTGCCGTTTCTGGTTTCCGTGCACGTTTCCTTAAATTTAAATCAATATTAATGAATAAGCAGTGTTCACATGACCTCTGATAAGTCAATAAAAACTGAAATTAACAACAAAAGCTATAAAAATTTTATTAAAGCTCCTGCCCTACACACAAAAAGCTATAAGATGACTGAGTTGCGTGAGGGCGCACGCAAGCGTACTGGTGTTCACAGCTGAAACCAGAAAGGTGCTGTGCTGTACTTCGTCTGTTTTTCTTTTTATATTTTTTCACCATTTTTCTGCCACTAAAAGGACAGCTCACAAAACATAACAATAACCTAAAAGCTGCCGTTTTCAAATGTGCCAACCAGTCACCTGAGCACTGGGACAAGCAGCCCTATCTGTCCCCTAACCTTCCTGCTAGCTTCCAGCTGCCTTCAGTCAGAGGCTGGAAATAATCTTAAATTAAAGCCCTTGCTTTCTCCTGTCTGTATACTTATGAGTAAATGTGTATTTGACCTTTAACTGCCAAAAAACAAAAGCATTAGAAGATACGGTGACCCATGAAAAATGTGACTCCTTTATTCTCACTCACTTCCAGAATGTTGGTGTCTTCCTCAGATGGCTACACCAGTGTGATCGATGCATGAAGGAACAACTTCTGTTATCGAGTACCATCTGGTTCGACTGTAGTCAACAATGCGTGAACCAACTCGAGTGACAACCAGGCCTGGTCTGCCCCAGGGGCCGGCTGGTATAGACACAGACTGGTAAGAACTTCATCGTTGCTAAGCTGCCCAGAAAAGGAAAAGTTCATGTAAAATTTTGATTTTATCCGTTTGCATGTGCGTGTGAGAGAGAAGTAACAACCAGATTCCTTGACCACATCAGTGACTGCAGCAGTTGCACTTACATCTGTTTACAGCATTCTCTGTTCACTGGGCCCGAACCCCAGGCTTTGCAGATTCCTTTCCAGCAGTGAGGAGTGGCAGGCTGAACAGATTTGTTTATGTAGCTACAGTTCCCTCCCTCCCCACCCCCAGAGGTGTCGCAGGCCTTATCTCAGCCCGTCTCTGGAATGCGTTTGTAAATATGGCCGGCCATGGACGTTCTCCTGATGGACGTTTATGTGCGGAGCAGTTCCAGCATCACTATGCCCTCTGTAGGCCACAGCACAGGCTGCAGCGCTTGCTTATTCCTCAGCTCCACTCACGCATCCAAGTTTGCAGCCATCGTGCAGGAAACAGTGGTTTTATTCTCTGTGGCCCAGCAGCAGGAACTCATATTCATATAAATATTGCCTGAAAATTCCTGCTCCAGGGTACTGTGAGCATAACAACTGAACACATTCATAGCGCAAGCAAGTTACAGTAAAATATCATAGCACTGATAGCAAAATACTGCATAAACAAAACTGAATTTCATCAACAGTTTGCTTTTCTTAGAATTGCACGGAAATATTGTTGACACTTTGATGTCCCCTATGATCTAATGTCCTGCACAGTTACTGTGAAGGCACTCACTGAATCTGAGACTGTTAGGCTAGAGGCTGGAGGCTGTGTTTGTGGCGCACTGTTAAAAGCAAACACCTGACAATGGCCAGTGAAGCAAAGCAAAAGCAAAAGTTCTGCAGAAGAACAATGTTCTCATCTCATTCTACAGTCAGAAACCACAACGCAGTTCTTACTCCAGCTGGTTTCTGCTGCATCTGCACTACCTCATCTCCTCCTCTCGTCCTTCACTGGTCCTGGTGAGCAAGAGGTTAGAAGGTCCAGCCCATTATTTCATGGAGAAGCAAAGGGGCTTGTACACACTCACCCACTGTTGGTTGGGAACAGCCAAGGAGGTCAACATGTCTGCCATGGCGCCTAGGATGCGATCCGTCTGCCCCTGGTTCTTCTGAAGAGCTTTCATCTTTAAACACTTTTAACCAACTTTGTGTTCTCTGCCCCTCTTGCCACACGTTTCTCCCGCTACTTCTGCTCTCTTCTGCCTTTGCTCCTTCTACCCCTTTCCCAGAACCTTGATCTGCAGCTTGGCTCCCGTCAGTCTGACTCGCAGGACCTCTCAGCCACATGAATAACTCATCCCGGTGCTGGAAAGCACATCCCTGTCTTGATAGTGAGTCTTTCTTTCTGGCCTTTCCTGAGTGTCTCTCTCAGGTTCCAGTCGTCTTCTGACTCCTTTTGGAAAGATTGCGGCTGTTGTTCATATGAATTAAATGTTTCCTCCCTCTTTTCTTTCCCAGATGTTAAAGCTGTGTTTTGTTAAGATTAACCATCACGCCCCCCCCACCAAAAAAAAATCTGGCTTCCTGGCTTTTCATTGGCTGCTGAACACACCTCCCCTTTCCTTGCACCTCTGTCCCTCTTCTTCTCCTTTCTTCTATATCCCTTCCCTACATCCTAACTCCTTCTGGGAAGCCATTAAGCTCCTCCACCTCTTGCTCTGCATATTCCTCCTTCTGAGCCCCCTTTGGACCTCCTGTCCCTCTTCTCCTCATTTCACTATGCAGCCTGGTGACAGCGCCAGTTTCCCCTCATTCGCTGTTCAAATATATGGTTTGCATTCATCCTACGGAACATAAATCTGTTTATGCAAAAAAGTGTCCTCTAAATAAATAACAATATGTTTGACATACGATGTTTTATTTTTTAAGCGATTAGAACTGCCTTTGAACTTCAAAGCCCCAGGTCCAAATCTCACCTCCAGCTGTAGGACCCGCAGTCGTGGTTCTCACCCTAAATTTACCCAACTGTATAGACAGGCAAAAAAATTTTGATCAACTTAATACCGTAAGCTGATTTGGAGAAAAAGCATCAGTTGAAGTAATAGATGTAACTGAAACGTAATGTATTGCTTCATCTCTCCAGATACACATTTCTAATAAATGTTGTGTGTTTTTGGTCCATTTCCAAATGTTAAAATACATTTTTAGAAACATTCACTTCTCCGCATGTGTGGAAGGTGTGTGTGTGGGGCGTGTGTGTACGAGTTTGAGTATGTGTTCCCATGAGTGCGGTCGCGCGTGTTTTTGCTTGAATGAATGTGTCTTCTCTGTTTGCTAGCATGGAATAGCCAGCACAGCAGCGTCCTACAGTCAGCTTCATGCGCAGGGCCGTTCCTTCCACCTGCGCTGTGGGGCTTTCACTGGAGATCAGCGGCACGTGCTCCTTGGTCATCCTACATTTGGCCTTGAGTCAGCACATACAGTCAGCGATTACAAATGTTTGTTTGATTCCTAAGCCCGCAGCCAAGTTTCCCTTGGCATGGATGGACTTTTTTGGTGTTGATCTCACAGCATAGTTTAAGCATCAATAACAAAGACCACCAGTGAAACAGTGAGGCGTGTGTGTATGGGTGTGCTGAAGTGTGGGGGCAAGGGAAAAAATAGAAAACCAAAAATAACCTCCAGAGTCCATCCAGGATGAGGGAACACTGTGTTTGCACTGGTTCTGGCACAGCTGCCAGGGGCCTACAGCCAGCCAAGCGTATGGTTTTTGTTAGTCTCCAATCCCTCACCTCTGCTATGTCCACCTGTCCAACTCTGACCTGGGTTTTAAAGGGGTAACACATTTAAATTTATATTACATCTAACCTCATTCATATAGCAATTGCTGTTCTTCAAAGCAACAAACAAAACAGCCCCTGGTGGAGAGGTCCGTATATTCATTGAAACGCTGCATGTTTTATATTTTGCTGCGCAAAATGTCGAAGAACGGTAAATGTAACAAAACTGCAGCGACGCAGTTTTGCGAACAAGACATTAAGAACGACTGAGGGAAATGAACCATGAACTATAATCATCATTCGGTTATCTCAATTTGTTCATCGTGTATTCTGAGCATGAAGAAGAGCGCTTTTCTGCGATTCCACCTGACCCAGCACAGGGCTGCAGGGGTCCAGAGCTGACCCAAGGATGCACAGGATGTGAGCAAGAGGAAACCCCAGATGTGATACCAGGCCATAATACCATGATACCAGGTCAGAAATACAGGCGATTTTATCAACTGTGGGGAAAAAACCAGAGCACTCGGACGAAAGGCTGAGACCACAGTGAGAAGACGTAGAAGATGTTCACACTCCAAGCAGGATTTGAATTCAGATTCTAAACTAAAGCCCAGTAGGTGTGAGGTAAGGGTACCACCTACTGCACTGCTGTGCCATCCTGTTAGAGGCTCAGTGAGGATCATATATTATTTTTACACTGTAATATTTGCTCATTTCTTCTCACTGAACACACTATTCAACAGGGCAAAAAGTTAAATAACATACAGTGAGAATGTTTTTTCTGTGCTTAAAAAACCTATCCGGCGTTTCGCCTGTATGGTTAGCTTTCAAAAAACACTTGGGATGAGCAGGAAATATAACTTGGGACACAGAAACTCACATTTTGGATAAATGCACATGAAGCAAGACACACGTACAGAACCACCACAGAAGAAGAACAGAGTGAAGCTTCGCAGACGTGGGCTGCATAGGACATGAAAGAAAGGACGAATTGCAGTTCACCTGGAACGTTCACCTGGCGGCAGCTCATGGAGGAGAAATACGCAGCGGGTGCAGCCAACTGAGCATTTAAAGGTTGTTCGTGAAATCCCGCGCTGTGGAAGCCAGGGACACGGTGTGATGGCAAATGACAGTTTTGAGGTTTGAATGAGTTCTTGTTATGGAATTGCTCAGGCCACTGTTCAATGAGGATATTTTCTTGCTTTAGGGCAGAAAAGCTGTTGCCTTTTAGGTTGCAAAGACTGGAGAGTCTGTTTGGTTTTGTAAAAACAGATTTTTCTAACTATTGGTGTGCATCTACTACCTCCCAGTGTCTGGTTGCTTCATGAAGCTCCACAAATGTTACTAACAAAAGAAAGAGAAAAAAATCCTTGTGACTTCATAGATTTAATATGTAACATTTTATATATTTGGGTAGTTTTTAGGATCCTAGAACTACATTATAAAAGCATAGTGAATCAAGCAATATTAACCGGGGAAACAAATGAGTTTTTGTCATTTCTGCCGAAAAACAGCACCGTACTGTAAAAGCGGAGTAGAGGGTTTTATTCCAAGATGCATTTTATAATCATAAAGATACTTCTTTAAACATAAGACAGTCTTGTGCTTCTTTTTATGACTTTCTGCCGGGAAAAAAAAAAGCATTCCTCTACGGTTCTCTAGAATTGTGTGCAGCGCGATTTGAAATGTGGCCTCGCTGTGAAATTTTTCTTGGCTGTAAACTGGCGCCGCCTTTTGGCGAAAAACACCGGCAAAGTCTTTCTACAGCCTAGCACTGACTGTGCGGTGCGATTCCTTTACTCTGAACTCTGTTCTCAGTCGAACCCTTTGCCTCCCCGTCCCTCGCGATGACCCGCTCCGTTCTGGGGTTAAATGAAATGTGCAAACCTTCCCATATCTTGCGCCGATTCCAGCTCCCCCTCCTTCGGCATTCGCCCTTCCCTCCAATCTGCCACGCTGTTTACGGCCCGATTGTTCCCTCAGTTTTACACCAACTTTTCACGCAGCTCTTCTACTTTTCAACAACGTCTTTTTTCTGCTTGCTTGTAGATTTACAGCGCCGATCTTTTTTCGAGGCTCTGTTTTGTAATTTTAGGAAATCGGTGAAAAGGCCTCTTACTCAACCACATCCCCTTCGCCGCAGTCCGGCTTTTTTCCGTTTTGGCTTCTCCTTCCGACATGAGCTGTCCTCGCCATTTCCATGCTGTTTGTGAGGAAGGACTCTGAGAACCAGCTATCTAAATTCAGCCATTAAGTTATTCAGAGTTTATTCACATTTAAGGTTAGCGGTGTGATGGTTCATCGCAACAAAACACCCTGCTTAGGGAGTCCCAGTTCAGAGGCTGGCCCCAAAGAAAGTTGTTACCCTGAGATGGCTTACAAACCACCCCAGAGACTCAACTTATAGTTAATGATTTGGATATAAGTTCGGGAAATACAAATTTTGTATATAGTTTATATTCACCAAAGTGTGTTGATATTTAAGCTGCAAAACTTGTCATTATTGGCCTACTATTCTGATCCATTACTACTGTAGTAACACGGTACGCAGGCAAGAAAAGAAGAAATTATATGCATTTGAAAAATATTTGCTTTTATAGTTATAGAAGGGAAGCCTGTATTTAGAAACTGCTGTGGTTGCTGTTTACTGCTTTTCAAACCCAACCCCACAGGCATGGCGTTCAAGGAAGAGCAAACTCTTGGACTGTGGGAAAAGAAGCAACGCGGATGTTTACTGCTGAAGGCGAGACCGGCGATCATTTTGCTCAAGTAGTACAGGCTGAAAAAAATGTGGAAACTAAAAAAATAAATAATCATTTGACAAAGAAGGCAATAAAAAATGTGAGGATACTGAAGTTTAAAGGTTGTCTGTGTGAATTAAACAGGCAGTAGGAACCCCAGCGCTATTCATGCTGCTATGGCACGCGACACGGAAGCACCGCGCGTGCGATTTGGTCGGTCCAAAGGATCTGATATCCAAAACACAGTTCCAAAATAGTAAGGATGTTCTGCATGAAAGTAAAACGTGAGTTAAACTGGGGGGAGAACACGACGAGTGGCAAATGTGCAAACATACGTGGCTGCCACCATACATAGCAATAGGCTGCTTCCCCTGGGAGCCTCTTGGCTGCGGTCAGCACTGTACACAAACACACACGTTACCATTTGGCTGCACCGTGTACAGCTTCATAGTTCGACAGCTCTCAGAAGATATTTTTATTCATTGCTCAACGCTGCTGACAGCCCACACCTCTGTCCGTTCCAGTCTGCTCTCCATTCCCGGCAGTGACTCTGGTACAAAACTTTTCCACTTTGAGCCCCACGTTTGCTTGCATGCTTTTGTGACGTTGGTTGTTTCATCTCTGAATTTAAACACATTTACGACCGCTTAAAAAAGCTGTCAAATGTAGAGACCGACAACTCCCCACTGTCTACAAGTAAACAGGATTTGGGAACACACAGGTATGAGAGTATCTGTAAAGTAATGCACTGATTCAGTTAGATGTTGTTCTACACGGACAAACCGAGTCGCAGATGGATCGATGAAGCATAGCTGAAATGAGCACTGTTTTTCCTTAAAAGTCTTCCTGACAAAGTTCACCTCAGCTTCTGAGAAATGCTGTTAATCGATTTCAAATATCCCTGCTCGTATCCGGGTTCCTTTTAAAGTAAAGATAGTTTTCCTGCACTGTGCTCCCTTCTTCCACAGCTTCCAAAGACTTCATCTGCACTCCAGACAGTGCTTTTCCACCTTTTACAGCTTCCTCATCTGCACAGCAGGGCCTGCGCAGCAGAATCCTGTGGAAAGGCTGGGATGCCCAGACCTCCCTTTGCAAATGTTTACCTGGTGCTGTAGGATTGTCCGACAAGGAAATCAGGTTTCATTTGCTTTAACCTTAGTTTCCATAAACACTAAATGTCCTCACAAAGTCAGAAATAATAAATAATGGCTGTTCTAACAAACTTGTTTGCGTCACACAGCGCTACTGTAAGATTGTATATATTTTTTTTTGTACTTTTTTGGCAACATGACACAAAACAACACGGAAAATCCACACCGGTGACCGATCTTAAGTCCAAATAGCAAAGCGGCTCGAGCGGGATGTCAAGCGCAGGTTAACACTGTGAGAAAGGACATTTCAGGGCTAAAAGCACAAGAGAATTAATACCACCGGGGGTTCTGTGCTGGGGGGCTTGGAGGGACAGTGTGGCGTCGCTCTCACGGCAGCGGAGGGAGGCTATGCAGCGTGTATGTCCACTCGAGCAGCGCCCCCTACTGTCAGCCTCTCTGGTCTGCTTGTTCACATGGGTTTCAGGTCCCGACTCCAGATGGCCGAAGGCTCGACAGGAGCTATATTTGTGTTGCTGTCCACCGGGTTATGTGAGCAGACAGGCACTGTTTGTGGTACCAGCTTCATGGAACGGTAGCTTTGCTTCTGTACGCAGGATTTTCCAAAAAAAACTAAGTTGGACACTGCCTGCTTCAACCGTGTCCTTTTTTTTCAAATAATCACAGTTAACTTTACCCAAATGCAAAGCGGCCGACCGTACCAAGAGGAGAAGACGAAGAGCACCAAACAGCAAACAGAGTGAGAACGTGAACTGCAGATCTTTAGCCTGTTAAGAGATGAATCCACCACTGGTCCTCCACCCTAATCCCCCTGTCAGATCTCCTGTAAGGAGGATGAGAAGCAGCATGCTGCCTGAAATAAGAAACAAGCTGCATGAAGACTTGGAGGAAGTCTGCTGCCATCGGACAGCGTGAGTGCAGGAGGAGGGGTCAGGATTGAGAAATAATTCGACAGAGGACTCTGAGATACTGTCAGAAAAGGAGAACCTACAGACACATCTCGGTGGGTTGGGGCTGGGGGATCCTGGGGACTCCTCATCTGGACTACAGAAGGAGCCTGGAGTGGTAAGTGTAACATCCTAGCGGTTCATGTTGTTAACTTTGTATCTGGCGAAACTTCTGTGATGTTTGAGCATGTGAGTCGGTTAAACTTTGCATTTTGGTTTACACGTGCATGACTCATATTAGAGGACGCAGAAACTAACATGTCATCTGCGGTAGGATAGGTAAGGAGACCATGCGTTGAGCATCCTGGTACAGCATGCGCTCTGCAGGTTGGTGCTGAGCGTGTACTCAGCCTGATGCGCGCACCATTGCGTGGTCCCCTTGTGTGGCGCTTCTGCAGAGACTTCTGGACAAACAGCTACCGTAAGCAAGGGGCTGCCCACGGTGACGCTGCCGAAAGGAACCGGGATGCGGGCACGTGGCTGATTCTCAGGAAGCCGAGCCCACCGCGGGCTGCAGATGAAAATCGTACAGAGCAAAGGTATATGCGTGCGGTTTTGCTGACACATCTACGGGCCTCACTAGGGCTGCGGCTGAGATGGGCTGTAAAGGCCTTGTGTGGACTCATTTTCATATTCATGTGAGAAAATCTGTCTCCCCCACTCCCAAACCTCTCTTCCCATATACTTTTTTGCCTCACTTTATTTGATTTGACATAATGTGATTTATTTTATTATCCTCTATAGTGGAAATTTGTCTCTTGGGTAGAGCACACGGACCCTCTGAAAGGGTCCTATTTGGGTCAGATGGGAAAGTTTGCTAAATATAGCCCCGGCGGCCCAGGGAGCAAAATAGCTGTATTCTTTCTGCCCAGTTTGTCAAGGGGCATTCCAAAAGACCACATCATCGCATATGGGACCGATAACAGTTGAACTTAGTTCAGCTTAGTGTGCGTTGCTCTCGGAGCTGCCGAAAAAAGTAGCTGAAATAGTGACATAAACTAAACAAAGCAAATGGGTCACCATCCAGCCTCCAAACTCTTCTGATTTATCGATGACATTGTGCAAGAATCCAGAGGAAATGCAGTGGTATATAAATTAATCCTATCTGTCCTTAAAAATGTGCATTTTTGTTGGGGTTTGAAGTTGCATAACTGCAGTACGAAAATGCATCTCGATAATGGGGGTATTTGAAGGTATATTGTCCAATAATGCGAAAAATGTAAAGGCAGAAGAAGCCGCCGATGAGTTACCCTTCCAAAATCGAAACTTTGGTGTCTGAACAAATGTGAACGACGTACTGGACAGGGAAACGCAATAACACTGAGCTAGAATGTCAGCATACTATTTAAGGCCACCAGTGAGAAAGAGCAGGGGGGACAGCTCACCTTCTCACGCTGACCAAACCGCTCAGCTGACCGGTGGCCGATGCAGGCTAAGCCGGTTTGGTGGCTCATACTCTATCGTGACACACATCCGCATGAGGAACAGTGAGTCATGGGCACCCAGGCCAACGCATAGGTTTCTCAGTGTTCCTTTAGATTTGAGCTTACAAAATTACATCTGCCCTCTCATTAGAGGACACGTCTAAGTCTAGAGATTCTCGGAAAACAGTCTCCAGAAGACCTAAGAACCAGGTTCAAGTGTTTCACAGCAAAAGAGGAAAACATATCACATGTCTTTTATTGCCAAATAAGGATTTTCCACTTAGATAACAAAAACAGTTGCATAAAATCCTGTTATTTTCCATAAGCAGTACATCTTATCCCCCAGGAAGCTGTGTTGTACAGCAGTAGCATGGTAAAAAAAAAAGGATAAGGTTTTGTAACACCCGGAGTTGTGCATGGAGGCTCAGAGTGAAGCAGGGTGAATCCCCAGCAGCAGGTGTTAGGGCAGGTGAGTGCCACACGTGAACTGCACACCATATGCTGCACCTCAGCCTCACACACAGCTGACCTGCTGCGCAGGTCACAGCACCGCGCCAGGCATTTCACTGCAAACACACCCCACCTTTGAAAGCAGACCAAAGTCGAATCGATTCACATTTTTCAGTTTTACTTTACTACAAATTATGATGCTCTTGGGCCATTTTGACCTATTGGCCTCGTGTAATAATGCTTTCCTTAATATCTTTAAATATTTTAATTCAGCGATTGCTTTTGCAGCGATGGTTATTCATTTTTATTTCTTTAATTTTCTCTTTTCTTCTGCGCTATGGAATAATACTTGCGGGCACCTACATAGACCTGTAAACACGGAACGCGGAATGTAATTCTCGGAATTATCTCGGATTTTTCTGGAGACGTGCATGTACGTAAGTTGACCCGACCACAAATCGACAAATGTATGCAGGATTTTCTTTCTACTCATAAAAATACTTTGTGTCTAAATAATTCAACACAACGACACGGACAACTGCGCATTTCGGTAAGGAATCCAGCGGAGCCGATTTAAAAGGCCGTGAAAAAGTGGCTTCCCGAGCAACTGCGCGCACGGCCGCTCGAGTCTCCGCTCGTAATTTCTGACCGCAAAGCTTGTTTACAAATGCTTGAGCAAGCGGTCGCACTTACATCCTCTCTGGTCAACAAGCAACCCCTTCCCCTTTGAAGAGCATCCCAGCTGACAAAAAGCGAATTTATAACTCGGGGTTTTCTCAAATAAGAAAATTCAGCGGCACGTTCATGAAAACCTGTGGCCCCAGTGAAGCACATGTACGCGGTTAACTGAAACAACCGCTTTGACTTACTTTTTTCCCACTTAATCCTCATTACAGACCATCTCGGTCTTTGAAACAGCGGCTGACAAATGTGCTTGCGATTCCCAAGTTACTGCTTGCTGTACAAAAGAATATATTCAAAAAGCGAATACGTCGGCGTGACTGTGGTTTTGCTAGCGTACCGTTAAATTTTGCAGCAAAATGCTTTGGTTTGCATGCCTAATTTTCCCGTTCAGATTTATTTCTATTCATTTCTGGTAGATTTATTTCTGTCAACGGATCTATCGATTTGTTTTGTTTGGCGACGGCTTAAATTCTGTTTTGCGTCAGCTGAGTGGTGCAGTGGGATGTCAGGTTGTGTGTTTTTTAAGGCTTGGCTGGGGTTCATGCGAGGCAATGCGTTAGCCCTGAGTTGCAGAAGGACCGTGGACAGTGCGTTCAGCAGCTGAGATCTCACATGGAGGAGCCAGTCTAATGCTGCTACTTGTCGGTTCCAGCCAAGCTGACCTACCGTCGGCCTTATTCTCACAGTCACGTTCCAGTCGGCCTCTATTCCATTTATTAAAGCGTCGTTGCAAACATTAAACTGGAAAACAAGTCGGAGTCAAAATTAGTACAGCTTGTTTAAACATAACAAAAAATATAGACTATTTCCGGCAAGGATGTCGCATCCCAGTCGGTAGATTGATGTGTCGGCCGTATCCGATTTAACTGGAGATACGCTTGGTGGAACTGCATTCCGTTCACCAGTCTGTCCATTTACTTTCAGGCCTCCTTTGGCATCTGCGCCGAGCTCTGAGACGCTCAAGACTTATTGGAGGCCCGCACAAAATAACCATTATATCTCACGTCACATAAAGCAAGATAAAGCGGAGCTCCATTGTTTAGATTCAACAGAAAAAGCGGGGGCACGGGAAGTGCTAGATTATGTCGATACGGCATTCCAGAGGAAATTATGTAAGATAAAAAAAATTGTCAGCAATTTCGCACAGGTCTCGATTAACAATCGCGCCTGAGGTTTTCCCGGCTAGAAATTTCGACTTAAAAATAAACTTGGAAATAATCTTTGGCCGGTCGCTTCAGTCGAAGGAATGGTCATCGCTTTCAGAAGAGCAGCTGCCCTTCCTCACTCCAGGCAAGCAAAAGCGCTAGCCTGCAAAAATTCACCGCTCATTAATAAACTTATTTGTTTTCCTTGGTGTTCAAAGCTTTGAAGCGAGTCAGGAAAATACCAAAACCCAGCTTCCTTCTCTTGAGAGCCAACTTCCATTACTTTGTGTGGAGACTTCTTTCTCGTGCTGAGGACAATGGGGTTTGTTTGGTCTTTTTTTTTTTTTATCTCACAGACAGTTTGGTCATCATACAACACAATACAAATGAACCTTGCTGACCTGCTCTCCCTGTGATGTACTTTTTATGCCGGAATGTTTAAAGCTCTGGCCGGCACTTTCCAACTGCATTTGAGGACAGTCTCTGAAGTTTTCCATATGATCGCAGTTTTTATTCCTTATGTTATTCCAGACTTTAACTTTTCTCCGCACCTCCCTTTTCAGGAACTGTGTGTGATGCAGACCACGGCACGACTCCTGAGCCTTGTGTGAACACGGGCTCCAAAGAGCCTGATGGCTGGAGCACAGGGTGCGGGGAGCGAAGACCCCCATCTGGGCTCAGGCCCGGATGAGGACATCTCGGAGGTGTCTGTCTCTGGGGATGACTCTGACTCCGGAAGCCTGCTCTCCGAGGACTCGGTCCTCCCCGATTACGAGCAGGAGGAGCGCGTGGCAGGGTCCGCCACCACCCTGTATGAGGCCTGTGCCAGGAACGAGGCCTTGACACTGCGGAAAGTGCTGGAGAGAGGCGTCACACGTGAGGAGGTCATGGAGCTGGACATCAACGGCAGGGTAAGGTTTACGCTTGAATTTCTCCAGTAGGCATGGTCTTTCCGGTGCCAGAAAAACCAGAACAATGAACTGATCCACCCTCCGATGAATCTTTGATGTGTTGGACGACAGAATGGCCTGATGTTGGCAGCTTACAAGGGCTTTGTGGACATTGTTTCTGGGCTGCACGATTGTCCCTTCATAGACATCAACCATCAGGACAACGACGGCAACACGGCACTCATGATCGCCTCGCAAGCAGGTCAGTGCAGGAGTCAAGCCCGTTCTTCTCTTCTTTTTTTGTGTCTTCCCGTGGAACACGGCTGTACAACCCCTCTAACGTTGCTCCTCCTTGCAATTCTAGTTCCGCTGAAAAATCCAAGATACCAAGCGAATCATTTTCAAAACTGAATCCAAGGCCTCGTGTATTAAAAACGTGTTTATGAAAAACATGTTTATGAATCCATTCAGCTAGAATCGCCGCGTGTCCAGTGCAGGGTCACGGTGGTCCAGAACCTTCTCGTGCTCGTAGGCCACAAGGCCTAGGTCGGATGCCAGCCCACCACAAGCCTCTGACACACACTCATTCAATCACATACACATACACTAAAGGCAGTTTACAGTCACCTGTTCACCTGAATGTCATGCGGGGGAAAAATGTCATCTGAATGTTGCATATCCAAGAAGGCATAACCATCCAGATATTAATACATCACTAGCACAAATCTTTATCACGGGTACTATAAACTGCAAAGGCGAGAGCGCTAAACCGCTTACCCAGCATACCAGATATAGAGGCACCGATTTACAGAACATGATGAGATCAGGGGGGTTTCACTGACAGGCCAGGTGCATCTCTCTGTGCAGGTTTCCTCAGCATTGTGAACTACATCCTAAACTACTTTGCCGGGGTGGACCTGGAGGTACGGGACACCCGTGGCTTCACCGCGCTCATCAAAGCAGCCATGCAGGGCCGCGAAGACTGCGTGACAGCACTACTTATGGCCGGTGAGTAGCCCTGTCTGGCAGCGCGGCGGATGTAACGCTGTCGAGTGCGTAAGGCTGTGCCAGGTCTTTTTTTACACCTGAGATCTCCCAAAACATGTGAATGAACAGGAGGTCACCTGCCTCTGAATATGTTTATTCGATGAACACAATATTTCTGTGCTAAATTACAATAATACGGCCCTTCAGATGGAACCATGCCGGTGGTCAGTCTGTCACATTTCAAAGCGGTCCAGGCCGCAGCGACAGGGTTCGGCCTCATCCTCATCAGATCAAGAAAGGACACAACTTGCCAAACTCATTACCAGCTGGGAGGTCAGGTGAACAACAAAAAAATCGGGAGGCAAAACCCAACCGAGATCAGCCAATGAATGCAGCGCTGCGGGAGACACAAGCATCATGGGAATTAAGCAGCAGATCTGAGGACACCGTATTTTCTGGTCTTGTGGCTTATCTCTCACTCCGCTCGAGTGGAGGTAGATTAGCCCTGCGTGGACTTACCATACCTATTAAAGGAACCGTGGTTCCATATATAGCCATTACTAATTCAAATGGATTAACAAAGGTTAAACAAACGCAAGTTAATGGAGATTAATAAATCCCATTATGTTATATTATTTGTTTTAGTGCTGCGCCTTCTATAACATTTTTTTCTTCATTTTTGCTTCATTCCTCCATACAAAAAGAAGGGGGTTGGCTGATTCTGTTTGGGGTAGCATTGTTTATTTAATGCGAAGGTGTCGGTAGCGTAAAGTTGCTCTTCCACAGCGAGGTATGTAATGGATCTAATAAGGTGTAAAATATGGGCGCTTTCACATATAGCACTACAAAGTCCAGCCCACTTGTTTGTTCCCAGTCAGCCTCAGGGGGTTCTGTCGTTCCACAGTTACGAATCATCTTAGGGATGTACCGCAGAATCTCGTGAGTGTGTCTGTGTGCGTGTGCTCGCACATTTTTGCATGCTGAACTGTGGTTACTGGCAGCAAAAATGTGTACAAGTAGACAATACAAAGTGTGTAGAAAATGAAACAAAGCGCTATGAACAAGTCACGCGGTAACTTACCCTTGATCACTGTGCGTCATTGTTTGAAACTGTAAAGCAGTCTGGAGAGGAAGTGCAATAATCTTTTCCATGATGTTCTGCACGGGAAAAAAATCTACGAACCGTACGTTCCTCAGAGTGACTAAGCTGGAGCAAAAGGTCCCTTCGTGGGCATGAATCATATAGAGTAGCTCACACTGTAGCTTAAATATGAATCATAGGAAAAGCATGGCTAACGTTGTTGCAGCATAATACAGAGAGTTAAACTTGGATGGGTTATCGCAGCGTCCGCAGATTGGCTGCCAGCTCTGAGCGCTGTACTACCCCTGCAGTGGGCCATGGTTCACAGCGCCATGTGTCTGGTTGTGATCAAAGAAAACCATCAGCTCAGCAACCTTTGCAAGAGGGGTAAATAAACAGCTATTCCTGTTTTGGCCGGTAGGGGGAGAGAAAAATATGTTTCCTGCACTGGGGCGCGACAAATTATGGCGTCTTATGTGTCACAAAGGTTTCATTTTCCTTCTTTCCGCATCTCTCTTCCCACAAACCATCCCCCTGGACAGGAGCCAGACTGAACACTGTAGACCTGGCGACAGGGAAGGCTGCAGACGACTGGGCCTTCAAGACCGGTCGTTTCGAGGTCCTCCGGAAACTACGCTGCCTGGCATCACGGCCCTGTGCTGAGCAGTTCTGCGAGAGCTACGTCCCTGAGTGGCCCGAGCTTAAGGATCTGGTGGCCAAAACGACAGCAGCCAAGAGCAAGGGGGAGCGGCTCACTCAGTGCCTGCGTTCAACCTTCACCTTCAGATTCCCCCAGGACCCCCAGGACAACGGCGTGCTGGATCAGATGGTGCGCATGACCACCAGCGTCCACAGCCCGCTGGTGATCACCGGGTGCCGTCCGCTCTGTCCCGCGAGCCCCCCAGAGGTGGGCAAGCGGCGCCTGGCCGTGCCTGAGCTGTTGCAGAGGTACTCTGGCAAAGACCTGGAGGAGGGTCCTGTGCCACACAGCAACAGCACCATCTCCTCCGGCGAGTCCTCCGTTAACTCTTCGTCATCCGTGTCGCTGGCA
This sequence comes from Heterotis niloticus, assembly GCA_018136845.1. Lineage (NCBI taxonomy): Eukaryota > Metazoa > Chordata > Actinopteri > Osteoglossiformes > Osteoglossidae > Heterotis > Heterotis niloticus. The sequence continues at coordinate 2,570,652 of CM030898.1, forward strand.
TCCTCCTCCTCCGACTCCCAGCACAAGAGCAGCGGGTTCTCCAGCAGCGTGCGCAGCTACCTCCCCCGTGGCCTGGGTCGCCGCAACAGCGTCTTCCCAACTGGCTGCATCCCGCAGATCAAGGTGACAAAGTCAGGGGAGCCCACCCCCAAGAAGGAGAAGAAGAGGAAAAAGTCCAAGACTCACCTGGAGCCCCCCATATGGAAGTACAAGGAGGCCAAAGAGGAGCAGAAGAGAGAGAAGCTAAAGGCGGAGCAGGAGAAGGCGGACAAAGAGAAGGCGGAGAAGCAGAAGAGGAAGAAGGGGAAGTAGAGGGTCATGGCGGTGGTCAGGGCCAAGCTGTTGAGGATGTGGGCACAGGTCATCCAAAGCTTTCTTATCTGACTTCTGCTGTGCTTAAAACTTCTCATTTTCACTGACGTTATGCTAAAAAGGGGAAGGGCCATCCGAACGTATGAACTGCGTTTAACAGGTCCCGAAAGTCATGCTCCTACGTGTATGTCCGCGGGAGGCAGTTCTTCCCCTTTTAATGAAATTTTGAAAGATTCCTTTTGTTTGCACACATTTTGTTTGACTTATAGCAGATATATTTATTAGCAATGTCAGGAGCTTCTGCCCTTGCTTCCAGACTGGGCAAAGAGTCTCCTGTCTGTTCTGAGGAGTCACAGATCAGTCCTTCCACACTAGTTTTTTACCTGGCAGCAGCTGCACGCATGAAACACACGCACCACGGTTCACTTCTGTGTCTTTTTGCATGAAAATAAATTTTCCCCATTTCAGAGCTCAGGGTTCATAGCCACTGAGCCTACGTTGCTGCTAAACTTGAACATTTTTTGCCTCCAACTGGAAAAACAAATACAAATGGGATTTAAAATGATCCAAGAACCTGCACAGTCAAACCAAACAGATCTCCACAATACTGCAAAATATTGACATTTCTGTACTTTCTCTAAACAGCAAGGCAAAAAAAATACACTGTGAACTTAGAAACACTACTATGGCTACGTTTAGTTTTCATTCCTAGCAGATTTGTAGGTAGGGTCCAGTAAACACTGATGAGTCTGATGATGATGGTGGACTGAAGGCGGGCACCCACATGGTTTTCACAGCACAGGGGGTCGCCAAAATCTTTGTCAACATATCTGTAAGTCAAAATGACAATACTTTTATTTGGAAGACTTGAACTAAAGCTATTTAATGGTAAATGTCTGCATTCGGTACATTAGTGCAGCGTCCGGTGCTACTCAGGGCGCCCCTATAGGTAGGGCTGGGTATTGCAAGTAAACAGCACCCATTTATATTTGCATGTCGGGAGTGGAGCTCACACAGTCTCTGTGGGTCAAAAAAAGGTGGACTTTGGGGTAAACTGGCCTCTTGAAGGACTCCAGGCCTTTGCTGGCTGCAGCCTCTCGCTGCTGCCTTCTTTTAATAAACACTTCATTACGGAAGGGGCAGCATAGCGGTGCAGCGGGCAGCACTGCTGCCTCACACCACCTGGGCTGTTTGGGTGTGAGTGTGAATCCAGCTCAGTCTGTGTGGAGTGTCCATGTTCTCCCTGTGTCGCTGTTGGGTGCTCCAGTTTCCTCCCGCAGTCCAAAGATATGCATTTCAGGTTAATTGGTCTCTCTGAATTGCCCTGAGGGTTTGTGAGGGCCCCCTGCGATGGACTGGCATCCTATACAGGGGAAGTTTCACAGCCTGGCGCCCAGCGATTCTGGGACAGACTCCACCAAAGCTGCATTCGGTACACTTACATGAGGCAGTGCCCCAAACATAAAGAAACTGCAATATTTTCGCATGTGCATTTTATACGGTGTATTATTTATAATTATTGAGGAGGCACAGACCTGCTGGTTGGATACAGATATTTTACAAGATGCTCAAATTTATATAATGATAGCTGTAATAAAAGAAAATGTATTAAATAATTTAAAAGGTACATTCTTGCTGATGTGCTGTTCTGTTTTTATCTGTTTTTTTTTTTGTTTTTTTTTTAATCCAGAAAACTCTGGCCCCTAAAGTCATCCAAAGTTCTTCCGCAGCAAATTCTCAAGTTACAGGACACTATTTTGTGTTGATCGAACAATTGCGACTTCATTTTGCGTCCCATTCTGTCACGCGTGGCGTTTCTCCTGCCTTGAACAGGCAGTTTATAAATAACCTTCCTTACCCTCCACAAAAACTGCTGTCAATGACAGGATTATGCAATTGTAATTACATTTTCTATGGCATCCCGCAATAAATTTAACTTTACACATACATTAAATGACATTGCCACTCTCACTACAGTCTCAGACAGACGAGGCCTTACCTTCCAATAAAAAGAGGTAGATGCTGTAATCTTCCTTCAGAAAGTTAACATTTTAGCTTATTAAAAAATAAGAAAAACATGCAAGAAATGTCAGAAATTTATTTAAAGCAAAGGAAAATGCAGTCAGAATTTTGGAATTTAGTCAAGTGATCCGACACGATATTAATGCAGACGTATTTTTATTTCTTCAAGTTTAATAAAGGCCAGGCCCTTCTGGGAAATGAGCGCGTACACAGTGTGAAGTACAGTACACGCACAAATCACACACGCAGTCTTGAGGTGGATCTTCTGGACCGCTGCGAGGAAGGAGTGTTTCTGTGCCTGTGCTGCTGCAAACCCAGACTTATCGCTTCATGTGCAGACCCAGGAACAGTGGGACACGCCGGTCTGTCAGTAACAGGGCACTGAGAAAGACCATCTCCCCTCCATAACGCTGATAAATGGGGAAGGGGAGGGATGGCGATCTCATAAAAATGTGTTCTTTTTACATAAATGCTAAATCTGAGGCTTCCCAGCTGTGCGCAAAGACCAAAGCCAAAGAGATAAAACCAGAAAACATGAACAAACAGCAGCGCTTGAGATGGAGGAACTTTTCACCCCGACAGAAAGCTTTGGATTTCTCATGCTCGCGTTCTCAAGGCACTGAGGACAGTGCTGCTGGTTTTGGGGTCAGGGGCTTAAGTTAGCTGCAGGGGCACGAAGGGGAGAAAGGGGGAAGGGAATTATGGAAACTGTGGCATTTACATTTACTCCTTTAGCAGATATCTTCCATTGTCCATCTTTAACCCGGGAGTTAAGCTTTTATCCTTGAGGTTTATATAGAGACACGCAGCCGTGGAAGAACAGTTCTACCACGGTTTTTGCCCGCATGAAATACTCTAGCAGCTCCCTACAGAAATGAGACTAAGAGTAAATGCAAAGGTGACCATGACAGACGGGGTGATGCAAATTTATGTCACTTTCAGCAGTACGCAGCAGCACCACTTCTACATTTTGCCGTTTGCGGAACAGAGACTTTTCCTTGCGTTCCACCACTTCTCATAACCTTTCGGCATTCTTTTCAACCCCCGTACAGCCAGATTCCCAGCCCGAGCTGCTTAGAAGCAAAACGCTGCTGTATCTCACGGCCCTCACAGCCACCCTTCATTACCCAGGGTGCACCAAGTTACGCCGCAAGTCGGCTCTTTGCCGCTTTCCTAATGCTCATTTGAAATGTGCATCCCCTTTACTAAAGAAACACACGCTCTGGACGTAAGCAATATCCCCTTGTGTATTGTAACCACAATGGAGTCTAAAGCAGAACGGTTGAAAGCTGCAAGGGATTCAGCAGTTCCGAAGGGCAGGAACTACTTTGACTGTGCAGTCCTCTGTCTCGGCCAAAGTGATTAAGTTATTCTGTCTTTTAAAAAATGTAAGTACACACATGTGCGTGCAAAATTTAGGCACCTGCCGTTCAGGATGGCTTTTTTAATGCCTTTTCATAACCGTGAGCGCCCAAATAAGTCGGGACTCGCCGGAGCGCCAGGCCCTGGCTGCGTGCCCGCACGGCCGGCTACCCTGGCGGCGCGCTGTCTCCCTGCGTGCGTGCCGTGGGCACCGCCGCCTCCGGACGCGCCCACGCACCGGGGCCGCCACGCAGGCAAATGCGTTACGAAGCCACGCTCAGAGACGCGCGGGAACGGTTCGGACTGCGCGCCAGTTGGCGCTGCGCTCGCTGTTACCGGGACCCGAGTGGCACAGAACCGCAGCGGCGCCGAGCAAACCGAAAACAAAAGTGAGATCGCTTGGCGGCGACCGGCAGGAAAAACGGTGCGCTGGACGACCGACTGCGCTGTCGCGTTCGGTGACAACGACGGCGGGAGAGGGGGCGGGGCGCGTACAAAATCGAGCCCCCCCACGCGTGTGTCACTCCAATGAAAAAGACTGCTTGTAACCCTGTTCTGCCCCCCCCTCCCAAAGCCCGCAAACTGTTGCGCTGGGCTGCGCGTTCCTGCCGGGGGATCGGGGGCGCGCCTGTGGGCAGTGCGGACCCGCAGACGCCGCTGTCCCGCCTGCTGTCGAGCGGAAGGCGGCAAGTCTCTCTCCCGGGGGCACCGCTGCCCTCCCCCGTATTTATCCGGGAGATTCCGAGCGCGATAGAGCCCCGCGGGAGCAGCAGCAGCAGCAGAAGAAGAAGAAGAAGAAGAAGAGTCGGCGCCGAGCGGATCTGACCTGACCTGACATGTCCGCGCTTGCTTGGCCAAGACGCTCCTTCGGAATGTCTCCCGGCGCGTAAGCCAGCCCTGCCCGTGGCAACAAGCGTGAGGCGGGCGGCCGCGACTTCTGGGAAGGAACCCGCAGTTTCGCCATGGGCCGTGTGCCGCGCTTCCCCGCGCTCCCCCGCGCTTCCCCGGCTCCGTGAATGTCCGCGCCGCTCGCCGGCCTCCGTGCCTGCGCGACAGTCGGATCAGGTAAGCGCGTTAACTGTGTTTTCGGCTCTGCGGCCGGGCTTGGCGCGGGGAGAAGGTGCTGCGCTCCTGCCGCACTTCCGTGGTTCACAGCGCGCCTGCAGCTTTCGCCGCTTCCCTCTCCACGCCGGACCGCTCAGATCCCCTGAAAATATTTATTTTTTTCTTAATAATAAAAAGTCCTGAAATGGAAGACAGCCACCTACTTCTGTTTAACCCGGTTAGTCTGGCTCGCTGCTGGGTTGGTTTGTGTCATCTGAAGCAAAAGTTTCTCACGTGTGAATATTTCACATTCACTTTTGCGTTCATTCATTTAACATTTAATATTTCTCCAAAGCCATTTACAGTGAAAAGTGTGCGGTGTCGGGCTGACAACTTTTTTTTTTACACAGTGAGACTTGCACAGCTGGATGCGATACTGTGTTACAGTGATGCCCACTGCGCTTTAAGATATTCGGATGTTTCTTTTTACTGTGCTGTCAGCACTGTACTTTTTACACAGTGCCAGCCAGCGTGCGTAACAGTAAGAGAGCCGAGCCACTCGGTGCAGCGTACAGTACTGAAGGAGGGCAGTGCAGCTGCCTGTGGGAGTTGCCCGGCTGTATTTAGGCTGTATGCCCCCCGCCGCCCGCACCCTGGGAGTCTGACCCACGTACAGGTACCTGCTGGAAGGCAGCATTCGCCTACGTGGTTCTTCACGGTTAAGGTGTTTATTACTGGGATCCGCACGCCGACACGTTCCAAATCCAGGGAAGGAGGCCGCAGGTGAAGAAAAACATGACTTGTGCTTTTACGTATTCACTGGTAGATAAGATTCTGCCAGTTGCAAAGCATCGGTAAATATGCTGAAAACTATATACGAAATGTGCTGGGAAAAGCGTCAGTTTGAGCTTGTGTCTTCCAAGCCGACCGACTTGCTATTCTGAGCAGTCTTTTATTTTTTTTGGGTGATGTTTCGAATGCACCAGGGTGTTATCATTCCCACAGAGGGGCGACCCCGACCATCCGGGGTCTTTAAACAACATTTCTCAGGGAGCCGGAGTCGGCGAGTGAACTTTCTTCTTTTCGTCTTCTGGAAGTTTTAGCGTTCTCTATGAAAATAGCATTAAGAGTGGGTGGCAAGTAGGAGGCCAAAGTCTTATTTCCTGTCAGCTTCCCAGCTGAACTTCATGTCCGTTTAATGCGAATACATTTTCCAGTATGCAAAGTTAGAAAGAAAAGCCTATTGTACGCGTTTCAATGTTAAGTTTAGCTTTTTTAGTAAAATGGGGTGTGTGCAAAAGTAGTCACAGTTTTGTATACCGTTGGTTACAGCAGTTCTTGTGAATATTTTTTGACTTCCTCTCGTAATTGTAGGCCATTCTGGAGTTGAAAGGTATTGAACAATGTTAAATATTAATTCTGACACATTTCATCTGCTTGCTGCATGGAGTAGAGCTGCTGCAGTGCATCTCCGCTAAAAAGGGCACAGCTTCACGCACTGAGCACAGGTCAGAGGGCGCATGGAGTCTGTCTGCCCTTAGCGTGAATTCCACTAGCAGTGCGTGGGCCACAGTGTGGTGCTTCTTTCCCCCCGAGCCCCTATGTCTGTCTTGCTGAGGGAGGCAGACCTGTGCAGGGGGTCCTTTATTCTTTATTCTTTATTTGTCACATACTGTACTGCGTGCCGTGCCGAAGCTGTGCAACCACGGGCGAGCAGGGGCAGGTCTGAGTCCCGCTGAGGGATCACACCGTGCGGTGGCTGCTTTACACCAATTCTGCGGTGAAAGAAAGTACCAAACAGCCGGTCGTCATACTGTACAGCAGTTCATATTCCTGCTTCGACCAAACCCATTTGTATATACTCAATATAGAATAATTATTTATAATTATATAGAATTATAAAAGACTGCATCTGTCACCTTAAAAGATATTAAAACTTTTAGAAGATTTCAGACTATGTAACAGAAGCACATTTTTCAGAGACTTGTGCTTATTTTACGTGATCCTCGGTAATTGTTTTAATCTGAAATGCCATTGCAGAAAAAACAAGCGTGGTCTTGCTTTGAGTTAGCGACACTCCAAACAACACAGTTCTCAACAATAGCCCAGAAATTGTTTTGGATTTTCCGTGAGCCTGGAAGGGAACTCCGACGCTGTTGTGTTTGCTCAATAAATGCTTAATGTTTTTCTTACCTGAATTCTGTTGCATATAAGCCTACGATGTTTACAGTGGCGCCGCTCACGTTTTACAAGTCAGGATCACTGACGCGAAGCAAATGCAATCCGGAGCCCCTCTCCCCGGCCTCCGGCTCCCTGTCGTCCACACGTGAGCCTTGGAAGCCCAGATCTAAACAATGGGCAGACCTGCAGGTCTCGCCAGAGAGCCGGGTGCGGCTCCTCAGCGGCAGGAAGCGCAACGATCAATATTTACTCTGCGTGCAGAATGGCCCCGGAGCCAGCGTGCCGAGCCGCACAGGGGCCAGAGACCCCCCCCCGCCGCCACCACCACCCCCCACATACACACCCTCGCTTCATTTAGTGATGCAATTACAAAGCAGGCAGACTGACTGGACCCTCTGACTCTGTTGTCTTTGTGCTCACAGTTTCCTCTGTTTGTGGCCCGGGAGCAGGGCTGCAGTAGTCGGCGATGTTCTTTCTTTTTGCTGGTGTTCAGTAGCGATGCCTCGATAGCGAGCTAAACAAACACGTCACCAGGGACCGTAGGGGCCGATGGAAAGACAGCGAGATCTAAGGCTTAAAGGTGAAGAAGTACGGATGGTGATAGCAGCCAGGGAGACAGCGAAAGGGAGGCGAGAAGCGAGCAAGGAGACGGCGTGCGCTTTTCTGCTACTTTGATGCTGACATTAATGAAGGCGAACCTGTGCGTTTCGAAATGTGCTCGTACGCTCAAAGGCAAACGTTCTCCAGAGGTTCGGACGTGGCGGAGTCTCGTAATCGTAGCAAATAAAGGTTTCTGCAACATCCGAGCGTCAGATTCTGAGGACGAGCGGAAGAAATTGAAGCTATGGTTAAGTTTCCTGTCTGCGATGACTTGGTGTTACGGCTGCCGGGTGCGATGCTCAATTTTATCACGAAAGGTGTTACGATGATGCGTGCTGTGACTGTTCTGTTTTGTAGCAAACAATCGCACTCGACATAGAATAAATCTAGCAATTTGTTTTTAATACTTGTGACATTTTTATTATTTATTTATTTTTATTTTTTTAATATTTGTAACCGTGGTGACAGTTTCAGTTCCTCAACTTTTCACCGCCTTTGCATCTCGAGTCAGTTGAGGAGCAGATGCGTGGATGGCTGAAAGGAGAAAGCAGATTGAAAATCAGTTTAAATCTCCAGAAAGTAATTGTTAACCGATTAAGAAAATTCACAGCCTTGAGCGGGAAAAGGGGGATGCGTTTGTGCTCATTCGTGTGCTCTCCTCCAGGTTGACAGAGATGCAGAGAGCCATGATGTCACAGCTAACCAAGCCGCTGCTGCTTGTATTGTGCTTCTGGTCGGTCCCAGCTCGGGCAGGTAAGGTCGAGTTACACGAGTGATCGCACTCGTGCTTTTATTCTGCAGCCACCCAGTATTGTCGTATGTACATCCAAGTAACCGGTTGTCCAAACAGAGCCGCCATGAGCTGGACTTCCAGCCAGGAAATGTAATGAGTAAAGTGGGGCACGCCCCGGACAGGATGGCAGCTCATCACACAGAATTGGCACAAACACACACTCATTTACTGATACAGTCTCTAGGCTCCAGTACCGCTGAGCAGCGGAACATGGGAGGAAATTGGAGCACCCAGAAGCAACCTGTGGGAACTCTGGAAGGGAAAGTGAAGTTTGCACACAGAAAGCTGGGGTCAGTCTCAAAGCAGCAGACTCTGAGCTTGTGAGGCTCCTGAAGTTCTCATCAGCAGCCTGGAGAGGTTCAGCGCTCGGGCTCCAAGAAACAGGACAAAACTGTGGAAAGGCAAAAAGAGCAAAAACTCCCTCCAATCCGACCCCCCACCTAGAACCTCTGCATTCACTTTGGAGAAATCACATTAATATGCATTATTGCTTCTCTCATTTATATGAAGTATTTCATGTCTTTTCTCTCATTTTTTCTTACCCCAGACCAGAACTCTTTTGGCCCATCTTTACAGACAAGTAAGTTGCATGAATCTTGCGAGTTTCTGTGGGCATGCAGATGTATTCAAATCAGTTTCTTTCACACAACACTCTTCTTACCAAGGTGCACTGAAGAGAGTTTCAGTGGGGGCTGCAACAGAGAAGGGAATGACAGCACTAAGGCAACAGAGACAGTTAGACGTTTAGACAAAGCAACTGGCGACTGAAGAGAGGAAAACAAAAAAACTCCCAGTAGCAAAGAAGTGGAGAAAAATTAGCTTCTTATTTCTTAGGTGTTCTTTTTAGTTTCACTTCAGTTTTAAAAATATATGCAATCCTAGAAATACCCTATTTTGTACTTACTTCTGACAGTGGTATCACTCACTCTTTCTCTTTGCGTATGTGTGTGTTTTGCGTGTTTGCTCGCCTGCGGGCAGACCAGCCGATGCAGGGGCAAGTGCTCTGTGCGTGTGAGAACAGGTACACTTGTGACAATGACACCTGTTGGGGGTACCGCTGCTTCTTCGTCCACATCTCTGGTGACATACAGAGGGGCTGCTTCCAGAAGGAGCAGCAGGAGCAGTGCTTTGGCCCCCGCGTGGCCAACTTGATCATCCATTGCTGCTCCTCACACCTCTGCAATGCCGACACCCTCGTACCCTCAAACCCAGGTCGGTGCACTCTTTGCCTGGGTGCGTTGAACACTCATGATCTGCTCTAAGGTTGTGTCCCTTCCCTTTCCCGGTAAAGTCTCACACAGTTGAATATTGAATATTCCTGGATGCACGATTAAAAGCTAAATTGCATTTGCTAGAAAACAGAACTTGTTCTGTTTACTGATGTTCGACTGTGAGAAGGAACAGAGCTGTTTACTAAGTGTATTAGTCTGCATTCTTGCGAGATCATGGGGGGCTCAAACCTTTTTGGCCCACGTATAACTTTAAACTTGCTTAGCAGCTTTTATAGACAGCATACTGTATGTCCTTCAGAAGTTTAAATTTCAACATAGGTTTATTAGGGTTAAGGTAAATGGTAATCTGAGGGTGAAAAACTCAGAAAAATGACTTCTTTATTAATAAAAGGTTTGGAGGTGGTTGCCTCTTTTTGCGAGGATGTCAGAATTCGCTTGGGCTGTGTTGTTACTCACAGCTCAGGCTGTTGTCGCTCGGATGAGATCTGTGACCAAAAGATGCTCCATAATTTCACGGTTGAAATTAGAAGCTGCATGGTATCTTTTATATCCATACTTTCTTTAAAAGCAGTTGAATAAAACTTGAAGTCCTCCATTTCCTTGTTCAGCGCACAAACCAAATCTTCACCATTACCTCAACCCGATGTTTGAAAAAGTATTTTGCAGCCGTTTTTTTCTTAAACACTTTGAATCCCTTATCACATTTGTTTTTTTTTTTTACTGTGCTCTTTTTGGCACAGGTTTTGTTCCCTCCCAGTACAATGGACCCAGCCAGGCCAGTGAATTAAATTGTGATTTTCGTCCACTATTTTACGGCAACATTAATGAAACGTAAGAAGAGTGGCACAAAACAAATTGGAATATTGCAAATATCTGCATATTTATTCTTGGCTTTCAGTGCTGTTGCTGTTTAACTTTGGCTGGCAGGGCGCAGTTTGCCCCACTCTGCACTTAGAGTTAACCAGCCTGCTTTGGAAAGGCGGTCAGTGCTGCCACCTAACGGTTGGTATGGAATTTGCTTGTGGATTGTGGGTCAAGATTAGATAGACAGATAGATAGGCAGATAGATAGACAGACATACCAGTTCCACTTTTATTTGCATTTATCCCTTTGACTGACACCATATTATTGCACTGTGTTGCTTGCAGTTATTTACACGTTTATAAATCTGAGTAATTCTTACTCCATCAGTTGACAGTTACTATTTTATCAAAGCTCCTACAGCAGGAGTTTGGTTCAAACCCAGGTCCTTTGATTGCAAGGCAGCAGATGTAACCTCGACGCTACCTGCTACCTGCATATGTATACGCCTCTATGTTTCTTTGTAGCAATTGCTAATTTGTTCAACTAAATTCATTTAGCAAAGTTTCTGACAGAATGCGCAATGTTTTCAATGCTTAAGTGAAAGAATATAAGATTTCTCAGCCTCGGCAAATGAATGAATAAGAGCTTGGCTGTAAAGAAGGTGTGTGATCTTCTGCACAGTAGGACCAGACCTACCTGCGAAGAGACTCCGCTAGAAACAGAGCCCTCGCTCTTCTAACCCTGTGGCCATGTTCCCCCTGTGCATGTTAGTTGAACAGAAGGACAAAGAGAAGAGCTTCATTGTGCTGGTGGGGGTTCCACTGATGGCCCTGCTCCTCCTGTCGTCAGCCATGTGTGGCCTGGTGTTCTGGCTCCGCTTCCGGCGCCAGCACCTCAGACCGACTCGACTTGAAGAACACGACACCAGTATGTTGAAGGTGCCCAACGATGGAGACCCCACTTACGGGGTAGGTTTTGCACCACCCTGTGAAAGTGTCCGCAGTCTCGTAGTGACACTGGCAGTTGAAGGTCTACAGAGGCTTCCGTGCGATAAAATCTGTAGACGACAGTCTCAGACTTTTCTTCTATATGGATTGCTTGGACTACAAGTCATTTTAACGTGTCTCTTCGCTGAGACATTGTAATTGAAACAACTTGACAAAAATTATTTCACAAAGCAGAGGTTAAAGTTCTATAAATTTTCAGTAACCATGTTTTTCGTGACATTCATCTCTGAGCTTATAGTCGGTGATCTCCTGAATGACTGCAAAGGAGGAAGTTTAGCAAAGTGAGGTTCATCCAGCCTGAGAAAGTGCGAAAGCTCAAGTTTCACTTCTGTGGTCACAGAGAGCTGGATTGGAGGTGGAAGCTCCACAGCGTGACAGAAACTCGGTGTCAGTATGATGGATGTCCCTCCACTCTTATCTGCAGGAGATATTTGATGAGTTCTGCACGTCTGGCAGCGGCACAGGTCTGCCTTACTTGGTCCAGAGAACGATGGCCCGACAGATCTCTCTTGTTGAGTGTATCGGTGAGACCTTTACTTACACAAATACACCCACAAGCAACGTTTTGCAACTGAGATCATCTCTAGGCATTCAAATGCAACCTACGCTGCCATCATCACGTTGATCTACGTCAACCTGTCAGCCTTCATGTTGGTTGTTGATGCAGCATATTGATCGGGTGTCACTTTTCAGGAAAGGGCCGTTACGGTGAGGTGTGGCGGGGTACGTGGATGGGGGAGAGGGTAGCCGTGAAGATCTTTTCCTCCCGAGATGAGCAGTCCTGGTTCCGTGAGACTGAGATTTACAACACTGTTCAGCTGAGGCATGAGAACATCCTGGGTGAGCCTTCCGACATTCTGGGAAGCGGAAGTGTGGTTCCTGGGCCCTGCCCTGGTGTCAGCGTCATAACATGCTGTATTATATAGCACATGTCTCCAACCCCTATGCAGTGCGCTTCCATAGTACACTCAGTACTGGACAGTCCTTCTCAGTCCTGAACAAGTTGTGTTGTCCCATGTTCTGTGTAGGTTTCATTGCCTCTGACATGACGTCCAAGAACTCCAGCACCCAGCTTTGGCTCATTACACACTACCATGAGCTGGGCTCCCTCTATGACTTCCTCCAGTACAACAGCTTGGACCCCGACAGCTCTCTACGCATGTGCTTGTCAGTGGCCTGTGGCCTTGTGCACCTACACACGGAGATACGCAGCTTCCAGGGCAAACCTGCCATCGCCCACCGGGACCTCAAGAGCCGCAACATCCTGGTGAAGAAGAACGGCCAGTGCTGCATTGCAGACCTGGGTGAGGGTGGGCAACACGGGGGCAGAATGGTAGTGTAGTGGTCAGCGTTGTCCCTTGCGGCGGGAAGGCCCTGGGTTTGATTCCCCCTCCTGCTGTATTACCCTTAACCAAGATACTTGCTCTGAACTGCTCCAGAAAAAAGGTCCCAGTTGTTTAAGTGGGGTAATAACTGTGAGCACATTGGTATACAAACCAGATATTGCAAGAAGCTTTGGAGAAGAGGCAGCAGCTAAATGAACACATAAATAATATGTAATGAAATGAGAGGGTCCTTCATGCTGGATGCAGTCACAAGGCAAACTCGAGTGTGTGTGAACGTTGAACCTCATGTTAGCGGAGTTCATTCACTGCTGCAGCTCCTCTTGTTATGAATTTGTGCTCTAATACGGCATTACTGACACAGAGCAACTGTCCCTTCAGGCCTGGCGGTTATACACTCACAGACCACAGACTACCTGGATGTGGGCAATAACCCTCGGGTTGGAACCAAGCGGTACATGGCCCCCGAAGTCCTTGACGAGACCATTCGGACGGATGTCTTTGAGTCCTACAAGCAGACTGATATTTGGGCCCTGGGCTTGGTTCTGTGGGAAATCACTCGCAGGACCGTGGTAAACGGTACCCTTCCCCAGTTCCTCGTGCAGTTATGCATTCATTCACTCATTCTACAAACATTCTCATTGAGCCATATGGCACACTGGTCACGTTTGTGTTCCTGAGTTGGTGTGTTAGGTGCAAAGCTGCTCTCTCGGCTCTCTCTTTTCACCACAGTAACATTTTGAACCGAGAATGTAGGGTTTCATCGTAGTTAACATAATTCTCCTTAAAACGATTTCAGTTTCATGCACATACCCATTTTCCTTCTAAAGTTCATTACAAGTGAGAAGAACTGTTTATTTGAAAGGAAATATTTTCTCCCAGTACCATTCAGTATTTGAACAAAGCAAACGATAATCATACATTACATTTTTATTACCATTACTGTTGTATATAATAATCGCAATGCAATAGGAATGGCTACACAGACATCAGCGGTAAAGGGCATTTTTACTGGCCATTTTCCAGGATATAGGCAGTATGTTTTAGATAAACACTAGCTAAGCTATTTGAATAAGCATAAAGGATGCTTTCCTATTATTACAAGACAAGGGCAGGAATAAAAAGAGCAAAAGGAATGGGAATATAAAGAAGCGCAGCGGAATAGGGTGCAACCCTTCAGTCATCGCTGTTCATCTCTCTCACTGGCTCTCTACTTCAGGCTCTGGTTATTGCTCCAGTCATTGTAAACAGTCTTATCTTGTGTCAGCACTCAGCCCACACGCGAGTTCTCCAGAAACACCGGACCTGCTCTAGGGACCACAGAAAATCTTTCTTTGGCTATTTCCCTCTCTTTTTCTCTCTCTCTCTCTCTCCATTTTGATGCACAGCTTTTCTCTTCATCCTAGCGTTCGCTTCCTTCCTTGCGGTGCATTCTAGGCACACGGCAGCAGCACAATGTGTGCAGGAAAGTGTGACACTCGAGGGCTCTCTGTTCTGTAACTGTTTATGAAAGTTAGGAAGCCAAAAAAAGAGATTATTAACTGTGTGAATATACTGTGCACAGCATTTAGGACTGCAGGCTCCGCACATTGTGAAAGGATGCTGGTTGTACGCTCAGTGTTGGCGCTGCTGCTGTAAATTGTCACTGCGTCCCGCTTCACATGGCTCCAGCCTCCTTCCTCTCACCCAGCAAGGAGGTTTTTGAGCCGTCGGTCCTGTTTCTCTTGCGCCCTAAGGAATTGTGGAGGAGTATCGGCCGCCCTTCTTTGACGTGGTGCCCTCTGACCCCAGCTTTGAGGAGATGAAAAAAGTGGTGTGTGTGGACCAGCAGAGGCCCAGCCTTCACAACCGCCTGCACTCGCACCCGGTGAGTACCCTGGCCACATTTCACGTCACACCTCCACACACACCAGTAGGGGAAGAGCCACTCGCTTCTTTACACCCCCGCCTCCTGACCTGCTGTGTCTTGTTTGCTTTCACACATTTTTCTTTGTCCGTGTATGCTATTAGGCTGTTGCTGATGTTTCGGTTGCGAGTTAAATCGATTGTACTTCCTTCTACGTGTGTCCAGATTCTGTTCACCATTGCAAAGATCATGAGGGAGTGCTGGTTCCACAGTCCCTCGGCTCGGCTCACGGCCCTCCGCGTGCGCAAGACCCTGTCGAAGCTGGACCAGGATCAGGACTACAGCCCCAGCAAACTGAAACAGGACTTCTAGGCTACAGCCAGCTGCTTTACTACAGTGCCAACCACTTAATGACTATGTTTCTGGGAAAGTTGCTCTTTGCCGGATCTGTTAAGGTTGTTTGACTCTACCGTGCACAATTAGAATTATAGGGTTATTCAGACTGACCACCTGCTGGGTTCACTCCCATTTCCAAGGACATGGAGAGCTGTGATACGCAGTCTCATTTTTCAGCTCCATAAGCTCTTCCCCTTAATCCCGTACCCGTGATGCTCCCAGTCCTCAGAAGGGCCTGTTGCACAGCAACACGGCAATCCGCCCCACACTTCGCCTGCACACTCTGGACCTATTCATGCAGCATCCTTGTTGGGAGGGAAGAAGTCAAGTTTGTGCAGACTCTGCACGACTTTCGCAGACCTGCGCCCGGTGGGCCCCAGGTAAGTTTTCAAGCACAACGTGAGAAGAGAAGCGGAAGAGTAACGTGCCTTATTTTCATGTTTTAGTACCTGCGAGACCTACCAGCACAGTTGAGTTGTACATGCAGCTTGCATATAGAGACAAGTACTTAAGTGCCTCTTGCAGTCTTAATAAGAGCCCTCTTATACCCTGAGATTCTCCAGGCTAATGAACATTTAATACATCGGTATAACAGCATGTGACTCTCTCTGACTGGCATTGAATTTAAATGCAATATGGTGCCAAAACTATACATTTTATTAAATGTGTTTCTGATTTATTTTTATAATGATATCTTTATAATGAAATGTCAGTAGACAGTATTTATATTTGTAAACTGCTGTGAGAATATATTTAGAAACATTAGGGCTGTATAATCAATTTTATCGAAAGCTAAACCATTTAAAGAATGTTAACGGTAAAAATAAAGTGATTCAGACACATTAAACGCTGTTATTGTTAGTTTTATTTTAACGTGCTTTGTAGTTTTTTCTGGTTGCCTGCTGAGCGCATCAACAGAAAGCTCGGGGTGGCATTTGTTTGTCCACTAGGGGGCGAAATATGACTCCACTTCGTCCAGGGCTGCCTGGCTACACCCAGGAGGCACAGAGCAACCTCACATTGAGGAATTTTGGCATCAGCATTTCTTAGCCCCCTCTTTTTTTTTCTTTTTTTCTTTTTTTACTCGCACGCTATTTTCCCAGACTATTTTGCAAAGCACACGAAAAGTAATTCTTTTTCACGAGACAAACCCTCTGAGAGACAGCCGGTTATGTATTTTGGAAACTGGGAAAGAGGCGCTCAGCTCTGAGTCAGAGTTTAAAAAGCTTGGGTGCTAGCATCCCCAATAATATTTGCAAAGACAAAAAGGATGGGAGAGCACGTGAAAACTTTGTGACTCTGTTAGATGTTTTGAGCATTTCGCTGCCATATGCCTTGTTTCGGAAGGCGGAATGGAGACGCACGACTCCGACAACCGACACACGGCTCATCGCTAAGGCCCAGGACGGCCACACACAACTCTGACATCCAAATCTAATTCAGCTCTCTGCTGGTGATCGAGTTACACGCCGCACTATATTTACTCCTCGGCAAACAGGCATCGCAGATACCTTTTCCATCAGAGCAAATTTGCCAAATGCATGCGGTTACAGCGTGGATCAGCTCAGCTAAGTGAATGGGCACACAGCTGGATGTGACTGGGTGTGTATCCGCAGTGGCTGGTGCGCATCTGCTGCTGGTCCGTGTAGCTGCGACACCATGCCTCCTTGTCTGTGTGTGAGACTATATCTGGCCGGTGTACATGCCTGTGTCTGGGTGCTGCATATATCTGTCTGCGGGAGTGGGTGAACTTCACAGAGATAATACTCCTTCAAAGCCCCTGTCTGTCTGGTCAGTCAGGACATAAGGGGAGGGGAGGTGAGGGGGGTTTTTAACAGTTTGTGTGGAGGGTGCAGTTGGTTGGGGGTGTCATGCTGGTGGACTGCACGAGAGCCGTGAAAAAACATTCACCGCTGCTGGGCCACAGGGGGCCGTTTCTCCTCCTTCCTCCTCCTCCTCCACCTTGCTGACTCTGCAGGCTGGTTCCACGCGGCACAGCCTTGAATATTAGATCGCTTCGCGCAAAGTCTGTACCGAGAAATCCGCAGATACGCTTGAAAGCTTGATAACAGCAAGATAGCCTGCCCGATGGCATGTCGCCATGGTGGAGCGGGGATGGTGTTTGGGACAGAGCTTCACCAGAGGGACTAGCAAATCTAAGAGAAGCAGATAATGCAGCCTGACTGCTGGCAAAGTGCTGTGGATTCTGACTACATGTTCAGCAAGGAAGAAGAAGAAGACCAGCGCCATCCAAGTCTCAAAGACCCTCGGAAGGGCCCGTGTGCCTACCAAAGCTCCTGTGACCGAACCATAACTACACAGTGTTGCGTTTGCTGAGGACACTGGCTTTTCACGTGCTGTCAAAGTGAAGGCAACGCTATCTCACAAGTCTTTCACACACCCCAGATTAGAGGCATGAGCTCCTCAAACATCCTGAATGCACCATTCTGCCAGAAACTCAAAAAAATTGTGCAATACAAATGTTTCCTGCTTGTCGCTGTAGTCGTCCTCTTCGGGCTTTTGATTTTTACCGCTGCTAGCAGGGAGTTAACTTTGCTTCTGAGTGTATAAAAGCATTTGCAAAAAAAACATTTAGAAACAGTTTGTAACTTCCTGACACCCAGCTGTTTCATCCCTTTGAGAGGAAAAGGCATTGCTGAGTGCATCAGCAATAATTTGAGAGGATACAAGGGGTACATAAAGGGGACATTTCTGCGAATGTTTCTAGCCACACGTGACAGTGTTGTCACAGCCATGAAAGAAGCTTGTCCCAGGAGCCAATGGTGGACAACAGGCTGCTGAAACATCACCTGCTAGACTGAAGTCCCTGTCTGAGCGAAGCTGCCAGTCTTCTCTCCCACGCCAGGAACCTCAACCAGCCCATCTGCCTGAAAGATTCTTACATCTCTACCCTTTTGGCAGAGAACCTGGAGAAAGCTTTCAGAGCTTGTTTTACGGTTCAAATGAAGAACCTCGCAAACTCTGATCACCTGGGCACAAGACCGTCTCCTCCAGACACCTGCGTGTGTGTTTAAGAAGGAATGCGTCACACATGTGGACCTCGGCATTGCACAGGAATAGATGCAGGAAATGCCCTTTTGTGAAGCATTTAGACATCTTCCAGTTTTGTTTATGTTCAGGGTGTGCACAAATACGGGTATATTTGTATGTTCACATTGGACATTTTCACTCATTTCTCAAATTTGGACGTTAAATGTTAACTACTAACATTTTAAACACTTGGCCTAATTCAGCATTTGTTAAAAACCCTTCTTTCTTTGTGCACCAGATATCTAGTTCCAATAAATTATGTAAGGAGAATTTTTTGTACATTCAAGTGTTTATAGAATTTTGAGACACCCTGTCTGTCTGCTTCTTAGATAGCATTTGGCATGATGCTTCCCCAAAACACAGATGAATATGCTGAATATGTTATCCAAAAAGGAAATCTGTCCATTTTTTACTTTAGTTATACCTTTTATAACACAAACGTCAACAGACCTTTCATATTAGTGTAAAACCTTAAATATTTTAGCTGGTATATATTTATAATTCTGACACTTGCATCTCTGCTTCATGCTATAAGTTAAATTTGGCAAAAAGTGCAGTGACAAAGCCAATATAAAAGGACCACAATACGACCGAATGAAAGTGGAAATGGCATTTGTTATCCTTGTTTAATCTGGAAGAAGGGCTGCTCTCAGGGCCACACGAGATGGCTGCTGGCGGAAATGAGGGTGTCAATAGGAACCAAACCAAAAGCCTATTCGATGTAACAAAATACGATAGCGCACCTGCATACAAGAGAAAAAGAGGAACACATACTGTACACCATTAAATAAAATAGTGTCACATGAAGACGTGAATACCCAAAGAGATTTCATTTACTGGTGCAGAGGTTCCTAAAATTCATCACATTTGCATTCTAAGGGAAAGGCCACATTTCTCAAAGCACTACGTTTCCATTTATCTGTCTCACATTTGGCTGAACCCACTCGCACATTTCATTCATATGTCCAGCAAAGCCAGAGAGGTGTGATGATTTTGCTACAGCATGTTTGTACCTTTATAAATAAAACGTTTTTCAAAGCTCTACTTTTATTGCGTGACTGTATAAGAGAAGCAGGCTAGGGCTCCTTTGCCGTGGGGCCTGAAGGTTCCTGGGTCAAATCCCTCTCTCCTTGCACAATAGTAAGTGCGTCTGAGGTGAGGGCAATAGTCAAAAAGACTGACGCTATACTGCATTCATACATTGCCATGAGCAATATACTCGGATTTTCTTAAAAGAGGGGGCAATTCGTAAGAAAGTGTGTAAATAACGCTGCTCAAGTAAGCAAGATAACGGTGAAGCGCTGTTTTTTCCAGTGGCCGCACTGGAATAGACGTCGACGCTTATTTTAGATTTATTCCAAGAGCAAAAGTATGAGCGAAAAAAATCCTGTGGCGTCAGGTTGACGTCGACCGTCCCGATGCGAGCGCCGCAGAAACTGCGCATCTTCGCAGCGCGACCGCAGCGGAAACTCCGCTCCGCCGCAACAAAGAGCGGGCCCTCCCCTTTAAGGGAGCCCTTTAAAGCGGCTGCCCCTTTAATAGCGCGTACGCGCACGTCCGCCCCGGCTCGCGCTGCGCGCTCCTCGCAGCCGAGCTCAGTCGGGCCGCGCGCCTCGTCAATGTCGCCGCGCTGATGCGTTAACGCCGAGCGATGGGAGTTCGGCAGTCATGGCTGGGAAACGCGCTGCCGTGACGCTGCTCGTCCTTGCGGGCTTCTGCTCGCTCTCAGACGGTGAGTGAGGCGGCGGACTTGGTGTTTTGTCCTTGTTTATTTGTGTGTGTGTGTGTGTGATCGCAGCGGAGGTGGCGGAACATGGCGCTCCGTCGTTGCGGAGCGAGCAGGGCAGCGATGCCCGTTCAGATCTCGACTCCTGCCTGTTGTGTTGTGCCGAAGGAGCCGTGTGTGAATGAAACTCCTGTGTCGGCGGAGGTTCGCCGATGGCGACGGGCTCGTTTGTTTCCCTCTGGTGCCAATATGTCCGCACGGGTTCGTTGTTTGTGTAGATCGGCCGGTGTGTGTATGTGTCGCACGGGAGAGGTGAAGCTGTGGGGATGACTGTCGCTCTTCATTCACGACTGCGATGGCGGTCCCGTGAAACCGGGGGGGAACACATTTCACAAACGTCCCTCTGCAAGCATATGCGCCAGGCTGGTGCGTGCGTGCGTGTGCGTGTGTGTGCGTGCGTGTGCCCGAGCATGAACACAACGATCCCTCGTCTCCTCCACACATCGCACGTACAGGTGTACCTGTGCTGGCCCGGGTTTCACCGCGTTATTCTTGTATTGTCACGTTATAGTCCTAACGGGGGTCTAGACGTGTCCCCCACCCCAGTATCTGCTGGTGACATCTTTGCCCCCCCCCCCCCAGGAGCTGACCGCGGCGGATCACCTGGTTATTGGGTCTTGTGTCGCTTTCATAGGCGGCGATGAAACCGCTCGTTCGTAGCTGTCTGACTGATGTGCGTTTTGTGTATTAAACGTGTCGCGGAGACACGAGAGCGGTCCCGGTGCTGAATGCGCAAACGCGGTACCCCGGGCCTGGTGTCGTGTCTCCGGGTGCCGACGGCGAGCTGACATGTTTCGTAGCCCCGTGCGCTAAGATGGCCGCAGCTAATTTCATTCCGTGCGGCGAGGATCCGGGGTTTGGTGGCCGTCGTGTCCCCGCATTCGTGTGTGCGTGTCTGTGTCTACGCGGCTTCTCCTCACACTTTGGTGGCCCGTCGAGGTGTGTCCAGCGACAGCTCGGCGAGCCGCCCTAGGACACATGACGCCCTTAAGGTGGTGACTCGGGCTGCCGATAACGGCCCTGGGAAGCTGGTGCGAGTCTCTCTCTCGCACGCACAATGTTTGACTCAAAACACCGTCGGTACACACATGTCCCGGTTCGGGTCGCGGTGGTCCGGACCCTGTCGCAAGGGGCATATCAGCACGGCTTTACCCAGGATGCTCTGGGGCCGGTGTGGTTTATTTGGACCGGCAAATCTGGGAGAGTCTCTGCCTTGCACTCTGTAGGTTGTTGGTTTAAGTCCCACTACTGCTCCGGTAAACCGTGATCGCGGTGCTGAGCCCAAATCGAGGAGAAAAAATGTTAATAATAAACAGTTTTATTGCAAAACTGACTACCTGCCGTCTTGTATTATGTAAACATCGCCGCCTCCTGTCATTGAAATGTTGCAGCATCGTAGGCAATATTTTCTATAAAACAAACTGTTCGTGTGCGCAGTAAAATGTACCGTGTGTATATACAACACATATATAATACATTAGCATAAACTTATTTATAATTTTTTCATGATCTATACGTATAATGTAAAATATTTTTGTTATATGTATAGTGCATTTGTGTATAATATGTGTATCAGTTGTGTGTTTTACCTTTTCTTCATTTTAATGATCAATATCTAATGGGTAACAGCTAACAGGTATGTACTTTGCTGAGGGTGCAATAGCGGGAGGTGATGGGGTCTGAACTTGGGACACCCAGCCACTACAGTAGCAGGCACCATAAGAGGACCCTGCTGTATAAATGGTAGATCATCATAAAGGTGACTGCCTAACACTGCAACACAGGTGTTTGCTCTATAAAGAATGTTTTTGCAAGAGCTTTGTGATGGTGAGCGGCACTCAAACGATACACACACACACACGCCGAACAGTTTCACTGTGATGTGGCTGGTGACAGCATGGTGCTGTGCGTGTAAATGCCCGTGCACGGTAGCTGCCAGGCAACCCTGCACTCTACCACGCCAGCTTCAGGTCAGGTGTGATGGAAATGAGGGCTGCAGGGGGTGTTGCCTGCCCTGTAGTTGCAGCGATCTTGGTCCCTTTGGCTAAACTGGAGACACCTTTTGCAGTGCCACAAACGTTGGTTTATTATGGCAGACTGCTGAATGTGCCGCCAGCATTCAGGGCACCACCTTGGAGGAGGCTCCGTGCCTGCCATGGGCCTAGAACATAGAATACCTGGTGTGTTTGGAGCACGAGCGCAGAACTGACCCAGCACAGTGGTGGTCTTGACCTTTTTTCCGCTTGATGGCTGGCTGTTGTTACAGGACAAGAAGGTCGGAGCCCATCTCCACATGCATCTTACGTGCATCACTGCCGTCTTTGCTCCTTATTATGATCCCATTACGGAGAGGACTGAGGTTATGCTGTTTACATTAGCATCTAATTGCTTGTTTCTGGTGTGCTTCTTTTTGACCGTGATTGTGTAAAACACGGTTGAGGTACAGGCTGGCCACCCTGGCAAAAGAAGATGGAGTGATGAGCA
This sequence comes from Heterotis niloticus, assembly GCA_018136845.1. NCBI lineage: Eukaryota > Metazoa > Chordata > Actinopteri > Osteoglossiformes > Osteoglossidae > Heterotis > Heterotis niloticus. Next base: position 2,592,915 of record CM030898.1, read on the forward strand.
ATGGTGGGGGGTGGGGGTTAAACAAATCTGTGTTTTTATTTATTTTTTATTTTTTTAATAGAGACGAATGAATTTACAACACTGTTATGTCTACAGTTGAAATCGCTTCACATGACAGAAGTGTGTGTTTAAATATGTCTCCATGTGTGCTGCTTCTTGGTTATTTTAACCTTTTTGATTTATCAAACATGGCTACCTTGGGTATTTTATACCACTCAGGGAACATATGTGTATCTCACACAGAATTTTTGTGCTGCGTGATAAGTGAAGCCCATGCTGCACATATGGCAGGGTAATGTTTATAATGCTCAACTTCTGTAAAAAATATTATTTTACTCAGTAACTTAGTCTCAAGCATGCAAGACATTTGTGCCAAAATGTGTTTGGATTGTGATTGCTGACTCTTTTCTTGTCCACATTTTTTAGAAGCCCTCAATATTTAATTGAGAAAAGGCTTTTTATTGCAAAGCTGACCTCCCCCAGTGCAAACAGCAGATCAGAAAAAAAGCACATTGTTCGACGGAGAGGCGCTTTAAATGATTTCAGCTATTTTGGAAGAGCAGCAGAGAGGAAATGAGAGGCGCGCGCGTGCTGGGACTTGGATCCTGTCAGGTTTTCCTCTCTGAGCTCTGCCCCTGTTCCTGTGTCGCAGCTTGCCATGTTGAAGGCACGTATGAGGGGGGGACTGCCTCTGTTTTTCTGGTCATTGAGCTCATCTTACCTTGATGTAATGTCAGTTTATTACATTTCTCACTTTTGCCATTTTAAAAATAAACTGGCAGGAGAAGAAGGCTACTGTACTGGTGACTTCATGTGGTTTCTTGCTGGACTGCATGTTCTACATTACTTCTCAGGTCATAGTTGGTGTTCTGCGCACATGGCCTACACAGCGGGGCTAGTGACTCCTTGCGTTGTTCTTTGGGGTGATGTGCCACTTTGGTCACTTGGAGGTGAGTGTGGAGCAGCGGAGGGTTCTGCGAGATGCTGAGAAAAGTGGCAATAAAGACTATAGGCCTTGCTTGTGGAAATGGGCCGCTGTGATGTCGGCACGGAGTCATATTTCAGCCCGCAGGCCACAGCGGACAGAGTGTGGAGTGTGGAGGCCTGATTCTTTGTGCTTTTGAGGATGAGCTATAGGGGCATAGGGGTTGGGAGTCACCAATGATCCCTTCACACATCACATTCCGCTAGTGTCTGCATGCAGCGGAGAGTGAGGCATTTATATTTACCTTCATTCCTCTAGCAGAAGCTTCATTGAGAAGAAACAGAAATTTAAAAAGTGCTCTTCCGCATCAGACGGAGATACAGTTACAAGCAGCTCTCAAAGTACAGTCACTCAGTCCAATCGCACGTTTTTTTTTTTTTTTTGCCGAAACATCACACAAGGCAAAGCACACCTCAGAATTACGGCATGTATCCACCAGTCACTGCTTGCACAGCAGGCACGCAGGTACAGTTACCTTCAACACACAGTTATGCCCCTTTCCCCCATTCTTGGAGTAGCTAGGTTTTTTTTTTTTTTTTTGCACTTATGCTCTTATAGTTTGTGTAAAAACTCATTCTTTCCAGAAATTACCACAGCAGTGATTTTTCTTATTATAAAAGTATTCATTTTATGTTTAGCATTTTTTTCCTCCATTTAGTTGTGGCCAGTTACCCACTTCCTGTGTGTTCCTGTAAAAGCACAACACATGCATGCTGCAATGTGTGTGCACTGTGCCACTCGAAGGGATGGGGAGTGTTTTAAATTGCTGAGACTTGACAGACGTCTTGCTTAAATTTGTGCCATGATTCAGATCACGCTAAACCAGATGAGCTGGTTACGAACTCAGGGTTTCTGAGGCTCGGCAGAGGAAAGAGCCTAGGGGAAAGCTAACCCATTTGCATCGACAGACCTGCAGGCACCTGCTCGTGGGAACCCTGGCTGTTGCTGCAAGCAGAGAGGGTAGGACTGTGCCGCCAAGGTCTCGGAAACCAGCAGCATCCATTAAACCTTTAAGACTCATTACTACCATACTGTTCCGGGCCAAATACCGCTCGATTGCTTTGTGAGAATCTCCATTAAAACACACAGGCTTGTATCATCCTGTCCCCATAGTTGCTCGACCTGCTAGGTGGTGACAGCATGGTTTGTTTATTTTGGTTAAATTTGTGAAAAATTTACAGAAGATCAACTGGTAAGATTTAACTGAGCCAGGAGTAGTAGTGAAGACATGATGATCCTCTGTCTGCCTTGTTTTGGTTATACAGCTGACAACTTTTAAACAGAAGGCTGCAGCGATGAAAATAAAGTGGATAAATCAAAAAATGAACTGGATTAAAATAGGGAAACATGACAACAGTAATTCTGTGGACATTTTGTGAAGTTCCTTGTGAAATGTGAGGGCTGTTCACTTCCCAAAGGAAGTCTGGTCTAAAGGGGCAAAAGATATGTAGCGGTGCTGACGTGCTGTAAAATGTAACATTTGTCTTGTCCGTTTCTTTTTAAATCTTATAATACTGTCTTGATTCTTCTGAAATGCATTCTCCAAATTGTTTAGTCCTGTTCATTTATTTTTAGTATTTGCTGTGTAGTAAAAGCAACTTACAGTTCTGGTCTGAGCTCTTAGTTGGCAGTAAAGTGCATCCAAACAGAACAGTAGCCTGGAATGAGCTCAATTCTGTTCTCTTTCAGAGTTTATAGCATGTGTCTGGTATTCCCGAATGATGGTGGTCAAAAACAGATCACAAATGTTGCACAGGTTTATGGGATCGGTCAGCAGTCCAGACAGAATAGAAGGTTAAGGCAAAGTCATGTTTTTATTTCCAGAGTTTCATTTTTAACATCGTTCAAAATTAATACAAATGTTTAAATAGCCTTAAAGTATTGGTGTTACAGCTGTAGTCAAGATTTTTACTGAAACATATGTATAAATATATCAGAGAACATCTGTATTATCCACATTTTATTCATTATTTAGTTGAAAGTGTCCAGAGGCTGACAAACATCGGACATGCTTCTGTGATGCGTCGGTGAGAAGCCAGGGTTTAACAAGAGGTTAATAAAATTTAAAAAAAAAAAAAAAAAAAGGTCTTGTAGTTTTTACAGCTTTTATGCGGTTTGTGCAATACCTAACCGGTGAATAAATCAAGGGACTTCTGTATTGTTAAGATTTACTTGGTAGGGGAAAAAACACCTTTGGACTTGAGGACAAATTGGTTTATATGCTGGTCCCGTTTGTGTTTGTAAGGTGAGGAGTGAGTGTATTCATAGCTAAAGAAGTGGGGGGGCTGTTTTTAAATTTGTTTCTTTGAGTACAGTTTTGTGTCCAGTATTTCACTGTAATTTTTAAACACTGTTTAAGCAGGTAGCATAATGGTTTGGGCTGTCACCTTGCATTGAAAGGAGCTGGGTTCAAATCCCTTCTCTTGTACTCTTGAGCAACTGTTTAATGTTGTTGTTAAGTTTGGCAAAAAGGGTTTTGGTCAACTAAATAGAAAAATGTAGAAGCACCTATCAGTTGGAGGTCTAAAACATGAAAATGAATGCTGGGAACAGATGAGCTATATGTACTAGTTAAAACAACTTGGGGAAATATGTAAACCACTCCACGTGGGGCCATTTGACCTCCCGCATGGTGTTATACAATGTTTTACAAAGTATTTGGGTTTATCAAACGGTTGCCTTCACTCCCTTTCTGTTCTCATCTAACATGGCTGGACTTGCTATCTCTCATGAGGCAGATCTGCATCCCTCGATGCCTCTTTTGCACTTCATGGAAAGACTGAATTTGTGTGTGATGCTTAAATTGAATAAATGGCAACTTGGGAATATATATATGTATTTTTTTAAGCAGACCATTTAAACTGAATTCAATAAAAAAACTATTGAAAGGTCTTTACACAACACAGCCAAAATAAACTAGAAGTACTCAGTTTAGATCAGATATGCATTAGCCAAACATTTTCATTAGACTAGTCACGATTACGGTTACTTCCTGGGACATATTTGCAGAATTAGACAATTTCTTAATGTCTGCCAGATAACCTAGATTGATGGCTCCAGCCTCCATGCTATTTCCTCCTCTCGATATAGTACATTAAGCTGAGTCGATACAGTAAGAATGTCCTGCTTTATAAATGGCTAAATGGTAGCTGTTGGTTGTTTAGTCTGCCTACCCAGTACTGGAAGTCACCTTGTTCAAAGGCTTCAGCTAAATGAATAAATATGTTTGGTGCAGTTTTCTTCTTCTTCTATGTTAACCATTGCTGAAGGTGCAGCAGTCGGAGTTGCATCATTTAAATGGTATTGTTCTGAGTTTAGAGCCATCTCTCAGCGGTCAGTTTGGAACGTGTCTATAGATCGTCCTTGTTGACGGTCATGTCAAGCAGAATTGTTCATGGCACAATTATGAAAATTAGACATTAACATCAAAGCATACCATTGCGTGTTTTCTCATGTCTGTTAGAAAGAAAGCCAGAGAGGTACCAGACGTGTGTGTGTGTGTGTGTGTGTACATCAGCTCTCTCACCCACCCTGTCTGATCACTGAGGAAGGCTGGGTAACTGTCCTGTCAGTGTTTGTGGCCCATTGACAGGATGGGGTGAGTGGGAGGGGGAGCAGGGACCTTGGGGGGCTTAATTGTACAAGTAGACAGACTGGCCTAGCCATGACCTACACTGGAAAATTTTATTGTGTTAGAAGACCACAGACTGCCCCGATGCTTTCCTGTGTCTGCTTTTATTTGTCTGCTCGTCTGTCCTTTTTGGGTTTTTTTTTTTTTTTTTTTTTAAACCTAAGTGCTCTGCTTTCATTCTTTTCCATTTTGGCTCATACTCAGCATTTGGAAAATGAAGATATTTATCCTGACTAAATGTCAGACACTCCTGCAGATGATGATGGTCATCATCGCCAGCCTTTGTTTTTATAATAAAAAAAAAAATTTTGTAAATGATGGGGAGGATTCTTGGAGCTCTCCTGAGGCTTACGTGTTTCCATCATCACAGGAAGTAATTGATGCTCTGTCATTTGTTAGTTATGACAGTAATAATAACAGTATCAGCGCTGGATAACTCGGCGCACAATTTTGGACACATCATATATGCAGACTGGAGACAGACTTTAGGACGAGTCTTTTGAGGTCTGGGCTCGATTTCCAAAGCCAGATGTGAACCAGTGTCCCTGAGAAACACTTTTGCTCCCATAGGCCCGGCAGGACTGCGGTTGTGCTTGAAAAGTTTAAATTGGGAGTGGGAGATGCCTTGGCACCCTTCACTGAAGGACCTTAACCCGAATTAATTCAGTGCATATCCGGGTGTGAAATGAAATGGATAACCTGTACAGCCAACAGTGATAATTTATTTTGGACAGACAAGTCTGCTTATGAAGTGAAATTATTATTATTATTTTTTTAATATATATATATTTTTTGAAATGTTTATTAAACATTTTCACATTTAGTCAGAGAGGACGAAGAAGCATATCAGGCTTTGCTTCATTCTGACTGATAATGGGGAGTAATTGTAAATATACAGATAATACACTGTTTAGTTTTATTTACTGACATACTGATCCACAGCAAAGGTTTGAGCAAATGTATAAAATAAGCATGTCGTTGTTTGGAAACTGAATCTGGGACATGTGGGGTAGTGAAGCCGAAACCCAGCACATTTGGTAGCTCCAGTATTTTGACCCTGATCTTTATATAGATTCACGTTTTTGCCATTGACATAAAATCCTTAAACAAAGACTCATTCCCTTCCCTATCCTGAGATACACATTTTAAATGAAGGGCAGTGTTCTTAATTCACATGTAAGTGTGCACAAAGCATGGGGGTTTTTCGGGGCTGTGTTTTGTGTTCACTCACTGCAGAACACTGAGCTAAGGTGTCCATTTGTGTTATGCACTTGAAACGGCGAGGAAACACTCAGCAGCGTCACCCCTGGTAATAACGTTGGGGTGGGCTGAGCTCTCCCTCCTCTAGCTTTCATGTGCTTAGCGTGTGAGGGAGTTGGGGTGGGGGAGGGTGGATAGTTCCCCCAAGAAGCATTTACTTGTCTTAATCTTTCCCCACTTCTTAAATTACAGAAAACACACAAGTGGAAGAAGAGTGTGTGCGAAGGACACCCCCCCCCCCCAGGATATGGGCTCTGGAAGTGGCCTTTATTTTGCAAATGACGTTGCGGTTGCAACTCTGCTGGGCACTGCTGTCGCCCCCTTGTTCCCCATTCACTTGCAGATGCGGGCCTGCATGTGTATAAAGGCGATGGTGAGGGTGAGAATCGACCAGGAAGGCACATTTGTTAGCCAATTGCTGTGTCTTCGCTATGAGCTACCTGAAACGGAGAAAAAATATTATGTCATAGAAATAGTATTGGGATTATTGTTTGAGTCATGTTCCGGGAGGCTCTGTGTTATGCAGTCAGATGGACTCCAGCCCGAAACAGGAAAGTGTGCAGAGAGCGGTGTGGATCCCACGCTCGACGCCAGCCGTCCACCACCCCCGCATGTGGGCCATGTGCGCTTTGGCATCTCTACTTCCTCCATGGTCGCCATAGCAGTTCTGCACTGCTTCCTCCAGCCTACCGAGCTGAACTAGAACAGACTGAATCTTTGCAAAGGCCATGAAATGTTGTTCGTGTGAAATTTCTTTCCGTTTCTTTTTTTCCTCTCCTGTCTCCCTGTTTAAGCCAAAGTCTAGACTGGGTCTGATGATGATGGCTGCAGCTGGTCTCTCAGTGGGGCCCCGCACAGCTGGGGGTTAAATACACTAAAGCCCCTTTTGTCACCCTTATGGCTGTGCGTCCCATTCCCACCCAAGCCCACTGCACCCCACCCCTCCGTGTTTGGCCCTCACACTCCTGCTCTTGTAGACTTGGCGGCCCCAGCTTCTTTATTCCCGCCAATTAGCACCCAAAAGGCGGACAGCGGCAGAGCGGACCGTGGGGTCTGGGAGAAGGGCACGGGCGCTTTGGGCGTCCATCACACATGCATTGTTCTATCTGTAATGTGACAAGCACTCGCATATGGACCATTCAGACTTAATCCCTGGCACGCAGTTAGAGAGTCCACGTGCAGACCGAGGCTCCTCATCGTCACCATGGCAATAGCCTGTCATGCTCATTACAATTCTGTAGTGATTTCTTGCCTTCCGTGACACGTTTCTGTCTTCTGCCAAAACGGCTCTGTATGCGAGGCTCTCGGGGATGAAAGGTTTGCTGTGCTCTGTACTCTGGTCTAGGACCAAGTTCAAAGCATAGCACACAGTACCTTATTCCAATTTTCATTTGCTGAAAGATTGCAAAAGTCCAATTTGGGGCACGATTAGACACATAAAAAATTATATGGCTGGATGTTTGCTGAGGCAGTTGAGGTTCAGTGATGGAAAGACAGTTCCTGGAGTGGGATTTGAACCTCGGGCCCCTAAAGTACTTTTTTAAACTTGATAATCTATATAATGTACTAAATCCCATTAAAGAGCCAGCCTTTGAGTAAAGCCCAGTGTAAGGGGTGTTGCTTGATGCGGCCCTATTCTGGAACTCCCGCGTGTGCACATACGTGCCGAAGTTCAGGCCTCGGTCTGCTTTCTACACCTGAGATTAACAGCTCACTTAATATGAAGCGATCAGCCTGTCACAAGAGTTGGCTCAGTCCCCCTTCCAGATAGTTTGTGTGTATCTTCTTGGATATTAACCTTCAGTTACCTTCACTTGGATATATGCTTCCGATTTGCTGCCCAAAAATCCACTGAATGAGTTCACAGCTGTAGTCCTCAAGGCCCTGCATCCCAAACATTTTTAAGAGTGCATTTTAAAAACTGACTGTTTGACACCTTGAGCACCCAGTGAGGTGATGTTTCACCTGTTCTGCTACTTTCGTATGAGTACAAGGTGAGGCTGAGCACAAACCTTCATATCCAGCGGTTCCAAAATTGTGTACCTTTACCTTCCGTGCACTGAGAAATATATTGTAATGGGACAGGCCAAGTCATCTTAAACAATTTTCCTGACAAGCCTGCTTACTTGCACAGTATAGCACTTTGATTTTCTGACAAAGCATACACTTCCTGGGGTTGTGTTCCTGCTCTTTGTTTGATCGAGTCATTTTCTGTATTTGCTTAACACTTCATTGTGCGCAAAGCATTAGTTGTGTTGCCCCATTTGGTCAGCAGTTGCATTTTCAAAGTTGGTAGCGTTTTTGTTCCCTGCAACAGGCTGGCATCCAGTCCTGGGTGTACTCTGTATAGCCAGGCATGTTGTGTTTATGGGAATGGGCTCCGGACCTTGACCCGGACAACCGCTTGAAGAGAATGAGTGAGTGAGTGAGCGAGTGTGTGTGTGTGGGGGGGGGGTGGCTGGGCTGACATTTTTTCTGTATAAATTAGTTGAGATGGCATAGCCATGGAGTGTATTAAATGTGACATCTTTTGAATGAGACCTTTTAAGTCCGGTTATTATGACAAATAGCCTTTTTAGTGTTTTGTCTTGTAGAGAGTACTTTATGCGCAGTCCACATGGCTCACAAGCCACAAGTACCCCCTTCACTTTTCGGGTTGGAAAGATGCTTGGTTGTTACCGATGGCGTTTTCGGCATTACTGAATCTGTTGTGTGTTTGTGCTGCTGCCTCATGGGTTCACATCCGCCTCACCCTGTGTGGGGTTAGGATTTTTCCCCTGTGTTCACGTGGGTTTCCTGCATGGGGTCTGATAAAGGAACACCTCTGTTGGCGTTAGGTTTTGCCTGCTTTACTTGAATTGTTTTTTGTATGTGTTATGAATGGTTACCCTGTAGTCATCTTCATCATCTGTGAGAGAGAGAGAGAGGGCGGAGGGTGAGATAAGATCGCGACCCTGTGTCCCAGGGACTGCGGGCCTGGATGTCAGGCAAGCTGGAGAAAGTGGAGCACAGGAAATAGCTGAAGCCCACAATGTCTGTGTTCTTTACAGAGAGTCACACAGGCGTCACCAGAGGCAGGCTATAAAACAAACAAATGCAAGAAAAATGGGAGAGGTTTGCCAAAAGAAACATTAACGGAGCAATACAGACACGTTCGCAGGTGGGAGTGTGGGTGTGTGTTAAACCTTAACTAACCCGTCCTGGCTTTTGGAAATGATCCCCTAAAGATACTGCTCATCCCTTCTGGATGTGCTGATCAACGCTGACTAGGATCCAAGTGAAGGACACGTTGCTGAATGGTGTATTAGGGTTGCGGCTTTCGTGTCTCTGTCAGTGCCCCAACCGTTGCGCCGTTCCTTACACTTCGGTCATGCGCTCTATCGTTTTGTTTGCTGGAAAGTCATAATCCATATTGGCCTTAAGGAGATGACTTTTAAAATGAAGATTTCTGGCATGAGAACTGTTTGTGGCTGTTTTTTGGAAACATCTATGCTGTCTTGCAGTAAGGTTGAGCAGCGGGTAGTGCTGGTACCTGAAAGGTAACAAGGTTGTTTGTGTGAGGGTTGTTTCAGATCTGGCTCAGTCTGTGGGGAACTTACATGCTCTCTTGGTGCTTGTGTGGGTTTTCTCCAGGTGCTTCGGTGTCCCCCTGCAGTCCAAAGATATGTGTTTCAGGTGAATAAATTTGTGTTTGCGTGCGCAAGCAAGCAATGGCCCCGTGATGGACTGGCATCCTGTGCAGGGTGTACACTGCTTGTCACCCTCCCTCCAGATCATCAGAACCCCGAAATGGAGAAGCAGTTATTGATGAACGACTGTGGGCATTCCGTCTGTCCACAACTTTAATAAGTTCCTTTAATCCGAATTCTTAAACTGAGTTCTCGTAAGTGGGTTGTACGGAAGAAAGAGTGATGCTGAAGTTGGTCTCTGCCACAAAATGTTTTTTCTTTTGACAAAAATGTCAAAGCCTGATGGGCTCTTGTGTTTTTCATAAAGAGCTCAGTTTGCCTGCTTGCCAGTAGAAACAGTTGGAGCAGAACAATAGAAGAAGCATTTTCCCGGGTCTCTTGGAACTTGGACATATTCAGACAGATGCATGTTGCTTTTCTTACTTGAGGCAAGCTTTGCAGGGTGAGGAGAGCGTGCAGAGTTGTTTTTCCCCCTTATCAGGGCCTGGTCACCTCTTTTTAATGGACAGGAAATTCCTCCTGCTAGCAAACCATTGTGAAGTTGGACATGGTCCACCTACAGTTCCTGGCACTTCTGTTACACTCCTGAACTGTTGAGAAATGGTAAGTCATGATGTTCACCAGGAGTTTTCCCTGCAGTGTGTGTTGCAACGCTTCCCACAAGAGTGTGTGTACAAGTCACGCAAGGGTCTAAAGAGTTCTTCTGCTCATCACCATTTGCACTTCTGCTCCAACCTGAACATGTCAGGTTGCCTGTCTGTGCTCTCCTTGAGCTTCTAGAAGGTCACAGAAAGGGTCCCAGAACTCCCTCATGATCATTCTGAGCCCCTCCGTGCAAGGGGCTGTTACAGAACACTTCCTCCTACCAAGATATGACCATCCTGTGCCTAACCAGTTAATACCCTTAAAATGGTTCCACGTTTGTTCAGTTTCTTTATTTAAAAAAAAAAAAAAAAAAAATTGTAAGGAAGCTGATGACCTTTGGGTAAATCAAAGTAGATTTTTCTTAGAGAACAAAGGTGCGCTTGCTCAGTTGAACTAGACTGGTGCAAAGGAGATATGGATTGAGATGTAGATGGAAGGGTCTAGAAGGGCAGCTGCTCAAGAGGACTTGCAGGTATTCATATGAATGCAGAGTTGAAACATTTTAGCAAAGTGTTCCTGTATTCATTTCCTGGGACATTAGGGGGATGTTTAGTGTCAAATGTTGTCAGTTAGGAGGTACTTAAGGTCTGGTTCCATAAAGCTCTAAAGCTTTCTACTGCACTTGCCTTGTCACTGCAGTTTTCACGATGACTGCCAAGTGGTTCTCAAAGCAAACGGTTCGTTTCTGTTCGGTAACACCAAACGGAATGCAGAGCCCAGAATTGCCGGACCAGAAATTTTGTACAGCTGGATAGAGGAGGTTAAGCAAAGCTTTTTGTAGCACGAAATTTCTCTTGTGTTCCTCTCATGCAGCAGGGGGTGTAGTGGTCAGAGCTCGTGTCCTGTCCAGGTTTGAATCCCACTTCCTGCTGTAGTCCCCTTGAGTAAGGTACATACCTTGAAGGGCTGCAGTAAAAACTACTCTGTTGTATACATGAGCAAATCACTGCAGTTACCACCGTAAGTCATTTTGGGGGGGAAACTTGAGCTAAATAAATGTAACCGTTCCCGTCTGTGATGTCAGCACTCATTCCGCTGCAGTAGACACTGTACTGACATGCCCCACTTTGGAGAAGAACTGGAGGAAAACAGACCACTGCCACTGGAGTACAGTGGAACCGTCCACCCTAATCCATGTCGTATGGTTGTTCTGTGAAGCTTAGCTTCTTTATCGGTGCTGGAAAGCGACGTGGACACCCCGAGGACGAATGTAAACAGGGGCTACCGTACAACATGCCGGGCTGAGGGCACAGCCCTGCTGGGGAGCTGGCGTGCGCCGAGGCTCGTCCATCCGCAGTGCCATCTCCTGTTTCACGCAGAGCGGTCGGGCAAGTTGGCCATTTCTCGCTCTCAGATCCTTTACAAGAACCTCAGCCTTTCCTGACAGTTTCTGCCCCCTGGCGGTCAGTTTCAGTGTTTTGCAGTGTTCATGTTTGGATGAACGGCCCAGCTAAACAAAGAAATAATGTTGCTGAAATCTGAGCTGAGCAGTTTACACGTTTTAGTGAAGCAGGTAAAAACGAGGCACCTCGATCAAATGCGATGCTGCAGCTTGTTCATGCTTCCCATCTTTATTCCTGTCTTTTTTTTTTCTTTTTTTTTTTTTTAAACTTTACTACTGCTCAATATCTGCCCTTTCTTCTCCCCCAGCTCTGAGGTGCAACTGCACAGTGTGCGAGAAGACTGGCTATGAGTGTGAAACTGATGGAGCCTGCATGGCCTCCATCTCCCTCTTCGAGGGCCAAGAGCGTCACGTGCGCATCTGCATCGCACGGGGCAACCTGGAGCCGCCGGGGCAGCCCATTTACTGCTTGAGTGCTGAGGGGCTGCTCAACACCCACTGCTGCTACACCGACTACTGCAACAGCGTCGATCTCAAGGTGCCCCTGGGTGAGCCCCTCTCCGGGTGCCTGCCCACCCATGGTCCTCCCTGTGGCCAAGGATGTGAGCTGGGCCCAATGCTCCACTGCCACTTCATAGTTTTAGCCTTTAGCAAAGGCGCACATTGGAGCCTCACTTCCCAATTGCCTCAGCACCACTTCTTTTACTTGAATGTTTTTTTTTTTTTTAAATCTTTCAAAGCAGGACTTCTAGGCACACGCCGGTAGGCTGCAGTAAAAAAGACACTAAATATAGATCCCATGCAGGCCGTTTGCTTACTCTTGTTACGGGTTAGGGCTCAGAGGCGTCGCTGTGCATTAACGTTCTCTCATCTCCCTTCAGGAATCCCGGAAAAGCAAGCGGATCCGGGCTGGCTGGGGCCCGTGGAGCTGGTGGCTGTGATCGCAGGGCCCGTCTTCCTGCTCTGCGTGCTGCTCATCGTGGGCGTCTTCCTGTTCCAGCATCATCAGCGCACTTATAGTCATCGTCAGCGCTTGGATGTGGAGGACCCCTCCTGTGACCACCTCTACTTGGCCAAGGACAAGACCTTGCAGGACCTCATTTTTGACCTCTCCACCTCTGGCTCTGGCTCAGGTACACATGTAGTGGTAATGGGGTGGTCACTCACTACCTCTCTCTAGGCATGTTGGGCCGCAGCTTCACCACCTTCCTCATCCCTTCAATGGTGGGATCAGAGGGCATAAGGTCACAGTAGGGCATCTGGTACTCCTCATGGACACCTGGGTAGACATAGCATTGTTACACCTGCCCAAAAACACATAAACACTGTTAAGCCACATTACACAACAGGTTAGGGTACGACGATCGCACTGCTATTTAAAAATAAGCAGTGGTAGCAGTGGTTCTGATTATTCAGCCAAAATGACTGAGCAAACTGCCATTAGGAGTTGGGCTGTTAAACCCGACTGCAGACGTTTACAGGAGTTCTTGTACAAATAAAATGCTAAGCATGAGCATATTTATAAATGCTCGTGTGAACAGGTGCCAGAAAGTTTCGGTGGCTTAAGATCAAATGCAATGATTGATGGAGCAAATTGCCACGTCACAAAAAATGAGTTATAACCGCACCACCCCGTGGATTAGAAGTAGTTGAATTTTCCCCTGTCTGTATGTGAGCTTGAGGTCCATAATGAGAAGCGCAAAGGTTTGCGGGTTTGGCTCCACAGTGGCATATGGAGCTTCTTCTGTTGTTCTAAACATTCAGGGAGGCGCTTAAAATGCATCTCTTTAAAATCCACTTTTCCCACAAACTCCTCTCAGCTCCACAAACTTGCACCACATTTTGTGACAAATGCCTCCGTATTTCTCATCAATAAACAACTATTTATGTGCACCAGCAAAAATGGTGGCATTGGACAAACTGCTTCCTCAATCTGTCCATCTGCTGTTAGATGCACTTCTGTTTACCCAGAGTTGTGTGTCGCTATTCATCTGAAATGTGAATGACGTGGAGACCTGTGCTGTTGCCTTGGGACTCTGAGAAATGAACCAGCCTAGAGTAAATAATTGTTTACATTGTGCTGCTGGCCTGATGCTGAGTCTTTGCCCCCAAAAGGTCTGCCCCTGTTTGTGCAGCGGACGGTGGCTCGCACCATCGTGCTGCAGGAGGTCATCGGAAAGGGTCGCTTCGGAGAGGTGTGGCGTGGCAAGTGGCGCGGCGGCGATGTGGCTGTCAAGATCTTCTCTTCCCGAGAGGAACGCTCCTGGTTCCGTGAGGCAGAGATTTATCAGACCATCATGCTGAGACACGAGAACATTCTGGGCTTCATCGCTGCTGACAACAAAGGTAAACACACTTGGCAGTATCACACACCTTGTGTTGCTTGCGAGAAAGGTGGAGATCCAGCTGCGCTTCTGTCCCTCTCTCAGACAATGGCACCTGGACCCAGCTGTGGCTCGTGTCTGACTACCACGAGCACGGATCACTGTTTGATTACCTGAACCGCTACTCGGTTACCATTGACGGCATGATCAGGCTGGCGCTGTCGGCTGCTAGCGGCCTGGCTCACCTGCACATGGAGATCCTTGGCACGCAGGGTGAGACCCCTCACACCCCCCACACAGTGGGCAGATATGTGGCATGGAGAGTGGCTACACCTGGTTAAGATTAAGCACTGTGTCTTGTACCCAGGCAAACCCGGCATTGCCCACCGGGACCTCAAGTCCAAGAACATCCTGGTGAAGAAGAACGGGACTTGCGCCATTGCTGACCTGGGCTTGGCTGTGCGCCACGAGTCCATCACAGACACCATTGACATCGCACCCAACCAGCGTGTGGGCACCAAGAGGTACAAGTGTGACTCCCAATGCACTTTTTGCTGCACTCTTCCCCAGGCTGCACTCACTTGCACTGTTTGGAAAGGAACCATAATCGCTCTTCCATTTTTTAAAATTTATTTATTTATTGGAAGTGATGCAAGAACGGTTTTACCTTTTGCGATCAAAGTTCTTTTAATCAGGACCTTTGGATGGGTGGCTGTGAGATGGGTGCAGCACAGGGACCAAAGTCCGCCCTTTGTTTCAGGTATATGGCCCCTGAGGTTCTGGACGAGACCATCAACATGCAGCATTTTGACTCGTTCAAGTGTGCCGACATCTACGCGCTGGGACTGGTGTACTGGGAAATCGCTCGCCGTTGCAACGCCGGAGGTAAGATGCTGCAGGGTATATAGCGTTCGGTACCAAAGGTTTCCTACGGTAGATCCCTTAGTAGCAAGACAGCAGCGCGGTGAATGGAAGGAAAGCAGAAGATTCACCATGATCGTCAGGAAGTAGTTCCTGTGCTGAACTTCATCTGCACGTCTGAACACAGCTGCTGTGTATTTTCTGTCATTTGTTAGCAACGTAATACAGTCCTCCAGGCCGGGAGTGACAAGGCAGCTTGTTTATGCCATTTTTAGGAAAGCTTTACCACAGTCTGAGCAATCAATGAGCACCGAGCCTTTTTCTTCTCCATTTGTCTTGCGTACGATTGTAAAAGGTTGCCTTTGAAGAAGATGTTTTCCCTACCATGATGGAAAAAACCTTGAAAATCCCACATTAGGCCAA
Source organism: Heterotis niloticus (assembly GCA_018136845.1). Classification (NCBI taxonomy): domain Eukaryota; kingdom Metazoa; phylum Chordata; class Actinopteri; order Osteoglossiformes; family Osteoglossidae; genus Heterotis; species Heterotis niloticus. The sequence goes on from CM030898.1 coordinate 2,608,075, forward strand.
CTGCCTAATTTCAAAGCACCACACATTTTCAGAGCTGTGAAATGTTTGTATGTAGCATTTATTTTATTGCTATAAATACTATTGTGTTCATGGCACAATTTATTGTGGATTACTGAGCTTGTTTGGCTTCAGTGAGTCTGATCGCTGGTTATCATACGGCTAGAAATGTGCGTGTGTGCATGCGCCATGCCGGGTTTTGGACAGGTGTAACAATGCTGTTTACCTAGGTGTCCATGAGGAGTACCAGCTGCCCTACTATGACCTTGTGCCCTCTGACCCCTCCATTGAAGAGATGAGGAAGGTGGTGTGCGACCAGAAACTGCGGCCCAACATGCCCAACTGGTGGCAGAGCTACGAGGTGAAGCTGTGCTGCTGCGACAAGCATTTGCCCCCTTGCCATCTTCTGTCTTTGGAGCTTTTCAGCACAGTAATGCCAGGATTAGCAACCATTGTAACTCCAGTGCCATTAGTGAAGCACAGTATTGCATAAATGGAGCTGAATACTGCACAACATAATACAAACTAGACTTCACTTTTAATAATGGGGAACAAACACAGGAAGAACATTTTTATTACATTTATAAGACATTTGCTAAAGAGCGATTGGATGTAGTGCCAATGAGGGTGCTGGTGTATTGCGTTTGGTCAGATCTTTTTGTCAGTTCTAGTAGGGAATGACAAACACGCTTTTTAAAAAAAAAAAAAGTTATTTCTGTGGAGTGGAAGGTGATGGAACGTTCTCTTGTGGCTAGGAGGAGTTTGGAGACCCTCTGAATATTGAGCAGCCTACTCACCTCTCTGTGTCTCACCCCCTCTCCCCAGGCCCTGCGTGTGATGGGCAAGATCATGCGCGAGTGCTGGTACTCCAACGGTGCGGCCAGGCTCACTGCTCTGCGCATCAAGAAGACGCTGTCTCAGCTCAGCGTGCAGGAGGACGTCAAGATGTGAGGCAGCAGCTCGTGTTTCTGGAGACGCACAAAAGAGGAGAGACGAAAGACGTTAAAAACCTGCCAGTTTTAGAGTCACAGTGGACACTGTGACAAGGCCTACCTCGCATTTTCAGCCAAAACTACTGATCCCAGTCCCTTCGTCCTCACCCCACCTGTCACCTACCCCTAGGGATTACCCATACTCCTTTGATGCCACTCGGATGGCCGCCGACTTCAAGTGCTAGTACTACTTCTCCCGTCCCTTCGGCTTCGTTCTTGTTCCTGTGGCAGGAATTGTACAGTGCTAATTTTATTTTTTTCTTTCTTTTTTTTTTTTTTTTTTTTAAATTCCATTTAAATTTCCCATGTCCAGAAGACTCATGGGGGAAAAAAAAAAAAACACTGCATCAACCGGTTTTTTTTTTTTTTAAGCGGTAGATTTTGGTGGATTTTAATTTATTTTATAGTAATTGCTTTACTTTATACTTTCTTTTCCCTCCAAGGCTGTATTGTATTGCTGTGGTGATAATGTGAAAAAGTTGCTGTAAACTTTATTTTATTTTATTTTATTTTTGCTTGAGGTTAAGTGCCTCAAATGTATAGACAGGGTGTAGCAATGGCCACAGTGGCCATGTTGAAAATGTGTGTCTGCTGCCTGTGGCAACGGCTCAGTCCAGGGTCGACCTGGAAGACGGCAAACTACTGCACTGTCTGCGCAGATCGCGGACGAAGCTGTGCAAGTTCAATGTTTGAGGTGGGAATGGATTTTTTTTGTTTATTTAATCATAGTTTTCTACTCGATTTATCCTTTTGTGTGCGCGCGCGCTTTACAAATCAACTTGAGAGTACAAACCAGGTCATTCATGAGCACGATGGCTACTTATAGTCATAACACCACTGACAGACTTGAGAAAACACAAAAATGAAAGTGTGTCTGTCTTGCTTTACAAGGTGCTCACGCGTCACTGTAGCCTGTTCTCTCGGAGCCCGAAAACATCGGTGCCAGGCATTCTGGGTAGAGCTGAAATGGCAGCACGCCTACCCGGTTCATGGATGGTTCCATACTCTAGCGCAGCCTCGCTGTCTGCAGCACTACAGGTCGGTCCCGCGTATAGCAGATTTATGCACCGGACACGGCACGCATGTCCAGCCCGATTGGCGGTCCTGGTCCGGGGAAGCGGTGTGACGGGCAAGGCCTCAGGGTGGCGTCAGCTGTAGTGACTGCTGCGTGCGTACAATCGGTGGGCCAACGGCACGTGCATTGTGGGAAATCGTAACCTGCGGTAATACTGACGTGGCCCCTGGAACTGGAAGTCGGGCTCGAGATGCTGCTATCGATCCCAGTGAATCACTTCACCTTTTATTTACTGGTGGTGTCCAACACACTGAGCAAATGTGTATGACTATTAAATGACCATTTATTGTCTTTACCTGTATTCTGTATATAGATGACTATAATTCACCTTAGACTACTGTATATCGGTTTTTATTTAAAGAAAAGAAAAATCCCCCGCACCCAGTCCGAGACAAGGTACAATATAATTCTAATAAACGGAACAGTAACTACTTTGTTGGTACTATTTATTTATAAGGTATTTTTTTTGTATTAAGTGAAAACAGAAGTCCTTCTTTCTGATCCTTTAGAGGAAAAAGGTTTAATTTTGGCTTCTGTAAATAACAGCTTTTACACTGCCTGTGTCCCGTAAACTTTTACAAAGTGCGTTGTTTTAGTAAATACCAGTATGCCGAATTACTCATTTTATCTTTCATGTGAAAACTAAACTGTATCAAATGCTATTTTCCCTTTAGTGAACATCCATATACTAATTTATTCCCCCACTCCCAAGTATTTTTAGCAGTTGTTGGTGTAGGACAACTTCTGAAGCTACATTGTCAGTTGCGATGGTAATGGTTCACAGAAAACATTTTTGGAGGTTTTTTTTTTTTTTTTGTATTAAGTTTACATACCATTCACTCAGTTGACAGCAACAGCTGGCTATCGGTATGGTAAAAATGGTCAAATATCCTCTTGTCAAATTGAGTTCTATGGTTAAGATTAAGATGAAATTTGGAATACTTACTGTAGCTAGATGACCTGTGCAACCTTTCCTTCGAAGTTGGATTTGACACAAAAAACTAAAGGCTTGTGTACTAGAGGTTATTTATGCAAGTGGTGGGTGCTGGAGCGCTGTGCTGCCGTGTGTGTGTGTGAGAGAGAAGTTAATGCACTGGAAATTGTGCTCCCCACCCACTGAAAAGGAAGGCTGTGTAAAACAGTTGGTAACACTGTAGTGCATTTTGAATTCAGGACGAGTTCATTTCCCTTATGTTGTGTACGCTTCCTGGAAGATTCTTGCACTGGACCAAGAACCCACTAACTGGCTGGTGGTTCTGCTGGATCTGTGGTCTTGTCACCTGCAGATGGCCCATTTGTAGGCAGCAACCAGTCTGTTAGGCTGCAGTTTATTTTAGGTCAATGCTGTGAAGTCCTTGAATTTTCAGATTTCCATGTGTGTGAGAGTGAGTGAGTGAGGTATTCACCCTCAAACTGCTGACACAAACATCCTTTTGTCAACGGTCACATACAGGCCCAGTGCTGACCTGCAGTGAATGACCACGTGGGCTCCACAGCCAGTTACACCGCATTTGAACTCAGGCTTCCAATAACACTAGGAAGTGTTTTTCTATTTTGTTGGCTTGTTTTGCTTTAAAATTAATTCAATAGTTTTTAAAATAGGTGCTTCATAACTATTAGCTGGCTGCAGTAATGGGCTCTCCTCTCCAGCTTCTTCACAGGGATGCATTTTTTTTTCCTCAGATTTTTGTTTTTATTAAATTCTGTTCTTGTCTGCTGTTGGAATTTCAAGGCGTTTGCCAGGCCAGCATTGTTCAAACGGTTCCCAGTAATGTGGCCAAAAAGTGTACAGATTGGGGCATGAGCATTAATTCAAGAACTCCAAAATTCAGTTCACTTTTTTTGTCCTAATTTAGTTTGCTTTTTGGCAAGTCCGAGGTCTGGTCCTGGTCTGTTGGGGAGAAGGGGGAAGTGCTCATTGTGTGTGCACAACTTTATATTTTAAACCTGTCAAATCTTTTCAGGAGTAGACTGCAAATTGTACATAAATGTTATACCATAATAAATACTTTTTTATTCTTTGCTTGGGTCTTGTTACTTTTTTTTTGGGGGGGGGGGGGTTGCATCTGTACAGTCATTTACCTTCTGATTTTTAGAAATTCAATACTGATCAACTACATTTACTGCACTCAAAGCAAAGGGGAATAAATAGTTTAAAATGCATTTCCACCTGTATTTGCGCTTTGAATGACATCCAGCTTTGTTACTGCTGGTGAAAAAATTACCTGCAAGCCCATGTCGGAATTATACATTCCGGTGCTGCTCTTCTCCAAAGAGACTGAACAAAGAGTGTCAGTTTTGTGTGAGTTTCCCATTTATACAGTTGGTCATATTCATTAGGGCAATTGAGGCAAAATACAGTAGTATGGAAAGGTTAGGATACTCTAGCTGCTGGGCTTTCAGCTTGTTTTCAAACTATAGCTACAGGGTTTAACAAAAAGTTTAAATGTATGCAAGTATGAGTTTCTTACTGGCTAATTTATCCATTTAACTGTAAGAACAGTGCTAACAGAGGACATCTCACCTGTTGTACACAGTTATACAAGCACAACGTAGTGAAATCTGCCAAGTCAGCCATGAAACTGTGCGTGATAGAATTTTACAAATAATTACAAAAAAACTAATAAACAATACAATTATAAACAAGATCTAAACAATGTGCAAAGGAATAGAATAAAATATCTATGTACATTATAGTACAGTGTCTGGGTGGTCAGTGTAAATAACCCCAAAATGACATGGCAGCAGCTGAGATACAATGAGGTAGAGAGTTCAATATATATTATAACAGACAGTTGAAAAAAAATTTGTGGTGACATGTCCAGGTTCACAGGCCATAAAACTTCTGGATTGAAGCTCCTCCTGAGCCTCTCCGTTCTGGCCGTAATACTTCTGAAACGTGTGCCTGATTTCAGCAGGTCAAACAAATTATTACTGGGATGAGATAGATCTCTGATGATCCTGGTTGTTCTGGTCCTGCATCTCCTGGTGTAAATATCCTGCAGAGATGGTGGATCAGATCTGGTGCAGCGTTCCGCCACCTGGATCACTTTCTGTAGTTCCTTAATGTCTCGTGCACAACTACTCCCAAACCAGGAGGTGATGTTCCGAGTCAGGACACTTTGTACAGCACCAAAATAAAAAGGCCTTAGGATCACCGGAGACACCCAAAACTTCCTCACCTGTCTCAGATGCTAAAGATACTGCCTTGCTTTTTTGCCCTGAGCTTGAATATGTAAAGTCCACGTCAAATCCTCAGTGACATGAACGCCCAGATATTTGAAGCTGCTCACCCTCACCACTGCAGTCCCGTTGATGTTAAAGGGAATGTAGGACCGCTGCTGTCACCTACCAAAGTCCACCACCAGCTCTTTAGTTTTGCTGACATTCAGTTGGAGGCAGTTCTCCTGACACCACGATGCCAAGTTCTCCACCTCCATGTATGCGGTCTCATCACTTTTGGAGATGAGGCCCAGCACCACCGTATCATCAGCAAATTTGACAATGGAATTGATCATCTTATCTATACATCTCTCCCCTCTATCTACAGGTACTGTATCTATTTTGCTTTTTATTTAGCCCCATTTATCCATCTAAGTTCATTTGTCTGTGCCCTTTAGTGCCCCCCCCATTTATCCATTTAGTGAATTGTGCACCATGGCCCACAACAAAACATTCAGAATTACAAGAGAAAAAGAAACGCAAGTGCAGAATGACAAAGCGAACCTCGGAACGGTAAACTTGCGCACGCGCACATTCGTCTGCACCAAACCGGAGTCAAAACTGTCGCATTGCAATGAAGGGACCTGCATTTAATCCCCACTTCCGCTGCTTTACCCTTGCTCAGGGTATTTACCTTGAATTACCACAGTAAAAGTTACTAAGCTGTATGAATGGGTCAATAGTTCTAAATTGCTCAGTGAGTGTGCTCTGATAATTCGACATTGTATTGCGTTCTGTACTTTTTGAATAACTGAATTTGAAAAATTACATTTTATTAGCAGACCAGATTTACTGAATAAATTACTTTTACATCAGTTGAAACAGTATTTTTGTGCTGTTTATATTTTTGCTCAAAATTGGGGAAAAACTAATTTGAGCACTTTGTAGTTTGTCTTGCTACATTTTAGTCTTAATTTTTTTCTCCCTACAACTTGTTTATATGTAACAGTGCGTTTATGTGAGTGTCGGCCGATGGCGGTTTACGTACCTCCTCAAACGTCCCGCTGTATAGCCGTGAGACAGCAGTCCACTTCACCACCGCTCTCCTCGAGTCACCTGAGTTTCTGTACTGCAGAACTTCTCACACTTTGGTTACCTCAACTAGGCTTCTGAAGGAAAACTTCAGCTTCATAGGCCATCTGTAGGAAGGGGGTGCTGCTCAAGCTTTAAGGCAGTCCAAGACACCTTGGGTCTCAACTGCCTTGTAGGGGTTTTGTAGACCAGGAGGGGACACAGGATTCATGGCAGGATTCCATCCCAAAACACCTGTGCTTTGCTCACCTTGAAGTTGTGATTTGTCCACCCCTGCAGTCCACCGATCGAGTGTCTCCACTCCAGTAGGTTCCAGGCACACTGGTGTCTTGAGAATGCCTTCTTTCTGCACTGATGTCAATATATACAACCTGTTTGAGGAATGTTGTTAAACACAGTGTGAAAATGCTAAATAATTTGCTTTTAACACAAAGCAGCGGGATAATTCCACCCAGGACAGCGTTTCCAAATTCTTCTCTTTAAAGATCCACAGCACCTCACAGTTCCACTGCTGCGTAGTCATGTCTCTTCTTCAGATTGTCCTCAGTAATCTCCAGACAGACAATCTTCACGGACCTTGTAGGTGACTCCAGGCCGAGGGCCAACTTCCTACCTGCAACCTCTCGTGGCAAAGGGAGTCAGGGTACTTTTTGTGCCTCTTAAGGCCCTGCACTGCTCCTGCCCTCTGATGTTATCACAGCAGGAGACATGAAGGCATTTCCTCCTTGGAGCAGAGAAGCGGCCCGTCGTACTTGTGCTCCAGCAACAGCTGTCCAATGAACCCCAAAGGACCCATTAGAAAAGCTGGCCACTTTCTGGCCTTTTCCATCCATCTTGCTGGGTGCCCATGACTGTGCTGCCCTTTCTTTCTTCCCAATTTGCTGCAGTTATCTTCATCTTTCGGCTGCTCCCGTTAGGGGTCGCCACAGCGGATCGTATTTTTGTCCGCATATTAGGTTCGAGCCCCACATTGGGCGTTGCTGCAAATCCAGCCACAAGGGGGTGCACCTCTGTGCCGGTCCCAAGCCCGGGCAAAATGGAGGGTTGCGTCAGGAAGGGCATCCGGCGTAAAAATCTGCCAAACCAACTATGCGGACGAGCCGATCCGCTGTGGCGACCCCTGATGGGAGCAGCCAAAAGTCGGTTTATTAGGTTTGGCAAATTTTTTTTTTTTTTTTTTTTTTTATACACCGGATGCCCTTCCTGTCGCAACCCTCCCCATTTATCCGGGCTTGGGACCGGCGCGAAGAAATACACTAGCTTGTCCATCCCCTTGTGGCTGGATTAATTTGCTGCAGTAATGATCTTTCTTTTTGTCTCAAGCCGCAGACTTTCAGCAGTCACTTGACCGCCTGCACCTCTGTGCCAAACCCAATACAGTAACCATCAGAGCCAGCAGTCCAGCATCCTTTGTCAAAACTACTTTAACAAAATGCTGGCAAGAAGCTTGAAGCAACCAAACTGGCTGCAGTCAATTTGAGGCCACGTGATCTTTTGTTGCTATTGTGCTCAGGGTTCAGGCCTCTAGACTGACATTTGCTCTACCAACTCTTTCAGTGCGCTGGAAATTATGCCTCCAAATCATTTCCTGGCCTCTCAAATTATTAAAATTCAACTTGTGTAACACTCCTACATTTAATACTTAAAAAGTACGGTATAAAATGTCTATAAAAGTTATGGCAACATTAGCACTTCATTAACCTTTACTGAGCAGACACCAGTGTCCATGCTTACTTGAAAATGTAAAATAAAAGGAAACGAAAAGGTGATCATTTACCCATCTGCATACCACGGTATCGTGTGCCAACTGGGGACGTGTAACTTGATCGGAATGCTACAGCAGCAAAGTTGAACCAGAACCTTCAGATGAACAGGCAACAGGACAAAAAGCAATATCTGTTACCCTATCGGCATGAACGGTAAAATTAAAGATAAAATCATTTGGGTTGAAGTACAGTTTGCACCCTAACCCCTGTACAGCAGTGGCATCATCCTAAAATTACAACACAGAACACAGTCAGAGCTGAAAACTCAAAGTGTATATATTTAAAATGCATTTTTATTCTTTACAAGAAATAAAGCGGGGACAGAAAAATGGAGGGGGGAGGGGAAATGCTGTATAGAAACAACCTCTGGTGTTGTCAAAAATATATATACACAAAATTATATCCATACAAAACATGCCACATACAATAAAAATTATAATTTCAATAAGTCATTTCCCCTTAATGAGCTCTCCTGTACAGGCACGCTTTTTAAAAAAATTAGCTAATGCTTTAAAAACCCTTCAATATAAGCGATCCTTTTTTCTTAAATTAAGAGTTATGCAGAGAATTTAATATAATCAAAAAAAAGGAAAAAAAAAGTCAAAAGTCTATTCAGCAAAAAAAATAAAAATTAAAAAAAAAAACCCATCAACTCCTGAATACACTTTTGTGCGAATGTCTAGCCCTCTAAAGTAGTATGCCAAAAAGACTAAAAACAGCTCATTCTCATCTACACATGGGTATGTTTTTGGAATCAGAACTCAGAAATGGGATGTTACACGGTAATTTCACACAAGCGTTTCCACAACGTATGCAACTGTCAAATAAGATTCAACGACGATGTAATAGAACATAACACGAATGACCACACCAACAGTGTCGATGGAGGGGAGGGTTCAAAGTAGCTTTCTAGGTTTTACTTTTAACATCCATACTACCCCAAAAGCAACTATACTGAAGGACAGATTTTTGGTGATCCACATGTAGCATAAATAATAGTAAAAGAAAACGTGAACAACATTTTACATAAATAAACAAAATGTCACAAATTGTTCCACTGATTTCTACAACAGTAACTGGGATTCAAACTTAAGTGTATTCAACATGACAAAAGCCTCTTTGTGAAGAGGAATACTCAGCTTCTGCACTTTCTGTATTATTTGAGTCACTGCCAAACTTATTTATACAAACAAGCAAATGACAATTTAAAAGATTCATATATATGAGATTAAGATTTAAATATATATATCTTTAATAAATTGATATCCAGTGGTTGATTTTATCAGTTTCTGTTTGACCATCATTGATTAAAAAGAGATCAAAACAGAGGTTTTGCATCCCGTTTTCTATATACAGTTTGTACACTTTTGCATTTCATAACAGATGAGGTCACAGGAAGAGAGAAGTATTGTGGTGTTGCCAAGAAACGGTACAGCTCCCCTTCAAAGATAAAATAAAAGCAATGCCCATTTTCCGCCATTTCACGCCTTGCTTCAACCCTGAGTACCATCGTTCACTCTGAATCCACAGACAGATTTCACGGGCTGCAGCAAGGCTGGCAAAGACCCACTACAGTAAGGGTACGACACCAGGGAGGGACAGGAGGGAGGGAAGGAGACTTATTTAAGTGCCCTGGGTTGGAGCTTCTGCAACACAAGGAAAAGCAAAACGCATCTAATTGAAAGAGGACAGTTGCTCATGTCATAGTAGTCCGGCACCACGTCTACTGCGAAAGGAACTTGAATGCGGTAAAATGTTGCTCTGCTGAGGTTGGCCAGATGGGCTGCCACGCAGAAACTCTGAAAGCTATGGCCTGTCGCTTTGAACAGGAACTGTGATCTTCCCCCCCCGGTTTTATTCTCCGAAAAACATCTCGTGTTTCGCAAAAACCCACAGCTACTTAAACAGTCTTGATTTTGTGCGTTTACATGTAGAACAACACGCACGCACGCACACACGCAAACATGCACTCGCTCACATAACAGACAATTATAATTTGTCGAGGAAGTCTAGAAACCCTGGCGTGAAGTCGTGAGCCAACCGTTTGACTCAGATCTTCTTAACTGCATAATGTTGTACAAACTAAAAGCGTATTAAATCAGTTCACGCAATTAATATCTACAGCAATGACAAACTAGTTACCTTAAATCATTGTCATCTATATAGAAAAGCAAACCTGCTGCTAAATTTCCCTGCTTGTCCGAGAAAGCGTTTTCAACAAGAGCGTTTCCACGATCCACACTCATCTACACTAGAAGTTATAATTTTTTTTTTTTTTTTTTAAAATTTTTTTTTAACAAAGCCAACACCACCTGCACACCCAATGAGGTAGAATGGGTCCCACTAACCCACTTTCAACTACGCACCGAGCAACTTCCGCTGCCGCTGGGGCCAGTGTCCACAGTACAGCACCTTACAGGATCTCTGTCCGCACCTCCTCTTTTCTACTGAGCTCCACCGCAGGATTGTCTTGCCAAAACATGCATGTTCCTCCCCACAGACCAGAGTTTCCCTTTGGGATGCCGATGAGTGTGTTCTGGTACTTCCTGCTGCGTTCTAACACCGAAATACAGTGCTGTGTATCAGTCCCATCTGGAGCAGACGCATGCAGTCTAAAAATGGCCATCCTTAAGGAGGGCAGCAAAGAAGAGACGCTTCATTTTGGCAGGAGACGACTTGGGTTTCTGGTTCCTCAGCCGTTTCCATGTTGAATCGCTGCTCCGTTTCAAATGGTGTCCACTTATCGGTCTCAACAGTGCTCCTTTTCAAAAAGAACTTTGGCTCTTAGTTCATGTAGAGTCGTGTTTTTGAAATGTTCCATTTTAATGGTTACGAAAAGTTTCTTCCATTCTTCACAACCACAGCAAAGAGAAAAGACCATACGCTTTTCCCTAGGCTTTGGCCTAAATCTACAAACTCCAAGAGGGACCATCTCCTTTCTCTCTGCTCCTACACTCAGTTCATCCACTTACGGCAGTTCCACGCCCCACAGTGGCAGGGAATCTTGTGCTGGTCATCCTCAAAGTCAAACTGATAATCGTAGGTGAGCTGGAAATGGGGCACACAATCAAAAAGAGAAAGAAATATCAGCATCACATTACGCACCAAAGCTTATCTGGTCCCATTCTTGCTGGCGTATTTTTGGAACCACGCTGGATTAGATCTAGACCTAGGCTGGTAACTGAGTAATTAGAGTCATTTCTGAGAGATGCCTCGACCTCACCTCCTCTCCCTTCGGAATTCTGCGGCTAGAGATGATGATGATCTTGTCTTCTTTGTCAAAAGTTACAACCTCTGCCACGCAGTTAGGGGCACAGGAGTGATTGACGTAGCTGGAAGGCAAGGATGCATCCAAAAGTTACAAATTGAGAAGCGCATGTGGACAGAGATTGAGTGTACTGTAGACAACCTACCGGGCTGGACCACCAGTCAGAGTGGCATCAATCACGTGCTCGTTGTTGATCCGGAACATATAAATCCCTCGGTTCTGAAAGTATAAAGAGTTATTAGCATCTGACTTTGTACATTTTCCTCATTATTGTGCCCATTTGATGCCCCTACTGTATATAAAGAAAATAAAATGTGGTTACAGTAATCTTCAAAGTAAAAAAGTGCTTCCTGAAGTTTACAGTGCAGAGTAATATAATTGTAGTAATATCAAGAAATATCACAAACACCCACCTGTTCCTCATAGATCTTTTCACGGCGGTTTGCCACCTCATTGCGAATGATGGTACCAATGTACTCGATGACCATGGTGTGCTTTTCCAGGTCCTTGGCAGCGTACAACCCAAGGCCTTGGATCCGTGAGCGGGCCAGATACACGTTGTTTTTCCACTCTGTCTTCAGGCGGCGGTACTGCGAAGACTTGGAGTGGACAAACTGCTTGCTGTATGGGGTGTTGATCTCACCAGTGAAGGTGCTCTGGTAGGCCTTAGACATGCTGGTACTGTTTAAGGTATGCGGTCTGAGAAAAGAAGTAGATGCAGATGAGCGTATAATTCAGGTGGATTACTGAAAGAAAGCCAGTACCCTAAACCTCTGACCCCAAAAAAAAAAAAAAAAGCTTAACAGGAAACGTTTGATTCAAAAAAATGTTTCCCCATGTAAAATTCAGTGTTAAAAGTAATGTGACCCAAGAGAAACAAAAAACATTCCACGAAACATGTGAATAACTAACAGCACATTCATTTCAGTGTCCAAATTAAAGCATGCACACAAACGCCATACAGTCTTGGCCTCCCTCACCTCTTGCAGTGAGTGAGGACCTTGGGTTCGGAACGGGCACAGCCAGTGGGGTTGATCATCAGCGGAAGCTCCATCAGTGGGTGGCGGCCATACCGGAAGACATAGTTCTGGCAGTTCTCCACACCAGGCAGCTAGAGAAAGCAGGACACATCGAAGTAAACAGGGGTTTCAGCCCAGTCAGAATGGTGGATGTATAGTCTGCATGCTGGAGTACTTACAGACTCCGTAATGCGCATCACTGCGTGGACCGTAAGCCCGTACATCTCCTCTCCCTTTACATGGTCTGTGAAGAGCTTTAGCATGGCAGCCTCTTCCCGCAGTTTTGCCACTTGTGCCACCACGTGGTGCCAGACCCCTATAAACGCAAGGAAAAGAACTTTAGTGAAGCAGCAACCACACAGCAACTGGAAGCTGTCCCTGGTCTGCAAGTGTGATACAGCAGAGCAACAGAGTACAACGTACCATCAGGAGTGGTGTCTTTGAAATGCAGGTCCTCCTGGCCCTGCTCCAATACTCGCACCTCGAAAAGTGGCCGTCCATCCACCTCACTAATACGGCAGCGGTACCGGCAGCGGCGGTTGGGCACCCGGGTGCTCCAGTAGATGCGTGTGGCCTCATAGCCGACAGGGAAGATGGCAGTGGATGAGTGGAAGGCAGCCATCTGGGAGGGCAGCAGCTGTCCTACGGCGTGGAAGATCAGACCCCCGACACGGAACATGTGGATACGGTCACCACGCTGCAGGATGCTGGCAATCTGCTTGACCTCATCTCGCTCGATGTAGACACGGCGGAAGACGGCAAAGTTACTGAGCTCCTCTTCGCTGGGGCCCTTTAGCTTGTGTTGGGTGCAAAGCATGGTCTTGTCCTTGAAGAACATGCAACGTGCACGGATGGCACAGACAAAGTGGTACACATTGGGGCAGCGCAGACGACTGCAGCTATTAGTGGCACCTGTCTTCTGGCAGCAGGCACAGCGTGTACGCAGCCCCCGGCGCAGTGCCACCTCCACATTCATCAGTGCGCCACCCTGTGTCTCATAGACCTCTGTGGACCAAAGAGCACAGTTTAGGTGCACCCACAGATCCACATCAATGTTGAGCAAACGGGCTGGGCCATCTGTGGCACCATCGCCCTCATCGTGACAGAAGCAGCACTTGCGCTTGTCACGAGGAATTTTGTCCGGCCGCAGCGTGATACGCAGGCGCTCCATGAGCTCTGAAACCTCCTTGCTATTCTCTTTCCGTGAGCCACCTTTGCGGATGGTAATAACCAGCTGCAGGCGCTTCCAGCGCAGTCCCTTCCACTTTTTCACTTTTGGCCGTATGTCCTCTTCATCAGAAAAGGGCCGACTTCGTGGCTTGCAGATCTTTGGGGAGGAATCTTGGGCAGGAGAAGTGGGTCCCAGTGGAGCTGGAAGTCCAGTAGCATCTGCTGAAGATGGAGGGGCATCCAGAGTGGACTCAGGGTCAGCTTTGATATGAACACTTGTAGGGCTGGAGGGAAAAGACGAGGAAGACTGTACAGGGCTCTGAAGCGGAGCTGAAGTGGGTCCGGGGGGCGGTGGAGAGGGTGACGGTGGTGGAGACACCTCTACAGGGAAGATGGGTAGGTGGTGTACATCCAGGTCTGACACATTGGTTATGTAGCAATGCTGCACTGGTTTGTATTCTGGTTCTTCACACTCCTGAAAAAATAAGTTTGCAGGAATGTCTGCATTAGTAAACTTCAAATACTTAGCCAAAGTTATTTGCATAGTTAGAAGTCAAGGTGGAATAAACCCCAAACCAACCAACCTGTTTGATGAGGGAGAGAATGTCCACCTGCTTCTTCACAGTGCATCCAGGCAGAGAGCCTTCAAACTGTTTAAGCCAGTCAGCACTTTCCTGACTTGTAGAATTTGTATCCATCTGGCCAGGTTTCACACACAGCACATCTAAACAAAAGTGTGTCATGTGAGTTTCTCAGTCAAGTTTATATGCACCTACCCACAATTCACTGCAGAGAAGTTGTTACCTGCAGTCAGTGAGCTTGGGTTTTTTACAGGTTCGCCAACTCTCCCTCTAACTGGGCTTTGTGGAAAAGCCACCTCATAGGATCCAGGCATTCGTATGTTCAGGAGCTGGGACACTGCCATCATCACTGTGTTCAGATTCTGTGTATAGGAGAGGAGGCCGCAATTAAAACGAGCAACCATGAAGACTGCAGACCACAAAAGTCTTTGAGGCAGTGACTTCTTACAAATGTGTTTCAGTACCTTTGCTGCAGCAGCAGACAGTGTGAAACTAACAGACACTTCATTGCTCTTGGTTTTGTTCCACTGTCCAGGTTTGGTGGCAACAATACCAGGTTGTGTTGAAGATGAAGATTTATCTTCAGGAAAAACTAGTATATATAAATAAATAAATAAATAAATAAATAAGACACATAACTGCGAGACGCAATTAAAGCCCATAAAATAATGTTTCCTGTAGAGACTGAAAACAAAGAAGTGCGACTTTGTTTAACTTGTAATTTCAAAGAGTTGTCTGTATGATTATAAGAGTACAAGATATGGAGAGTATGATGCTGCATTCTGTAAAATGAAATCCTTCAATAACTTGGCCTGTGCAGTCGTTACAAAGCTTACCAGGAATAGAGGTACGAGGAATGAGCGGGATGACAGGAGAGATTGCCCTTTCATTTTCCTCCAGTTTTGGTTCCCTTAGAAGTGAGAAGCTGGGTGCTTCATCTCCCAGTACACTCTCAGGTGAGGAAGCAGGCACAATGCTATCTGGAGAGTCGCTGTCCTCGTCACTTTCCATTCTTAAAAACAAATCAATAAATACATGTTGGTGGGACCCCAAAATAACTTGCATTTAAATTGAGATTCACCTTGATTTCACCCACCTGATGTCCTCATTCTGGTTATGTGGGGGAGTGGGCAGGGCTGCCAGTAAATCCACACTTCTCACCTCCTCAGTTGCTGGGTCTGCAAAGAAGCATTATGGATCATTATGAGTACCACAGACAGGCAACACAGACACAAGAACTCACAACACAATCCAATTACTTACTTTGGTTCTCCTCTGGGGCCTCAGCCTCCCTCTGTGCCCCAGGCAAGTCCTCCATGGCAGTTACACCATTCAGCATTTTGTGCTGCACCGAGGGTGGTGGAGTTGGGGGCAGAGAAGAAGGTGGTGTCGGCGGGTTACTGAGATTGCTCTGTGGTAAGAGAGCAAATCAGAAGGCCCAGTTACAAAATATGGATTTAAAACAAAAATGCTTAAGAGTAAGCATATTTATTGCTGTTCTGCCTATGCTGGATGAGCAACTCTTCAATGGGCTGTACCTTAGTAAGCAGCTGTGAGTAGTAGTCAGGGATGTTGTCTAAGACTGCACTTCCAAAAGAGCCTTTCAGCTGAGCCTTTTCATTTGCTGGGCTGCTGCCAAAAGGGGCAAACATATCCAAGCTGGCAGTAATGGAGGGCTCCACCAGGGGCAAGAGAGACAGCAAAGACTCCTGCAGATGAAACAAAAATATGGAATTTTGCAAGCTAGACAAACCATTATCTGAAACAAACCAAGTGGCATCGCTTTTTTGCCTTCTTTCATCTCACAAACATAAAAACACTATACTATATATGGAAGGCTAAGGCAGAATATCATTTCTATCCCTGATTGTCCATCACCTCCTACCTGCTTCAACTGTTTCATCAGGGCTTCTGTGCCTTTCCCCGCTTCCTCCTTTTTTGTCTTTTTTCGATAGTTTGGGACTCGCTCACCAACCTTAGGGGTTCGCTTCACCTTGGGTGCTGGAGATTTCTTGGTGTTGGACTGCAGGTCCTAAAAAATGAAGATTAGTTTTGCATAAGGCAAAGTACAAAGCAGATTTAACACAATACTCAAAATAAATAAATAAAGGTTGTCACCTCTGTGTTGCTTGGTGTCCCTTGCAGTTTCTGCTCCAGCATGGTGAGCTTGCCATTAATGTGCCCATTGATCTCACTGGGGGCACCATCTAAAGATCTCTGAGCAGCAAGCTGCAGGTTCTTTGTGCGCAGGAGCTTCTGCAGCAGCTGTTGCCCAGTCTCTGTCCGTGACAGGTGGGACCCTGTTGCTCCTGGACAGTTTCCTGGGGTGACGTTATTAGCACAGGTAGCACTGTTGGAACTCACAGGCTCCTGGCTGGCTTCATTTTTTACTAATCCAGTGCTAGTTTCACCCCTTATCTGTGTGTCACACTGCATCTCCCTGGGTTCCTGTTTAATATTCTCCATAGTTCTGTGGCACACAGCCCCTCCACTTTGGTCTACAGTAGTCTGACACATCTGTTTCTCTCTAGCTTGCATCTCTGTTGGCTTCTGTGTATTTTCTCTCAAGGGGGCTGAGGGATCACTAGCTTGGACAGAAGTGGTAAATACACTAACACTATCACTTGGTTGTTTCAATGAGGACTGATGCTCCAATTTTATACCTGTCTGATGAGGAGAGCCACTTGGTCCAGCCAATGGAGATCCCTTAGACTCAACTACCTGAGTAAAGGGGTTCTGCCCTTCCCCTTTTGGGGCTGAAGCTATGTGCGGAGGCACTGCAGGTGTTCCTGGGTCATGCCTTTTGATCAAAGCTAAGCTTAGGTCAGATTCTTGCTTTTGGACAGAAGGAGGATGGCTCAGTTCTAAGGTGACAGAGTACTTCAACCCTACAGGGGAACCATGTTGAGCAGCACCAGCATGGAATGGACTTGACGTCACTGGTGTAAAAGGCTGCTGGTGTGGTAATGCCTGTGTGGAAGAAGGTTGACATATATCAGTAGACTGTGTATGTTGTTGCAGATGTGGTTGCAAAGAGGATGGATCTAGAGGAGAGTTTTGTTTTAGTGCCTGACAAGGTGACACAGGAGCAACTGGATGACTCTGAGGAGTGGGACAGCCTTGCCCTGCCACACGAAGCGTAGCAGGTGTATGAGCCCTTACTACTTGTTGCTCATTTTGACATGGCTGCAATACCTGTTGTTGAGTTACAAAACTATATTGTGAACCTTGCTGCTGGGACTGAACAATTTGATGTTGTGTTATGGACTCTGCCATTGTAACAGATGAGGGTGCTTGTTGTGTAGAAGTAATTACGCTTTGCTGCTGAGGAGCTATGCCGGAGAGCTTATCCATCATCCCTTGTTCCCTGGGGACAGCCACAGTGCCTTGATGTTCCATGATTCCATGATGAAGGTGCTGATGTTTTTGGGCCTGTTGATATTGCCCTTGCTGATCCTGGAGGCGGATCTGGTCCTGTGGCAGTCCTTGGTTTGCAGGTATCCTCGGCATCTGGCTCTGCTGAAGTTGCCGCTGAGCAATCATTGCTTGGATTTGCTGAAACTGCTGATTATGGGGAAGATGACGTAGCTGGGGGTTCTGTGCAAAGAGGGTCTGAAGATTCACAGATGTCCGAATTTGTCCAGGAGGCACTCTTGGCCTCTGGCTCATAATCCCATGTTGGTTTCTCATCATGGCCATTTGCTGCTGCCTCTGCTGCTGAACTAGAAGAGCTTGTTGCTGGTTGGGGTGGGCTATAATGCCTTGCTTGTCTTGATCTGGGTGATTTTGCCCCATCATACTTTGGACCTGCCCCATAACTTCATGCTGTTGTCCCATTACTTCCTGAGACTGCTGCCCAGGTTGCTGGCCATTGGCCGCACCCTGCTGTGGGGTCACATAGCCCATTGGTTGACCCTCCTGTTTCACAATAATGCCAGACTTCTCCCCAGTGAGGGAATTCTGCCTCTGCAATGCAAGCTGTTGCATTTGGGAACGCATACCTGCTTGTGGGCTGCTTAAATACCCTTGTTTTTGTTCAAGACTACAGGAGGAGTTGGGATTAGAAAGCACTGGCTGCTGCTGCTGCTGACTCATGAAAATATTTGCTTGCTGCTGAATAACAGACCCCTGCTGTTCCCCAGCTGAACCTGGGCACTGCATGTTCATAGCAGTCGTTGGAGCCTGCTGTTGAGGTGGTGTTCTTGGGCTCAGTATTGTGCCTTCTTTGGGACCCAGAGTTTGGACATCCTGAGGAAAATCTGTAATTCTTTGCTCCAAAGCATCAGTTGGGTTTTGTAGCTGTGGGCCCTCCTTTCCAGACCCTACTTGAGAAGAGGGCCCTGGCAGCAGCTGGGTGTCTGCTATGCTTATTTGAGGTCTTACTCCAGGCACCTGTACTCCCAACTGTGGCTGCTGGTTGTTTTGCTTTAAAAAGCCATGTGGCAGTTGCCTATGCTGTGCCAATTGTTGCTGTAGTTGATTCTGGGCAACATTCTGCTGCTGCTGGGTGGGAAGCATCTGCTGTGTCAAAACTTTCTGTTGCTGGGGTACAAGTTGGGTTTGAGAACCCCTTAGGGCTTGAGGCTGTGGATCAAGTGGACCCTGCTGACTAATCAGTGACTGTGCCCTCTGCTGTTGCAAAATCTGCTGGTTTCCCATCATCACCTGTTGGTTTCCTACCACAGCTTGGCACTGGTCCATGGCCTGCCCTCCAATCATGTTTGGCTGTGACTGAGCCATTGGCTGATTTGGCATCATGCTTGGTGGTGCCTGCATTGGGGTCTGCTGAGTTTGCTGGTTGCTGATCATTCCTTGCTGTATTGTTGCCTGTTGTTGAGCCAATAAATGATTACTCACCATGCCTTGTTGCATTGGTCCAACCATGCCACCTTGTTGTTGACCCATGATACCTAGTGGCTGATTTGGCATGGACTGTTGTCCCATCATTCCTTGTTGCTGCTGTTGGAATTTCTGGACCATCTGCATTCTATGTTGAAACTGCAACTGCAGCTGCCTTCCATCTGGCCCTTGAGATCCAACACCCTGGGGGCAGTATCCTGCAGGAGGACCCGGCTGAGAAGGCTGGGTTCCAGTAAGGAAAGGTTGGGCTTGTGTCCTCACTGGCATGCATACAGGCTGCTGACCCAAAATAGGGGGGCGATGTTGACCCATGGTCATTTGTCCAGGAAGTTTAGAGGGCATCCGAGGGCCCTGCATGGAAGACCCAGGGGCCAAGAGAACAGAACTCTGCTGGTGCTGCTGCTGCTTGCTGCGATACTCTGCTATCAGATTGGTGTGTTCTTTTTGCTGCTTCCGCACCTGAGACATAGCAACACATACTAGGAATTAAACACCAAAAGGTCTTAAAAACGTCATCCCCTCAATTTAAAACCAAAAAAATCATATACACAAAACTTCATAAGTACTACCTATACTTGTGTCTATACTTAAATTCACGTTTAAAATTTCACCTGGTCAAGCTGTTTCTGTATCTTGCTCTGCTGTTCAGTGACCAGTTTTAGCTTTTCAGCATCAGCTTCTGCAAACTCCCGGCCAGCCTTCTTTGCGGTGCGCTGCTTGGCACATAATGCCTTTCGAGACTTGCGGTGTACTCCAATCTGCTCCTCCAAGAACTTGAGTTGCATCTGCAGGAGCTGCTGAGTATGCAACAGCCACTCCTCATACTGGTGCTGCTCTGCATCATCTACAAAAAGAGCAAATAAAACCATTAAAGGGAACATAAAACAAAACCCAAGGAACATTTAATTGAAAAGCCATTTTGAGAAACAGTTTGTTCTTTTTAGTTAACTTTGATGGGCTACAGAAACCTAGATGAACTCTTTTTGCTGATAAGACATCTGTAAATATTCTATAATTAGTCCATTTTAAAAAGCATTTCTTCTAAAATGGTGTAAATTGACCTAATTTATCCAACTACAAAACACATACATTTCTAATTTTAAATCATGCTGTTTCTTGCCTTACGTTATTTATTTGCATGTCAAAATGTAACTTATTTCCTTCATGTAATGCTATTAAAAAAAAAAAAAGTTATGAACATCTGTGGTCTATGCCAGCATGTTGTCAAAGGAAAGAAAGAACAAAAGTCTTAGTTTGAAATAAATAGGCAAAGATTATTTACTGATGATTCCTTGAACAAACTGAGGAGGGTTGGGTCTGGATTGTGCTGGATCATTGCTCTCCCCTTCCTGTGTTGGGAGACAAAACTGAATTATTAAATTACAGTATATTATTATAACAGTTTAACAGAAATCCATTATGTAGTATCTTACTGACTGTATGTCTAGCCTGTTTTAATATCAATTTCTATTATTTTTTGGAAGAACATTTAGTTCAGATAAATGAGAACAGAAGGAGCATACATTTGGCAGTCCTGTTGAAAGCCTGCCCTGCAGATCACTAGCACCCGGTCCGGTGGCTAGCCTCTGGGCCAACAGTGAAACCTGTTGCCTAGGAGAAAAGATCAGAGCACCAGTCAGACATATACGTTTTGCTTAAAACACAATGGGTTGACAATGACAAAAATTACACACATACATAATATAATAAAGTACCTGTTGATGGCAGGTGCCATGCCAATCGGGCCCTGTGCCATTACCCTCTTGATGCCTTTCAGCGCTACCATCTTTGCCTTGGCAATTGGATCCATTATATCATCTGTTACAAAGTTGTCAAGATCTATAATGATAAAAACATTTTAAAACATAGAATAAGTATTATAAAGACATAAAAACCACAGCAAAGCTTTAGACTCAAGACAGTAATGCCACATCATATACCTTTGTCTGGGAAAAAGCTGTTAGGTGGTGGTGGTCTTACAGGTTGCTGTTGTGGTGGATTATGAGCTCTTTGAATTCCTCCTGGCTGTCCTGCTCTGATCATAGGCTGCGGATGAGCCATGGCCACATGGGGTGATGGAGGCACTGTAGGACCCAGGAGCCTTTGCTGTTGTTGATGTTCAGGCGTCAGAATGTGAGGTGGGCATGGAACCATTTCTGAGTGACCTAGGAGCCCCTGGGTAGGTGGGCCTTGGTGCTGGGGAAGAAGGCCTTGGCTGGTTCCTTGATGATGTGGGGCTTGATGAGCAGGTAAGCCATGAAGGTGGGTATTCAACCCTGTTTGGTGAAGCGAGTTGAGCTGTTGCTGTTTTTGAAGCTCTTTCTTTTCATGCTCAAGCAGATCCTGAATTAACAGGGGCAGCTCGCTTGCCTCAAGAGAGCTTTCCACTTTGTCCAGATCCACAGCAGGAGAGTGCTGCCCACCACCATCAGGCAGTCCAAGTGGGTCTTCTTCCAGGTCAGAATTTTGAGAAGCAGGTGGGAAAGACAAATGGTCAGGGAGGGGGTACTGGAGTCCTCCTATTCGGACAGAGCTCAGAGATGCAGAACTTGATGGCTGAGTGGAAAGTCTTTCAGAAGGCTTGTTGGTTGGTGTGGTTTCAGCAAGCAGCACAGAAACAGTTTCTCCCATCCCTGATGATGCTGGCTGTTGCATTTTTTCCTCAGCTGAAAGTGGGCATGCTGATGTTTCAGTACTGACAAGCCCCGAAGTTGGAATTGCCTCTTCAAGCTTGAGAGGAGGATGCAACGAAGATGGGTCCTGTTGCACCGAAGCATTGGTGGAAGGTGCAGACAAGCCAGAGTTCAAAGCCAAAGATGTAGAATCACTGAGTGGATCTTCAACCTTCACACTTGGCTGTGGGTTGTTCTCTTCTTTGATATCAGGAACACTAGCAGATGATCCAGGGACTTCACTCTCTGCTTCAACCCGTGTTAACTGATCAGAAAATGTGTCCTTAGGATCACCCTGATTGAGTTCTGGGTCTGTGTAAGCCAGCAGGTCAAACTCATCACATGTTAGAAGGTCATCCAAATGTGGATCATCCAAATGGGGATCTGCAGTCTCCAAATTGTCCAAGTTACCCAGCCCATCATCCCCCTTATCAGGGTCCAGGTCTAACGTGGCAAGGTCATCCACATCATCATCCCCCCCTTCATCTCCAGCAACACCTAGCCCTTTTGAAGAAAAGGCATCTTCCAAGTCTGGCTCTGCCAATTCAAGTCGGCAAGGCTCGGTTGCAACAGTGTCTGAAGGAGCAGCCTGCAGTTGTTGGTTTACAGTGTCAGTTTTTGGGAACTGAAGGTGGGGATTAGGTTGAGTGTTAGCAGCCGACACCTGGGGCTGTAGTTGGGATTGCGACATGGTCTGCTGTGGCTGTACAATAGACTGGCCACTCTGTGTCATTCCCAACCTTGCATCTTGAACAGCATCTGCTTGAGGGGTCATGGAAGAGGGCAAAGATGGCGGTTGTGGAGTAGGAGGATGGGTTTGGCCTAAGGAATGCTGGATGAAAGTAGATCCCACATCTTGTGGTGGGTAGAGGCATTGTCGGGGCTGTTGTCCACGTGGCAAAAACTGTGGACCCAGGGGCATCCTCTGAGGGTTATGCCTAAGTTCAATGAACTGTGGTGGAGGTCCAGGCATGCAATTCTGAATGGTCTCCACTCCTGTGCCTGGTCCTAGTGTGGAAGGAGGACCAATGCTCTGAATCCCTGGTACATTGAAAGGATGGCTGACAGATGCATTTGGGTGGTGTCTAGGTTCACCTGTTTCTACAGTGGCTGGCTGCGGGAACCTAACAGGTGGCCTTTGCCACTGAACAGGCAATGGAGGATGAGGATACAATCCCTGGGAATTGCTTGGTCCCAGTGGTCTTCACAGACAAAGATAAAATAATAGAACATGAGTTGAAATAATCACAGCAAAGTTATGATTCCAATAAATGAACTACTTTTCTCACACTTTTATATTGCT
The DNA here is from genome assembly GCA_018136845.1 of Heterotis niloticus. NCBI lineage: Eukaryota > Metazoa > Chordata > Actinopteri > Osteoglossiformes > Osteoglossidae > Heterotis > Heterotis niloticus. The sequence continues at coordinate 2,631,032 of CM030898.1, forward strand.
TTCAGACTTGCAAAAATACATAGAACAAAAAATACTATAATAAATTTTTATACAACGCACCTGAGAGTACTGGGGTCTATCATTATAGGTGTTGCAGGAGAAGGTGGGCAATTCAACTTGCTATCCACTGAGCCCACAGGAGGAGGAAGCTTCCCTGTTGATGCTGCAATTCCAGCTCTATCCTAAAAAGGACAAAGCCACACACAGTGGATGCTTACATTCCTTGTTATTTCTTTGTTCACCTGGGTGGATGTCACTTGTAACAAAGTTAAGTTCTTTAAAATAAATAAATAAATACACACACACACACACACACACACCTTTCCACACTTGCCAATTGGATAACTTCTGAACAGCACGCTACACCTCTATGGTTCTATGATTTCTTTCATTAATCACATTAGTCACTGTACATGGTCAATTGTTCAGTACTCAGTACCACTTTGCTGAGAATCAATTTAGTTTGATATAAAAAGCAGAGTCATTAAAACATTCAACATAATAAAAGACAAGAGAAGTACCTGAGGGTAAGGTGGTGGTGCACGTTGGCTCTTATCCTGCAGATACGGCACAGTTTCCCCTCCTGGCCAGCTAGCAGCCCCACTGTTTGCAGCAGCTGCTTCCTTCTCTTGCCGCAGAGAATTTCTTTGCATTTGTTGTCTTTTCAGGAGATCACGGAGTCTTTGCCTCTGCAACTGCAAAACAAGGAAACATTATTTGACTGGGGGAAAAAGTGCGTTCTTGTCAAATTTTGCAGATTAACTGTCAATTAAATGTAGCAAGTAAATGTAGTAAATAGCATGGATGAATATACACAAAATGGGTACATGAATGTCCATTGTAAATTATGTACAATTCACAGATTCAAAACAATCCAAAGCCAGAGGAATACAAATCCTGCATATCACCTTTGCCATTACACAGTTCTCTGGACTTCAAAAGAAGGGAATTAGTTAATGTTGTTAACTGCTTGTCATTTCTTACATGTTTAAAAGGCAAATATATTTTGACATGATATTGATGATCATCATTATTACACAATGACTTGAGTATAAAGTTCCTACTGCCATTCTATTGATGCACTATTTATGTGTATTTCTGCTAATAAAGAGGCTACTTGGTGCCATTCACAGAAAATATTTAATGTTTCCCATTTAAATTAATGAAACTGAGTATGCTCAAAAGATTCCCGCAACTGACCATTTTCATTGAAGGGATTGTCTTCAGCAAATGGTGCATTTGCATAAAAAAATAAAAAAATAAAAAAAAACCCTTCAAAAAATGAATCCTCTTTAAATGACAGAAATAAATCTATTTCCTGGTTTTAAGAACATAATGTATTCCTTAAGAGTTGCTTATAAATTAACTTTGTGCAATATAAACGTGGTCCTGGATTAAAAGTCATCCAAATATGCTGAATTATCACCTGATTAGTATAAACATGCCCAGCTCCATATTAAGTGCTGATTTTCAAAACACATCCTTACTCTTACACAAGGCTCAGAACCTGTTGTTGTGTCATTTCCTAAAGCATGATAAGGTTGTGCAGACCATCCCAGGACAAAAGGTTTGCTAGTGAAATATGCAAAAACTGCAATAGTCACACAGAGGTCTCAGGAGATTTGTAACTTGACCCACATCTAAAAAAAATAACTTAAAAACTGAACTTTAACCATGTTAAAGAAAGCTCATCATACTGTTAACCATTTACTTCTTTCCTACCTGCAAAATCAGGATAGCAGGTATTTTGCCAGACTGAGTTAAATACCCCTTAAATACTATCCTACAGACCAAAATTTGTATTTCACTGCATAATACCCCAAAGGTGTGCCTCAAGGACCAGTACTTAATCTTCTCCCTCTTCTGCTCTTACATTCATTCCTTTGATACACACATACAGTCTCAGGGCTTTTCATATGAACTCTATGCAAATCCTATCTCTATCTATCCTTTAGACCCCAGGTTTCAAGCTAAATACTGTACCTACCTACAGATTCTCTCTCCAGAGGTTACAGATTAAACACTGCTCTTAAAAAACATGACCATGACTGTGTGGCCCTGGATGATTCTCTTATCTATCTTCAGCTGCTCCTTGAAGCAGTTCTGCCGCTTCGTATTCCACAACACAAGACAAAATCCACCCCTTCCTCACAAAGGATACCAATCAATCAGTTTGTCAGGAACTTCTGCAACTCTGTTGGCACTGCTCCCCATTTTTGTCATCAGCCATGCTGTAAATTGCAGAACACCCCTATACAGTGATCTGGTGTATGCTGTTCTTCACTATACATGTAGTATTACTTGGCTCCACTTTCACTAATGGCTTCTTTTTGCAGTAAGGATCCATAATTACATTGTGTATTCTGGTCTGGAGCTACAATTTGCAACCTGGCTTTATTTCTCATTGTCAGTCCCATCCTTCCTTACCTTGTTCAAATAAATATGTTCTACCTCTGGTTGCACCTTCTGTTTCCACAAACACTAAAAACAGGTTAAACATTTTCACTTATAGGTTGCAAGCCATCAAAAAGCTTCTCATCTAAACCAAATATTGATTTTCAAATTCATACCTGTCTGTGGTTCTCCATCTCTGGCTGATTGAGACCAATGAGCATGGGATCCTGGTTCACAGGAAGATCTGGTAGCTCCTGTGAGACTGCCATATTTGTGGTGACTTGTGGTGCTGGTGGATGCAGAGGACCAGTATCTGGGCTTCCAGGGAGCAACGGCATCCTGGAGGAGAAGGTTTCACTTGCAATAGGTGGCTGAGCCTGGGCTTGGGACTGCTGACATTCTCCAAAAGGCATACGCATCTGGGATTGTGCTGCAGTGAACATGCCCACATTTGGGCTGCGGTTAAGTGCAGGTGGCCCAGAGGGCTTTCCAGAAAGAGGATCTGCCATAACAGGAGACGGTGGAGGTAGGGGAGGCTGCTGAATAAGCTGAGGAGAGCCTCGGAAATTTTGGATGCCATCAGGCACTGCCATGGAGGGCCGAGGGTGCCTGAGAGGAGTAGTAAATGTCTCCCTAGACTGAGGACGCGAGGGTGGTTGGGAGTGAAGGTCTGGGGAATGAAAACGAGGTGCAACTGGAGACTGCACAGAGAAGGTGTCACTGGACAGGGCACCTGGAGTAAGTGGTGACTGCGAGCTGCCCTGTGACTGTGGGCTAGAAGGTATCCTGGAGCAGGAATCTTGATGAGGTAGAGATCTCTGGGGAAGAGGAGAGCAGCCATCCCTTGAAGAGGGCCGGGGTGTGAGGGGTGCCTGGACATAAGGATCTGAATAGGGGGTGGAAGGAGATTGACGGTATCCCTCAGAAGGGTGGTTAGGGGAAGCACTGGGTTGGAGGATCCCTGTGGCGTTGGAAACATCCCCCTGATGGCTCCGAGGAGTCATGGGCGCCTTGAATAGTCCATTCCCTGAGTCCATAGTTCCTGCAGGGGAACCAGAGCCAACATCATGGCGCCCTGCTGAAGACAAGTGTGGAGAAGGGATACCCACAAACTCCCCACGATGCTGACCTGCACCTGCAGGAGATGAACCGGCAGAAGGTGATGGGGTGGAGCAGTAGTCTTGCCGACGAAGGTGGTCCCCAATGTGAGCAGTGTGAGATGGAGACAGAAGAGGGGAGTCTCCAGATGCGCCACCTTTAGTTCGAGGGCTTCCTGGGTGGCTTAATGGCTGCAGGTTTCCCTGTTGTTGCTGGGCTTTACAGAAGGGGTCCACTTGCTGGGACCTGCGTGGTGTTACAGAAGATCCAGGCTGCAAGTCAGATGTTCCCAAAGTGGGTGGCTGACCTAGGGCAGGCCCCTGTGTATTAGTAGAAAGATGCAGGCTGGAGGAGGTAGCCAGCAAAGGGTTTGAGGAAGACTGAGAATAAGGAGTGGAGGGTTGAGAGTGAGCACGAGGTGACTGAGGATGCATCCTGGAAGAGGGATCAACTCGACAATCTGTAGATACTGCCATTTTGATCGAACCCTCAGGGAGGAGGACAGCAGAGCCTCCTGACTCCACTGAGGGGAAAGGGAATGGACTCTCAGCAGAGCTAGACTGGGAGGATGTGGAAACAGAGCCTTGAGGTGGGGGTATTTGAATGTGCAGACTCGGTCGCTCTCCTTTTATGTTCTCAACCTCTGTCTTCACAGGTCGGCAAGCTTGAACCTCCACCTATTGTTATGGGAAGAAAAAGAAAGTTATAGTCTAACAAATACAGCTAAGGTTGTAGCTACATGCTAGGTCTGAAAGCCAGTGAAATCATGGGAGGGGACATTCACCAGCAGAAAAGTCAAAGATCTTAGACTGCATCCTCACCTTTTGTGCCTTGTTAATGCGTTGAGCAGCTCTGTTGTCTTTGGCCTTTTGCTAATAGCAAGAGGAAAATACACTGGTTTAACAGTAGTCATTATGCAGAGAGCCTTGAATAATGCTGAATTAAAAATTAAAGGTACTCTAAAACACTGACGCATGGTTATTTTATCAAGTTATTCTGAGCCCGTCAAAGTCACAGCAAAACACCTGAAACAAAACAGATCAAACACTGAAAAACTAGGAACTGGGATACTACATACCACTGGCTATTTAAGAGCGATGCCTTTTCCAAAACTTTATTTCAAAAGGGTTTTGCACAAAATTAAGACCTATTTTCTAGGTCCATCCTGTCTGTGTATTTTGTGTACATGCGATAGTTTTCTTTCTTTCTTTTTTTTTTTTTTTTTTTTTTTTTGGGGGGGGGGGGTTCCCCTTACCAGGTAAGGAACTTTGTCAGCTGCAGATACCTTCCTCCAAATCTTCATTATCTGTTTGCAGCGATTACTCCAATCTGTCAGCATACAAGAAGGCACAGCAGGTTATAGTTTTATCAGGTCAGGCTTGAATTGTAGCATACAACACCCAGATCAAGATAACTCATTAACACCCTCTGTGCCCTCACCTGGGTAGTCCTGTTTGAGGCTGGGAAAATTTATGTTGGCATACAGCACAGGAGAGATGGTTGAAAGCTCCCCTAGCTCCTCATCTTTCTCCCAGCGTTGCAGACTGCGCTGGTTGTATGACAGCCCATCACCTTCTGGCTCAGTGGGAGTGGTGGGTGTTGAAGGCGTAGCTGGCGTTGAAGGTGTTGCCCAGGGACTCTCATCACTTTGGTCTGGGCTGAACAACCCTCCCCGGTCCCTGTAATCATAAGAGAGAAGTTGACAATCCATAGAGCAATTAAACAAAAACAAAAAAAAAAAAAAAGAAAAAAGTTATCTATAGAACCATCTTACCGAATGTCAAAGAATGGTGGCTGTGAAAGACCAGGGAAAGTCTCCATCATAGCTGCAGAAGGTAAGGACCCTGAGAGAGAACCATAAAAATTAGTTACAGTACTCAATTATAGTAACAGTTTCTTTATTAATAACTCATGGAGCTCAGACTATTCTGAACAGACCATCATTTTTAAAAAAAAAAATAAAATAAAATAAAAAAAAAACCCTCAGTGCCCAATAGTAAAAAAAATAAGGATGCTGTACATCTTTGTAGCTGACAGACTTTACCTGTCAATTGAATTTTTTACTCTCATAGTTGCAAAGTACTTTATCTGTATTTCATCTTTATATTTTTTAATGAATTAATTTTCAACCCATCAAACTGTTACCTTGCATAAGGCTCCTCTGGGGCAGACTGCTATGGCTGAGTTCCACCTTTCCAGGCTTCATGCTGCCTTGCAACATGCCACCCAAAGGAGCACCCTCTGACACTCCAAGCACCTTCCGGAAGAACTGCTCAGAGTCTTGGCTATCCACATCTCGAAGTCCTGAAAAGCACAGAGGATCACCCCTTTGTTAACGTAACTGTAATCCCAATTAATAAAATCCCATCATCTCCTGTGAATAATCGTGATTCAGGTTTAAAGATACAGGAATCAAACCTTCGGGCTTGATCATACCGGAGCTTTGCACATCAGTTGAGGTTTGGTCTTTGGAAAAAGATGCTCCAGCTGTTCCTGAATAAGAAAGAAACCATTAATTCTGTTCTTAGAATCAGTAGGATGAAACTGATTAAATCTATTCTTTTACTGCAAGCTCACCTGGTCCCCCTGGCAGAGACTGAGGTCTATCCTGTGCCTCCTGCTTGGGTTGAACTGACATACTTCTAACTTCCTCTTTGCGGTCCCCTGGACAGCAGCAGTAGTACATGTATACATTTAATCACAAGTTCTGGCTCTGCTTTAAAATTCATGTTACGATCATTCCACACTTGGTTGGCATGCTCACCTGACTCTGACACAGCAAACTTAACACCTGGCTCAACAGCAACGGGCACAGCAGGCTTGGGGGGTTGCAGGACACCCTGAGCTACTTTCTGCAGAATCACAGGTTGCAGGGCTTTCTTACTGAGGTCCAGCAATGTCTTACCAAAAAAGGCCTCCTGTGAAGGTATGAAGTGGCATGTCAGCTCTTTCACATCAATTTCACCTCAAACACTTTGCACATGTTCAAGAATTGCTGTCAACAATGTAAGGGCATTTAGACAATCAGATTTATCGCACATTTAGACTCTGTATTAAATGTCCGACCTGCAAATAAGCTGGAAACATATCCTCCAGTTTGCTCTTCTTACGGCCTCTGCGCTTCTTCGCTTGCTCGCCTTCTCCATCAGCCAGTTTAGGTTCAGGCATACCCTCCAAAGGAGTGTCTGGATGAGCTCCTATGAAATATACTTTTCTTAAGTGGACCATCATTGTGCTAGATTATCTTGCACCATCTTTGTGGTAAAAATGACATGTCATTCAACAAGGTTAGCCAACTGATCTATACTTGCCTTCCTCTGCAGGTTTCTCTGGGTCCTGTCCATCAGACACACCCTCCCTGGGTAATGGTAGAATCAGTCCCTTCTTCAGCCGCTGGTTACACTTTCGCTGTCTCACCATGAAGCCACCAATGCCTAAAACAAATACATCAAGCAGTACCGTCATTATCTTGCTTACATTATACCACCTGTATACAGCGTGAGCTTTTAAATGTATAAATAATATCTTGATCCTCCATTCTGACCTGGTCTATAAGGTTTTCGTTTTCTCTTCTTGCCATCGTCAATTTCCTCGCCTACTCCCTTCATCCCTTCAACATCAGCAGCAGCTTCTGTGCTTCCTTCTGGTCCGAGTTCCCTCTCAAGGCCTCCTTCCCTTTCAGGGCTTCCAGGGACCTCTATTTTGGGGTCACACTCCATGGATTCCACACCACCTAGAGAAAGGAGGAGGGGATGAAACTCCACAAGGCCTCCAATGCAACTTTGCCAAGATTAATGTTCCTTAACCCAGTAAATCCCAAGTACAAATACTCCTAGAAATTATTTTTGGTGACATTTTTATCCAAGGCCACTTATAACATTAGATACATTATACTATGCAATTTACTGTTACTTAAGCAGTTTTCAAGGAGGATATTTTATACTGCAGTAATTCAGAGCACATACCTTTCTCAAGGGCACTAGAACGTATGAACAAGCAACATAAAAGCTTGAAGATAGATATATTATATATCTATCTATCTCATATATAATATATCTATATTATATATAGGAAGGCAAGAAAGATATATAAATAGATATATATATATAAATAAAAATAATAAAATAAAAATTTTTAAAAAACTTTCAGAGTATAACAGATTCTCACCTTTGCTCTCATCACCCTCCCCCTCACCCTCCTTCAGTTCCCCACCAAGGGAGCCTGGACGGGAGCGTCTCTGTCGGCGTTTATGAAGAGGAGACATAGAAATGCTTCGCAAGAGAGACATGCCTGTCTCTGTCAGCCACACACCCTCAAGTCGGTAGAATTGTGGTTCTGAAAGGACGCAGAAGTGAATTAAACACATATAGGACAGAGAGCCTCAGTAAGTGAGATTTACCCTACTCCTTTAAATATAGTCACATAGACAACAGAAAAAACCTTCAAGATAAATAATTCAAGGGCAATGGAAGACAAATACAAGACAAAATGGAGGTAGACAATCAACAAGATCACCTAGCATAGTAAGAAGCATACATACCTGGTTCTTTTATTTTTATTGCAGCCATCACAGGAGGTTCCACTATGAAAAAATATGAATGCATAAATGAGCAACAGAATAGTGGAAAAAAATAAACAAACACTGATGTAATTGGCTGTAAATAAAGGATTTGCAACAACAACCCAAGATTTGTTGGAAAAGATTGAAGACTTCTCACAAAGAAGATGTAGTGTTATAGGTTATCCCCAACTGATGGGATTTGGTTCTAACAACCTCTTGGAAGTCCATTTCATTGCAAGTAACTTGTATGAAAACAAAAACATTCTATAATATTAATATTGTATTAATTTGTAATATTCTATAAATAACATGGTGCTCAAACACTGACTAAATCAGTCATTCGCACATTTATGCAGCACAATAAATGATATTCACACACACGCACATATTCCTTAATATAAGAAATTATCTTTGTAATGCTGGGTTACAACTAATGTCAATTACTGAAGTAAGCATGTGATATTTGGATATTTGATCAAAAATAGGGGGTTCAGGAACGAATAAAAACTTTGAAACCAATGGTGATTTATACGGAGGGTTTCTCAAGAATACATCATTTGTATAAGAAAGGGGAAGACTAATACACTGTACTAAAGTCTAAACAATACTAATGTAGAACAATAATCATTGATCAGGCACCCAAACCCTAACTGAGACCCAAATAAATACAGGCACCCCGCAGCAATATGGCCAACTGATGCTATTGCACAGCAAAGGGAGTGATCGTTGTTATTCAAAGTTAATCCCACAAAGACTGATAAAGTCTGATTCGTAACTCAGTAATAACTTTTACTTTAAAATACATATCTTATTCAGGCAAGATATTTGTTCCACTGCACCCAACTATTAAACCTGCACATTACATTCCAAAACATTTAAACAACTGAAACACCCCAATAAGTAAGTTTGCATAAGGAATACTTACAGTATAGCAATGTCACTGATGCTTGATAAAAAAGTAAGCCATACATATAATGTACATGTAATGGTTAAGCTCCTTACAGCCACATAAAGAGCTTTTAAAGTAGCCTGTTAGTCACAGAAAATTATTGGTCACATGAAGGTATTTTTTAAACATTTTTTAATACATTGGGCATTAAATGCTTTCAATGTTTAGGTGTGACTGGTGTGGCCACAGTGCATGAAAAGTGGCATAGTAAAATAGATTACCAATGGGCTTGGGGACATAGGGAGAGCATGCTGAACAGGCAAAGCCTTCATCAGATGCTTGTTCCACCTCATCCTCAGTGTATAGGCCCTCACAGACCGCATGGACCCACCTGCAGAACATTTGAGACATAGTTATCAAACCCTGTTCTACAAAGGTCTAATACTTAGCCATTGGTTTAGTTCCTAAAACAAGATATGTGTCAAATGTAGGAATTTTCATATTCAATATGACAGAGTTGTGCACTTAAAATCAAAATGCTGATTACATTCCCATAATAAATAAAAACTTTTGATTTTTCCTCATGAAGGTCATGTGATGTGCAAGCCTAAGGGCAAGTCCCTTTCTCAAGGGTACTAAAATGTATGGACAACCAATATAAACACTTTAAGATAAAGAAGAATACCCCCCCCAAATATAGCTCATTTGACCCATAGAGAAGCAAAGCAGTCTTTCAGTGCTGACTAAATTTATGATGAGACCCAACAAATGTGAGCTGCCAGAGACCTACCGGTCACAATGCTGACACTGCAGCAAAAGCTCTTCCTCCATGAAGTTTTCCCGGCACACAGGGCAGGTGACCAGGCTGGCACAGGGCCCACAGTGTGTGTAGTTATTCTGCCACTCGCAGTGGAACCCAGGGGAAGTGGCTCCACATTGCATACAACATACACACCTGTTCAGGAATGAAAGCAACACATGTTCAACCAGTCATCCAAAACAGCTTTTTATGAAGGAATGGAAGAGCAAATGACAGCATGACATTTGGTTGGATGAATCCAGGATACACACCATTTACACTTCCAGCCACCTTTGGGCACTGTCTGCAGAGGTGGGTCCAGGCAGTATGTGTGATAACTAACATCACAGTCATCACACAGCAGCAGTTTGGCAGGATCGGAGGCCTTGCCACACACCTCACACACAATGCACTCCAGGCACCGCCAGCCCTTGTAGAGCATCATCTTGGTGATCTGCAGAAGAATGACTGACATTACAGCACTAAACAGCCAATGGCATAGAAACAGGACCCACTTTTTACCTCTGTGGTTTTCACATCTGAATTGGTGTACTAAGGTATACTTGCCATGTACTGAGGCAGTTAGGATGAGGATTAAGGGGCAAAAATAATAAATGCAAATTCCAATCCCACAGAGCAAATGGAAGATAAATGACATGGAGGAGCAAGACAAGCAGAGTCAAGAAACAGACTTAGCTCACCTTGCTGTTCACACAGTAGGGGTGATAACACTGCGCACACTGAGCGCAAGCAAGCAACTGTCCCTCGACTCCTCGACCAAAACTGCCACACACCACACACATGTCCTGACAAAGAAAGATTACGCAGTCATCACACTGCCTCACAAAGGTGATATCTAAATAGGAGGAAAAACTGAAATTTTCAGTCACCTGCAGGAGGACAAACTTGTCTGTGTTAGAGAAGAGCACAACAGTGTTCTGCATGGTGTCATCTTCCTCCTCATCTTCCTCCTTGTTTATCCCAGCCTCTGTAGTCATGCTCAGCTGCAGTAAGCATAGGATATTACATTAGACACCATTTCTGTGGTTCTCAGTAAAGTAACAGCTTAAAGTATTTGGAGGAATAAAAAAAAAAAATATATATACACACACACACACACACAGTTACCCAGAAGTTATACATAACTAATGAGGCATAGTAAGTTTGCTTGAACATAATTGGCTACTTAATTGAAACTGGCTAAAGCAATGAGTGTGAGAGCATTTATGTGGCTACCAAGAAGGCATCGATGCAAGATGCCATGGCTTTCAGGCGTGATCTGCCACGGCCCCTTCCACTGCCTCCACCACGAGGACGACGCTTTCCTGGGAAACCGCCACTGCGTCCCTGGGAAGGAGGGAAAAAAAAAAAAAAAAAATTTTTTTTACAGTTGCACGGTTAGGGTTTACACTTCCTGAATCCCCCCGCCCCAACCGGGAAAAAAAGTGACCGTAAAATTAACACAAACACCTAAATGCCAAAGCTGTTTTATTTAGCAGTTCAAAATTAAAACATTTTGTCAGCAAGGGTATAATAAATAAAAAAAATAATTAAATTTAAAAACTTGCTGTACCTGCTTGACCCTTGAACGACCAGGCGAGCCTCTGCGTTTAACCTTGTCTACCTCGGGTTTCAGAGGGTCAAAGGGCAGCAATTCATCCACATCAGTGAGCAGCTCACGATGCATAGTCCCAGACTCCAAGCTGAGCTCCATGGACTGGACCTGCAGATCAGGCTCTGCAGGGGACCCTAGGAAACCGCTGCTGCTACCATCTCCGTGGCTCAGGTTGGACATCTCATCCAGGAGGAGGTTTTGCTTGGTCCCAGTTTCTTGCAGCTCTTGTTCTCTCTTGATTCTGAGATCTCCCTGAAAATCTTCCTTGCTATCCATCACCTCCTCTGTTTCTTCTTCCTCATTATCTTCACCTTCCTCTAACCGGCTAGCCTCCGTCTCCATGTCGGCAGTGAGAGGGCATTCTACACAATAAGCTGAAGGACTAGTCCTTTGATCTGCCTCAACTTGCTCCTTAGATTCATACTCATCACTGCTTTTAGCCACAGGCTCCTCCTCCTGGGTTTTAATGGGTGGCGTTAGAGAGGACTGGGAAACCAGTGGGGAAGTTTCACTGCTGCTTTTCTCCCTTTGCTCAGCAGATGCTAAGTCTGTCAAGAGATCTGTGTCACCCTCCTGCTCGCCAACAGCCTCCATTTCAGCTTCTGAGATGTCCACTGCTATATGTGGCATTGGGTCATGGTTCTTGTCGTTATCCGGGGATCCTGTACGTTCTTCCTCTGTAGAGTCAGCAGTATGACAGGGCTCAGGCTCTCTGTTCTCATCTAGTTCCGTTCCATGAAATGCAGAGTAGTAAAGAAGTCTATTACTTTACAATATCAATACACACAGTAAAAGAGTATCTGAACAAGATAATTATTCACTGTACTGATTTCAAATGAAGCCAAAAAATTTTGAAAAAAAATTATACAATTCAGTAGTTAGGCAAAAACCTAACTTTTAACCTATTGTAATGGGGGTTTTGAAAGGCTAGATTTGCACGAATATAACAGATGTTCAGGTCAAGATCCTGAGAGTACACCTTTACCTGCAGCCTCTGGCTGGACAGAACATGGCACTGTGGATTCTTGTACTCTCTCTGGAGAAGGTGCCTCCTTTACCATATGGGCTGCCTCTTCAGTTTCCCCTCCTACATATGATAAAATTGATAAAAGTCAACACCAATTCCACAATGGTATGCTTTGTGCTCTTACCCAATTTACATCTTTTCCAAACAAGCCTGCACACTGTCCGTTTTGTATTTGCAAGAAATGTTTCTACTCAAATTCCCATTAAATCTGTGTCCCATATTTTAATCTCTCTCTATTGCTTTGTCAACAACATGCTATATGCCAGCAAATGGAAGTTTCACTTGTTTTTCTATGACAAAGACAGGTCCACAGTAGGGGGGGAAACAAACATGCCGTACCCAACTCCATAGGTGTTTTTTCACTGGTTTCAGCCTCCACCTGAGTTTCCCTTGTGGCTTCTGTCATCACCTCTGATTTAGTCTCTGGCTGAATTGTCAGCAACACAGCGTCAACAGCACCCTCGTGTGCTGCTTCTTGGCACAGCAAGCAGGTGTGTTGCAGAGAATCCGACAGGGAAGCACATTCACTGTGTACCAATCTTGAAGAAAGTAACAGAAAAACAATCGCTGAACACGGGTAACATTATCACAATTAATTTTCTCAAAAAAAAAAAAAAAAAAAAAAAAAAAAAAAGGAGGGGACAAACCTGCAGCAAGTAGAGCAGCGTTGCATGTCAGCGTCAGGTACCGGGGCTTTGCTGCACACAGCACAGATAGAGCTGCGTTGCAAGTGACAGCTCTCACACAGTGTGCAGTTCTCAAACCACTGCATCGAGCCTGTCAGCACCGAGCCTTGGACTCCACACACAGTGCACACACGACACCTCTGGAGCAAAACATCAGGTAGCTTAGAGTTAGCAACACAGCTACATACAAGATACAAAGAATGTGCTCTACAACTCCAGCAGCAACAGTACAAGGGTGTTAGAAGAAACAGTTGCCAAAGGGCATTAAACACTTCAAATTCCTGGGTCACACATTTATTTTAAGGATTGGTCTGGATCCTTTAACTACAGTCGTAAAGAAAAACTAGGAACCCTTCAGAATTATCCAGATTTACACTGAACATGAAGTGACCTTGTTTCAGTCATTGTGCATGACTGAACAGCAGCTACAGTACACAGAGTGGGTTCTGCTAGTTACCTATCGTAAGGGTTCACATACTTCTTTCCATTAGCAATCTTGACTATTTAAATAGTTTTTTCAATAAAGACATGGCAATGTAAAAATTTGTGTGTTGTTTGGTAATACTATTATGTTTGTTAATATTATTATAACTTTGACAAAGATCTTTTTAGGAGCCATTCATGCAGAAATTCTATTGATGGGCTCACAAGATTTTTTTTCCACAACTGAACTAAAACTGATTTTAAATCAACAAAAGCTTAATTTTAAACAAATATTTTAACTAAATAGGGTCAGGAACTCAATACATTACAGTGCAGGTGTATTGTTAAACAGGACACACCAAGCATTTGAGTTTGTGTGGATCGGGCTGGTGGACAGGGTTCTACTCACCCAGCATTTCCAACAGGGGTCAGAAGGCAGGGAGTCCATGGCTGGCTGCAGACAGAAGGTGTGGTAGCCTTTGTCACAGGCATCACAAACCAGCATCATGGAGTCCTCACCAGGTTGCCTGTGATGGAATGTGACACAGTGGTTAGAACCAGGCCAGAAGTACAGCAAACCAGTGATCTATATGCAAACAATCAGCTGATGACTCAGAAGTACACACTGTTGAACAAGTGCTACTGAGGTATGATCAGCTATGGCTCACCTGCACGTCTGGCACACCTTGCACTCAGGACACTGCCACCCAGACCGTTGCAAGGGCGTGGCACTAATTTCCAAACAGGCGGCGTGGTAGTGCTGCCCGCAGCCGGTGCAGAAAAGCAGTGCCGGCAGCTCACCCACAGAGTCGCACACCGCACATTGAGCTTCCTCACCCGCTGACACAAACAAGCACAGGGACATGGAGGTTAATGGTCTGGTATGACAGGAGAAACTAAAGCTCTTGTTATGTAATCCAAGAGAGGTCCCACAATGTGGTCATTACCTATCTCCACTGCCTTGTCTATGTGCTCTGGACAGAGGAGGGCTAGTAGCTTAAGGGACTGGAAGGATCCGCTGGCGGCTGAGCACGGGAAGTGGTAGAATCGCAAGCAGCCTTCTGCCTGGCACCGTATGGTGGCACCCAGCCTTTTACAGTATTCACAACGCTAAGGGAATCACAGAAAATGGAGTAAGTCTGTGGAATTACCAGCTATGGAAAAAAACATGAGCAAAATAACTGCAACAAAAAAATAAAGGATCCACTTTAGGCCCTCAGGTATGGCACTGCCACATATCAAGACAAGTCCGTTGTTAAACAAGTCTGTATGAGAAGTCTATGCCGTTGACCAACTGTGAAACCTGTTGTCTCCCCTTGTACCTTCCCTGACTGACCTGTTGAATCCCTGAGATGACAGCTCTGCCGACATTCTCCAGTTCCGTGCTGTCTACAGTTTTCACACCCTCTGACCAGACTGCACACCAGTGGTGGACCCAGCAGTGGCCTGGTCAAAATGATAACATTGTCCGTCAGCAACGAGACACATTACGTGGCTTCATTCATACACATCCCTTTCTCTTCAAACAAAACAGCTACCCTCTTTTGACCATTCATTTTCTCACCTGCTTCGTCAAAAAGTGATGCAGCAGTAGTGCCTTCGGGGAAGCCAATGGAGTTCAGGTCATCGGTGCTGGGCCCCAAGAGTGAAGCAGCCTGATGCTCCCAAGGTGACTGGTCAGGTGGTGGAACAAATCTCCGAAGCTCCCTCTGGCCATGCAGACTTTTCTCAGTGCAGCCACAAAGAGCGCAGGTCCTACCAGTCTCCCTGCATAGACAGACATTAGACAGAAGTCAAGCGATGTACAAAACAATTCATACAGCCACAATAATGGCCAAAAAAAAACCACACCCTAGCGATCAATATCAAAACCATGAAATTGAGATGTTGGTAGGAAAATGACTTCTAATAAACCTACAAGGAAGAAGAAATTACCTGATCTCTGTGTTCTTTGAGGGTCCAGTTCATAAAATCTTGAATTTAAGAATTTAATTTAAAATTACAGATGAGAAATTCTGACACAGAATCCAAGATAACCCACTGATTACACTAAAGAGAGCTGTAAAGGGAGACAGGCTATGTGGATACAGCTCATTTTCCTTTAAGTGCACAAAGTTGCAACAACCTAGCATGAAAAAAATTGAACACCTCCTGCTTCTACTGACCAACTTCCCTGATTAATGATTCAGACCTGCTAAAGTATTAAACGCTGACAATAAACTTGGCAAATGACACATTGTTCCAACCAAATGTTTACTTATAAACAAGAAAGGAACAATATTAACCCCCTGAATAGAAAAAAAAATTGTTTATTTTGAATGCAACATATTGTTGATGCGCACTACAGCAAAGACAGCAAATAGGTGCCTGTGAGAACAGCAATGCTTGACTTAAGACTATGGCACTAAGCTACTTTACTGGACAACCAGTGGAGAGATCTGACTCAGTACCTGACAATCATTGCTATTTTTCATTGTTTAAAATACCGTAACAAAATCATATGGTACAACTGATGACATCACTGTCAACCAACAAATTTACCAAGCAATACCAGCTCCTAAATGATGACTACAATATGCTGCACATCCTGTAGTGTTTCATAATACCTATAATCTATAAATAACATCTCTACAGCTCATTTCCCGCATTTCTCTTTAAGGCTTTAAAATGAATACAGGGAACATTCTATTATTAACAAAACATATTTAATGCATATAGCATCAAAACACTAAATGACTAGAGGAAGAAAAAAAAAAAACACTACAACAATCTCTCCATCTACAGATGTAATGCATTCTTGAACAACTTGTTTGTAAGCCAAAATTTGTAAACCAGAAGCATAAACCCCATTAACTTCAGCAGTAATCATATTTTAAGAGATTCAACAACCCCAGACTGTGGGAACCAAAACACAGCATATCTGATGCAGCAGTACCCACTTAAGCATCATGAAAGACCCAGCCCTGATGCTCTCAAACAGTAAATACAACCAGGGTCGATATTTCTCCTGAAACTCCCAAAAACAGTTAAACAACTGTCTATACACCTTTTCTCCTTAACATATCAAAACAGACATACAAAGACACAAAAGCAGTATTACCAGCTGTCAAATACAACAGTTATGTTTTCTCCCATTTGTTACATCCCTCTGGACCTCAAACTCTTTAAAACTGATGCAGAAATTATTTACACAAATATACAACAGCAAAGCATGATGAAAAAGACACAACTACATAGTACTTGCAGTAACAGAGTGTATTTACCATAACCTCTAGAGCAGTGATGCAGAACACACTAAGAAGTATTGACACATGCTTTTATAGGTATGCCTTGAATCTCTTTATTTCAGTTTATTTCACTGGTGCAACAATCTGCACATTTGTATTGCCAAAGCCAGGCAGCAAAATTAAATCTCAAATACCAGAACGCTGCTACAAACAGCTCATAAATCCACAATCATCTTCTTCTTTCGGCCGCTCCTATTAGGGGTCGCCACAAAGGATCAAAAGCTTCCACTTCTTCCTGTCCTCTGCATCTCTCTCCGTCACCCCCACCACTTGCATGTCCTCCTTCACCACATCCATAAATCTCCTCTTAGGCCTTCCTCTCTTCCTCTTGCCTGGCAGCTCCATCCCTAGCATTCTTCGCCCGATATATCCCGAATCTCTCCTCTGCACATGTCCAAACCAGCGCAATCTCACCTCTCTGACTTTGTCTCCAAACTGTCTAACCTGTGCTGCCCCTCTAACATACTCAAGTCTAATCCTGTCCATCCTCGTCACACCCAATGCAAATCTTAACATCTTTAACTCTGCCACCTCTAGCTCTGCCTCCTGTATTTTGGTCAGTGCCACCATCTCCATCCCATAAAGCATAGCTGGTCTCACTACCATTGCTCATAAATCCACAATAATATCTATAATATGTATTAAATACATATATAAATAAATGTAACATCAGAATTGAACTAGAAAATAGTTGAAACTGCATAGCAGTGCTTATGTGTGAGTTATTGCAATCCCCATTTCATGCTGAAATAAAAACATTACACAGGGCTAAAACATAAGTTCCATTCTAGATGGTGGTCTCTACCCATCATGCTTTGCTGCATACTGCATGTGCCACTTTAGTTATGTTTATTAAGTTTTTTGGTGTGTTATACCAGTCTGTTGTGTTAACTGTGGTTTAGTAACTCGGGTGGGTTTTTTATATATATATATATATATATATATATATATATATATATATATATATATATATATATATTTTAAATATTTGGATGCCCATCTCAGTATCATTTTCTTGCGTTTGCTGTCCTCCATACGTTTGTGCGAGTGCAGAGCCAGAACTGAGAATTTGTGCCTGCTTTGCTCTTTGTAGCATACGAATAAAAGGCACACGAGAGTTTGGTTTGTGCACAAAATTCAAGTCGGTCAATCATTGTTGCAGGGAAGTGTTCTTAAATGGAAAGAAGACTGCTTTTTATAGCAAGTATTCTTAGGTCAAATGTTTATACAATATCAAGTTATGACTATTAATGTCCATGCAAACAATGTGGACTTTTTAAGTTAATGAACTCATCTCCCCAAAGCAGAACTTTGCAACCTCAACTGACTGCATGTCATGCTAAATGCTCACTGGTTTCTGCTTTCACTGGGAAAGCTTGTTTCACTGTGAACAGAGCCCGTCTACAAACAGCAAACACCTTACATCACCTATAAATTTGTGGCAGCATACGGTGTAATGCAGTTTAGTTCAAAAACAAATCCTGAAAATTCAAGTGTGGATCCATCCTAAGTGTTTGCTAATGGAAACACTGAAATATTTTATTTAAATACTCCCTCTTTACATTTGTGCATGGTACACATTCACAGTGAACACAGACAGACAAAGAACAAAGACCATTTCAGTACAAGACTTACACAGGTGAAAATGAAGTGCTGTCTGAAGTGTGTGGGACCGCTTCCCCAGGCAAGGGAGCGTGTGGCTTCTCCTCAATTAGGACAGACTCCTTCGGTGGGACACTGTCATCAGCTGGCATAATAAAAGGTAAAGCACAATAAAAACCTAAATGACATTTATACTTGTTGCTAACAATTATTACTAAAAACATCAAATTCTGGAAGAAATTGTTTTAAACATTTCTAATGCATTAATAAATTTATTTTCTCCAATAATTCTAAACAGTTATATTTACAAATGTTCCCTTATACTTAAAAAATACTTTTCATTTTAACATTGTGAATTTCCTATTAATTTATGAATCAGGGTCAAGAAAGTTGAGGATAGACAGTACTCATTGGACTATCAGAGGACAAAAAGTAGTATACTGTAGAACGTCAACAAGTATTAAAGTAGTTGCTGCTAAAAGCTCCTCTTACGTTTAGGTTGCATTATTTATTTTGTGTTAACACTACGTACAAGTAATGCACATATGCAAGCTCCATGGCAGCAGATACTATTGGTAGGCTGCATGGCTTTGTAACGTGACATGAGCTTTGATAAACTGTATATGATGTTAACTGGACAATGACTGTATAATATTGCTACTTTAAAAATCAACAGCATCTCTACACCAAATGTAAAAAAAAAACTCATCTAAACCCATGCCAAGTAAGCACACACATACTTGGCCAAGTAAATCTGATTTTGTAATATGTGAATGTTTGGTTTGTGATGGACTAATGTCAGCCTATGACAGTTTTTGATCATTAAGTAATTAAAACTTGCATGTCTGCCATTCTTATATTTACTGTCATCCAGCTATGAGGCATTCCATTTTACAATAAAGCATTGAAATTGCACTGCACTAACAGATTTTTTTCTTTCTCTCCTTGATCTCTCACCCAGAAGGCTAAGCACTAGCAAGTTTCAGTTCTTTTTTTAAGTCATGTATTGTACTGGTTGTACAAAAATTCTGTCCACAAATGTACAGCTTACCTGCTGTTTCAGAATCATTTTCCTCACAGTTGGATTTCTGCTCATCCATTCCTTCTCTAAGGCCTGATCTCCCTCAGAGACCTGAAACGCCAATAAATAATTTAACATTACAGCACTAAAGTAGCTAAATTTAAAAACTACACATTATACGTGTACATCTTATAGCAGTCCATCAAATGTCCATCCACTGTGCTGCTCCCATACAGCTGTGAGGAACAGCAAAACTGCATCCTGTGTATACAAGTAAAGCAATCTTTAAAAATAGCTTCTAAAACCCCAGCACAGTGTGTACCAAGCTCCTAAATCCACAGCAAACTAAGAGACACCAAGATCCTACTGTTGGCATCCATCTCAAACTATCTGCGCAGTTAAGACTACGTACTGGGAACAAAGTATGAGTCCAGCAGTAATACATTTATTAAAATGAGAGCTGATGCACATATTTACAATTAGTCTCACCTAATACCAGCTCTGTGCTTAAATCTGTGCAGCTTTTTTTGTGTTTTCTTCCAAGTCTGCTACTTTACATTGTTTTCTCACGTTAAACATGTCTTAGGGCGCATCCAATGTGTCACATTCCTTGTGTTTGCAAAAGTAGTTGCCCCAATAAACTTGCAATTTAACCATGCCAGTAAATAAATAAGTGTAATTTGACTGGACGACATAAAGACAATAAATTGGAAAGTGACAAGTTGAAAAGATCTGCCATTTCGACACTTTTTCTGCGACTCGGAAAGCGTGCGATCGAGTTCAGGCAGGAAATGTGTCAACAGAAGCGGGAGCCGAACCAGGTTACCAAGCTAAGCTAAACTCAAGCTTTCTTTCATATCAGGACCACTACAGAAACACAGCTCAGGGTGCAAATCACAGTAAAATACAGTAAATATAACCATATTCAACACGAACCGTAGCCAGGTGAACTCAGTCGTCCATTATTGCTTTCAAACTTTGTCAAGCAGTCGAATAAATGTGACAAATTATATTGCCAAAAAGGGAAGATTTCTGCAAGACTTTACTTATAAGTAAATTTAAAAAAAAAGATGGGACACGGTCGCTAGGGAATCCTCAAAGTCGAGGCGAGCGCACTTGGCTGCGAGATTTCGAAAACTGTTGGCTCCGAATTCGGTAACATTCGCCAAGCGTTTCTGCAGCGGTTCCGTAGAGCCGCAGCTGTCGCTACTCACGGATAGTTGTTCTCGCCAGGTTTACAAACACTCACAAACATCCGATCTTCAATATTGCTCTCTTTAGATAAAACTACCCCCAAAGGCAGATACACAAAAGACAATACAACTTCCGTGTGCTGCACTTCCTGTACGGCGGCGGCACCGTGTGGAAACGTGGCGCGACGGGGAATGGTTCCATAATGCCAGTACACGCAGAGTAATTGCAACTTGCAAAACTGGAGCGATCAGAACGCTTAATTTTCATATTTAAATATTTGATTTGTATAAACACCTTAAATTAATACAAAGTCAGTGAAAGCAAGCGAATATGAAATTATTTTAAGCAATTGGAATTTTAAGCGTACTGGAATGCTCTTTGTCAGAAGCAAAACTTGTCATGTATCGAGGGAACCAGAAAACAAATCCTGGGGGGGGGGGGGTTGTTTTTCTTAAATATTTGAAGAAACGTCCCTCACTTTTCCGTTCCCTTCTTACGCTCGTGCCTTTTGTTCATCGTTTAGGCCACATGCAAAAGTTTGAGACGCGAAACAGTTTTTTTTCCCCTGTATGCTTTTACCCAATGTAACGGGCGGTAAACCCAAATCCAGAAGTTCAAAGTTTACCTTCCCTTAAATGAGCATGTATTCAACGACTCGGGAGTTGTGGTTCGACATCTGGCATTAACGTAACTGCCTTCAACGCTGCCGAAAGTGCGTGCATGTTGCCACAAGCCTTATCATCACTTTCAGACGGTCCAAGTGAAGGAAACGGGCTGGGATGTCACCTCCTGGTGCGGAGACTCCACCGCAAACACACACTGCCTTCGTGACACTTAATTTACACGCGTTTCCTCCAGCAGCGACGACCGTTTGCGGAGGAAATAACCGTTTCGAGGCCCTTTGAGTCCAGTGCACTATTAAGCGAACGGCATGTAGCATGGAAGTGGCAACTTCCTTCGTATTGCTGACAAATACGTTTTACGTAGCTCCGCGTCAACTATATGTCTACATAAAAAGCTATTCTCCAATCTGACTTCTAGGCATTGTCCCTATTTTCGTACACGGACAGATTATCCAACCTACTGAGCACCTGAACATCCGCACCCTCTGCTTCTGGCCCTATCGTTCAGTTTACCAACATATTGAACACGCTCGTTTCTTCCAGTTACACTTGGAGTTTTAACAGTACTACGTAAGCCAAAATCTTGAATATAAACTTCAAGTAAAACAACCGTTTGGCCTCTAAATATGTTTGCAGCGATTAAAAGGCTCTAGCAAAGCTAAAAATACGTTCCAAACAATACTATTAAAACGGATAACTTGCACCCCGCCGTCAGCCGCTCGAAACACACAGGTCGGCGGTTAAGCAGCCTGGTCATAGTTGTAACCATGTGGCTACATTATCCGAAGGACCGGGCCTTTGGCTCAGAAAGCATAGCATTTTTTTTTTTTTTTGCATATGAAGTAAGATAACAGATTACATTACTGACAAAATGGTTATCACAGTAATGAAATTCTCAGTGCAAAGAATTTGAGCAAACGTAGCCCCCCTACTTCACTCAAACTGTTCTTTCACTGGGGGTGCAACACGTTAACCGGGGAAGGGGCAGCCCACAGCGAGACGCCGTTTTCATTCCAATGGACAACTTGGGAAAACGGGGGCAGAAGCCGGCCACCAGAGACCGGAAGTTGAGCGCCGGAAGTTGAAGCCAGGATGGCAGAGGCGACGCAGCGCGGTACCAGAGAAAGTCGGTGGCGCTCGGTCGCCCAGTAAATAGTCCGTCTGTTTTACCTGCGCGGCCGCGTTCTCGCTTCGTCACACCTATTTTGCATCAGTCAAAAGTGAAAGATAACCAGCCTTAAAGCCTTCGTCGTGTCTCTACACCAGCGTACACCTGCCACCTATGTAAATAAAACAACTTATTATATTGCCGTTTCGGGTAACCGACCCAAATGCCAGTGTCTGCAAAGTCTTGTCTTATTTAATGAAACCCCTCATCGCTATATTGTCTTCTCGTTCAGTTTTGCTGAACAGCACAACTTCAATGTTATTCAAGCTTCCTTTAATAAAAAAAATGGTGGTTCCAGACAGGCTGAAAGGCCCTCGTAACAGGTACCGATCCGCAGTTTCCTGGCGTAAAAAGCAACTGTGAAGTTGGCCAACAGTCACGGCGTCCGCGCGATGTTAAGGCTGAGGAGGAAGCTGAGCCCCACGATGGAGGGCGAATCTCCATCATCGCTACGCGCCGAATAAAAGTCTCCCCAAGCACACAGCTACCGAAACAGGATTGCACTGCTCGCCGCAGCTTCTTTCGAGTAACTTAATCGAATCCGAAACACACAAAAGTGCCGGCTACGAAGAGGAGCAAACATTAGTCGAGCTGGATCGATTACAAAAGACGTGTTAATTCGTGGCGTGCGAGGTTCGTTCGTTCGTTGTTATCGCGGCACTCAGCTAAAACACCAGCTGGCTGTAGCGTAGCGTTAACTACAGCCCCAGCCGGACAGAAAAGCGCCGAAAGCTACGGAAAGTTGCACTTCCCGCCCGAAAACTCACCTTTTAGAGTAGGATCCGTGTGTCTCCGCACTGGAGAGAAGTCCTCCGGAGAGAAGCTGTCTGCGCAGCCGGCTGCATTTGCGGTTCGGTGCTATGCTAATCCAGCTATGCGGGTGAAAGTGCTGGCTGGCTATGACCAGCGAAGCCCGGTGATGTTCGCACGGCTTTCCTCCGTGTCGCAGCACCTCGAGCCCCGGCGAACAGGGTCCGGGCTCTGGTCCCGAGGTCTCGGACACGGCGTGGCTGCTTCTGATCGCGTCGCTCGGGGTCCCCGTCGCTTCCAGTTCGCGCTAAACTTCGGTCCTCACGCAAGTTATTTCTTACCACCGATTTATGCACTTTCGGCTCCGATGACAGTGGGAGCGACTTCTGCTCTGCCCCGCTCCGCGTACTTTGCATACAAGTCCTTCACCACGTTGCAAAAATGTCCCCTACTTGGCTGACTGGCAGACACACATTTACGTCCACGGAGTTGTTTGGGACACACAGTGAAGTGGTTAAGGAATCGCTCGTGTTTATGCAGCTACTTGGGAAGCCAAAGTAGAGGGGGGCACTGGTGGGGGGGGCGCTTTCAGTCACACGGGGATAAACTGCCAAGGGCGCCACTTTTTATTCCAACAAACGTTCCCAAAGATGCTTCAAACAAAACAACAAGGAACAAAAATGCAAACCGTCTTCTTAGTCACACGAGTCCACTTGTGCAACGCGTGATTATCCGGCGCTATTCGGCGACTCCATTAGCTTTTCTTTCCTTCGTCAAACTGACAACACGGCGCCGAAGTACCTGCGAACGTAGCTCAGTTTTGACCTACGGCCCAAAAGAGAGCCGAGAACCCTGCAAAAAGTCGGCTTTTCATTGGCCACTGCCGAGTGACGGAATTTCTTTTCGCTGTGATTGGTGCGGAGCCGCAGGGTTTCCTTCCGAGCGTCGGATTGGCTCCACCCCTTCATTCACCCGCCTGCGCAGTACGGCGCGGTCGCTTGCGTGGTCGAGGAACCGCTTGACCTGCTCATTGCTAACAACATCTATTCATTTCAGTCCAGCTAACTCACTCTTTTCCCCTCGGGGGCCGACTTGTATAAAGGCTATAAAATACCTTCACTCGCTAGCAAAAAATATACTCTAAGCAGAGGTGAACAGAGAAGTCAAAAACAATGCAATATTCCATTCAAAGTAGTATCTGGTGTAAAATCTACTGCAAAGTTACAGTACTTGGGTTTAGATTATGCTGATAGTGTTTAGATCTTCAGAATACACTTTTCAGCGATCGAAAATATATTTATGTGTTGCATATAAATGTATACTTTTAATTTTATGCAGTTATTCTTGTATTTCTTTCTATACATTAATTTTTCTAACTCAATAAAATTAGACATTGACAGTTATAATAATCAAATAAAATGAAAAAGACCAAAAGTGGCTAGGAATGAATTGTCTGACACCTTACAGGTTTCTATACCAAGCTAGATGCTACACTTGGGATCCCATTATTGACTCCTGCCATGGTTTACAAGTCAAAGAGGAACAGAAGTAGTTTGCTATTGCCTTCAACATATTCATTTTGTGGGGGGGGTGCAAACACATAGGAGAACATGCAAACCCCACCATCAGACAAGGAGCCCAGCAGCCATGAGGCATCAGCTTACCCCACTGTGCCTCTACGCCCCCCAAAGCCTCATTATACTGTGGGGTAATTTTTATAGGAGCAGTTAAGGACCAGGCTTTTGATCAAGGTACTCATTAAATTGCCATTTAGCTGACACCTTCATTCAAAGGGATTTACAACTTGTGGGAGTGGAATTTGAACCCACAGCCCTTAGGTCGCAAGCGTTATAGAGCAGTTGTTAGTCACATTTTATGAACTTACTTTGCTCAGCTGATACGATCATTTTCAATCTCAGGAATGGTTCATTTAGGACACCAAAACAGGACCGGAGCAAACAGTGGCACTGGACAAGCAATTATTTAAATGGAAAAAAGGACATGTTACTGAGTATTTTTTATTTATTATAGCTTTGTCTGAGGTTTTTTAAGCACCCAACCCATTAATAAGTGGAGCGACATACTGCATGTATTATTCATCTCTTATTGATCACAATTTAATGAAAAAAGTAACTTGGAGTCATGAACTTGTGGTCTGAGTCGAGTTTGTAAGCTAAAGGCCAAGTGGATATAATTAGTTTATTTCAGCTTTCCAAAGGTTTTTTCTTATCTTAGCCATTAAAGGGATATTCCATTGAAAATGTTGACATTGCATTTCTGGTTGTAACAACGCAAACCTCGATACGTAAATAGAGAATAGTTGGCAACGTAGCTACAAAACAGGAGAAGTTATTTACTTATTGCAACATGTTTTCGACAAGATGGTGAGATTTATATTCTTTGGCAGACAAAAATGGCACGACATATTATCTTGTTCACAATCCAGAAAATACATCTCCGAATTGCACGTAGATGTGTACCCAACATACTTTTCAATATTTGTATGGACAAGTTGCTTGTAAATGTTTTTGAGTCAGGGTGCATGTGTAGAGGGTAGAAGTTTTAGGTTGGACAATCCACACATACTGTATTCAGACTGTTGCTTCCAATGAAACCTAGTGGCGTGCCATGAGGAGGAGAAGGAATAAATGAAAATAAGTATTTAGCTTTGCTGTGAAATTAGGAGGTTGTCCTCACAGTATTCAGAAGTCACATCCATTCATCCTTCCATCCATTTTCGTTACCCGCTTATCCTAAGCAGGGTCGTATCGATACAGAACCTATCCCAGAAGCAGAGGGTGTTAGGCTACGAAACTGCCCCTGGATGGGACACTAGTACATCACAGGGTGGTCACATCCGTTCACACATGCATGCACGCACGCACTCCGGGAAATCTATAGTGATCAATTAAGCTGAAACAAATGTCTCTGGAGTGCGGGAGGAAACCAGAGCACCTGCAGGAAACCTATACGCTTATGAAGAGAACATGCAAACTCCACACACACTGCTGGATTCAAAGTCACGCCACAGCAGCCTAGGTGCTATGACACAACAGCACTGCTTACTGAGCCAGAAATTACATTAAATCACAATAACTGCCGACTAAGATCAGAATCAGAATCCGATTTATTTGGCCAAGTATTCATACAGATAGAGGGAATTTGTCTTTGGTTCCCGGTGGCTCATAGTGTACAATAGAGAAACACAACATACATATATACATACATACATACATACATACATACATGTAATAAGTGCAAAGATGCATTGACAGCACCAGAGAATAAGTGTAAAAGTAATGAGGGGTGGAATAAATAGTGAGGGGGTCGGATAAAGAATGATGGAGGGAATAAGAAAGCGGGAGAAAGTATTGCACAGACTAATAAACAATCAGCTGTTTGTGGATGTACTGTAACAGCATGGGCAAAGAAACTGTTTTTGTATCTGGTAGTTTTGGCACACACTGATCTGTAGTTCCTCCCGGATGAGAGAAGTTCAAAAAAGCTGTGGCACCGGGTAAGAGGGGTCTGTGACGATTTTCCCTGCCCGTCTCTTAATTCTGGAGGAGTACAGGTCATCGAGGCAGAGCAGTCCGGAACCAGCGACCTTTTCTGTAGACCTGACTATACATTATAGCCTGTTCTTATCTTGTTTGGTGGCTCATCCAAAGCATTCTGTGATGGAGAAGCTGAGAACAGACTCAGTGGCTGCTGTGTAGAACTGGATCAGCAGCTCCTGTGGCAGATCGAGCTTCCTCAGTTGGTACAGGAAGTCCATATTCATTGTAGATCCTAGGAACTTAAAGGTGTCCACCACTGATACAGCACTGTTAAAAATGAAGAGGGAGCAGTGTTGGGGGGGGGGTCCTCCTAAAATCCACTGTCATCTCCACTGTTTTCAGTGTATTTAGCTCCAGATTGTAATGATTGCACCAGAGGACCAACTTTTCTGTCTCCCGTTTACATGCAGATTCATCACCATTTCCGATGATGAGTCCTACTAGGATTGTGTTGTCTACATATTCAAGGAGCTTGACAGAGGGGTCCCAAGTGCAGTCCTTGGTGCAGAGGGAGAAGAGCAGTTGGGAGAGCTTACATCACTAGAGAGCACCGGTGCTGATGGTACAGGAGCTGCATGTGAACCTTCCCAGTCTCACCTGCTGCCTCCTATTTGTCAGGAAGTTGGTGATCCACTGGCAGGTGGAGGCAGGCACAGCGAGCTGGGCAGGTTTACTATGGAGGAGTCCTGGGCTGATGGTGTTAAATGCAGGAATGAAATCTACAAACAGGATCTTTGCATACGTTTCTGGATTTTCCAGGTGTTGCAGGACATAGAGGAGATCCATGTTGACTGCATCCTCCACTGATGGTCAAAAGGTGAATCGGAGGGGATCCATTAAGGGATCTGTGATATCTTTCAGATGGGCCGGGGCCAGTGCAAGTAGTAGTCAAAAATTTGTCATAACACTTTATTAGAACATTCTTGTAACACTACCCTATTAGCAGCTTCCTTAGTAAACTGAAATAATTAACCAAAATAAAACAAGCTTTCAAAGATAAAGATATATGCATACACTACATGGCCAGAAGTATGTGAACCCACCAGATTTTGGGAATTTGTGCCCATTCAGCCACAAGAACATCAGTGAGATCAGGCACTGATGTCAGGCGAGAAGGCCTCGGTGTTCTGATTCATCCAAAAAGGTGTTCGATGGGGTTGAGGTCAGGGCTCTGTGCAGCCCCTCAAGTTCTTCCACACCGACCTGGGCAAACCGTGTGTTTATGAAGCTCGCTTTGTGCACGGGGGGACACGGTCATGCTGGAGCAGGAAAGGAGCTTCCCCAAACTGTGGCCACAAAGCTGGGAGCACACAATTGTCTGGAATGTGTGGTTGAAACAGCTTAGCTCAGTCATTAGAAGGGGGGTCCATGCACTTTTGTCCGTATAGTGTGTATTGTCATTACTGGCCATCATACTCTTCAATTTAGTCTAGTAGTTAACACGTCACTTAAAGTACATCTCTAAACATTGTAGCACTTGTTCCAGCTTAAGAAGGATCGGGTGACCGACCAGGGTACGGCCACCATACTGACGCAAGTGTATCTTGGCCAAAGTAGACACAGTGCATCTTTGGCATGTTTGGACCGGAGTATGATCCATCCCCAGGCTGACAAAGTCAAAGCCTTCTGGTTGGCTGACATCCTGACAAAAACAAGCAGGTCTGCTCCTTACTATACCTTGTTGGTCGGTCCAAGGACTTCAAATTTTCTACCCAGCTCTAGTGAAACAATAAAAATCCTAGAGACTGACAAAGCACAAATGTGTTCTGGGGACACCGCCGCACAGTCTTGGCTTTATAAAGGTTACAAAAATATAGGCTTATTAATTGGTTCCTTGCCATTCAGCAGTTGGACACTGACATTCTTTCTAGGGCTAAGAACCAGCGCCGCATTGTTAGTAAGGACGTGGGTTCTGGGGTCATGTCATGTACACTGACGTTCTCTACAACTTACATGTACCATTAAATGTACAACCCCAACTCGGAAAAAGTTGAGACAGTATAGAAAATGCAAATAAAATTAGAAAGAAGTGATTTCAAAATTTACTTTGATTTCAAATCCATCACAAATACTATAATGACAAGATATTTAATGTTGCGTCTGGTCGACCGGTCGAAGTACACATCCATTCTTGCCACTGAAGGCCTGCAACACGTTCCAAAAAAAGTTGGGATGGGGCAATTTTAGGGCCAATAATGAGTGAAAAAGAAAATAATGATGTGTGTAGAAACAGACAATGTTCAGCGGGTGACTGTAGTCATGCTTGGGTATAAAAGCTGCATCCAGGAATGGCCTAGTTGTTTAGGGCTAAGGATCACCAATTTTCCCACAAATGCGTGAGAAAATCATTCAAAAGTTTAAAAACAATGTTTCTCAAAGACAGATCAGAAGGGATTTGGGTATTTCACCATCAACAGCACATAACATAATTGAAAGATAGAAAGAATCTGGAGAGATTTAGGTGTGTAAAGGGCAAGGGCGGAAGCCTAAACTGAACACCCGTGACCTCCGATCCCTCGGACGGCACCGCATCGAGAACCGTCATTCATGAACAGCTGATATAACCACATGGGCGAGGGATTACTTTGGCAAGCCTTTGTCAAGCACTAAAATACGGAGTTACATTCACAAATGCCACTTAAACCTTTACTGTGCAAAAAAGAAGCCTCACGTTAACCGCGTCAAGAAGCGGCGTCGACTCCTCTGGGCTCGGAGTCATCTGGGATGGACCATCATACAGTGGTCAGACGAATCAGTATTCCAGATCTTTTTTGGAAGAAATGGAGGTTGTGGTTCTAGATTTGTCTTGAATGTCTAGTATATTATTATTCTAATTCACTAGTTATATTATTCTATTTTTAATTCTAATTCAGTACCATACCCTGCAGCTGACTCTGCCCCAGCACAAAAATAAATTGTAATTTTTATTGGTAAAAAGATAATTTATTTAACTCCTGGGGAGTCACATTTTAACCACAGGAGTAGCTTCAAAGGTACTCTTGACCATTTTAACAAATAAAGCCAGATTATTGTCTGAGACCTGATTCACGCTCAAATGCAAACAGCAGACACTGACAATGTGACGCCAGTCGCCAGTAGAGTGCTGGTTTGAAGCCCACTGATAGGTGGCCTGAACCCTGCTGCACTGATACGTGCTAGCCAGTAGGGGACGCTGTAACATCAATGGCAAACCAAGAAAGCGACCCTGTCTTCAGAACCAGTTCTGTACTCAGTTTTATGTTTATAGTGGCCTAGGTCGACAGGGTTATTGACCACGGAAAGACCGAAAACTATGGCGTTAGCTTAAATAATATTTCAATTATTAACTTGGAGATTGCAGTTTAACCCTGACCCCAACCTCTACAGAAAAAAGGAGGGTCTAACTAGTGGTTTTCCATCTCATTTTTTCGAGAGGATGAGGTGTTTAATGCTGAAACCTAATACAACAGACACATACACAGAGCACAGCCCAGGAAGTTAATTTTAACAGCAAATGCAGGAGCAGTGAACTGTTGAAAGAGGGGATCGAGGCTAGAAATTGAACGGATGAAGAGGGAAAAAAAGAGAAAAAAGTGAGAACGAAAGGGGCACCCGCCGGGGGCCGGTAGACGCAAAATACCGATTTAAATGTCCTGGCTCTGTGTCAGCTTCAAATTCAGCAAATGGACCAGATAGGGAAAAAGAAATGTGCGGTGATTTTCCCGGCCCCAGCCGAGCAAAACCTGAACAAGGTTAGCTGGTGCAAAGCAGGAGCAGCGATGGAGAGGAAGATGGAGATAAACTGGGAGCGATACAGCAGCATGAGAAACACCTAAGGCAAATCTTGGCTTCTCATTAACCACTAGCACGGCCGCTTTTCCCTTAAGGAGTTTAACCCTCTTTACTCCTTTGTGGCAGACCGTACACGTTTGCACCAAATACTGCATCGCACGTTATTTGAACTCGCGGAACAGAGCAAATACTAGACGCTATCAAATATTTGCAAATATCAGAATAGCAGAGCAAAAACATAATAAGGTAATGAGTATGAGTAAAGCCAACTTAATGGAAAATATTAAGAGGTTAACACTTAACAGACATTTTTCAGGGGTTTTCAACCCTGGGATTGAAAAATCAGTTGTGTGTAACTAAGCGAAGGCTTGAATAATTTTGCCTAAATAATAATAATAATAATAATAATAATAACAACTAAATTTCCAAAATACCAAATTTGTGTTTTTTCCATAAATGCTCATAATAACAGAAAACGCTGCTGCGGTTGTCACTTCAGTTAAATAAACAGGCGTCGCATCTCCTGCGTTGTTGCTCATTGCTCTGAACTTTGATTTATGAATGTCAATGGTAATTTATTTTGCACTGGAAAAGCCAAATGAAGGCAATGCTGTATTGCTGCACCTCCAACTACTTTCTTCAGATTTGGATTCCCAAGAAGCACATTGGGTTCTCCACCTATGTTTGGGTTTAATGACGTTTGAATCGTGAGTCACTCGGTAAACAGCCCGATGGGAAGTTAAGAGACTGGCTGCACGCACCGAGACTGGAAAGCTGCCCGTGCAGCCGAACCGAAGGAAAGCATAACTTGACGCTCGCTCGGAAATTCACACGCAGCGTCTTGGACAAAATATTAGTCTTGTCCTCGAACGGGCTTTGGCCGATTTAGGGCCGTTCTGATACGCGTGACAGCGATACTGCTACTCTAAATGACATAAATTCAGCAAATGGGGTATGGGTGTGCTGTGAATGAAGCAACTGTTTTGTGAAAGTTCATGAAAAGTTGCTCTTTAAACCCGTTGAGCCGGTGGGGTTTCCTACCCTCTGTTGGAAATAAAACACCCGGCCCGGGATCTGCCGATGGTGCGGCAGAACGGCATGCTTTCGCAGTAGCCTGCGGACTCCCAATTCTCATAAAAAAATTCCGCGTGATTTACTCCATTACCGATTTATTAATGATAATTTAGCATAAAATAGTTGATACAACAGCACAAAAGTCAAGGTACTGCAGTAATACTGGGGATGGCGTGAGATGCCACCGCATTTTTCCCCAATACCTGTGCTGCTGGAGCTCTCGACTTTGTAGCTTTTTTCACCGTTTTCAGTCTGAGCTGTTACTTCCATAACAAAGCAGTCGGTGCAAAACAGTAAAAACAACCAAGCAGAAGTTATAGAAAATATTAAATTATTATTATTTTTAATGACATTTTAAAAACACCAATATTACAAATGACACAAAGCCATCATTAACATGAATAATTCAGATAAAAAAACGATACATTTATATATTATGATTCCGTAGGTAAAAAAATAAAGCTTTTGTTGGTTCTAGCCCATATTTATTGTCACTGACTTCTTAGAATAATAAAAAGCTCATTTCACGAGTGACACTTTTCACTGTTTTAGTTCGTCCTCCAAGAAAAACACAACTTCTTAGCGTTAATAAGACAAATGATTTTTCCGTGTTTACCGTAACATCTGGAAGCTTTTGAAGCACAATAAAAGATATGGCTATGTAGTACATTATTCGGGGAATGCGTGTGAAGTAAATCCTTTCCAGTGTAATCTATTGTGTTTGTCTTCACAACACATAAGCAGCAGAAAAGCTTCTCCTGGGCCCTCTATCATGTCTGCCCAAGTTTCCTCTATACTTTGCTAATGTAAATATGACAGTATAGAACTGTAACTGTATGCAGAAGCACGTTGAACAAATAAATATTAAAGTACGTATGCATGAGTAATGGGCTTGACTTGGAACAGGGAAGGACAATAAACTCTGACAAAGGGCAGAAGACGATCCTTGGAAATGCTGGCCACAGGTCACATTTTTTAGGGCGGGGAGATGCGGTGACCAGGGTACTGCTAGCTCTCTATGGATGAAACTTTTTTGGATCCAGAAGAATGCGGCCTAGAACGCGGAGCAGCCGGGCATACCAGTGCACCTTCCCTCCCCTGTCCCGCTCGCAGTCCTCACAGCGTGACTCTGCACTTCCCTGGGTCAAACGTACAGGCCGAGTCCAGTGTTCCCGAACACTAAAGGAGGCTTGATTTCTGCCAGCTGTGTTCAGGCTCTGGTGATTCTCATGCGGTCCTCGGTTCTCGGGGAGACCTTGCCCTTCCGTTGCAGAGTGCCCTCCTTTGATGCATTTCCCCTGGACCAACTGCGTGATGGACAGCAGGAACCTCAATGGCCCAAAGGCCCAGTGGGCAAGTGTGTGGTCATCTACCGCTGCATAGCTGGAGGCCAGAACCCCTTCCACAAACAGGGTGCCGTCTTCTGTCAGGGGGGCGTAGACTCCCTTCCCTTCCTCCACAGATATGGAGACAATCCGTGAGGGCTGCACTCCTCCCTCTTCCCCCTGGATGAGGACGTAAAACCCCCGTCTGGCCCTGCTGGCAAACTGCGCCTGGTACTGGCTCGGGGCGAGGGTGTCATTTGGGGCGAGGAAGAGCAGGTGGGAAGGGGTGAGCGAAAGCCGTTGGCCATGCTCGGTGTCCAGAACCAAGAACTGGACGGTGATCCCAGGGTCCTCGTGCAGGAAGACCAGGACCTGGCTTGGCACAAGCTGGCCTGACTTGGACACAGCCAGTACTCTGTCTCCAGGCTGAAGGGAGGACAAGGCCTTTTGCCCAACGCCCATCACGTGCACCTGGGCCCGGCCTGGGAAACAGCCCCCTTTCTCCACCGTCACCGAGTGATCTGAGGAGCAGGTACAGGATGACACGGGGCACAAAGACAGAAATCGGCAAGGAAAGAGGAAGGAAAAAAGAGAGAGAGAGATACATTCAAAGGTGAACTACTGGTCCTACGCTGCTGTAGGTGGATGAATACAAAGCTGATCTTTTACTCAAAAAATGCATGAAAAATCATCCTTGGTATCTTTCTGAATTTTCATAACAGAGTTTAACTAAGCTGAGCTGAAAGCGTAAAATGAAAATGAGTGTAGTGTATATGCAGACCATTCGTGATTTTCCAGACTATCTGGGGGCAGGAAGTGTCGGAAAACAGCGAAAGTCAGGCTAGGTGAAAGCGTTATTTTAGCACGATATTTTTTACTACGTTGCAGCATGCACTACAGTAACACGTTTATAACCTGATGTGATGTGCATTGATGTAATGTGGGTAATAAAACGGAAACGTACGTTCATACAGCACACGGAATTATATGGAGAAATCGGTGAATAAGGCAGCAATGCGACTCAGAACGCCACCACAGGGGGATCGGTTGGTGCTTCACCGTCTTCGTGAAACTAACAATGGCAACCGCCGGATGGTTCTTCTTTGAGAAAGTGTCAAAATTGTTTAAAATATTATTTCATGCGCTGTGCTGGACCGGCGTTCCACCTGAGGGTCATTTCGCTGACCAACGTGCACTGATTCCGGGTCAGGATCCACACTGCCGAAGACCCTGCTCGAGGTTGCCAATCGTGGAAGGTTGAATGATTTTATGCATTAATTATGTTCTCCAAAAAAATCTACAAAAATAGTGACAAATAATTTTTTTCCCTTTTGTAAAAATAGTTTTTTCGGTATTTACAATACATCGTTCCTGTTTTTTTGGCAATATTTTTTGATGGCCTGTAAAATTCAAAATCCATAAAAATGAGCTCCACAAAACCAAGGATGGACTGTATGTGTAAGCGAATGAACCCTGTGCTTCTGAGAGGCACCTGACATATAATTATTGCTAATAAATGGATGGATGGATGGATATTAGGGTGTAAAACATAGCTAGATTTCTATGCAGTGCAAAATTTAATTTCATAAATATGTTTTTGCTGCTGCTGCTGTTATTCTCTTGCTTGGACACTGCCAGCAAACTTTGAGGCTTAGACATCAGCAGCAAAAGTCATCAATTTAAAGACGGTTTAGCCAAGACACCTGCAAAATGCAAGCGCCTCTGGAAATGATTTGGTTAGATTTTAGCATTACAGATTAAGCCTGCACGCAAATTTTAATGCTTTTTGGGGGAATGAAAAGCTTTGCAGTACAATGCGGTGGAATAAATCTACAGCGGTTAATTCAGGGCAGTGAAGTGGAGACAAGAGCTGTGTCTGCCACACGGACCAACTCGTACCAGCCTTCACGGAGCAGTGCACGTGAGACTTCGACTCGTAGTGGACCCAGTCAAATCCGGCCTCCACGGCAAGCTGGGCCAGGAGGCCATACTTGCTGGGGTCGCGGTCCGAGGTCGTGATGTCTACAGCTCGCCCCTCATAGTGGAGAGAGCTGGGGGGGTGGTGACCATCTTCGTCCCAAGCCTCTGTCACACGCAGGCGCACCCCGGGCCATTGGTTCATCACAGCGATAGCCAGCACATTGAGGCAGTCTTTGCAGCGCTGTTGGAGAGATGGAGTGAATGTTTATTATTATTATTATTATTATTATTATTATTATTATTATTATTATAGCACGTTAACATAGGCAAAGAGGATTATATTCATTTTAGGTTCTTTCTATAGACTCTTTGGAAAGGGATTACTACAAAAGCAACCGTAAGTGCTGTTTTAATCGTTGCTGTGCTTTTCTTCTGAAAAGATTTTGCGAGTCTTTACTTCCACCAGGTTAGAGTAAATGGGACACCTGCACACCAACAGGCACCTGTGTACACAAACCCAAGCGGAGTGGAATGTGTCGTACATGCGATCTTTCATTCATGGTGCATGAAGAGCCGCCGAGTTCTGCTCACGGCGCCCTTCTCCTTTCTGCGTTCCGTTCTTGCGATACCGGTTTTATAATCGCGGGAGACAACCCCATCTTTGTCGTTTCTTGCTGCGCTTTCGCACGTGTGACATCAGCGCGTGCTGTCCCCTGCATTTCGGGCACCGGCAAAGGGCACCTCCGCCCCGCCTTGCTCAAACAATCGGAGTCGCGAAACAAAGCCGCTGTAGCCAATCTGCAGGCATTCCTTTGCAATTTTTGCAATGTGAGGGAACTTTCAAGGCCGCTTGCCTTTTTTTCGTTCTTTCCGACTGCGCCTTGTAGATTTTCTCCGTGTGCCTCTGTGAACTTTTCGGTCAGAAATGACTTTCTTCTCCAGTGCCATTGTGCTCTGCTTCGACTCCGACCCTCAATAAGTTTTTCTGGTGGGACAAAGGACGTATAGACCCGCCTAACAGCACCCTCTGGTTCGCCGCGCTGCATCGCTGTGCTTTGTTGAGCACAGAGCCGCGACACTCGGACATTCTGTAGTTTAGGCGAAAGAAGCTGCGATTGTTGTGCTACTTCTATTGCATCCCTAGTTAATGATCTGTACAAGAAAAGGCTGTGGAAGAAAACCCAAGGCATGTCTCTCAGTCAGCCGCAGAGCAAAGTTAACCATATCCCTGCAGATAGAAAAAAACTTCCTCCCGCGAACTATGGACCGAGAAGACACACACACACACACACACACACACACACACACACACACACACACAAAGGTGTTACCATGAATAAAACACAAGTGCCGCCACAGGAGAACCAGCGCAGAGGGAGGCGGCAGGGATCGCGAGGGCCGGCAGAGACCAAGGTCCGGGCTAAGTGAGAGGGCTGAGGGTGGAATGTCCGGGCAGGCCGAGAGGAACGTGACAGCAAGAGTGAGAAAGGAGGACAGAGAGTCAGAAAACAAACTGAAGGACATTTTTCTCGCACTGTGCAGCAGAGAGGCATTTCATTGTCACGCCGACAATAGAGGCTTTTCCAACGGTGCCATTACTTCAGCAGGCGGGAATTTCGGACAGGCGACCCCGCAGAGCCTCGAAAAGATGCATAAAGGAGCTCTTTGAAAGTCGGGCAAAGGAGAGGCACAAGCAAACACACACACACACACAGCTTTGGACTGGGTGGCGAGAGGGGAGACCCTCACACACAGACACTTGCATATGTGCCCAGTCAAGGAAAGAATACAGCCCACTCTTAGCAGCTGGAAAACTGTATAAACAGCACTACACTTGGCCGTTTCTGGCTGTTGTCTGCCTATAGTCTATGAGCAGCCATGAATCATAAATGACCACTGGTAAGACAACTGTTTTTTCACTTCTGCAAAATATTTTTTAGACACATGTCATACATGTAATGCAGTCGTGAACAGTACCGGCTTTAATCCGGCAGTCTTTCGTTTGAAACGTTTACCACGGGTAACAGGTTTAAAATTTTCCTTTCAGGCGACGCTTTTTAAAACTGCAGTTAAGCAAAAGGGTACGGTGGTTGCTTGTTTGTGGGAACGGACGAAATCGAACGCATCTCGATCGGATAAACGTCGCAAATATCCACCGACTATTCGTGCTGCTGCTTGGACCTCTAAGTCGATGGAAGACGGTTTCATTCTTGAGGGAACCTTTTCCGGCACAAAAACACTTAACGGTTGCCGGTACACCAAAGGCAGGAAACATCACCCCCACCGCATGTGTTTATCAGCCCGGTGCCCCGGTGAGGACAGGCAGCGTCCAGGTGTGCGCAAACACCTGAAGGGAAAGGGTAGAAGTGACCGGGCAGAAGGCAGGTGAGGGCCATGGCTCACCTGCAGGTTCCGGAACTTTGCTCCTACGTCTCACCTTGAAACCTCTTTGTCGTAAAATGACGAAAGGGCGAGAGGAGCTGCTGCAGCGGGGCAGCTGACACTTTTTGGGATTTCAAATACAGCGATAACACTAAGTGCGCAAACAAGAGCGGCCGAGTCTGTGCGCCGTTTTACTTGTCATTTAATAGAGTGAAAAAGGAGGCGGGTAAAGCGGTGTCTGCGGTGGCAGCGTGTTGTTGTCGTCCCCTAGTTTGGAGAAACAAAAGGCGGCTTCCTTGAAGTTGAGGCCTACGGGCGCCCGGCCTTCCTGTCACCGAAAGGATGAAGCGAGCGCGGCGTCGCAGGTGAGAACCGAGGGCGGCGCGGCTGAAGGTTGCAAGGGTTCACGAGGAACCTCTGCGAGTCACGTGAAACGCACAGCACATCCTGCCCTGGTGAATGAATGACCAAGGAGAAGAAACCCAAGATGCTGAATCTTTCCAGACGTCTCACAGACTCCCTGAAATGAAGGGGGAGGTAAGCCGAGCTGCTGCGCTGAAGGCAGAGCGGTGCTGGCAACTCAGCATCTCAAGAATGAAACAAGCGCAATATTGCAGAGATTAAAAAAAACTTTTTCCTCCCTTTTTTTTTGCAAAAGGAGAAATCTTGTTTCATCTCCAATCGTCGTTCAGTCTCGGTAATAACTTTGCTCGTAAAGCAAAAGCTGCCAAGTATTTCACCCGCAAACCCTTTCACGTTTCCAATACTTTTTTTTAACAAGGAACACCTGAGGAAATTCGTCGGATATAAATACGCAAAAATAAAACATCGATAGAAAAAGCAGGTCATTCCGTGTTTTCCATTATAAGAGAAATGCCGGCCACCGCTTGTAACGCCGCGGCGCTCGCTTGCGTCCCGTTGCCGGGCGCCCAGGGCCGGCGTCGCAGAAGCACGCACGCACGCACGCACGCACGCACGCGTGGTCGTACCTTGGTCATGAAGCGGTCAGCCTTGGTGTTCTCCTCGTCCTTGAAGATGATGTCGGGGTTGTAGTTGCACACGAGCTCGTTGAAGCGCTCCGAGCTGCGTGTGATCTTGCCCTCGGCCCGCCCGCTCGCACCCAGGTTGGTCTCGGAGAAGTTGGGGACGGACTGCTTGTAAGCCATGGGGGTCAGCTTTCGGCTCTTGGGCCGCACTCCGTAGCTGGGGCCCGGCCCGCATCCCTGGACGAAGAGGCAGGCCCAGGTGCACAGGGCGAGCAGGCCGAGCCGAAGCAGCCCCGGCCGCGAGGGCGGCGACATCGGCGCGGGCGGATCAGCCCACCGGCCGGGCGGCGCGCCGGGCGCGGGCTGCCATGAGAAGCGGGGGACGAGGGTCCGCGCCCCCTGCGGACTTGAGCCAAAAACCACCCTCTCCCGCGCCTTATACGTTCGCGCTCTATCTCCCTCTTAGTTTGTTCATGCGTTCAGCTAAAACGGTTGCCGTTTGCCCGCACCGAGGTGGATCATTGCAGGCATTTATTGCAGGCTTCTCAGTTAAACCCTTAAGGAAAGCGGTCGTTTTTCATTGTCGGTCAATATCTAAAGTCTGAATGTTAGAAAGAGGAAAAAGGAAAAAAGAAAAAAAACCTCTAAATCCAACTTTAGTGACACCGACGTCCTGTCATTAAAACCTCTATAAAACGGAGAACAGAAAAAAAAAAATATATATATATATATATATATATATATATATATATATATTTGTGTATATAAATATGTTGAGCGCAGCCTTGCGGTCCCGGCGTCGCTAACAGGTGCCAAAGCCCGGCCCCGGCGCTGTCCGCCACTGTGCCGCGGCGCCGTCCTCTGAGGTGCTCCCCTCGCCGTGCCTCCCTGCCACCATGATCATCCCATCGCCCCGCCGCGTCGCCGCCGCCGCCGCCGCCGCGTCCTCGCCGCTGTCACCGCCGCCGCCGCTGCGCTCGGCTCCGGCCATCGGCGCTTCTTAATAAGGTGGACGCGGGATCGCCCTCCCTTCCTGCGCCTTCGCCACTGACAGCTGCGCACACGCCCACCTCCATCTGACGTCCACTCCACCTCACG
The DNA here is from genome assembly GCA_018136845.1 of Heterotis niloticus. Lineage (NCBI taxonomy): Eukaryota > Metazoa > Chordata > Actinopteri > Osteoglossiformes > Osteoglossidae > Heterotis > Heterotis niloticus. The sequence goes on from CM030898.1 coordinate 2,670,285, forward strand.
CTTTCTCAGCAGCCTGCAAACCTCTCCTTTGTTGCTCACTCACCGAGGGCGGCAGGTAGAGGCCAACTTCTTCAGAGCCCCTTTGAGGTCTGAAGCTGTTTTGGTTCGAGCCCCACTCTCTCGACCCAGGTTCTTACCTTGGATCGATACAGGTGGGGAGGGGGGGGTGGGGAACACTGCTGTAAAGACGGGTAAATCATTGTAAAGCTGATAATCTGACTCGGGAAGTGGCTCCGGACAAAGGTGTCACCTGAATAAAGGATAAGGATGATAAAATAATAACCGACGCCACCTTCGCCGGCATCTGAAACGCTTGTCCTCCTCGTGCCGGGTCGGTGACTCTTAGGGAGGCTGACTGGATTTTTCTGTCTTTGCGATGACTGCGGTCTGGGGTTCCGACTGTTTTTCCCCGCTGCCCCATTGTGGTGTATAAATAGCGTGCGTTAAAGGTGAGGACCCGTGGCTCCGAGTCAGGGCTCCCGGTGACAGCTTCCCGCTCGGGACACTCCTCAGCCCTGACACAGGCGCTGACACTGGAAGGACCCTCCCTTTGTTCCTCACAGAATCAGGGGACCCCCAGTGACACGCAGCCCCTGACCCCCTGCACTGAAGAGCTCTTAACTGGAAACACCCTACTCAGCTTCAGCCATGTATTATTTTTAACCGCAGCAGAACAATAGCCTGGAATTTTAAAAAAGTCTGAGAAACCCATAAGATAATGACATAACGGCAGCAAAAGAGAGACAAGAAAAATGTGCATGAAAAATATCCATATCCTTTGACTAAAAATGCATTTCCAGGACTATGACAACTGTGATAATTGCAATAAAAATAAATCAACCTGCAGAGGCAAAGGGGGTCAAGCTGTTTCGTGCGGGTCGCTGGCTCTAAGGTTTCCTGGAAGTGCCCACATGCCAGAGATGCGCACACAAGCACATGTACACACTTAACACGGGGAAAACAGGTCTGAGCGAAGACCGCCGTGTCACAGTGTCGCACACAAACACCCGGCCCCTCGCGTTTAACCCCTTGCGGGAAGCATCTTTCGGGGTCATCGCGTGGACGGTCGCTGCGTTTTTCTGCGCTTCGCTCTTTTCCAGCCGCTTCGCCGCGGTCCGTAACCCAGTTCTCGCGTCTGCCCTTTGAAGCGCGACGCCCCCGTCGACTCGAGGGACGATGAGAGGCTCGCACCTCCTCCGGCGTGCACGCTGTGAGGCCTCCCACTCGCCTCTTCTGCTCCATGGGCGTCGGGATCCATCGGGCAGCACGACACGCTGGGTAGGAGGACACCGTTCGCTCCTTTCCACTCGCAGCGTGTGCAGCCATCTTTTAGTAACGCGACATACTGTACGCAGCAAAAGGAGAAGTAAGCTAGTAAGTTAAGTTCGCATTGGCAAAGTCGTGGAATCGGTGGAAAATCCCTTCGTCGGAGCTCGAAGGTAAAGTAGGCCGGAAAGGATTTGCTCAGCGCGTTCGTTTGCCCTTTCGTGCCGCATCTCTGGGACAGCCCGAGGTTCATTTTTCGACACGTTCTTTGGCGAACGCCGAAACCTTCAGAGCAGCTTCTGTGGATCTGCCCTTCGTCACCAGTTTTAAGGATGGGGCATCAGGAATGAAACATCTCTCCGGATTGAGACGCCACGCAGCCCTGGACCCAGTTTCAAAGTGCCCCAGAGAAGGCCAAAAAAACGTTTAAGGGAGGGATAGTATGTCTTTCTAAATCCAGACACGGAGGAAGGTCACGGGTGGGTTCAAGTACACAAATGGACAATATCCCAAATAATCACAAAATCAAAGAGGGAAAACTGTCAGAAACGGAGGAAGATTTTCATTGCGGCAATTCGCAACACCGATGTGCTTCTACCAAAAGTGGAGTCAAAAAAGTGTTTGCGTTAGACATTAAAAGGAACGGAAGGAAGCAAAACTGTGCTTGCTAGAAATTGATTTCATGCAATTTTTATTAGTTTATACAATTGCCTGAACACCCCGGGCCCCCGCCTTCCTCCCCCGTTGGCTCTCAACCACGTCGCTCCCCCACTTCAGGATGGGAGTATGGCGTTGTGAATAGCTTGGCTTCCTGCGCAGCCACAGCACAGAAATCGAGATCTTTCCCGGCCGAGTTACTCCGCTCCATTTACGTCCCTGCCGCTGCACGGCCGGCCTCGGCCTCCCAGACGGGAGCCTCGTCTCTCCGCAGCGCCGAGCGCCCCGTCGGCGGGGCTAATTTGTCCCACTTGCCGTCTCTTCTCACTTTTTCCCCCAAGGCTTCGGCACCAGCGGGCTTCACCCAGGGTTCCCCCGACAGCACCCAGGGGTGCGGCAAGATCCTCGGCGACGTTGCCTCGCCTCCATCATCTGAACTCGCATCACCGCTTTTTCACTACAGCAGCATTGACGGCTGCAGCAAAGACGTAATGATTTTCTTGAATAGATGTCCTTTTATACCGCTGTGCTTAAGCTAAGGTAAACAGATGTAATAGCCGTGGTCTGCTTTACATCACTTTCCTTGCCTACAGCCGCCCGCTGTCCGGCGCACGCTCCGTTTTTGTCAGCTGATGTGTTTGCCTTGTCCGAGAGACCGAGCGAGCGGCTTTATTCCCCATTAATGCGGCACCGACGATGACTTAAGTGTTTTTGGGTAAACCGCGTCCGCTAGGAAACCCGAGTCGGGGTGCCACGGAATCGGATGGATGACCTGAGGGCGCCAGCAGTTAAAAAAGTTTGAAAAACACCGCCGCACACTAGTCCGCACATCACAGCCAACGCGTGCGCTTTTGGTTGCTGTTAACGGCAGGTAAGAAAGGAAAGATAAAAACGCAGAACGGCGTGAGCGAAGAGGTTACTGACAGCGGAGGTTCGCGGACGCCGAGAAGGCGGTCCGCAAGGCCGGCTCCCCCACGGAAGACACGGGCTCCCGCGTCCCACCGTGCCTCGCTGTCCGACCCGGTTATCGGCGAAGGAAGAAACAGCGCGGCGGCAGCTTTGCGCAGGGCCGTGTCGTTCAGTACGCACGTTTATATTTCTGCCTGCATCATTTATGCTGCCACATCCATGCTTCACCGCTAAAATATCCTAACCGAAACCTTAAAAGCTGATACCAAGTCAACAAACTGCGTGTGCTTCACGGTACACAACCAGCCCAACTAGTAGCCAGTTCTTGTTTTTACGACATCTTACTTGCTATAACTGTGGCATAACTTATGGAAATATCATGTTAATCTGTGTATCTGTGTGGATGCTGCAGGAGGCTGGACAATAGCCCTCCTGGGTGGAGCCTTCCTGTCATGAAGTAGACAGGTCAGCGGTCAAGCGCACAAACAGGCCACGCGCACGTTAGCTTTGTCCATTCGGCAGATTTCCGAAGCCCGTCGGGTTTAAACCGTCCGTTTTTAGCGTGAATCTCAGCGTGGCCCACGCGCGTTTCCATTGTCCCGCCGCTCGGCCTCGTAGGACCAGGACGCAGCGGCCGGCGCGTGGCGCCAGCGCGTGAGACAGTGGCCTACGCTCCATTGGTGTGAGAAGAGTGTGTACAGGAAGGTGTGTAGATGGAGTGCGCAGGCAGGGCGGGGGTTGCTGGGCAGGCGGACAGTGCGACCATTATCAGCCGATTAAGAAGAAAGTCTCGCCTTTTCCTGTGAGCGCTGTTCTATTCGCCATGGGCTAACAGCAGGAATAATAACTCCTAATGCACTTTGGCTCACGCTTCAAACGGCTGCCTGTCAGGAAAACTAATCTGTGTCTTTTTCCCCCTTCATTCTTGTGTTTTGACAATAAAGATAGCCTATCGCATCCCGTTGCAGGCGGCCCATGTCCCGTTTAGTCTGCCATATGCAGAAATAGTTTTATGACTCGCCGCGAGCTCCCCGCTACCTTGCCGAGCTCTCGCCTGCGATCATCACCTTCGCTTCTCACCTTTTGAGAGCAGCAGTGTAACAGTGCACGTTTCAAACAGCAGCATGCGCACACCAAGCCAGCTGTCACAAAGACTTAAAGAAGTGGGCTGTAGGGTCTCCTGGTGACGCTTAAAAAAACGCCGCGAAGGTTGACGGGGGTTTGTGGCAGCAGGTGGCGTGGTGGCTAACGCCTTATACCTGAAGGGCCCACGGTTCGAACGCACCCTCGGTGAAGGTGCCAACTTTGATTCGCTACAGTACAGGCTACCAAACTGTATACGTGAATAAATTACTGCAAATAACTCATTTCAGAATCATACCAAGTTGTCGCTTTAGACAAGCGTTGGCCGAGCGGTTTAGTAGCGTGAACGAGGATTTACGATCACGCCGATGCTTCCCTGTTGAAACGTTACCACATTATTGCCCGTGTTAGCACCCGTTGCACTTACCCGTTTGCCCGCTTTTTGTTTGACGCTAGGTGGGACACGATCCAATCCAGACACCTACCGAACCGCTGGGAGGGAGGAGGGCTCTCGCAAAGGTGGCGATTTTGCACAGTATAGGCGCGATAAGCACGGATGTCGAGTTCTCACGTTCCCTTTGTCTCATTCCTCACAACATATCGCTACTGGAAAATAATACTTTGATGGATGACACCTTAGGTGGTTTAATGATCGAAGTAGCTAAATGGTTATCGTCATGCATTTCTTAGCATCTTACCCAGTGGTGAAGGCCATCCAGCTAAAAGGGCCTTCATTCATTTGAGCAGATACCTCAACGCTTATTCCAAAAACATTTCAAGCGACCAACAGCTCTGCTTCTTAAGAGCCGGAATTGTGAACTGACACTCGAAACAGCATTCTTCAGCAAACATGGAACAACCTGAAGGTCGCACTGTGGTACCACCAAATAAGCCCCCTTCTGATGGCCAGGGTGTGCGTTGCGTTTGGAAGAATTTACATCTCACCTTTGAAATAAATTTGCTTCTGTTCCCCTCCAAACAAAAATTGTGTAAAAACGTGAAAAGTACTACTTACTTCCTACCTAATGTAAATTAATAAAATAAATCTGAATACATTAGCTTGCCCCGCTCAGGGTCTGGAACGTCAGAAGCCTATCCTGGAATCACCGGGCCAAGATGTTACACCATGGATGGGACAAAAGTCAGAATAACGTAACTGAATCCTCATACTAAACTGGCCAAGTATGAAGTTGCACGTCTTCCTCCGAGCAGCTGTCCAGGGTAATAAAAGCGGAACATGTGATTTTGTTATGTTGACCATCAGAGATCATTTATTCATGCCGATTCCTAACCAAAGTCACTCTGAAGAAATGGCGTTAAGATCAGAATAAGAACTTGTAGCTCCCGACGCGTAGAAATACCTGCAATACATTGAGAACACTTAAAACTTTTGACTCTCTGACACCTGTGAAACATTTACGAATACTATATTGTGAGAGTATATTCAACTAAACCGAGAAAAAAAAAAAAAAAACTGCGAACGGGCACCAAAAATTATAGAATTTATATTACAGTCAGCAAAATCGGTTACATCTTTCCACTTTTGCTAAAGTGTGTTGCGCTACAACTTTTTTTTTTTAATCCTAAACAATTTTAGTTCAGCTCTAACAAGGCTAAATATGACCGTACAGAAGATACTCCAACTCAACCTGAGAAACAAGCGCTTTAAAATAAAAGTTTCCTAGTGCAAACGTACACATAAGCCGCGCGCTGTCTCGGTTTGCAACGCAGCTGAACTGCGAGCGCATAAAAACGCGGTACATGAAGAGGTGGGCTGAACACGCATGGCCGGGGGGCACAGGAAAGGCCCGCTCCTGATATGTGGTGTTTCGGGAACATTTGCGCTGACTCCCTACCGGCCGAGGAAAGCCAACAGAAAACAAACGAGATGGAAAGCAAAACAAAAGAAAAGGGAGAAAAATCAAAATTATTCAATTAAAACATCCAAATGAACAAAACAGAAAAGAAATACAAACAAAATCAAGATGGAGAAATTAAACAGAGGGTTTCTTTAGACTTCAAAAAAGCAGGAGGAAATGAATAATAAAAGGGGAAGGAGGATGGAGAGGGGAAGCGAGGGGGAGCGAGCGAGCGGCTGGCCGACTCCCCTGTTGATTTTCTGTTTGTGTGACAGTGGCATCCGAGTGGGGAAAGCGTGGGTCCGAACAGCAGCGCCGTCTCCGCTGCGGCACGCTGACAGACGGAACGCAAAATAAGCTCTTTTTTCTGGCCGTGATTAAAGCCGAGAGGTGGAGGCCGGAGGGGCGCCGTCCACAGACGTACACACAGACATACACGCTCACGCACACGGGTAAACAAAGGACAGAGGCACGCTCGCAGGGAACACACACACACACACACACACACACACACACACACACACACACACAAAACTTCAGGCACGGTCATAGGAAGGCCACTTAAAAATATATTTAATATGTTGTTCACAAACAGCGTGAATACAACGTTCGCCTAATACATCATTTTACCACAGTGAAAAAGAACGAGTGTGAAATGAGAATTCAGTGTTCTAAAACTTCACAGGATTTTTAAATTATTAAAACAAATACTTTCCACACACGCCGATGCTAAAGAAAGTTCTGAACGCAAAAGATATAACGGACGCATTTGGAGGACATCTGACAAACAGAAAAGTGTTCGGCTCACGACGATTATACAGCAACAGCCACAAAGTATTTCTGGAAATAAAAGCGGACGTAGGTTGCCTGAACAATGCATAGCATTTCTGGAACTGAACCGAGGTGATATTTCACAAGTTTTGAAAATGGTCACTACGGCCGCCGTTCAGGGTGAAAATACGGTACCTCTGACAGGGGTGTCGACGGGTGCCTGGGGTGCGCGCTGGCTTTTGCTTTGCTTTTGCTTGTCTGAGCAACCGAGCTTTTCGTAACTCACGTGAACACCAAGAGGTAGGCTTGAGGGAGTACATTTTCGAAGTGGACAACGCAGTTGAGAATTAAACTATATGACATAAACGTATGAGCTAACTGGACTCTAATATGGAGGGTTGGTGTCAGAACCAGAACACTCACTGCCAGTTGCGGGAATTTCACATTTGTGCTTTTCGACGATGATGATGAAATGACTGACTGAATGGCAGAAACTAAGACCCTTTGTCGATTATCTAACACTGAAAAGTCACATTGGATAAAAGTGTGCGAAACAAACATTGATAGTAACCCCTGCTACCGTGATAGCGGCATGTGAGGAAGTGTGAGCGCACTAACAGTTGGGAGGAGATGCTGTCCCCTACTGGCAAAAACAGGATCCGTTTCCAGACGAACGTGACAACGCGACACGGAGGCGAAGGGGGATTCACCGAGCAGGGTCACCCTGTTGACCACGTAAGTTTTATCAGCTTGTTCACAAAAATCAATGTGCAAAACAAAACTGCTGTAAAACCAAAATTTTTTTGTAGAATATTCTAAAAATTTGGCCACCTAACCTTTCTATTCCACCAGATGGAATAAAACTCAAGTTTCAGTTTAAAGCAAGCAAACAGAGTTGATCAAACCATCCATCGTGGCAGATGAAAAGGAAAAACGGTTCACGAAAAAGCAAAATAAATAACTGCAGTTAAATATCTGCTCATTGTAAAAGATCTGGCTGCAAAATAACACTGGATTGTTGTCCCAGATGGACAGACCTGATTGATCTGGTTGTTTGCATGAATTAAATAGTCTTTCTTCAAATCACAAAACCTCATCTAGATCATGACCTACCGAAGCAATTGATAAAGTTGTGCTGCGATGGAAAAGTTCCTTCTTAAGGCTCAGTAAATGAAGCTTAAGACATTCCCTCACACGTCTACATCCCTTTAGAGTCCAATAAGCTGGACACCACGCTGCATGAGCAGAACACAATAGTTAATAAATCAACAATGTTCTCAACACAAAACGTGAACGGAGGAGGAAAAAGTAAATAACTAGAAGTGACACAAACAGACAGCCACAAGGAAGAGAGCAGGTCAAGTTAGTGTTTTTACCCTACTCGGCCCCGACTTCCCTTATACAACAGTATTGCACCTAGGCAGTCTCACTCTCTCTCACACACACACACACACACACACACACACACACACGTAAACAGTTCACAGGTCTACTTGGTCATAGGCTGTTGGTCAGCATAACCAGTGTCAAAGAGGCCACTGAGGTTTCAAGTAGGATGGAGAAGCTCCAAAGAGGAATCTTCTTTCTCTTTCAAAGGCCACTCGTATATATAAAAAGAGTGCTAAAACAACAAGTAATAATCAAGGAACTTAAAACAATGATGTGGGACGCACTGGGACAGCTCCCTCTCATCTCCATTGAATGCTGCCCATGAGGTCAGCCTTTCTCCTCTCATTAGGGAGAGCTTCCTCCAAATTAAGTCTACTAAATGGCGGTTTGCACCGGTGGAAAAAAAACACGGAGAGAGGAAACGGCTCTTCGCAAGATGAAAAAGGTAAGGGAAATGACACCCTGGACCAACAAAAATGGTGTGTTTAAAAAGCGGGAGGCGTGAGCATAATGGGGGAGACGGTTTTGTCATGGACAGGAAGTATCCCATGTTAACCTTCCTGCTGAGGCAAGAATAGAATCCAGCCTGAGCCGGGAAGAGGAAATAATGTCTCAGCTATGACGTCACGTCCCAAAAAGATTTGCTGAGTTAATAACAAATTTCCCTTTCTACATCTATTGTTAATTTGGCATGAGGAGCAGTGTTCAGAATAGTTCTACACTTCAGTACCAAGGACATTGTCTGGTCTTAGTGGGCCCAGTCTTAACTGGAACATCCCCAATCCTTGACCTTGTAGACTTGAAAACAAACCACTCTGCTCCCCGATACGACACGTCGGCTGGATTTGCCTTCCCTCGCTGTTTATCGCAGAACTGGACCACTGGACCACGTTTGTAACACGTCACGGTTTCGTCCGTACGTCCGGAGCAGCGATCCCGTAGGCTCACGGTCTGGGCACGGCAGACCTCTTGTCCAATAGATGGCTTTTCCAGTAGGTACCAGCCCCAGTCTGGCTCAGATTTAATTGGGAGGGGCGGCGTCACTGAATCTTTGACAGCCCGCTGGCCAGAAGCAGCCTGAGAGGGACTGTGGAGCGAGATACCGTCAAAGGCAGCTTCTGAAGTTTATGGAGGCCTGTGGAGACAATGAGAATTATTTTAGTAGGTATAACAAAATAATCACACAAAAACACACATGAAGACTGAAATGAAAGGCGGAAAGGGAGTCTGGAAAAGAAAGAAGGTGAAGGAGTTTAGGGAGGTGAGGCAGAGCAGCAGTGGGTATGTGAGCTCAGCGTACAGATGGTATCAGACCACAAGGGAGAGGGGGTGTGCATGTTCACATAGAGCCGGCTTGTTTGCATTGGGTGGAGGGTGTGTGCGTGCGTCCTGAAGGGCTCCTCAATAGCTTTGCCTGCAGCCCTCCAGGGGCCCATACTCCCCTCCTGTCCCCTTGCACTTTCCTGAGAGAATTGTACACTTTCTATCTGAGGAAAGAGAGACCAGCCCTCAGGGAAACACACACTGTGCCTAGCACACAGCCCTGTTGCACAAAGCAAGACACGACCATGGCCGAACTGTAATTCACACAGCCAACACTACAATAACCCTAACAGAAGATGGTGATGGATGGTTTATCTTTTTTAGGCACCGTCCAGTCCTGAGAGACCAGTGAGCTGTAAGGCACACCATCTGTTAAGGTCACACACAGGTTGCAACCGCATTGGGCTCGACGCGGTCAAATTCGCAAACTAGACTGTGGATTTGCAGAGAAAGGGTCATGACCCCTGGCTGCATATAGAATTGACCCTCCCAGATTGTTTCCCCGTTTCCCCAGACCGTGTGCGTGTAGACTGACCGAAAGCCCGGATGAGCTCTCTCTGCACAGCCCAGGTCACAGTCTTGATGAGAGAGGCTGACGTGAGCCCAGCAAACATCATGTTGTAGAGAAACACAATTTTGAAGCTTCCCAACCAGTTGTAGCGTCCAAAGTCCCCCAGCAAGTCAAATCGCGTGATACCTGAGCGTGACATCAAAGAGAAAAAGCAATTACTTTGTTTATGAGTCCTTCAGAATTAACTGAAAAATGAAAAGACTCAACAAGTTCAGCCTATCATAGGTCCGACAGCACCACCTTGTGGTGAAAAGATGCAGTCGTTCTCCTTGTCACACTTCAACAATTTCCATCTCAGACTGTTAAGATTCACACAGACTCACCCAGCATCCGGGAGAAGACTGGCAGTGCGGAGCTGAGCACCAGCAGCGAGACACAATTCCCAATGATCTGTAGACCAATAAGAGAGTCAGCATGACGAAGAACTGTCATGCAGCAAACGTACATCCCTCCTGCGGGACCCACCACATGTACCTGTGTCAGATTGGTGTGCTGAGCGTGGGGGAGCAGCTTGGCAAAGAGGGGGGAGCTGTAGAAGCCCACCACTGATGACACCATCAGATACCTGATCAACCAGGTCAAGGAACCACATACGCAACAAGCCAAGAGTGCCGGTAGATACCAAATCTCAGTAAACTAATCACACACCAATGACACGGTGGAAAAAACTGTGTAGGTGAAAGGATACAGTATGAGGACGACCTGGACTGCAGCTCCCAGAGATCCAAACATGGAGAAAGATGCTGCACCGAGGAGAGGGTCCTGTGGAAACCCAGAGTTAGTACTGACGGCTGTGTTTGCTCTCACACCGACTTTTACTGTTCCCTATACTGAGGTACGTGACCCGTACCTCCATCCCTCTGGGCATGGCGGACTCATCAAACAGCAGCTCCAGCACATGGAAACTAACCATCAGGACACAGACCACCTGAGTTCAGAGATGGAGAAGAAAAGGAGTTCAGGATCTCACTTCCACATCCCAGCAGCTCACAGTGGCCACATGGAGCATAAGGTCTGAAACATAGTGACACCAGACCCGACCCAACCAGCCTTCTTACCGTGAGAGCTAACAATAGCAACATGGCCAGGGGGTAACCAAGATTACGCTGCCATGGCGATGCTCTCCTCCGCATCTCTGAAAGCAAAGGTAAGCAAAGATGGACATAGATAAAAGAAAAGAATCTAGAACAGCATGCGTTACTTTTTTGTGGAGTCTTTCGAGGCTGTGCATTTACTTTTATAAGAATGAAGAAATTGTGTCAGTATTATGTATGCAAATCCACAACCAGCTGTACCGAGTGCAGTGCGTCGAGCACGGATGCTGAGGAGCTGCTTCTTTGCCGACTCTGGGTTCAGACTGATCCAACAGGAGCCATTATCTACAGTAAGGGAAGGACTGTCACCACATGGAGTAACACTGAGCCCCTGTGAGTATGCAAATGCACAAAATAAGGTACACTCACTAGTTAGCTTTCTGGAAAGGGCAGCCTCCTCAAACAAGGCACAGTCCACTGTATCATCCACATCCTCCAGCAGCTGCCAAGGACAGAAAGCCTCCATCACACCCTGAAAATTGAGTACCGAACACTGGCAAAGCCTAGAGGCGGATGCTCACCCGTGGTTTGACTAGAAGGCTCCCCGTTACGCTGAACATACGTGAGAGTCCAAAGGGGGTACACACTGTAGGGAGACAGAAGAAAGGGAACAGGCGCCGATGTCACAGGCCACATTCTAAGCACCTCGGCAAGTCACAACATCACAGGCCGAAGAGGTACTTACACAGGAGCAGCAGAACTCCAAAGAGTGAAATGCAGGAGTACAGGTAGGGCAGGTAATACTCCCACAGGTCTAGCCAAGAGGGAGAGAGAAACAGGAGCTCATTGTGAGGCCCAGTGAGGTCTGCAATAACTATCACTGTGGTCAGTTGAGTCACCGCAGTCGGAGGTTCGAAGACGATCAGACACCGTCGTAGCCATACATGTGTCGTGCCATGATGTCAGTCTGACAGCAAGTAGTCCCTTGATTTTTTTAAACAAAATTTGTCTTCTGTCAACTCAACTCACAATCTATTTTTTTGTAGATAAAAACATTTCAAGTCACATGAGGCATATTTTAGCAATCTTTTCTGGGCAGAGCCTTTGGTACAGAGCATTGTGGGCCATATTCATTTGAATGTCCTCTCAAGGGCGATGCATGTGCTGCGATTACTTACTGCTACACTCAAACTAATCTGAATCATTCAATAGGCAGGCCACCACTTTTCCTCTTTTATCTCATTAATTTGAATAATATTTGTAAAATATTTTGCATAATATATAATCCTTTCTTTCCCAAACATACATTACATAGTCTACGTAAATACGATATTGGCCCAAACATAATTATTTCATAATAATTTCTCAGAATTACATCTTAAAAAATAATGGAGACGTCTTATATTCAATGACTGGACCTAAAAAGGTGATATACCATACAACACCACTTATTTCCTGCCATCAATTATCCACAGAAATGAGCAACTGGCGCTAACAAGTGTGAAAGATGGCGAAACCTCGAGATGGTCTAGAAAAAAAAAGAGTAGCTCAAGGTTAGACCAAGTTAACCAAGGACTGAAGAAGAGTTATGAGACCAATTTTAAGATAATGGTGGTCAGTGAGGCAGAGGTGTTAAACAACTGTCAAGAAGCCAAGAAATCTAAAGTTACAGAACGTCATGTTCAAAGATATGGTAAATACGAATAAATATGATTTTTCTTTCTAAAGATAAGATACAATGTTCCAAAAACTTTTTTTTTTTCAAAAATAAGTGTTTAAAAAAGGGGGGGGGGGTCATCTTATATTCTGGCCAATATGGTTTATACAGTACATACTACCTATGGCCCACCCTCTTTTACAGGGGAAGGAGGCATCTAGATATGGCAAATTTCCAGAAAATCAAAAGGGCAAAATTTAGCATGATAGTTTTACTATTGTGCTGTAGGCTGCACTAGGTACTACAGCAACATTTTTATAAAATTAATGTAATGTGTAATGAGGATATTATTTGCCCAATAAAATAAAATAAAAGTCATTACAGTAACTGAAACATACATACATTTAACACAGTGAATCATATGGGGAAAGCAGTGAATAAGACTCAGTCAAAAAACCACTATGGGGAATGGGAGGCGCAGTTTGAGACACAGTATCAGTAACTGTATAAAACAATATTTTTTGGAAAAATGAAGTTTTCACAAAAAAATTTGTTAAATATTTCTATTATGCTTAAAAGGGTTTTACAAAGATTCCCAAGAAAATACAGCAACTGCCCTTTTGATTTGCCAATTTATGCCTAAAGAATGGATTTCCTGGAATGAATTAGAACATGCAAGAAAGAAGGCAGATGTGCAAAAGTGGGGTCAGCTCACCGTAGAGGCTCTCTCTGGCTGTGTCATGATGAAGCAGCGCTGTGGCCACCCACACTATGCCTAGCACCAGCAGCGTGAGGAGCAGGAGCACCACAGCCGTCTCATACACCCGCGCCATAACACCCTGAGAACGGAGTGGAATATGTACACATCAGATCCTGAGCACACACTGCAGCAGCCAGCAGAATTGGACATCCCACGAGAATCCTATCTAATGCACACATGGATTGTAAACATCAGGGGAAAGGTACCTTCTTGGAGCCCACAAAGCCCACAGACTCTGTGAAGAAGTATGCAAAAGGCATGAGGACAACCAGGGAAAGGTTTGAGAAGAGGAACACTAGATTCCACAACCCTGCAGAAAACAGAAAGAGCATTATGCATTAAACAAGATCCAGTGTAAAGTCTGGTGAAAACTGGCTACAGCTGCTTGTCTTGGCTGGCTATCTTGCAGGAGTATACACTGCACTTGCTTTCACTTGATCACTGTTATCAAATACACCTCAAAGAGCCGTGTATTCCTCCAAACAAGCATCAGATGTATTACAAATGATACAATACCATACATATAATTTGCAGTAAAGCACCATATATAATCTTCATATCTAAAGAGTGCAGTCTCTGTTTGTCTATCTGTCCGTTTGTTCTTCATGGATAACTTTGTTTTTAAATCTACCGACTTAAATACACACCCCAAGTAAAGTTTTTGCATAGTGAAGTTCATTAAACCCCAAAAAGGCTGTTTAAGTGTTTAAATATTTAATACTAATATTTGGTCTTAAAAATTAAGACTTCACCACACGTTCCTCTCTGTGGCACACAAACGCACACACTGGCCATACCATGGATGAGGGAGCCCTTTAGCCACTGCATGTAGTAGCATTCTGGGAATGAGAGCAGGATCTCGTTGGACAAGATGGAGATGGGCAGCAGGAGGACAGCACCCAGTGCCACGGAGAGAGTGAAGGTACACAGCCACAGCCTGGGACAAGGACAGAAAAACAGAGAGAGAATTTTAATGCGCTGCAGCTTGGGGAGAAGAATGCCGCTGTGGAGGGGCCAAGAGAGTGGATTACAAACAAACACGGGAGCCCATGAAAGTGCATACAGGCACTGTTAAGCAAGCCTTGAGTGACTCTTACTTGGCTTCAGGCTCTCATAGACACAAACCACTATAAACACACACATCCACTCACACAGAATTTACAAAACAGACTATGCTGCTGTCTTGCTACAAGCTAAAAATGACTTTAAAAAAGGAAGCTAGCTTGAGGGATCTTGAGAAATCACTTACGCAATTCTGTTCACCGTGGCTTCCTCGCTGTCATCTGAAACCAGAGACAGGGATTAGTCAATGCATTGCACTCCAGCCTCTGTTTAGCTCTACCCAGGGACTTTTTCTACCTTTCCAACAGCTATATTTAAGCACGTTATTATAGTATAGATGCTTCAGTGGATATAAGAGAGCACTATGATATTGGAAAAGGGCTACACATCTGAAGCCATCACAAAAAACACTCACTGTTGCTTCATCCAGCTCCTGTAACTGATATATGCTGTCTAAAGCAGTAAACTGAGAGAGCAGATTCCTGTTCTTGAGAAAGTGTGAGAAATGGACTGAGCTATGACAACACATTAATCAGTATTTCTGCTCCTTGTCAAATGAAGAAATAAACAGATGTTGCACAATTCCTTCTGGCCCCAAGGCACAACTGCTCTTCCTGGCAAAGAAGACCAATTGCTCTAAATGCATAAGATGCACACACAAGTGCAGTCTACTTAAGTCAAACTGCAGCATCGTGGTGAACTGCTTCTCCCTGACAACTGTGTCCACGCTATTAACGCCACAGCGTCCGGTAGCCCTAGTCTGTTCCCATCTGCTTCACAGCCAACGGCAGCAAGTGGGGTTGTTAAAGGACCTGGGGCCTGAATTTGTGTCCCTGCTGGTGTCCCCTTCATCAACGTATTCACTCTTAACTAATGCGATAAAAATTGTAGTGGGATATAAATAAATTAACAGTGTTTAAAACCAAGTTAAAATTATACTTGATGTCAATGTGATTAAAGATGTCTTTAGATATTAGACCAATAGAAAAACAGAACATCTGTCTGTACTGAAGTCTTATAAAAACTCGTGTTAGCCTTGTTTCTTTTAGTTTTAACAACCTAGCAAATAATTCATTCTCTTCTGCCAGATAAAGTTAATGTTTGATCAGTATAACCTTTCATGGGAACTGCAGCATTTCTGGACAAAGGGAAAATGTACCTGACCACCTTTGGAAAGTAGTGTACCTAATGTACCTGTTATTTGTGGTGCTGCTTTAGTTTCTATGTTGCTGTAACCCAGTGCTGCTGCTGTGGTTGCAATAACATTTGGAAAAAAATGGAATATAAAAAGAAATTGATAAATTATTTTAAGTCACCAACACTGTAAAGTACCTTACACAATGTTATCAAATAATCCTTGATAAAAATAATGTGGATATCTAAAAATGTTGCACAGATCGATGCCTAGTGGGGTCAGGACTCGTGCCTGGACTGGGACTGTTGGCCATCCTGCTAGCCATTGTGTGTATTGCAAGACCATGTGCTTCTGTTTGCCCAGGTGTGCTCCTTCCCCACCTGATCACCATTATTATCTTCATTATTACGCTTATTATTACCTCTTGTGTTCCTCCAGTAGCCTGTCTCTGTTGCTTAGCGTTTCAGGTATTTAAATGCCGAGTTTGCCCCAGTTCCTTGTCACATCGTGACCATGTTTTCCTGTGCCTGTTCTGTGAAAGCGATCTCTGTTGGTTTTGACCCTGTTTCTCCTGACCTGGTTTTGCCTGATAAATTTGATTGTTTGCTAATTGCTTCTTTGGTTTTTTTTTTCCTCTTGATCTGTTTTTGCTCAACGTTTTGGATTGTTTGTTGTTTGTTTCTCTGGTTTTTGATCCTGTTTCTCTTGACTGTTTTTTGCCCGATGAATTGGATCCCCCTAAAAATCCCCCCCCCCCCCCCACTCCCTTGAATCTGTAATTGGGCCCTGACCTGAAACCTCAACAAGGGGTATTAGTTCCTAAATGGACCACTAGTGGTTCCAGTACTGCTGTTCATGAATGAGTGACCCCCTACCACAGCAAGGCCTGCAGAGACAGCCAAAGCCGGGCTGTTCCTGGCAGCCCCTCCTTACCATCCCTCCTACGTGAGGAAGGCCAGGCAGCAACGCAGACTTCCATTTCACACTGCTATTCGCGTGCACAACAATGCACGCAAGAAACACCAGTGAAAATCAGACAACACGGGTAGAAAAAGCCTACGACCATGACACAAACACCTACTGGAGGCCCACTCTCGGCAGACAACCGAGGTTAAATTAGCAGGTGCCAATAGTGACAAAAGCTAAAGTACCTTTTAACTGCAGAGCAGCAGGCACAAGGCTTGCACCAAGAGCTAATGCCACATAACGCTTCTCATACTCGCAGACGCAGAAATGTTTTGATGACTGTGAACCACAGGAGACAGAACTCCACCCAAAAGCCCAGAAGGAGGGTTCACTTACCAGTGACAAATTCCGCATTCTTTTTGAAGTGTGTGATGATGAAGTAGGAGACGATGTAGAGGCACACAAAAAGCAGGACGCAGATCTGCAGGGTGAGATTAACAGAAACAATCCAAGTTACTTTACAATACAAAACTATACTGCTTTTCCTGTTTTTGCACTGTGTTGCTCATCACCCGCTGCCCCAGTGTGCATTGCCAAGTTACCGTTGCAGGTGTGGCCACTAGTGCCAAGGGACCAATTATAGGTTGTGTCCCGCCAGGTACTGAAGCGCAAAGCTCAGAGCATGAAGGGGCTCGATGTGAGCCTCGTGCTAAAGAGGATTAACCACAGCTTGTCCAGACATCAGCCCCACTGTCTGTGAGATGCAGGGAGCTGGACACGGCTTGCTGGTGCAGCTGGGGATGAAGGTGTGGGAGTAGGAGGGCAAGGGGCAAAGACAAAGATGATCCATGATGAAAATAAACAAGTCATTTTACTTTCCTGTGGGTTTAAATGAACACCTAAAATCTCCGCTATAACACTTCAAGACAATGAACGCAATGCGCCGAAAGATCGAAAGCAAAAAAGTTTTTTAAAGCCCAGATTAAAAAGGAAAGGCAGACGTCTGGGAGGAAAGAGGACAGATGAAGATTATCCTGTTTATCCAAACCGGCAGGGGAAACTAGGTGAAAGTGGAAGGGCAGGGATTATAATAACAGACCTGTCAGATGGCATCGGGAAACTTTACCCTGGCCAACTGACGTGCAAACCAGTGTTGTTTACCCTGCACTGCTGAAAGTCTTAGGAGCCTCTCAGCGAACAGTGGCATCTAAACAAAGGTACTGGTGACGGGAGGAAAAAAGCAATACACATAGCATTTATTTAAGCACTGGATCCAAAATACTCAAGTGTTAAATTACTTTAATTCAAATGAGGTCTTTTAAAGTTCTGACTCACTAGTAGTATTAACGGATACAATACACTAATGGAAAAATATCGGCATCTTTTCGACTAAAATGCTGAATTTGTAAAATTAAACCAGCAATAAGATCAATCAAAAAAAACAAAATAGACTGATGGGTGTTATATTTTTGTCTGTTATTCAAATGATACCACTGCCATTCTGCCATTTATCCAAAACAGTTTATAACTGCCTACTCTTTTCTACACAACGGCATTTGTGCTGAAGCAGTTCAGGGTTAGTGCATTGCTCAAAGGCGGTGACAAGAGTAGGATTCAAAACCCACAACCTTTAGGCCACAAGTTAATATCCATAACTGCTACACTGACTGCCCCATAGTATGAAAAACCAGTCACATACAGTACTAACACTAAAAAACTAAAGCATGAAAAAGGCCAGCCAGTCTTGATGTTGAAAAATCCAAAAGGTAAACCTTCCATTTTATGAATGTGATTTCCTCAGCAGTCAGGCCCTTTTGGCAGTTATCTAGCTAGGACTTTAAATTTAGGCAGTAGCAGCCATTGGGTTGAATAAGTTATACAGTAACTTTACTGTATCCAGCGAAATGGGGCCTAAATTAGCTATTTGTAAAATTTTCACAGTGACACTGTAGGGGAAAAGCACACAAAGTTTGTTAAATATAATAGTGTATATTAAATGAGGTACCTAAACAACATGAAAAAAGCAACACTGAACATCAAATTCGCGTGCACTCTGCCATCCTTTGGCAGAAAACAAATCTTTCGTGTCAACATGGATATGATGCCAGCAAACTTTAAATATTAAATAACCACAGCCTTAACAAGACTGCTGCTTTCAGTGGGATACGGAGCTCTGCCATACGCAGGGAGGACTAAAGTGAAGAAACCAGTAGGTAGCCCTGCTAGAAATTTAGGAAAATGAGTTCAAAGTGTTCAATGGTAAATTAAACTTAGTAAAATTTAACCCTCTAAAAAATACAGTATCTCTGTGCTTCCAGTGCTGAGCAGCATACTGTGTAGTTATCTGCTGCTTTTAAATTTGAATTATTCAAATAATTCAGTTCAAAAAGAATTAAGATCTGCTTAGCTTTCAAAATTAAGAGCACCAAATATAAGTAACTACACTTTTCCTTAAAAATGTGCAGACAAAAAGTGTCAACGCCAAAAACTACTCTGAATAGGTTAATTTCTTGAAAAATTGTACCAAGTACTAACAACACAGCCAATGTGTCTTGATATGCATCTTGAAACTATCAAATGCTTCATCCAATGGATGAAGGAAAAAGGTCAATTATTTTGCATACATTAAAGAATACAAAGGAATGTCCAACAGAGAAAATGCAAAGCAACTTTAGGGCCAGTCTGTCATAACCACAATCTCTCCCTTAGTGGTGCCATCAGTAATGTAATGTGTGAAGTCTTACAAATAGTCAAGTTAGCCAAATAAAAGTGACCATCGCAGCCTGCAACATGATTAGGTCGGCAAAAATTCAGTTTGATCTTATAATGTATCCCACGTACTACACCGTGACCGTGTTTCTTACAGCCATTAGCAGGATGAGTAGCAGAATTTGACACCACATTCCACTTTCCTCCTCCACCCAGCTTCTGCTTCCAAACCTCAGTGTCAGCTTCTGCCTGGCTCCGTTGCTTACAGGATTTGCCAGCGTAGCAGATACCCCCCAACTCATCCTGGTGCACACTGCTCAGATTCCGCTCTCCTACAGTCAACTAGAACCAAGTCAACGTAACGACCAGGCCGTAGCATAGCGGTTAGAGCTAATGCTTCTGGAGTTCAAGTTTGTAGGTTCCAATCCCATCTCCTACTCTAGTGCCTTTGAGCAAGATGACTACCCTCAACTTCTGCAGTAAAACCTAGCTAACAGCATAAACGGATAAATCAATGTAGGTAGCTTAACACTGTAAGTCACTTTGAAGAATAGCACAGGCTAAATTAATAAACATAAATGGCAGAAGGACCCCTTATCCCAAGACGTGAACCCGCCTTTTGACTGAGGCTTCACAAAATCTCCATTCCCGAAATCTCAGAACGCACTCTCTCTGAGCTGACTGGACTGATCGGAAAACAAAGCCATGATGCTTTTCAATTTACGTACAGTATATTAAAAACTTTTTTCAGATGCATTCACATAATTCACAAAACACTGTTTAATTCTCAAAAGAACTTAATCATATCACAGTAAATCATCCTTCAGCTAAAAGCTGTCAGACTTCAAAGCACCTCGGTGGAAAAATAAAGGGAAATTCAGCCTTGTGTCAAACCCCGTGCATCTTTGAACCTGTCCAGAGGAAGGGACGGAAAAGGAGGACGGGGCACAGGATGCTGAATGTTACCCTCGGGGTCAAAGTAACTGGTGAGAACAATAGAAAGAAAACACCTACAGCCCCCCGCAGTTGCCAAAGCAGACCACAGCTTCCCGGCCTGCTGGAAATATTATGCCTTTATTTCCACTGTGGCTGTGTGGGAATTGCAAAGTTCAGACAGCAGTGCACCCCATTATCATTCATATTTCAGTGTTTATCTTATGAACTGTGGCTTAATAAGAAATACAGTATTATTACAATACAGGAACTTTATTGTAAACCATGTCTGTTTATGAATTTTCATAAAACAGCACACACCCCAGACTATTCCGCAAACTTTAGCCACTTGTGATGCTATGGAAGTACAAGGACAATAGGGCAGAGAATAGGAAGGATATACGAAGGCCTAAACATTAACATACAAGAGACTCAGCACCGAGAGGGAGAGAAATATTTGTGTCCCAGTTTTGAGCAGGGAGCAGCAATAAGAGCACAACTCACTCACGGATGCATCTGTGGCAATAACACATTTTGAGCAGGACAGCCAACCTGGACCATTAAAATACAACAGTTTGTTTTCATTTTAAACCTGCAGGACTTTCAAATGTGATTAAACAGTGCTAGAAGTGCCAAAACAATGACCTACTGGAGCTGATCCACTTGGTGCTTTGTTCGGGGTTTAATGCCCATAAGTGAATCTCACACCAGAAGGCTGATGAACAGCTGCTAATATCCAATTCAGCCCTTTTAGCATGACAGGGGGGCACAGCAGACCGATGGTGCTCAGACAAAGACAAAGCATGTATCTGTCCTGCAGTTTGTTGTGTGACACCTGAACATAAGTATCTGTTAAAGAGTCTACTAGGACATTTTTATTTAGCCAGCTGAAAACAAAGTCTTTTGACCAGTAGGTTTGTCACTAGGTTGTCTGAAACACACCAATGTCCACACACACCATCAACCATTTAATCAGTAAAAAAGCACAAGGGGACACCACCCTGGCTGGGCACTGATAAAGGACCGAGGCACCGGGGCAAGCACCATGCCACGCGTTCTACTTATCTACTCATCTGCCCTGTTGTCACTTTAATCCGATAGCACACCAACATTGCTGCTTATTCATTTTGCCCATGCTTTTCTCCGGAGACATGCAGCTCAGGGTATGCAAGGGTAAATTTCCCAGACATCTTTAATAACAAACAGAAATATGAATATTTTTCAAGTTTTTTTTATGCCACTTTTTGCTACCACACATTACTCAAGTAGCTGCCTAAAGAGTTGAGCCTGACAAGAAAATAAAGATGCTTTTTACAAAGAAACATCAGTAAAAAAAAAACATTGCTGGGGTGTCCAGTCAAGTAGGACATTGAGAATGAGGTCAGTGATTCATCTACAACTTTAACACCGCTGGATTGTTGGACCATGCAATGTAAAAGTCAGACACGGGACTCAGGTGTGGATGGGCAAGGGGAGCAGTGTACACACAACAAAAATGATAAGATCTCACTTTTGTGTGTAAACGCAAAATAGGGGGATAGGGGTCAGGGGACAGTGTTACAGGGACAATAAGACAGCTCGTGAACAACACAGCAGTTGGCCCAGGAGATGCGGCAGTGCTGGACTAAACTTGCCGGCGTAGCCTGTGATTCAGTTCATTAAAAGGCAGCGTGAAAGAACACAGCAGTCAACGCAGCAACCGGAGGGCAAACAAGCAGTGCATTTACACTGCTGTGCTCTCTGACAGCAACTGGGCTGGCACACACACGCCACTTCGGAGTGTTTATGGCCACGGGGAAAAAACACCCATGTTGAAACGCTAACTTCACCTTAGCTGTACATTATCTGCATTTTAGATAGAAGACCCCAGTTACGCAATGAAGCCTCACATGCCAACACACACTGATCAAGAAGTCAAATGCTGGTTGATAAAGCACTTCTGTATCCAGGAACCTTCACCTTATACACTGAATTTTGGATTAACAGGTTTTAACTGTACAACTCACAATTTAGTTGCGAGGTAAAAAGCGGGGTAAAAAAATACATCTGACATCAATATTAACTACGTAAAATCTCTGCATCATTTAAAACATTCGAGTGAACGTAAAACATTTACGCATTTTAAATAATCTTCTGACTGCAATGTAACAGGGAGCTGTACTTTAATGCTTACAAAAGTTTGAATTTAGTAAATAGGAAAAATGTTACTATTACATAAGTGTCACAATAACTGCCAGGCCCTTGAATGAAGACTTCATGAACACATTCATCAGCATATCAAATTTCTGCCTTCTCATCCCTTACTAACACCACCTAAAAATGTCTGGTGAAGATGTGGGAGACACCCCCCCACCCACCCACCCACACACCCACCCACACACCATAGACTAAAATCTAAAAACAGCAAGGAAGACAAACATGCAAACAACTTTGAGGGCAGAACCAAAATCTGCTAACACAAACATGTGTAGCTAACCTATTTTAAGCTGCTGAAGAGTACAGGTAATATTTAATGGACACAGAGTGTTTTAAAAAATAATGCTAATAATACCTTGATGTAAACCAATACTGACCAGCTAAAATCAATGTCATTGATCATCTGTACCGCAACACTGTAGAGAGCACGCACCACAAACCAGTATCCCCAGAATCAACCATATGGGTGGCCTCCAAGGGCACAAGATCAATGACAAAACACAACCCACCACACCACACTCCGTCCCCACCCCCATGAATGTATTGTGCAGCCTTTCCTTTCACCCAGATTCCCCTGTTTACATGGTAAATGAGGGCAGTGATGGAGGAGGTTTCACTCCAACAGCGCACAGAGTAACAATGCTTATTTCTGCAAGCAGGTGTGTGGACAGAGAGAACAAAATACCAACTAAAGAAGCTAAACTGATCAGTCACAATGACTTATTGTTTAGTTTAACAAAGAGAATCACTAAACACAAGTGACACTAGTTCTCTGGTTAGACATTACATTTATTCTCAGCTTTTATCCCAACTTCCACACCCTAATGGTTAAGCTTATCAGAATACTCGCTACGCTGCACGTCATCTGTATCTGAATAATGCTGACACAAAAATATCAGCTAGATATACTGGTTTGACAACTAGATTTCTGCATTTATCTATAAATGTGTAATGTATGGACTGATCTATTTATATGCAATTTTGACAGCAGACAGGCCTAACAGAAGCGATATGTCTGGCTGTGAGATAACTGCTGACTGTTGTGGAGTTAAAGGTCAGTCCTGATGTGCGGTGTTGGAGAACAGCGATGGACTAAAGTTCACCAATGGCTGTTTAGTGTCCTCCACGCCACGCAGAAAACCCGGTTGCCATGACCCCCGTAAGCAGTGGTGCAGCCGCGAGTTTGCTTAAGGTTGAAGGGAAGGTAGCACTTCGGCTCACCGACATGTCATAGAATGACGCATCTGTGCTACAAACACAACGTCGATACACGCACGCACGCACACCACATACTGTCAGTGTAAATGCATGTCCGCCACAGGAACCATCAACATCCCATCAGTCCACAGCCACATTTGCCACTAGTCTTATGGGGGTTAGTCGATCTCCAGCTACTGAGAGCAGCACCAGAGCAAAGCTGCTTCTCCAGGGTTGGCCAACCTTGCCTAATGGACTCAGGCTGGGAATGGCCAGGTGTTTGCTGAGGGATCTTAGTCACAAACTGCAGGTGCAGCTCCAGGTCCCATGCCCTCCTGCGCTCAGCAGATGTTAAGCTCTTTAGGATCTCCTTCAGTTTTTCTCTCTTACGCATGGTGTCTAATTCTTCAACGGTATGGGCAGCAGACCTGGAACAGTTTGTCAAGTACTGGGGAGCCAGGAAATACTGCCACCAGTGCTCAAGTTAAGAGTTATAGACAACGCAACTACTGGGCAGAGACGTCCCCCCCCACCCCACCCAAAGTGCACACGAATCACATCGTTTTTGTTATATTTCCAGTTACAGTCTGACGATCAAGGAAAGAACACCATGAGTACAAGCAAATATTTTAACGGACCAAACGTCTCAACAAAGTAAACTCATATACAGACTCTGAACTGGAGTTGACTGCCAACATAACCGACAATAATGCGAGGGATTGAAGACGTTTTCTCGTGCAACCGACTCCGAAATCTTTTCAGCTACATCACATTTTGCAGCATATGGGAATCTGGTGAGCATCTCCACCCCGAAAATATTAGCGGCGTGAAGTGAGTCAACGAGCTGGAGGTTAACTTACGATGGTCTCCCGAACGCGCTCGTGGAAGATCTGCTCCCTAACGGATACGTCGTCCGCTTCCATGCTCCGGCAACCATGTCGTGACACGGCTACAAAGTAGCGCGACTGTTCACGCACCTCTTTCGCAACGTTTTGCGTTAAGTTATCCTGTAGGAAAAGCCATAGCGAGCGCCAGGACGTGGAAAACACGCGCTCCCGCGGCGACCAGCACGACTCCCCAGCGAGGGGACAACCCTGAGAAAATATTCAAAAAAGCAGCCAGCAGAGCCAGACACAAGAGGGGGCGGGGCGAGGGCGGGGTTTGTCGCGGCCGTGGCTGCTGCGGTGCGCAATGTAGGAAGAGCCGCTTTGTGACGTTGGCAAACGTGGGTGTGGCCCAATAAGAAAACGGGCGTGTCTTTGCATATTAGCATGAAATTGAATATGAAGCTCGGTCCTGATTGGCTGAAGATTCGTCCAAAAATGATTGACATGACGTCTCGTACTGTCTGTAAGGGGACCGAAATTTTAGCGATACTTTTACATCGGGGGTTTAGACGTATTGTAGTATAGTAAATTTAGCAAAACTTTCAGAAATTTGAATGACAACATATTAGACATTTATAAACTTACTGATAATCGTTTAGTACAGCAGAAATGTTAAACTAGAAATATACTGAATTTATATCAGTCCTCAACCTATTTAAATGCATTAGTGTTGAATTTCCATTAGTTGTACATTACAATTGTTTGCAGGATGGGTCGCTTGTGACCAGCGGCAGAGATTTTATCAAACTGAGGGAGGGAAAGATGACCGATGAGGATGTGGCTTTTATATGTAACAATTGAAAAGTGATTATTTTAAGTATCTTTTAAATCAATTTGAACTTTTAGCAAGAGACATCATAGTGGCTAATGTGATCTTTTATGCTGTGATGTGTTGAGGAAAACATTAGTTCTGATGAGAGGCACAGACTCAACAAACCAAAAAATAAAAAATAAATAAATATCAAGAAAGTGAATCCTGTATTGGCTCATGCAGAGCACTACTTTGGTGGCAAAGGCCAGAATGAAGAGAAAGCTACAGTCATTCATGGACAATAAATCACCTCCCCTCAATGAAGTGATCACTATGAGCTCTTTTAGCCACCATATTATTCATCTTAGGTCCACTAAGAAGCATTACAGGAAGTTCTTCTTCCAACAGCCACTTACATCCATAATGCCACGCAAAGACCCCACAACTAGTCTGCACCCAAGTTACCTGGCACTGCTCAGGTCAAAAAGAGTAGCAGTGGAGGGGTAAAAAGTAATAACACATTATGCTGCATAATCACCAAAGTGTTTTATCAACGAACTGGTTGCCTTCAGTACATAAGTATACACTGATCTGCCACAACATTAAAACCACTGAGAAGTGAAGTGAATAACATTCTTCTCATTACAGTGGCACCTGTCAAGGGGTGGTGGGGGGTGTATTAGACAGCAAGCGAAGAGTCAGTTCTTAAAGTTGATGTGTTGGAAGCGGGAAAACTGGGCAAGCGTAAGGATCTGAGCAACTTTGACAAGGGCCAAATTGCCAAATTGATGGCTAGATGACCGGGTCAGAGCATCTCCAAAACGGTAGATCTTGTGGGGTGTTCCCGGTATGCAGCGGTTAGTACCCACCAAAAGTGATCCAAGGAAGGGCAACCGGTGGACTGGCAACAGGGTCATGGGCACCCAAGGTTCACCGATGCATGTGGAGAGCGAAGGCTAACCTGTTTGATCCGATCCCACACAAGAGGTACAGTAGCACTAATTGTTGAAAAGCTTAATGCTTAATGATAGAAAGGTGTCAGAACACAGTGCATCACAGCTTGCTGCATATGGGGCTCCGTTGCTGCAGACCAACCGGTCAGAGTGTCCATGCTGTCCACTGCCGAAAGCACCTACAACGGGCACGTGATCATCAGAACTGGACCATGGAACAATGGAAGGAGGTGGCCTGGTCTGACGAATCACGTTTTCTTTTATGTTATGTGGATGGCCAGGTGCGTGTGCATCATTTGCCTGGAGAAGAGATGGCAGCAGGATGCACTTTGGGAAAAAGGCAAGCCGACAGAGGCAGTGTGATGCTCTGGGCAATGTTCTGCTGGGAACCCTTCGGTCTTGACATTCACGTGGGTGTTACTTTGACATGTACCACCTACCTAAACATTGTTGCCGACCACGTACACCCCTTTATGTTAACGGTATTCCCTGATGGCAGTGGCCCTGCCACACCGAAAAATGGTTCAGGAATTGTTTGTGGAACATGATAGAGAGTTAGGGTGTCTCAATCCGATCGAGTATCTGTGGGATGTCCTGGAAAAATAAGATACCCCAACTTACACGATCTGCTGCTAATGTTTTGGTGCGAGATATCACAGGACACCTTCAGAGGTGTTGTGGAGTCCATGCCTCAACTGGTCAGAGCAGTTTTGGTGGCATGAAGGGGACCTACACGATGTTAGACAGGTGGTTTTAATGTTGTGGCTGATCGGTGTAGTTAGGGCTGTCACACAGGCAGATGCCACAGCTGGTCCTAGTCCAGCAGCAAGGAGGAATGCAAAATACATCATCAAACTGTATTACTCTTTTTAACTGACTTGCACACACTAATAAATTATATTTAACATTTTTACCTTTCAAGTTGTTGAATTTCGTACATCTGTCTCGAGCACGTATGGAGAGTGAAGACAGTAATAACATGTATCACAAAACTTACCTAAGAATTGCAATATGTCTGAGTGAAAAAGTACATCACCTTGTTGAGCATAAGGCAGCCATGCTCGTGTGAGAAAATCCATCAGCATCCTTCCCTTACAACCGCCAATGTCCTCAGGGGGCGAGACCTGGGCTAACTGGATGGGAGAAAAAAACAAACAAACAAACAAACTTTCATCCTGCGGAGATGGTGGTCAAGCTGCCCAAAACCCTGCATGTTAGGCTGCACAGGCTACCCAAATAAAATAAAACCTACAAGGAAACAGAGCTTCCCCTACAAATCTCCTGGATTAGGTTCAGTTCTGCCCCCAGTTAAAACCTCTGGCACTCCACTTCGATCTTAGCCAAAAGGCTGATCTTAATGTCCCTCTCTCCATCTTCACCAAGTAGGATTTTGGAGTAAAAGCTGGTCTTACTACTTCCTACTTGAGAAGAGGATGGGAAGCACGGTGGCGACAGTAATTCTGAGGCTGGCGCTCTCACCTTTCCACATTCTTTTCTGCAGAACTCTTGAAGGTTAGGCCACTTGAGGGTCAACTGTCCTGGGGTCTGGGGTAAAGGAGCTTGCAAGCACCCCCCACCCCCATCAGCAGCCGGGAGGGAGAGAAGCCCTGCTCCACAGCTGTAGGTCTGTAAACCAAAAAAAAGCTCTGTCTTTAGTCTTTCTTCTTTGCCTACAGTCCTCTGAGGTTAGGAACGCACCTTCTGCCTCCTCGTTCACTTGAGGATAGGGTGGACTGCTGGACCAACTAGTAGGACCATGGCGTGGAGCAGTGACACAACCTCGTATTCCTCCGGTTTCAATCCCGATGCAGGCGAAGGGCTCAACGCGTCTGACACGCCGCCGTGTTGGAGAAGCTCAGGGGTTCAAGATGCGTGATCTGCACCGCAACTGCCATTGTCGCTTACGTCCCTGCGTAGAAAGGTGAACCCGCAAACTAGGGCGCAGTGCAGGTGTTTCTAGAGTCGAATTTCCCGCGCGATTCTCAAGTCTTCCTAGTTCCGTCTTCCGGAACTGTAGTAACGGCTAACTTTCCTGTTACAGCAAAAAACGAAATGGCAACACGTGGCGCTACTCATATTTTAGCCAGATGACCACTTCTGACTTCATGTACAAACACAGACCGCAACTTGTCAATATTCGAATAAGTCGCCGTCTACCGAGTTATTAGCCACCGCCCCCCAATGGAACTCTGGGTACTGTAGTCCCTACAGGTACAATGACCAGTCTTATTTATCTGTTAATCATTGCATTACACTTATAAGTAAATATTTGCGAAATGCTGGGTCACTGACGCGGTGCAGCATCGACGGCGACACTGCAACGAAATCGTAGGCAAAAGTACAGCAGAGAAGGAAGGTTTGCTTTACACCCTGAACACTGATAAATAAAAGCCGCTGTTTGAGTCAGAGCAGAACTCCCTTCCTGTCTTAGGGGGTTGGATACGGAGGGGTTGCAACTTCCCCCTATAATAAAACTGACTGGTCCTATCATTTATTTATTTATTTATTTATTTATTTATTTTGGACTTTTTAAAATTGAGATTACAGCTAAATTGACTCGAGTTGTTGGTGTTGTGTCCTATAAGATGAACATTTCACTTAAAGCTGACGGACCAGCGATTATTTAAGTCGCCGAGCATATTTTGCAAGGATTTGGTCATTGCTCCTCAGTTTTAAGGGAATAAAGGCTGGCAGAGATTAAAACACATTCAGTGACAAAGGTGCTGAAGCGGAAAGTGGCAAAAAAAAAGCTGAAATATATAACTCTAGTAATGTTTAAAACATGTTTATATTCGTATTATAAGTGTTCAGCTGTTTTTGAATCGCCCTGTGCGTCTGCGCGAATACAATAAAAAGCCTATAGCACAATTTGATTTTTGTTCAACTGTAGCTTCTGGAAGGAAAAAAAATGTTAGTATTGCTCTGGAAAACGATCCCCCCCCCCCCCTTAGATAAACACATACATCGTGGCCCCAGCTTATTAACCATTATTTTGCTATATAAGTAAACGCGTCGCAGGCTATGAATATTAATATTAGATTTAAATGAGCAGTGGATCCCTTGCGAGCGCCGCCATGTGTCGGTCCCGGACCCGGTCTAGGTCCCTGTCTAGTTCCAAAGTCCAAAGGAAATAGCTGCCAACCGTAAGGACACATGTTGCAGAATTGCAGGTATCTTTTAAAAAATACTTTTATTCATGTTTATCTGTTTGTTCTGCCTTATACGACAGTAAATGGTGTTTTTATGAATCGATATTTTCCATCGCGTTTAGCAACATTGGCCATAATGTCGTTACGTTTCAGAGTTGCGTGCGACAACTTAAACAGTAACATGAGCAGGTAAACCCGACGATTTAACTGATGTTTTAATTCAGTTTATGTGGCTGAATGTAATCTGAAAACACACATGTATTTCAGCAGGCTGGGGCACACCTGTAATCCGAGGGTAAGGATAAACAGAATCCTTGGGTTGTTGTTCAGTTATATTCATTGATCGATAAGTTGAGCAAAGGCCACACTTTAGTGACAGCTAATAGTAAAATAAAGGCACAATATGATATATACGTTTTTTCTTATACCTTTCCGAACACACAGCCTGAACCCAACTGTATACACTTTTACTTTAACTTGTCCATCAGAATTTTTACATTTATTTTAATAATTGTTTTGCATGATATTAAATATGAAATTGTGAACACTGTAACGGTTGTTCGTTTAAATGCCATGAAGGATCTTTGTGTACATTTTATTTCAAAACATAATGTAGTTATATTATAATGTTCTACAGTACAAACCTCAATTCCAAAAAAGTTGGGACAGTACGTGAAATGCAAATAAAAAGAGAAATCATTGATTTGTGAATCCGCTTTGACCTGTATTTAAAGGGAAACAGTACGACGACAAGATATTTAATGTTTTACGGATCAATTTAATTGTTTTTTTTTTCCATTGGTCTCTCATTGACAGCGTGTGGCGCATTATGAAGCGCAGGATATGACAACGAAGCCCTGTACAGTTCCACAGTTGAACATTTGCATTACAGAAGTATGGGAAAAATCCCGCTCTCAAAACTGGATCAGTCGGTGTCTTCAGTCCCCAAATGAATATTAAGGGTTGTGAAAAGGAAAGGTGATGTAACACAGTGGCAAACATGCTTCTGTCCCATCTTTTTGGAAAGTGTTGCAGGAAATAAATTTGGAATGAGGGCATATATACAAAAAAACTATAAAATTCACAAAGTAAAATATCAATTATTGCGTTTTTGTACGGTTTTCGATTCATTACAGTTCAAAGAGCATCTACAGACCACTGCTTTCTGTTTTTATTAGCATTTCACATACTGTCCCAGCTTTGTTAGAACTGAGATTTATAATAACATGACACTTTTTTCTTTGGCTCAGCCTGATATTGGAATGGATAATTAATAATCTGCTTTAATTCAGCTGCAGGTCAAGGAAAACCTCACAGCAGAGGATGACCGAGAACATGTAAAGACTACGCTTTCACCACTCTTCTCGCATGGCCAAAGGACTGATCATAACTTATGTACTGTGGGCCATAGGGGGTCCACTGGGCCTTCATCACATATATTTGGGTCGAGATAGCCATGCTTTGCTATGG
The DNA here is from genome assembly GCA_018136845.1 of Heterotis niloticus. Taxonomy (NCBI): domain Eukaryota; kingdom Metazoa; phylum Chordata; class Actinopteri; order Osteoglossiformes; family Osteoglossidae; genus Heterotis; species Heterotis niloticus. Next base: position 2,700,912 of record CM030898.1, read on the forward strand.
CTCATCACTTTGGGTGGCTTTGGAGTGGGTTGGGCCCGGGAACTCTTCCGCCTCCCAGCTTATGTGGACCAGGCAAATAAAGAGGCTTCTAGAAAGAGGCAACATACAGACAGACCATCAGTGAGCCTGGTTCGATTTGCTGGCCAGGTCTCTGTGGGAATCTACTTTGGTGTGGTTTCCCTGGTTTGCCTGAACTCTCTCAGCTTCTTCTATCTCTTGGTGTTACCACTGTGTGTCGGTGCAGGGGTGCACTTGGTGGCTTGTGTCGGCCAGCAGACATCAGATCTACAGAAGATCCTCACTGCTTGTGTTATCACCTCGCCCATCTTTTATGGAAGTAGATTTTCTCCACTGCCCATTAGCCTAGCAGCCAGTGTCACGGCTGTCAAGCACCGCAGGTTCAAGCAGCCTTGGTCAACCACCCCCAAGCCACTTGGTAAGACTTGAGTAACTCCGTGTCCAAATGTAAGCGATAAAGTTTACAAATATCAGCCGGACAATTGCTTTACTTAGGATTTATTCATATTTGTCTTTTTTCATTTTTCATTTGTCTGCCTCCGTTGCTTTCTTCGTTGTCTCTGGAATTGTGCAAGTTATGTACTAAGTTGATAGTTCTTTTCTCTTGCATTTCCCAAGGTTCTCGCCTGTACCTATTGGGACTGGGCTGGCTGGCTTTCGCCGCCCCTCTGGGATACTGCATTTTCCACAACACCACTACCACCATTTTCTACCTGTCAGACTGTGTGTCGGCAGTATTGGATGCATTGTGGTTCTTCCCCTGGCTCCAGGAGCTGCTTGAGTACCTTCTGCTGCTGCCCTACAGGATCTTGTGTGTCCTGACTGGAGCTGGGCATCCGGAGGAAAGTTGGAAGAAGGTGCTGAAGATCCTACTTGAGGAGTACAGCCAAAGAGAGAAAGAGGCACTGCAAGTGAGTTTGAATGTTTGGGACAATATGAGTGAAGAATGTGAACACTGGTGCACTGTGTATGGATATCTTTGATCTGAAGGGTGTGCATGTCCATCTCTGGCTTGGTGTCACATGACACAAAGACATAGCACCACTTGTATGGAAAATCTACATACAGCCGTATGAAAAAGAAAGTACACCCTTTTCATTTGAATGGTTTTACATATCAAGACCTAAATAACAATTGTCTGATCCTCACTAACTTCTGTAGTTAGTGAAATCATGCCTCAGATAAGAAACATAAGTTTTCATGTTGTCATTATTTATTCAAAAGTAAGTCAAGTGCTCTTGATCAAATATACTTGGAGGACTGGTCATCAGGAAGCGTGAGCATCTCTGTAAAAGCACAGTTTTAGGCAGTTTGGTGGTCTGGAGCATTCGGGTGTGTGCTGACACCATGGCAAAGAGAAAAGACATAAGCCATTAACTCAAGAGAAGTGACTGTTTCTGCTCATCAATCTGGGAAGGGATATAAGGCTATTTCCAAACAAATTGAAATCCATCATTCTAAAGTGAGAAGGATTTTTTTTAACAAATGGAGAACATTCAAGAGAGTTGACAGTCTTCCCAGGAGTGGGTGACCCAGCAAATCAACCCAGTGGTTAAACTGTTCAGTGCACAGAGAAATTGCAAAGAACCCCATGAGGTACATCCTGAGATCTGTAGGCTGGTTCAACATTAAAGGTCGTAACTCTAGGATCATGAAAAGACTGAACTAGTGGCTTTTATAGAAGAGTAGCCAGGAGAAAGTCCCTTTCTCCAAAGAGAACATGGCAGCATGACTTAGGTCTGCCAAGTTGCATTTGAACAAACTACAAGGTTTCTGGTACAGTTCATTGGACAGACAAGACCAAGGCGGAGATGATTGGTCATAATGCACATGGCTTTGTCTGGCAGAAACTAAACAACACATCGGTGCAAACAGCTCATGCTGGCCAACAACAAGTGCTGAAGAAGTGATGATTTGGGCTTCTTCTGCAGACGCAGGACTCGGGCACCTCTACCGGTGTTAAATTATAATACATCTTCCAGATAATCTGTGGTTCAGTGAAACTGGCAGATGTTCTTTGTGTATCTTTTTGTCATCTCTGAAATCACCTTGTGCTTCAGGTTTTGTCCGTGAGTGGGGAGGCCTCTCTGGAGGAAATAACCCGCAGTTACAGGGAGCTGGTGAAGTTGTGGCACCCCGACCACAACCCCAACCAGATGATGGAGTCCCAGCAGAAGTTCATTCGGATCCAAGATGCTTATGAGACATTACTGCAAAGGCACAAGAAGGCCCCCAAATCATAAGTTTTTATAAAAAGACAACATTTCAAAGTGCACTAATAAGATTTTTTTGTAGACAGACAGAAAACGCTCATGCAATAGTTATTCTTCATTTGCAAGTTATACGTCACCTTACTTGTAATGAAAACAATGTAGAAAGATTGTTGCCTCAACATTTTTTATCCCTATTGAAAGGGAAATCACAAAGTTCTGTTAAAAGGTTAGTGTTAGGGTTATTAAGAATATATTTTACAGCATGTGAAAAAAAGCAAAAACTAATTTAACTTTGATTTTGTAATTCTTTAAGATGATATACGTGTAAAAACAATTTGGTGGAAAAGTCTTAATGCAAATGTTTTTCTGAGAATAGAATAACAATTTGAAACTTTAAAAATCTTGTAATTAAGTTTCCATCTTATAAATATCTAAAGCTCAGTTTTTGTTTGTTCTTTGTGCACAGCTTTGTTTTTCAAGCCACAGACTTGACATTTGGGCACAGCAGTCAAAGAGTCAAAGAGTCAAAAGAGTTTATTTGTCAAGCACATGGTTGTGTACCATGTGTTGAAATGTGCACCGATCTGAACCAGGATGACTGTGCGAACAATCTATAATGGAAAATGAAGCAAACACATATCCAAACACTAAGAAGAATAGAGACAGAAACAAGCAGTAAATAGATAAATAAGTAAGTAAATAAGTAAATAAATAAATAAATAAATAGGCAAAATGGTACGGAACAGTTAAGGTGCCCTGGAAGGGCAGTGACAGTGGGGGGGGGGGGGGGGGGGTTGGAGCGGAGTGGTCAGAGATTACGTGAGGGTAGTCATGTCATGTCCGGGTTCAGAAGTCTTATGGCCTGTGGGTAGAAGCTCCTCCTTAGCCTCTCCGTTCTGGCCATAATGCTTCTGTAGCGTTTGCCTGATTTCATCAAGATGAATAGATGGTTGCTGGGATGAGACAGGTCACCGACGATCCTACTCGCTCTGGTCCTGCATCTCCTGGTATAGATGTCATGTAGGGACGGTAGATCAGATCTGGTGCAGCGTTTCGCTGCCCGGATCACTCTCTGCAGTGCCTTGATGTCCCGAGCACAGCTGTTCCCAAACCAGGAGATGATGTTCTGAGTCAGAACAGTTTGTACAGTACCAGAGTAAAAGGTCTTAAGGATAGCTGGAGAGACCTGTAGCTTCCTCAGCTGCCGGAGGTGGTAGAGCCGCTGCTTTGCTCTACTGGCTTGAGCTCGGATGTGTACAGTCCATGTCAAGTCCTCAGTGACATGAACGCCCAGGTATTTGTAACTGCTCACCCTCTCCACTGCAGTCCCGTTGATTTTAAGGGGGGTGTAGGACCGCTGCTGGCGCCTACCAAAGTCCACCACCATCTCTTTCGTTTTGCCGACATTCAGTTGGAGGCAGTTCTCCTGGCACCATGATGCCAAGTTTTCCACCTCCTCTAAGTATGCTGTCTCATCGTTGTTGGAGATGAGGCCCAGCACCACCGTGTCGTCAGCAAATTTGATGATGGAGTTGGAGGCGTGCGTGGCCACACAGTCGTGAGTGTAGAGGGCATAGAGCAGAGGGCTAAGTACACAACCTTGCGGAGCTCCTGTGTTGAGTGTGATGATGCCTGAGGTGCAACTACCCACTCTCACCACCTGTGGTCTGCCAGTACTTCTCACCCAAGTGAAGTTTTTGCATAGTACGGTTCATTAAACAACTAAAAGGACCATTCGTATCTTGAAAAGTTCTGTTTCAGTCTTTGAAATAAGGCTGGGAAACACGTACGTAGTTGCATCCCACACAGGGTGTAGAGTATGTGACCGACTGGTGTGACAATGCTTTTCTAAATTAAACAATTTAACCACAGAACGAGAGCAGTAACATAGAATAGCCAGTTAAACTCAACTAGTGGTAAAATGTTAAAAATATATACAAGTAAAAATAAAAGGATAAAAACACCTCCAATGACTGTATTTATTACTCTAAATCTTGTAGAATTTGCAACAGCTTGTCTTGATCTTATTAGTACAAGACTTTATAGTTTCTATGTACTGAGGAATTTGTAAGCAAATTTGGACCTATGTATATATTTAGCTATGCTGATAATAAAGCGGATAATATGTTTCTTTGTGTTTCTGTCAAAATATAAGAATCCAGATAGCACATATTCATTGAATACATCAAAATTCCCTTGCAATTTATCAGTAATGAACTTCTAGACGTCTTACTATAATTCTTCAGTGTAATGACAGCACCAGAAAACATGGGGCACCATCTCTGGCAGAATTATACAAAAAGAACCATTTACATGGCCACCTTTTTTGAATTTGGAGAGAAAATGTTTGGCAGTGTAAAATTTACATATCATTTTGAGATTTCCTTAGCCTTATTTGTCAAAAGGAATTTCTGAGGTTGTAGTCCAACTTTCTCCCAATAAACATATTGCAATAGACAGTGATAGAAGATAAGGAGAGAACCTTGGACAGGAAACAGGAACGGAATGTACGCAAGAGACAGGCAGAAAGTCGAACGACCAGACCTCAACATCAAATCAGACGCTGCGGACGCGGGTAGCCTTGCCTGACTCTGAACTGGATCCATAACATACCTCTTATGCTACAATGAGAAAAAAAAATACAATTCCTGGCTATTAACATTGTACACAGTGCCCAGGAGGGGTGGGCTTCCGCTGGCACATGGACCCCCAGACGTTTATTTTTCTCCTGTTCTCTAGCCAGATGTCAATGGTACATGAGAACCGTACATGAGTACTACCCTTTACTGTCTGTATCCTTTACATGTCAGATCAGCGCTCTGTGTCACTGCAGTGAGAAGAGCACTATATAAAAATAAAATTGAATTGAACCTGACTTTGGAACAGAGTACAAATAGGTCTGTTATAACTGCGGAAAGAATGTAAGAAAGGGACTCTTCCACAAGGAGTCTTTCTGCCAGACTTGCAGTAGAGATTGTAGCTACATGGGTCCAACGAAATAATGGCCACGCTTCATACAGATGTTTTTGAAGATTTATTGGTTTTTATCTCTCTCTCTTTCTTTAAAAATACACCATGAAAAGTAAAAGAAAATAAACAACATAAAAGTTTAAGCATGCATATCCCAGTATCTCCTGCTAGTTCCTGCCAAAACACAGTCTCAAACACATTTGTACAACAGTGCTGAAATAAAATAAATAATTGAAAATGCGTTCCACCGTTCATGTAAAGGCATATAAAATTACACTCAATATAAAAATAAAGACAATTACCGCATGAGCCTCTTGGACCACATGCAGAATAAGGCGATTTTAGAGGAGAATAATCAGAAATTATGTGCGTTTTTACTCAAAAATATAAAAAAAGCAACAGGTCAATGGTTTTAAGAGTTATCTAAATGCACCGAAGAGGCAACATAGTGTAAGTGAACCTGAAGATGCCTTATAAAACAAAAATAATTTCTAGAATCTGTACAAAGTCACGTGACAAACACTGGGTACTGCACACGTTAGTGATTTAAGTGTAGTTGTTTGGTGATGTACTGTATATTCTATTGATATTGATTCTGGATGAGTACTAATATTGTATCGGGCTTATCAATACACAGGTCAGGGCTCAACAAAAGCTAATGCTGCTTTTTTATATAAACTCTTCCGTAAAGAGGTTTCCTTTGATATTATGTACTTTTTCTGTTCACGTTTTATGCAATTCAGAAGAGATCAGGGCTGGTTTTCACAATGCTTAGGGCAAAATGAGAGGGTATTTTATAATAACGTTCATATCAAAGTTGGGGCTTTTTATAACTATCATATTGGTGTGTCAGTTGAGGAAGACACCAAACATTTTTGAAGTGAGTGTAAAATTTGCATTTTTAAAGGGTCAGAGTAACTTGTGTAATTTTTGTAACAAAAGACATTGATATATAGACATACAACCATCACATGAACAAAAACAAGAGAAGAAGTGCTTTAACTTAAGGTTATTTTTAAGTCCCGAGGCAAAATTAGCAAGAAGCTTGTGTGAAAGTTATTCTAAAAAGTCAGATGGCACCGGGTGTCTCCATGCTTTTGGGAGTTGGTTGTCACACATCATCATTTGAATATACTGTATCAACTATTAAGTTATAGTTATTGAGCTTCCTTGCAAGATATCAATTATTTTTAGTGCCAGGAAAATTTTGAGAAACTTTAAAAGATTAATGGTCTAAGCCAGTATTACAAGTGTGAAACACTTTCATGTGCAACACACACACACACATACATACATACACACAGTTAACTTCATACTAACCCTTTGAGTTTTAATAAAAGCCATAATAGTTTCAGGGCTTCCTTTTTCATTTTGCTTCTCATTGGCCTGCCATAGATGACGGAAACACTGTTTATTGGTTAATAGTAATTCTAAGTTTTAAGTTAAAAATATCATGCTTAAAAACTAGAAACATTGCCAAAACATTTTAAAACTTATCCGGTGTCTCCAACATAAAAACAAACGAGTTTGTTTAAAAATTCCTTTTCTTTTTTCCCCTGAAAACCCATTTAAAATGTAAAGAGAACCATGCCCTTGAGACAAACCTTGGCCTCCCCGAAACATAAAAATTAACATTTTTATACTGTATTTTGGAAGAAAAAATACCACTTCGGGTGTAGAGAGAATCACACTTGACCTGACCCAAACTGATCATTTGGCTTTGCCTCAGTGGTTTACGCTACCCCCCAAGGTTTGATCATTTCTTTTCTTTAAGGTACCTTCGTAAAAACCTTAAGGTCACGATGATTTGTAGTCGTAAACACAAATATGCTGTATAGTTATAATAAAAAAAAAAATTTCACTCCACTATTTATAAATACCTTTAACATAGTACAAACATTGATTTAAAGCTTAACTTAAAAATTGCTCTCACAGTATTGTTTCAGGATAAACGACCAAAGAACTGGCACTTCTAAAAACTCCGTGAATCGTTTATGCGACGCCGTTTTCCACACAAGAAAAGCAAGGTCAATAAATATTGCATCGCGCAACCTGCTTCCGAATGAGAAAAACGTAACTTTGTTGCGCGGGGCATTTCTAGCGACACGAAGCGTCGTGTGTCAATGAACAAGAGTGAAAGCGGCGATCTAACAGCACGAAGTGTGAAAGTTTGCCTGGACAGGAATTCAACTTTAAACCGAACTCAGCTAAAACAAAAGCGCTGCGCTGCGCTGCGCTCCCTTCCCTGCGCCGGCGCGCACATCGATGCTTTCGGCGCTCGGTCCCCGATCGGCGCGCGCGGAGTTGGATTGCTGAGCCTGGGTCCCCGTGCGGGACCGGAAGTCGTTCGGGGGTGCAGGTAAAAGGTCCCAGAGATGCTGCCTCCGCCGGAGAAAAGGAGTTGACAGCCACTCGAGTATTTATTTATTTGCTTTCTCCCCCCCATTCTTTTCTTAAAGCAGTGCCTACTGCAGGTGCGCAGCGGGCAATGCGTGGCCATGTTTTAAAACGCGACGGGACTGCTGCGAGCTTTAGCTGCGGCGAGACGACGCTAGCCGTGTCGAGGTGGGTGTCATAGCAACGGCGCGGGCGAAAACAGTCCGACAGCGCAGGGCGAAGCGGCGCTTGGGTGTGGAGTCCAGTGGCGTTGCGGGGAGGGAGTGCGGGAATCCCGGCTGCGTGGGCTGGCGAGGTGCTTTCCTCACGCCCGCGTGAAAATGCCCCTTTCCTCTCGCCGTGACTTATTCGGCAGCGACGCGTGTGACGCCACGAAGCTGAAGCTCCGCGACCTGTCGGCAGACACACGTGTGCAGCTCGCCATACTTCATACATGTTCGTGCGCCGTTTATTGTCAAGGGTTGAAATGGGGAGGAAAAATAAGTGCTGGTACTCCCCGTATCGGCGTTTTGGTGAACGTATCAGTCAACGTCAGCAAGCTGTTAGGAATTCAACGTTGTGTTCCTGCAGTAAATTAAAGATACTAGGTGACATTGCTGTTCGTAATGTATACTTCTTTGATATCAGGGACACAAACTTGGAAGAAACAGTAGGAAAGCGGCGAAGAGCCGACTTGCGGCGTAACTTAGTGCACCCTGGGTAATGAAGGGTGGCTGTGAGGGCCGTGAGATACAGCAGCGTTTTGCTTCTAAGCAGCTCGAGCTGGGAATCTGGCTGTACGGGGGATAGAAAACGGCACCAGATGCATATGGAAGATCCGGGTACTCTGGATCTTGGTCCTCCAGCGAGTACTCCTGAGGACGAGCCCCAAGCCGGCATAACTTTATACGCACCCGACTACCATGTCCCACTTGTTGGTCATCTTGTCGGTCATCTTATTTGAAGCTTTCGGGTGTATTACGAACATTGTCAGCCTTCCCAAAACCAGGAATCGCCATGTTTTACTTGACATGCCTACGTTCTGATGTAGCAGTCTGTACAGTGGCTAGAGTAGAAGACTCGGTCACTCATGTCTGTTCACCTGGGGAACAGCATCGCTAACACAGCATGACAGCGATATGTTTATAAAACAGTGTATCGCGTTGTGTCTGAAATGAGCATTTTTAATACTTACAGTTCTATGTTTCTCCATATTACTTTTTGTGATTTGATTGATTTCTGACTCATCAGACCACATGAATTCTTGGAAACTGCAGTGATCCAGGATCATTTTCAGGGCTTTTCTAAACTTTCATTGAGAAGAGTCAGGAGGAAGGACCAGGAGCTTAAAATGGGAAGCAGAAATAAGGAGACACAGAACAGGGGAAGAAAAGTTACACCTTAAAGGAATGGTAGGGATTTTTTTTAAAGACACGGTCTAAGTGTACCATAAGATGGCATGTGAGATTAGAATTTGAAAGCGCTTCATTTAGTGTCCTCCTGTCATGTTTTTGTCCTGTAGTCTGATGGTGGGAAAATGAACCTCGAAGACTGCAATGGCTGTTCTTCCTACATGTCAGGTAAGACAACTGTGTTGATGAAATATTTTTCTGCAGTGTAATATTTGGACTGTAACATATAGGGACTGTTTGTTCAGTTACTTATATGGCATGTAACTACAGCTCAGACTAAACGCAGTATATTCAACTAGTTCAGTGCAATCATGACCATGGTTCTCTCTCTCTCTCTGTGTGCATGACCATGGTTCTCTCTCTCTGTGTGTGTGTGTGTGTGTGTGTGTGTGTGTGTGTGTGTGTGTGTGTGTGTGTGTGTGTGTGTTTAGGCAGTGGAGACTCTTCAACAGAGAGGGAGGTCTCAGGGGGATTTGAGGGGCCCATGGCCAGCACTCCTAATAGCCACCATTCATCCCCCAGTCGTACCCATAGTGGTCAGTATATACAAGCTGTATGTTTTATTATATGGATGTTCACTAATAATTTTATACCCATACTGGGTATATGTAGAGTCTTTGCAGTTATTAAATGTGGTTCAAATTAAAAGTACTGTATTGCTGGTAGACCTCCTTTGGGTTGAAGGGAATGACTGTCTCTCCAGGCAACTCTGTCAAGGTGGAGCTGTTCAATGACAATGAGCTGAGCTGCCCAACGCAGACAGAGGACAGAGGGCAGCAGTCCGGTGAGGGATGGAGGGATAAGAAAGTGGACCACATGGAGGAAGGGGGCCTGGAGCTGGGATGTGGGGCCAGCAGAGCTGCGGGGGGTGGTTACAGCAACTCAGCTAATCCAGAGCCCACCTCCCCGGGAACAGTTCGGCTGCCAAACGGGAAACTGAAATGTGACATATGTGGGATGGTCTGCATTGGACCCAATGTGCTGATGGTACACAAGCGCAGCCACACCGGTGAGTAAATGTGGAATACCTTGATAGAACGTTCCATTTAATGTGATTTTTAATGAAAAGCTGTGAAATTTCACTTACTTTAGGTAAGAAACCTCAATAATAATTATGGATTTGTGATGTGAGGATTCTGTGCCAATGTCGACATCCGATCATTTCTTTGTATCTATGGGCTGATGCTAAAACCAATATGGAAATTTATAAAATATAGACAAAATGGGAGTATCTGCCTTGATGAGAATTAAACACAAACGTAACATTTATTTGTGTAACACTTCAGTTTTGCAAACTATATATTATCATTAAAATAAATGGCATCTGCTGAACTACATTTGGCTGGCTACCTCATCTTTAAATAGGAAAACTGTTTTGCAGGCTGTAGCCTTAAATTCTGCATAATACTTTTTACTTTGTTTTTGATGGAAAAAGATCTAACAAAATAAGGAACATTGAAAAACACTACAATTAAATTAAACTATTTTTAGTTGATACCAATATAGATCTTGAAAATGGTTGTTTCATTTATTGAGTGTGTCTTTTATATGTGTATGGACAAATCTAATGTTAATATTTCATATAGTTAGACCAATATGGAATTAATGAAGTTTTGCAGCCTTGATCAAAAGTGGAAAAAGTGTTGTTCTATACTGTAATAGTTGGAAGTCTGTCTTCTATCACATTAACACTAAGTATAGAGCTGCTACGACATTTTAAAATAGTGGAAATCTGCGCACCATGATGTGTTTAGGCTTAATATTTAACTACATAAGATATAACTGATAATTTCCACCCTTGTCATTTTGTTGAAATCCACTATATTATCAGGAAACTTTCCCAAAGTTTGTAAGTGCTTAACATGGCAAGTTCCTGAATTTGTTGCATATAAAAATTCCAAAACAGTATCTGGAAAGTTTTTCTGAGGTTTAGGTAAGTTTCCAAAAGCCTTTAAAATTTTCCATGAAGGTAAAGAAGAAGAATTGCACAATATGTAGATAAAGGGAGACGAGCGTAAGAAATGGGAATTACCTGGAAGGAGTTAGAAAATAGGATGTTGAAAAATAACTGTGTAAATATCAGGCTGTGTCATTGGTCACTTCCGTGTACTTCTAGTTAGGATCTTTATCCAATACCAAAGCAATGGAAGCTGTAGATTTCGAGCATTATGTGCATTTAATAGCTTTCACCGTACGTTTATATGTGACTCGCTTGGCTAAAAGGGCTATACTGAATCAGTAAGGCATGTAATAACTTTCAGCACGGTGTATATCTGTTAAAAGGTGTTCCTGTGTTGCACTGTGACTCTGAAGTGTATGTTTGTGGCTCTGCATGTTGCTAGGGGAGCGGCCTTTCCATTGCAGTCAGTGTGGTGCCTCCTTCACCCAGAAGGGCAACCTGCTGCGTCACATCAAGTTGCACTCTGGAGAAAAGCCCTTCAAGTGCCCCTTCTGCAGTTATGCCTGCCGCCGACGCGATGCACTCATGGGGCATCTCCGCACGCACTCCAGTAAGGTTATCTGTATGCTTCTTGGGGGGGCCACCCTGTTGTAAAACAGAACGCATTATGCAAGCATAGATTAGCAAGCTAAAGATGGGAGACGTACATGGTGGAGTATGCACATAGAACTCTCTAGAAATCACACATCACATATTAGAGGCGAGCAGCAAAGAAGGAAAACGTTTTGATGGAATATAGAAATTAAAACAAAGTATTCTCATCACATCTATGATGCTATTGCTGTTATTTTTTAGATTTACAGGGCTAACTGTACAAAGGAAAAAGTTCTCACAGGGTTGCAAGATAACAGCAGTTGATGGATGAATATGAGGGTTTTTTTTTTTTTTTTTTTTTTTTTTTTGTCATAACACAAAATAAAAACCAGCACAGGAATAAATATTCATGTAACAGTTTTCAACTGTTACAAATATATTCTTCATATAGGTGCTCTTTTCTACAGTGTGACATGGCACCGGTACAACTGTCGCAAAGTGAGAAAAGAAGGCAAAGATACACATTTTGCTAATAGTTTTTTCAGAAATAAGCCATCTTGGCAACTGAGGTGTATACAGCAAAAAAATGAAAGTGGGAGAAAAGTAAACCTCAGGGGGTCCACATACCAGTGGCTGACCACCCTTCCTGGGTAGTGTAGTGTATTATCGTGCACTGTGAAGCTGCAGTGTAAGAAAACATTTAATGCTGGCTGTTCTGATGTGCGTTACCACTGTTCTGTCTGCATGTGTCCGTATGACCTGTGTGTGCTAGATGCTTCACCTGCTGTCTCCGTGTCCCTCAGTGTCCTCACCCACCATGTCGGGGAAGCTCTACAAGTGTAGTTACTGTGGCCGCAGCTATAAGCAGCAGAGCACGCTGGAGGAACACTGGGAGCGCTGTCACAGCTACCAACAAAGAGTGGAGCACCAGTCCGTGTCTGGTGCCCACTTACAGGGTAACTAAAAGCTGGATCCCTGGCAATTGCCAGTGCAGTGGTACATTTTCTCTGCCAGTATGGCACACAGAGAATGTAATACACACACATTGCAGTGAGTTTACCCAAGAGGTGTTTATTTATGTACAGTACGTGCAAGTTGGGTTCTGCTCCTCTGACCTGTACAGGTGAGGAGGTCCGGAATGTGGAGTTCATGCCAGACTCCCTGCACCAACCCTCTGTGGACAAACTGACATTCATCGACAAGCTGTCCATCAGCATAACTAAACGCAAGAGGTCTACGCCTCAGAAATTTGTGGGTCAGCACCTATTAATTTGCTGTGATTTTGTTTAGGCTATTTGCCTATTCAGTGTACAACACATCCATTTATATGTCCAAGTGAGACACTGGAAGAAGCACATCTTGTAATGACTTCTTCAGTCAAACATGGTTTTTTTTTTTTTTTTTTTTTTTTTGTAGCACTTACGGCATTTCCTCATGCCGCACAGCACTTAAACAGCTTGTCAGTTTGATTTTTATTTTGAGTTCATTAGACTGACATTCACTGTATGTATTTTCCTGTTCAGGAGAAAAGCACATGCGTCTCAGCACCGCCGATGCATCTTACGAACAAAACAGCACCAGTCACAAGGATAGAGATGGACTAAGCTCACAGGATGCTAGGGGTGACTCCTCCAGCTTTGTGAGGGGAAGGTACTTTGAAGGTCCAATAGGGGGTGTGGCACCCGAGCCCATTCATTCCATTCGGTTGCCCCACCAACGGGCCACCAGCTTGCCGGAGTTTACACCTGTCATCAGCTCGTTCTATAGCCAAGTGGCACCTTTGATGGCACGTGTGGATTCTACAGGGGTTGGGGCAGAAGTAGGTGGTTTGAGCATGGGTATAGGAGGACGGGAGATGGGGGAGGGTCGTGAGGATGTACCCCTGAGCCACAGCCATGCCCCCTCTCCCAGCAATGGCTGCCAGGACTCCACAGACAGTGAGAGCTTCCCTGAGGACCCACATGTGGTTGTGGCTCCAGAGAGCTACAGCAACCAGCACCCGCATCCCCCACTGCAGTGTACCTTTAACAATGCCAAAGAGAGGGATGGAGAGCACCAGAAAGAGGACGTGTCCACGGCCCCATCATTAACCATGCACCAGGTCCCCGGTGGGGTGAGGGTTGTGGATGGGGAGGGGCGCCCTGTGCGCTTCTTCCGCTGCGAGCACTGCCGTGTCCTCTTCTTGGACCATGTCATGTTTACCATCCACATGGGTTGCCATGGATTCCGCCAGCCGTTCGAGTGCAACATCTGCGGTCACCGCAGCCAGGACCGTTACGAGTTTTCCTCGCACATCATCCGTGGGGAGCACCAGGTTGGCTGAGGAGGGGTGGCAGAAGACTATACGGAAAGTGCCGGATGTTTTCCATGTAGGAATCGCTCTCTAAGACCGGAGGACTTGCTTGCGTTTGGTCTGCACCGCAGTCAAGCAGAGCAGATTAGGGGTTGTCTGTATCAGTGGATGAGCCAAGGGACAAACCGCACTCTTCAATTGCACTCTTAAGACTGATTCATTTTGCAAAATGCTGTTGTTTTGCCTCAGAAGTGCCTTCTTCCAGTATGGTTTACCTTGATCTTGAATGTTCGCAGTTGGTGGAGAGGCTTTGCACAAAATGGCACTGTACTGGACACTTTGTAGAAGGATGTCAGGTATCTGTAGAAGACCTGCTAGAGTGATCTGAGGGCTACTGGGACATTTGCTAGGTCTTAGGCTAACTACTGGGCTGAGGGTTTTAAGAGTAAGATGGTGGCGTGAAATAAAAGCTTTGCACCTTTTCGTTGCGAATGGGTTTGAATGGGTAATGTGGTAAAACGTAAGCCCACACTGCTGAGAGCAGGGAGCATGGCCTCCTGCTGCGTTGTGTTACCCAATGGCAGCCTTACGAACAAGGCGTAATGGATGTACTTTGCCTTACCGGAAACTCCACAATTCAGCTTTACATCTTTGCGAGTTTCGACACAACCGCATCCCTTGGTGATTACAACTATGTTTTTAAACACAAAGGCGTATGGTTGTGACGTTATGTCGTGAAATTAATTTATTACATATCAAATGTCTCACCTTTGGACCATTTCTTTTTTTTATAGCACAAACATGGCAGACTATCTCCATATCAGTTCCTCTGAGATGTGTCCTCTTTCACAAGTGGGGCAATCCCTTGAAACTGAGCACAAAATGTGGAAGGTACAGATCAGACACAGTCACTTGTTTTTTTTTTTTTTTTTAAGGGAATGTAGGGAAGGGTGTTTCCTAGTTGCACTTTTTCTTTCTGTGTGTGTGTTTGAATAGGGAAAATTATGAGAACACTTTTGGATGTTGTGATGTTGGGCCGAACTGCATCCCAGAATCCCCTTCTATACTGGTTTAAGACATTGTGCTCAAGAGGATGCGGTTTGGCTTAAGAATTCAATTCTCTATTTCTATTTGTCATTGTACATTGTTAATATACTATTTTAAAATCTGAAAAGTTTCCCAGCTTCTTCATCAGCAGGTTTCCTGTTATAAAAGCTCATTTGCTGCTTTTGAGTTTTCTAATACTGTACTCTTAAGTGGCACTTGTATGTTTTTTGTTTTTTTTTTTTTTTTTTTTTTTTTACACCCTTCACCTTTTCAGAATTACGAAATTATTCAAGACATTCTGTTGCTGCAGTGTAGGTCTAAATTTTTTTTTAGAAGACATCATTCATACAGTCAGAATATAACAAACTAAATCATTTAAGCATCTATCAAAGATTTGTATTGTTTTCAGTTAGTTACCAGCATTTGTAATTAAGTATGGCGTGGAGGTACTCATGCTGCATTGCTTTGTTCTTTGTATTGCTCTTTACAGTTGTGTGAATTTTATTTACTGTGCAAAAAATTTAAATTATTTATGTCACTACAAACAAAAGCATTGCGGAGACCAAATAAAAGGAAATACGGTTAGAGATGATGAGCTGATAAAATGGGAAACAGTCTTAACCTCCTTAAAGCAAGTTTTTTTTAAATGGTGAAATAAATGACTTATAAATAAAATGCACTTAGACCATCAGAGTAAAGGAGCATCAGTAAATATTAACAGTAAATCTGTGTGTGAGCGAAAGACCCAGCTGTAGAAATGTCCACCTGTGCACACCTGTGATATTTCGAGTAAGAGTGGATGTTGGAGGAACTTGGGTTCAGCTTCTTTTTGGAGGCAGATGTTGCTTTTCTCCTCACCTCAAACCAGTGACACTTTACCTGGGCTTCAGCTTTCAAACCCTTTACATGTACAAAAGTTTTATGAAATGTAAGAATATAGCATTATTGAAGTTACTTGGGATTCATGATTTCCTTGTCTAAATATTTTTAAATAAAAATCTGACCGAACACTCTTTACCTCATATTTGTACAAATGTATAACTGCCTCATGTTTTTGGAAAAGCTGTGTAGTTTGGAATAGTACTGTTCTTTCCTTTAAAGGGAGTGGATATATAACCTACTCTTCTGTCTAGTTTTTCCATGTATAACAAATACATTGAATAAAGTTAATATTTGTTGTAAAAAAAATTTTCCTTTCCAGTTTTTTTGGCTTTTCACAACTTTTAAGATTCTTGTCACTGTAAAATCAGTACAAAATGCTGATTATAACAAAACTGTTGCATGATTAACTTGATGTGAATTTTAACCATCAGTCATGTAAACTGTGCATTAGCTGTTTAGACAAAGTACGCAGGCACTGCAACCCTTTCATCTACAGATAGACGAGCTACAGACGTACCGAAAAGGCGAGACCAAGGGACACAGCAGGTCCGACACAGCAGTACCCGCTGAGCACTCGTCTCAGCCCCAGAAACTCCTGAATACACCAATTGCCATCCTGATTGAATTTGTAAGGTTTGGTTGCAAAGTCTCACTAAGGGAGTTGCAGTTCGTGTCCCCCATACGTTCGCGCATTCTGGGAGCGTCTGCACTGCACCAAGAGCTGCAAGAATAAGACGTGTGACACCACAAAGTGGGTCATTATTGCTTTGTCATTTATTGCAAGAAAAATGTTTGCAAATCTAAATGGCAGTACCAAATCCAACTGCTTGTTATATTTTTTGGAGAGCAAGTATTCAGTCGAGCAACCAGCGTTTACATTTTCCTGAAACACTTTTAAGCACCCTTTGTGGAGTCCTTTCATATTTCGGTTACTATACTACATGCTGCAAGAACAGTAGATACTCTATGCCTTGGAAGTATTTAGCAGTACTTTCCTTGTACGTTAAGCTCTCCCTTGAAAAGTATAGCTTATATTTTATTTTCAAATTACTGAACTTCACTGGATTTATAATCAATCTCTAGAGATTAAACTAATTTATGGCTATTTGGGAATTAAAAAGTAATTTTGGGATTGAAAAAGACAGCTTCTTGTGTACAAAACACAATGTCTGTAATAAAATTTTTTCTTATGTCCCATAATTTAATGGCAACAGAAGTGAAACTTGGTCAAGGTCTAGGTTATTAATGTTCAATATAGCAACAGCCATTTCTGCAACATTCACCCATCTTATCTGGAAAAAAAAATCCTCACAAATAGTAGTATGTATCCAACCACTTTTATTATTGTGTAAATAGTGACACAATCTTCAGAGCTGTCCACATCACATAGGTTTGGGGGGGACTCTGGGGGCAGCACCCTGTAAGAGGGCAAAGAGAACCTTAAGATCAGCACTCTGGCAGGATGCACACATCCCAACCTTTTCTTATAAAACTGCTGTGAATAGGTCATGCAAGTCGACACAGTAAACATACAAACATGGCATTCAACATGAAAAAGAGACTCACGCTGGGGCGGAAGCGGGGTGGAGGTGTACGGTCCTTGCGTGCCTCCCGCGAGCGGTTCCTCACCACTTTGCTGTGGATGGCACAGCTCACGCAGTAATGCAGCTTCACGTACAGCTTGGGCAGAACATAGGCTGTGCAACAAGACAGCAACAACAAGTGTCCAAATAAAGATGGTTTTAGTCACAATTATATTTTTGAGGAAGGGAAATAATTAAAAAAAAATACATTTCCTCCACCAAATTAACAGCATAGGTGAATTATTTAAAATGTGCAGCCTTGCACCTGCTACTCCTTACTCCCACAAAGATTGCTAGTCCTTTAGCCAATATTATTTGTTACCAAACAGGACAGTACTGCAGGTTCTCAGTTAATGCCATTAATGTGACCCCATACGTAAAGCTTGCTAAAAATCAATCTCTTGGGAACTTGAACAAAATGTAGACTCCTCCGATAGCCTCTGTCCAACACAACATTAGCACCGGGCACTCACAGTCAAAGACACTGGCTTCCGAGATGTCCCTGATGGCTGCCGCCTCCACGATGTTCCTGATGACAAACTTCTTGATGGCTTTGTCCTTGGGCACACAGCGGGCGCAGTTGGTGCAGCGGATGGGCTGCACATGCCCACGGCCCTTCTTGGCACGGCCGTTGTTCCTTCTCTTCTTAGTCTGCGACATGTAAAAGAGGGCAACTGTTTAGACCAACGGCACATGCAAAGCCTGAAAGATGAAAAAACATTGTACTGAAGAGGAGGTCTGTATCTACCTCAGATGTTCATAACCATTTCTATGCAACATTTGACAATTTAAGATGGCACCACCTTAGCAGCTGCCTGCAATAATCATTTTTAACCACTGGTTATTTATGTAGCCTCTTGCAAGGCGTTCTCTGTGCCTAGCTGTTCTACAGGGGAACTTTCTTGCGAGGATGAATAAAGTTTTTGCCTATCCTATTTAAGAAACTGAGAAAACAACGCACTTAATTTACCGTCTTGAGACTTCATTAGCTTTGAATACTTATACACAGTAATGCTTTCATTTAAGTTAGGCAGTGCTGTTTTTCAGAAGTACTGTGCTTCACAGCAGCCCTGAAGCCCACCCAGCCCTCAAAGGGTTCATGGACCCCCGGTTAAGAACCCTTGTTCTAGCTGTGCAGCCACTACCACAGTACTCACGACACTCCACGTGGGACACCTGGGTTCCACAGGCCACCCTCAACTGCCCTAAGCACCGAGCAAGCTGTATAAGTAACATCAGTGATCCAAAAAGCACATTTTAGTTTGCCTTCCCAAATCTGCGCCATCGATGCACTGGACAACATGGCACGCTTACTGTAGGCCGCCATTAAACGTATCAATCCCCGAAATTGTGGACTCTTAAGGATAAACGTTCACAAATGTAAACTGTTGGCTCGAAAAAGTACTTGTTTGAATATTTTAACACCAGCACTGGACAAAGAACGTATTTTAAAGTAATTTTATGCTACAAATTTCATCCGAGAAGCAGTCCGGTCACGAGGAATTTCCGGCTTTCACCTCCAAACGTCCATACCAACCAATCACAACAATATCTAAACCGGGTTTTATAATTTGCACAAATTAGTTACACGTTAGTATTATGTCAAATAAATCATTCGATCAACGCTTAAAAACAATACTTCTACATGAATGTCTGTCAGCGTGAAAAAACAACCCAAACACTGCAGGCCTCAGCGACGATTAGAACTCTCCCCATTCGCCGCATCCACAAAACAGCTCTTCTTTGTCCATTTTACGAATTTATCACCGCGATATACACGTTTGTCGAATAATACAAACTTTTCTTTTACACATATGACCCAAATGGTGAACGTGCGCTTTATATTATCACGAAATTTAATTTTTTGCCTCAGGAACATGTGCTCGACACACTCACCATCTTCGCGAGAGAAGCTGAAAAGAGGGCCGGTAACCTCACCACATGCGAGATAATAGGTATCTCGCCGCGTCACGAGTCAGCTATTTCTTTAAAACAAGAAAAATTACAAATAATGCCAAATGTACTGCAAAAAAAAACATTAAAATATAAACGGTGGAGCGTTCGTAATGTCATGAGCTTGATATTTTGATAATAAACCTTTGGAGATATTGGGAACTATTTTATGACGAAGGATGGGCAGGACTCATAACACCGCATTCGCGGTCGTTGCTGTCCCACAATGCATCGCTCACTTCTACCTGCATCGCACCGTTAAAATGGTGAAATTATATTTTTTATGCTGTTGCTATATTGAGTAACTAACCCAACTCAATAAGGTTATGGAGGAATTGCAGGCCTAAAGATGAAAATAGCCTTAAGTGGAGCTACTAGAGTTATGTCATTTATTATTAATAGCATAGCAAAACTGAATACTTTTAAAATAATGTCGTTTCGTTGGTGTTACATACAACCCAGACGTTACATATTCGCAGGTTTTTCTTTACCGAGAATGTTTGTTAAATTTGCTATTTATTTAATGGGAGTTTTTTCACTTGCTCTGGTAAATACAACTGATTTTGATTGAAGGAAATGTTGTTCTCTTAAGACTTTAAGTACCAAGTCTGTTTTAGCGATGAAACATCTTTGTGGCTTCCTTTTGAACTGTGTTTTGTAATATAGTCAACGTTTTCAGCTGAATTTTAACTCTTGGAATGGGACAGCTTTAATGTACACTGCCTGGCCAAAAACAAGTGACCACTTGGATTGAACTTGTGCCCAAAAGATGAGGTGAGCTGACTATCTGAATATACTGAATGTTTTACCAGATTTTTCCATCAATGGATTTTTTCTTCATATTCCAAGATGACAATGGCAGGATTCATGGGGCTCAAATTGTGAAAGAGTGCTTCAGGGAGCATGAGAGAGACATCATTTTCACACATGGATTGGCCACCACAGAGTCCAGACCTTAACCCCGTTGAAAATCTTCGGGATGTGCTAGAGAAGACTATGCAACTCTCCCATCATGCATACAAGATCTTGGCAAAAAATGAATGCAACTCTGAATGGAAATAAATGTTGTGACATTGCATAAGCTTATCGAAACGATGCCACGGCAAATGCGTGCCGTAATCAAATGTAAAGGCGCTGCAACCAGATATTAGAGTGTCACTTTTTTTTGGCCGGGCCAAAAAAAAAGCTGTAAAAAAGAGTAAAAAGCTGGGTAGTCAAGAACAACTTTGCTTATTTTCTGTTAAAAGCAAAATGACACATCACGCACTCATTGTCAACATTTACTTTTCCCTTGTGGTGCTGTGGTGGTCTGGACCCCATCCATCCCAGAAACAAGGGGTGTGAGGCAGATACTCCCTGAACAGGATGGCAGTCCACTACAGGGTACGCACACAAACGCACACAAACTGTTCTTACGTGTTTGGACCGAGAAGGAAACTCCACACAGAATGGGGAATGGAACATACACGCACATTTGCAACCTAAGCAGTGAGGCACCAGTGCTTCCTGCCACACTGCTGTGCTATCTTGGCATATTTTTCAGATGAACATACAAACCTTGTAAGCATTTTTTGACATTGTGTTGGTCAAAGAAATGGAAAATCTGTCCAGTATTTGCTCATACTGCAATCTTATTATAATATTATATAATAATATTTATTATAATATTATAAATATATTTATATTGGCTTTGGGAAATGTATTTATACAAAACACCACTGGATTTTCTGTTCACTCTGGTATAATTTCTGACTTTGTTATGTACCGATCGCATACAGTATGTAATTCTTTCCCCTTATGTTTTTTCATGTGTTAAAGTGGTAATATTTTATATATTTATGTCATTTCCAACATTATTCGAAAATATAATATTGACTACATAATGCAGATACAGCACTATGTTATTGCTTCTTTTTTGCTTAAACCTTTACTAAAAATTTCAAACGACATTTTAAAAAAGTTACACCTTTAGAATTTTCCATAACTGTTTTCCATTATTTTATGCACCTAAATGCTTAAAATATGTTACAACCCACATTAGTTATACCAGTACTATCCTGCTATTGTTGCTCTATGCCGCGATACTAATTTAACACTTTTATCCAAGGTTATTTACAATGATAAGGTATTTACAGTGATATAACCATTAATTCAACAGTATAGTTTTTACTGGAGCAATTCAAGGTATTGCACCTTCTTAAATGGTGCTACAGCATGTGGTGAGGTTAAATCCTGAATTCATATGTAAGGCAGCAGTGGCTCTTTAGTAGCAAATAAAACAACAGCAAACAAGAAGCAAAGTTTCTAGCCAAAGCAGCTCCTGTCTAGCCATTTTCCCATTTTTTTCACCTCGTTTTTAGGAATGCGGGCTGCTAAAGAGTGAGCGCTCACTGAGGCAGCAAACGCACTCTTCCACGTGTGTGCGGTAGGCGAGTGTCAAATGTCCACTAGATGTCAACAGAGTCTTTGCTATGTCCTGACTTTCTGCGTTTTGCCTTTTCCTACTTGCTTAGGAGACACTTAGGATATGACTGACTTGGGCAGATTACACTTTCCTCCAGTTAAAGAAGGGCTATTTTCAGCAAGTCAGGTTACACGTTATGTGCAGGAACATTAGCGGGGTCCCTTCTGGAACTTGAGGACACTATAGGGAATTTTCAAGCTTCCTGTTGTCCGTTGTTGTACAGGTACTGGATATTATACTGTATTTTATCACCATAGAACAAATGGATGCAGAAGCCAGTCTGTAATGCCAGTATTAATTACATTATTATTAGTGGTTTTGACATTTTTCCTGAGGCCGCTACATGATAGACTCGCGTACATGCTTAAAAACTGCTAAGGCAGTGCGCAGCTATAAAACTTGGCTGTATTGCTGCTGTATTGCGGAACATTCAATTAGTAAAGGACTCAAAGTGAATAAACATAGATACTGAAACTAGTACATGATGACAAGTAACACTTAAGTCCGACTGTGGCGCATCTCCTCATCGTTTCAGCTCCAAGGAAACGGCGCACGAGGGAGATGGAAAGAGAGAGATGGGGAAGCTGGGACCGATGACACATTTTTCTGTCGGGACAGTTGTGCTCTGGAAGTGATTAAATAGCGGGGTGCATGGGACGGTGAGGGAAGAATGGGGGGGTTACGCAAGAGCCTATCTTAGCATGCAGGCAGGCACAAGGGGAAGATGTGCAGCTCCCGTGGCTGTCGTCAGTCTCACTGCAGTGACCAAGCGGCAGCCAAGTGAAATGTCTTCCTGACAGGACTTGGCAGACCAGCACCGAGGAATAATGGATGAGACCAAAACAGGGACACGCTGACAGAAAGGTGATCGGAGTCAAAATTTACACTCACATACAGACAGACCCATCAGTACAGACAAGCATAGCTGTGGTTTAGGCCTTAAACTATGGACACGGCGTGTAGCTTTCGCACAGAAACGGACACGGACACACAGTGGTCATCGGAACGTTCTCTGCGAACTTTGATCGTACCTGCTTTTGACCGGTCCGGCCGAAGTGTTTCGGGTAAATTTACTCGATCGGCCGAAGCCGGCGTGATTTCCCGTGGGTCGTGGCATTTTTTGTGTGCGGAGCAAAGTAATGGATTGCAACGTGCGTGCCTTGTGCGTTGGTGTCTGTCTGTGTGTGACTGACAGAATAATGTGTCAGTGTTCCTGCAAGCCACTCTGCTCCCAAACTGCAGCAAATAAACATTCTTCTCCCCGTGTGTCAGAGTTGAGCCCTCGCCCACTGTCGCTGTAAAAACACAAGCAGTAATTAAAACCAAAACCCAGCTCTTTCTCCTTTGTTTCAAACAATATTTCAAAGTAGATATTATTCAGACAAGAAGTGATTGATTTTGGGACGGTTACAGATGGGGGATAGTCGAGGCATTTTTCTGTGCAGTCAGAGATACGTGATCATGTAGGCAGAGACACAGTAGTAGACATTGTGTCTCAGAATTTCTCAGAAAATGAGATGTACATATGTTTACTGTTCATGCAAGAATTCAACAGATCTTTAGTTAAAGCAAACTACATGTAAACTTGTAATTATGCTGTACAAATGAAATTATTCCCGCGTCAGTTCGGAAGAGGTCAGCATATTAAAGGGGCTATTTTTACGTCACCGTTTTTCTTCTTCGTTCTTGGTTGAAATGAAAAAAGCGATTAATTCCACTGGAAGTGCATAATTCCAAGTGTGGCGGTTTACTGTTTATGCTAGAATTATGCACGCGTGTCATGTTTAAATATAACGGAGGTTTTTTTTAATCTAGGAATTTCTCTTTTTAATATGCAGCCCAAACACTTAACAAAAATAGAAACCCAGTCCTTTTATTTCCAAGTTCACAAGCACATTTCCTGTGCAGCTTTCAATATCTGGGATGATTTAAACTGAGTGAAAAACTGTCTTTGTGGGTGTTGCTCTTCTTCTCGGCAATCAAAGATAATCAGGAAGGTCGTGGTCAGGATACGTGGGGGGTTCACAATGGGGTGTAAATTATACCCCACTGCCATCCTCCCACTTACCCCAGTGTGTCAGCTGACAGAAGCGCACAGTCGTAGCCACAGACATCGTACTTGTTACTCACAGGGGCCTGGTGGTTTGTCCACATTCCGACCCTAGTTCCCAGCGTGAAGCAGAGGCATCCTGGGGACTTTCTGGGGTGTAGAGAGTGTTCACCAGCAGAGTCAGTGTCCCCTCCGACTCTCTGTCTCTCCCCATCAGTTTTTTACGCGTCGAAAGGTCGTCCATCTTCCCCTTTCAGCTGGCTTCTCAAGCTATTGTGACCGGTTCTGCAGCTCAAGGCAACGTGAGGTGTGCCGCCAGTGTGTGTTCCCGCACATGGGGGGGGGGGGGGGTCTCGGTCGCCGTTCCACCTGGATGGAATTTAGGTTGTGGACTTTCCCAGCAAAATCATCTCTTTCTCCGTGACCGACGCCTTTGTGCTTGCTATCCTCGGTTCACTCCGTCATGCAAATGTTGCTGCTGTAGGATTAAGCACATGTGTTACCATGCTGCCTCTTTGTTACTGTCATGGTAACAGCATCATAGCATGACCGAGAGACAGCGCAAGCCCCGAAGTCTGTTCCGTGCAGGGAGACAGCACCTTCTGCACCATCGGTGGCGTTTCTCTAAAACGCAGTTCATCTCCGCCGATCATTGCACACAGCGTGAACAGCTCCTACTTCCCCTTCACACAATTTGCTCTAATTGACTTTATTTTTAGGGATTTGACTTAAAAAGTAAATGTCAAATTCTGAAGTTCAGAGTTCAAAGTAATTTATTCTTTACTGTCGCAGGCCACGCAGATGATAGAGTGATGGAGATGTATCTTGTGCTGGGGCCATTGTAAGGCAGCATAGTTGTTCTCAGGGGGCAGCCATCTGCTGACAGGGTCAGTGGTGGGGGCTCAACTCTCCTGGACTCTTCCTGCTTCCCAGCTGCTCTGCCAGGCGTATTGCACACTCATACACGCGCATATATGCGTAAATAAAACCTCACCCCCAGTTTTGCTGATGCAACGGAAGGCCGGACTAAGTTACATCTGAAACCGGCGGAGGCCTTGTCATTTCTCCCTTTCTCTCCCAGCAGCCTGTATATCTGAGGGGACAAAGTGCACTGTCTCACTTTGAGATGCCAGTAGTTGTTATGGCACATCCTATGGTGTGCTGACCTAAACTACATTTACATTCAGAACAGCCACTGTTAGCCTAGCGCCCCCTCAAACTACCAGGCCCCACACCCTCCGTTGGGAAAACAATCTTCTGCAATTTTCCAGGAATTTTAATAAGAAGCCTTGACCCCAGTCGTACTTTTTCTGTAGGATCATCTTGTCTGCAAAAATACCTACTCTTAATGTTCCTGTTTACTGTACACTCTCAAGAGTATAATTCTGGGGAGTTAATAATGTTTCCCACAAGACAAACTTTGGTCAAAAGTTGCTTCTTTGGGGGGAAAAAAACCATTCAGGAGTACTAGTACCTGGAAAACGGTAAATAACAATGGTTCAATTTTAGAAAACTACCGAGCTACTCAAAATGATCTGAGAAACTAAATAATAATTAGATGCCACCATGCAGACCAACAAAATAATAATTACTGAGTTTGCCTCATGCCTTTCCTGATCTGGAGGCATTACGCAGTTATACTAAATATAGTTTAGATTTAATTGTAAAATAGGCTACATAATGTATCGTGGCTTTAAGACTGGATTTAATGAAACCAGCTCCACAGGTATTTAGGTTTAGATATTGCACATCCCAGGTTTGTTACACGTTGTTCATAAGATGTTTTTTATTCACTGCTACGTGTGTCCAGCACAAGGGGCCATGGTCATTATTGAGTTGCGTCTTCACCTGAGAAAGCGATGCAGCGCAGCCTGGCACTGCGAAGCGCACGGAGGCGTTTTCAGAATTCCTGATGCTCCGTCATTCTGTCTCCACACTACTTGTGGCCCCGTTTCTCCTTACCCTCTCCTTCTGTGTTGGCTTCAGAATAATGATGAATTTATGTTTTTAGGGACTTGTTGTTTTCTCCCTCAGCGTTCCAAAGCCCCCCCCCCCCCCCGCACACACACATACACACCATTCCCACCCTCCCTCCCAACACCCCGCCTGGCAGACCTGTGTGTCAAAGGTGGCTGCAGAGAAGCAGACTGTGGGAACAGCCGGTCAGCCTCCACCAGCCCCCTGCTCCCCAACTAGAGGGGCTGCCATCAATCCAAGCCTCTCCGAAAAACTCCCCCCACCATGCACACCCTCTCCCCAATAATCCGCGGAAGCAATTTCATCTCTACTCGGGTGGCGACCCATTGTCGCCGGCCCCTTCAATCTTTCCTAATTAACTCTCGCTTTGTCCCGCATCCGAGCTCCTGGACTCATCTCCACTGCATTCCGATCAGGCTTGGTCCCAGCACTCCCAGGCAACCCCGTTCCCTAATCCCAGTACCCCTCTGTCCCCCAGCACCCCCAACTCCAACCCCCAAAAACCCCTCTGCATTTTTTCAACCTGCCGATCACCTACTTACAAAGTTAGGTAGGGGCATTAACTCTGTGGGTTTTTTTTTTTTGAAAAGGAGTATGGGAGGGGTGAAGAGGGGGTGGCAGAAAGTGACTCCAACCCAGACAATTAGAACAATGGCACAGGCTGGTAGGGGGCTAACTTGCAGCGTCACGCCTGGACGGTGGGGCATTTTGTCGGTTTAATGAATTGTCCGTCAGGCCTGGGCCACATAGCAGGCTGTGCAGGGATAGGCCAGCAGGGGCCCAGACACTAAGTCAGTATTTATTACACTGCCTTTGTCACTAATTGAGCTAATTATCACTGACTCCTTGGCACTCCCTCAAGGACAGATTCCCCCACCTCGCCAGTCCTGTTTCTCACTCCCCGAGAGCTGAGCCTTGCTTCTTTCTTTATTTTTCCCCCTCTCTCTCTGTCTCTCTTTTCTCCCTGTCTTTTTGTATTGCGCTTTTCCCAGGATTTTCCCTCTTCATATTCTTCTCGTATCTGTTTGTTATGCATCGCTCTTTTCGGCAGTGCTCCCGAATTCCGCACCGTGCCGTCTTCCTGAATCAGTCAGTTTCTGGCTTGCTCACCTTCCCCTTCTCCATTTCTCTCTCACAGAACAGTTAGGGGTAGACACATAATAATATACCTTCAATAAATGTAATGTGCTTCTGGCACACAAGGTTAATTGCAGACAGCAACAGAGATCTGCGATTATTCTTGTGTCTCTTCCTCTTTGTCCCTCTCTGTTGGCCTCTATACTTCACCACAGGCCTTTCCTTTCCTCTTTGTTTCTTTAGCCACCATGTCTTTGTTTTCCCAGCCTTTCCATCCTCATCACTTCTCCATCATCTCCATACTCTCTTCCAAGTCCGTCTTTCGTTCGTTGAATTTCCCTCGACATTTCACCTCCATCATTTAGGGACCCCCGATTTGTTCCGTTTTCAGTACTCCTCTCTATCACCTTTAGGCATCTTTTCTCTGCTTGTCCATTTCTGTACTCTTTAAGCCTGGGTTAGGGGCGCGGGCTGGCTCTCTGTGGCCGTGTGGCTCTAAGCTTGGCTGACCCCCTGTGCCCCCCCCCACAGTACTGTGGCCGGCTGTGGAGAGCCGCCTGCATGCTTCCAGACTGCTGTGGTCAGTCTTGCCTGCCAGGGAACAGGGGGACTGGAGGCATTCCTCATTTCATGTTATTTCATTATTTTTTCCCAGCATTAAGTAAATGAAGCAAAACACTTAGTGCCATAAAGTCCATCTAATAGAAGCTATGTGTGCCGGAATCCAGGATTCAGCTGCGGTTCTGCTGGGCTTGTGTGTAGAACCGCAGGATTACAATTGGGGGAATGGTGGTAGGAGGGATGCTGGATGGATGAGGATGCATGACAAGCAGAGATTTAATAAAAACGAATGGGGATACAAGAGGACAACAAATGAAGATGAAATCAGTGGATCGCAGAAAAGTAAACAAAAAAGATACAGTATATGTGATAAAAAATGCTGTTAACCCAGCACTACAAGTATGACAAATGACTGAGACAACTTAATTCAAAATATAAACTTTCTTTATGCTAAAAGAAATACAAATTACACTAAATCTGTTAACAGGTGAAGGTTGACAAATGGCTAAAATATTTTGTTTTTTTGTTTTTGTATGATCTCAGCTATAACTCTATAGACATTCATAATAAATATATATATTTTTTTTTTTTTTATTTAAGAGAAGGTAAATTCCAGTGGATGTGAAACACACACAAGAAGACAGAGATGAAACAACAGTCATATGAAAATTTTTATTGTTTTTCAGGTCCAGGCAGGGTCTGCATTATTGTGAATTCCAGTCGAAAAAACAAAACAACAATTTTCCCCCAGTGCGGTATTGCTTTATGAAGCTGATACAGTTCAACGAAGACCAAATTTGACTAAAAACGCCGACCTGATACTAATCAAAATTCACATTTTTTTCCTTCTTAAGGTTTTTTTTTTTTACTTTTTTACTTTTTTGTAAACTGTTTTCAGAAGGTGCAGAAATTACTAATTTTATTCAGTGTACCTACAGTATAAATATATATTTGTCATTATGGTTTTGTTCTGTCAGCTGATATACAGTATAGTACATAGTCCAGTGGCACTGTACATGTTGGCTTCTGTGATGGAGCTTTCAGTCAACTTGAACTGCTGCACATATTACCGACCGCTTTGCTTTTAAAGGAATCTTCCATTCAGTAATTCTAGGATTTTATAGTACATTTTTCATAAACACTAGACAAGTGCTGACCAATGAGAAAAGTAAAAGCAGTCCCATATGAAGGCAGCGAATCCTGTTTTTTCAAACATATTTTTGAATTACAGCCATTGCATTTCCACATTCAGAACTATGTCTACAGGATTCTTTTTATTAGTTATCACCTCTTTACTCCCCCAATATTGCAAAAATGCAGCTTCTACGTGCAGTACATAGCGGATTTACTGGATATGTTCATATGAATTCATTTGCATGATGTACTTTTTTAGGGTTTTAAGACATTCTAACAGGGGGGGGGCTCCGTTTTTGCTTAGTCAGGACCCAGGCATTCCGACTGTATCATGTTGTGGTGAAGAAGGCATTTCTAAATAATGCTTGAGGAGCATGCAATTACAGCAGAGTCCGAAAATAAATGGTAAACAAGGCTCGGAAATGAAAATGGGTTTTGCCGGCTACGCAAATGAACGTAAGCAGGCGAGCAGAGACAGCTCATCCCCCAAGATGAGTCTCCTGCAGTTTTATGGGTGAAAAATAAACGGAGGCAAAGGAAAACAAAATGCACCGACATCCGAAATAACCGCTCTGTAAGCTTTTCACTGGTTTGTGAGAGAACGTGCTTGTGGTTCTCTGGCTGCAGAAACATCTGTCGGACAGCATGCTCAGCTACTGCCGTCCGTCACGCTGTGAGGGCTTCGAAGGAGAGCAGAGGGAGGACTGAAGAGACCGAGGAAAATTTGTTAGTCTGAGGAAGCGCGGGTCTGCAAGTCCTGAAATCTTCCTGAAAATGTCACCCTGTTTATTTTACATTTCGGTTAATCACAGCTTCTCGTTCTTTTGTAGTCTTCTACCCAACCCCTCCTCAGTAAGCTCTTCCATGCCCTCCTCTCATCCCTGTTCCCTCATACTCAGACACTCGTATTATTGGTTCTGATTGCTTCGTACAACCTCAGTCTCTGTCCTCTTTCCTCCACCGATGTGCTATCATTTCTATCATTTCTAAATTCAAAACACTACTGGGTTACTTAACTACCAGGTGCTACCACAACTAACCACTGCTGTACTGCTTTTAGTCCTCACAGTTCCTGTGGAATCATTTGTTCACCCTCACACACCATTGTCTTTCCTTTTTACCCTCTTCTTCCTTCAGATATCTTCTCTTGTTACCTCTGTCCATCTTATTTCTCTGTACACCACACATTTATTTCCCCTCGATTGCTGTTCTCTGTTGCCCCTTCTTTCGCTTGATAACCTTCATTTCTCATACCCAGTCCCTCTTTACTCATTCTCCTCCTCCTTTTGCCTCCTTCCCAGATTCCTGCTTTTCTAAAGCACCCTTTAGCCTGTCTCCACACCTCTGTGATGGACCCCCCATCCTTCCATCTGGTGGACCGTTCACGCCGTTCAGAGACACTGGTGCAGTGTCTGGGTGCTGGTGCAGTTGAGACAGCTCACATGGCAGCACCAGTGGAAGGTGCAGTGACAGCGTTCTGTCACTTTCTCCGTCCGCGTCCTGTATCCCCGTCCGCAGCACAGAAGCTCACACCCATCCAGGGCCGGCGATGAGTTGTTGCAGGTGCGCCCCGATGTGCCCTGGGTGCCCGTTCTGCCATTGTAAGAGCAGAAGTTGGGTGACTTTTCAAAGTAAACCAGGTCCCGGGCTGAGGGGGGCTTGTGGGCAGGGTTTTCCGGCTCCAGGTGGTGCAGGTCGGCCCGGTGGGAAGCCCGGTTGCTGCCCTTGTTGGCGTAAACCACCCGTGAGGCCCCGTCAAAGCGGTCTTTCAGGAAGTCTCCTACTGCTCGGAAGCTGGGAAGCCGCATCCAGCAGGTGCGCACCGTGCAGGAGCCCGACATCCCATGGCATTTGCACTCCTGCTGCATCTCGGAAGACACTGTCTGGGGTGGGGGACACATGGGTGAGGCAAGAAAAAGTAGGACTGAGCTTGAGGATATGAGGACAATGCAGAGGAAATAAATAAGCATATAGTGTTATCTATCTATCTATCTATCTATCTATCTATCTATCTATCTATCTATCTATCTATCTATCGCTTGTTTCCCCTCACCATTCTCCCAGCTTCGTTGTTATGCAAATTGATGAGGTAGCGGAGATCCCTGCCCTTCTCACTGGAGTCCACAAACTCCCGACTGAAGAGCTTGCCAAAGTCCACATTGTCACTACAGCCGCCCCAGTGCCAGTCAGGCCCGCCAGGGCCACGGCGCCGGTAATCGCATGTGCAGGACTCAATGGCCCCCTCTGAGCAGGACCTGGCCACCGCATGGGTGACCCCTGCGCTCGTGATGGCAAACACAAACGCAGTTTCCCTGCAACCTGCCACAAACACAACACTTATTCAGCATGTTGAAGGATGCTTTCGCCAACATGTAACAGCACGGCAACCTGAGCGAACTGGGACAAATTGTCAGATAAAGAATCCTTCATTCTAAACAGGAGGATACGTTGCTCTTAAAAGGGCACAATGGTTAAGGCTGCTCACCGCGGTTGATGATTTTGCCGAAAACTGTGGGGCTGTGGGTAGTCGGGCAGTTCCAGCGCCGGTTGCGGAACTGCCACTTGCACTCCTTTATGGCCAAATGCAGGCCAGCCACGATGGCGTGCAGGATGCCCGGGTTCTGGCGGATGAGGCGCCGCTGACGGCGGCTGAGCAGAGCCAAGCTCGGGTCAAGCACCAGCTGCACGCTCTTGGAGTTGGTGAGGAGATTGGCGGAGGAAGCCACATTCACGATGCCCCTGCAGAAGGCAGAAAAGTTGTTAGGCCATTTTGGGATGTGGCCTTTTCAGAACTGCACCCAATTTCGTTGTACACTGTGCCTCACATATCATTTTCACTGTCAGAATTTATGGGCGATGCAAGCTTTGTGAATGGTCGTGAAAATATTATTCAGTTCCTCTCGCAATGTGTGGTTCAGTGACCCTCAGGACGCCTGGTTCGAATCCCACTCCTGGTGCCGTATCCTTAAATGTGGTACTTGCTCTGAATCGAAACAGTAAGAATACCCTGCTGTATTAGCGAGTGGTAAATTGTTTTACTGTGCGTACTGTAAATTGCCTTGGACACAGGTGTCAGCTACATAAATAATCAAAGTTACCTGTCCAGGCTCATGTAGTAGCTAAACATAAGTTTTGCTTTCAAAATGTGTATTTTCTTTTCAGCTAAAATATGAAGACAGCCATAATCATGAAATGTTAAGATTCTTCTTATTAACTCGGACTTGGTTTCAGTTCCAAGCCAGAATTTGGGGCAATAACATAATCCTGACACATGCAGGAAACCACTTTTCTCCACAGTAATAAACCTTGAGAGCGGCTCTTAGAGACAACGCCACTCTTTTTAAAAAATTAATATTTCACTAATATTTTTCTGTTTCTTAAATTTAGATTAAATACCGTTTATAAGATTTATGTTCCTCCTTTCTTTCATATTGCCTGCAAGAAAAAACACCTATCTATGCCCTGAAGTGATATTAATTTTAATTGTTTCTGTATTAATGTATTATTTTTATTCGCTTGTAGTTATTAAAATTTAATTTCCGATTTTCGGGCTTACTTCTCTGGTGATAAACTTAATATAACATGTCAAAATAAACATGAAATTGGACATAAAATTGATACATGGTGTCACAGTCCTTTGTCACCAAGTTGTCACACATGGGTGTAGGTCTACATTTGGGCCATTTTCGATGTCAAAGGCGTAGGAGAGGAAATATTGTAGTGCGTGCTTAACCCTGTAGCACTGCCATTCAAAACGTATTCACGTGCATATTTTTATATATATAATTTATTTAAAATAGTATTTAAATAAATGTTAGCTGATGGCGGTCCTCCTCAAACATGAACAGTATTTTACCTTATTGTATCATTTGTAAATTTATTTGAAATGCAATGATTTTTATTTGGAAAGACCGCAAATTCCACAATCACGTAGCAGCGTTACTGTAATGTGAGCTCATATAACTTAGGCTAATATCACGATAAAGATATTTAAGTCACAGCGTTTCATAAAACAAAATACAAAATACAGGGTATTATCGTTAGCTGTGTTTTATACCAGAAAACAACTATTACAAAAAATTATTACTGAAATGCGGGTGTGTTCTGTTTCGTTATCTTCCAAATATTTACCCGTCGTTTATGTAAGAATTTGTGCAAAGGGTTTTTGCAGTAAATCAGCTCTTAATACATGTGAACAAATTTAATTTTCTTTTTTGTGGCTGATAAAGAAACGAAGGAACTGTCAGAGGATTCATCACAAGTTTACATGCAGGTCGGGAGTGTTCGCTGCGTTACGCGAATAACCCTGATCGTGACCTAGAATGGAATTGCCCACAGCTATAAAATAAATCCACATTTAATTTATACCACATTGGCCTGAAAAAATGTCTGTACCGCGTTCAAGCCACACTGTCAAAATGACAGGGGAGGAAGAGAGAGAGAGGAAGAGAGAGAGAGAGAGAAAAAGTCTGTGTGGGGGGGGGTCGACTCACAAAGGATCCACACAGCTGTTATAAATAAATAAACACATGGGTAGGGGGTTAAATAATGAGGTTCGCATGAAGAACAATTTATATTTTCCAGAGCATTGATTTAAAAATGAATCCGCTTTCTTCTTGACGTCGTGAGAGCCTTTTGCGTTTGATCGGGGTGCGAATGTTGAATTTTAAAAAATCCATTAAATAGACTTGCGGCCGTCTCCCTTGTAATAAAAAAGGCGAAACGCGCGGCCGTGTGCTGTGCGCTGGGTGGCCCCGGTTCGAGCGTCTGCGGGAGATGCCCCGGGATGTTCGTGCGCGCTGACGTCCAGCGCGGAGCTCCCGCACGATTTCGGCGTGCGCTTTTTCGCGCACCGGCCCATGCGTCTCCGACTGTCGTTTCAGTCATTTTTCCGCATCATCTCCACACGCGGGGACACCGGACCGCAGCAAAGGAGCTCCGTCCTCCGTGGTTACATGCGAGCCAAGTACGGGCAATCGGCAATTTTTGTCGACGCTTTAACAACGCCAGTTCGCTGCCTGTCATTGGCGGCGGATGTTAGCCAAAATGTTGGAAAATGACGTCGGCGAACGACAATGCTGGACCGCACGGAGCATCGCGTTTATTTAGCCATAATCCGTGTTTAATGTAACCAGGATCACTTTAAGGCACAGACTGTAGACAAGGGGGAACGGGAAGGGATGAAAAGACGCGGTGCGACACTCACCACCACCGGCCGCTGTTGTTGACGGCCCCCGATCCCGAGAGCGAAGACACCAGCAGGATGGACGCTGCCTTCACCCCTAAAACAAGGGCCAGCAGCCGCATCGTGCTTCCCAAAGTAAATGAATGACAGTACACACACACACACACACAAAAAATTTTCTTCGTAAAATGTCACCTTAAGATGTCCAAAAAGGCCAGCGTACAGTAAAAGTGCTGGCAAAAATAATTTCTGCAAAAATTAAATTTCACCAATGCAAATCTTCGTAACTGATCCCCGTCTTCGGCGCGCAGAGAAGCTCCTGTAACTTTTTTTTAAGTAAAAGCTGTGTTTCAAATATCCGCTTGTCCCATTCATTCAGAAGTGAACAGCCTGTCTGGTGCCAAAGAAGTGTCAAAAGGAGGGGGGGGGGAAACTTAAAGAATTCCTTTTCAGTGTCGATATTTTTTGTTCCTTTTCCTAAGTGCTCGAAACGTCTCTGATGCCTGACAATGAGCTGTAAATCTTAACGCCTGTCCATAAATCAGCCCCGTCACTCCGAACAGGTAAACCGCCGACAACTCGCCGAGCAATAAATAAAAGAAAAGAGAGGGATAAATGGAAGTGCGGCGGGGAAAAGTCCGGCTGCGCCCCCCGAGTGCAGGCGCTCTTGAGCGAACGGCTCTGTCCCGAGGTGATGCTGCTGCTGCTGCTGCGCTCCTCTTCACTCCCTGCGTCTCAGTGATGCTCTGCGGAGCGCATTGAGCGCGTGGGACGGTCTCGCCGACCTGATCCCCTGGATGACTGATAGGCGACACATTCTTCATTTATTGAGCGCGACAAGAAGAATAAAAAAGGGATTTGCTGCTCTCATCTCCCCGTTTTTTCCCCCTTCCTACCCCTTTGAATGGCACTGGTAGAATGGATAGGTTAATTCCCTTCATAGAGCGCAACGGATAAAGGAGCGCGACGTGGAAAATAAATGAAAACCGGGGGGAATCTTCTGTGCGCACCTCGGACGGATGCTAAAAACACCGCAAGGCAACATGTTGCAAGACGCGCTCGCGTTACCCCCCTCGGCTGAAGTGAAAAAGCTCTTCCTTTATAGCCCACGCACGGTCCTTGTGAATTCGGTCCTTCTGCAGAATAAACCTCTAAGTGCAGTGGGTGTGCGCGGACGAGCGCGTCTCCGGCGCAGTGAGCGAACCCCCCTCCTTTTAAAAAAAGAAAAGAAAAAGAAAAAAACGAATTACTTGAATTTCTCCAGAAACCCACGTTCCACCTTCACCCTTGCTCGCCCCACCGCGCACAGGCAGCGAGCGGTCGCATGTGCGCAAGCAAAATACCGCGTCCCAAAAATCTCGATGTCCAACGCCAGCGAAGTTAATGGTGCGCAACGCTCGCGTTGACGTTTCCCAACCTTTATCAACGGCAAAGTGTTTAAAAAAATCCAAACGTTTTCTCCTCATTTGTTTTCTCGTTTGGCCACGTCCAATGACTCCCTGCGCTTGCATGTAGCATCCACACCGATGCCCCCCCCCCCACAAAAGCAGACTCCCTGCCTCAGCATCACTGCCAGGTGGACGAGTTTGAATTTATCTGCTGCTAAGTGATGCGCAGAGGTGTCCTGTAGTTACTGACCGAGCTTCTGAATGTCATATCTTATTCTATACCGCGAATAAAGGAAATAAATGTTGATTTTTCGCTTGGCAAAGGACTCCGAGCATAGCTGAATAGAAAATAAGATTTGAGATAAAGAGTGTCTAAAAGCCTCGGTAACATCTGGAGCGCAGACCTCCCCGGGCGCATATGGACCGCGGTTCTCCAGCATGAACCACACAGCCTTGTATCTTCTCCCATGTATTTATCTGCGGCCTTTCGTTCATAAACATCCGCCTCCACTGCGACTGTTCTCTTTGCTGAACGGCGGAAGAGTGGAGCTAAACTTTCAAGTCCTCACACCTATCCGTCATTCATTCATTCGTTCGTTCATTCATTCACTCACTGACTGAAAACATTTCTCCGCCGGTGAGCACTTCGGTGTCTATGACAGGAAATATTAAAACAGTTGTTCGGGTTGATTGAAACCAAGTCATGGGCTCCTTTTTTGGATCCCCTCTGGCACCAGGACAGCCGATGGGTCCTGGAACCCCTGATCTGTCCATCACAGATTATTGCCCCATTCATCATCTCCGCTTCAGGATATAAAACCGTTAATTCTATGAATACCTCAAAAAGCGTCACGCTGAAATGAATGACCGTTCTCACACGCTCGCAAACACGCTCAGAAGATGCGTTTCTCCTCAGTGTGAAGACACTTGGCTGAGGGTAGGAAGTGCGCCTTTGTGCGCGCCCTTTCAATAACTGTTGTCCTCCGCTAGCTCTCCGCCTCTTGAAAGGAGTTTCCTGGAGAAGTCATGCAGCACGGAGAAGATTAGAACGGCAATCCGGTTAAAGGGCTGCCTTTTAAACACAAATCAACTTCAAATCACTTTTAAGCCACTTAGATATACACGCGGAGGCAGAATGCTAATGCACTTTTCATTGCCAGATGACTCAAAAGAATGGGGTGGGGGATTAGAGGAAGACCTGCTTGTCCGATGGCGAGCGGCGGTTATGGGGCCGTTTTTAACTTAATTTTATTAAAACTGCGTCGCCAACTGTTTAGAGTCAATTCCCTCGCATTGCGCCGCGAGTGGGGAAAGCCCTGCCTCGGCGAGTTGAAACAAAGCTGGAATTTCTTCTCTCTGATATGGCAGCATGAAGAGAGGAGGAGGAGAAAAGGGCGAAGCGGAGGCCCTGTGGCAGAAAGGTGGGAGTTGGAGGGCAGATTATTAAAAGAAGAAGGAGAGAAAAAACAGGTGCAGAGGGAGACGTGGAGTGAAGTTTACGCTCAGCTTGCGAGAGGGACGTGTGGGGCCGATTGACGGCTGCCGGAAGAGCGCCCCCAGCTGGTGGGAGCAATAAAAAGAAAAGCAACGTCTTCGCACCGCGTTCGTGAGGAAATGTGCGGGTGCGGCCACTGTCGTACATGTGCTGGGGAGGGGGGGGGCTTGTCCTTCAACCAGGAGGTGCAGGAGGCGCTCACCTGCCCTGGCATCTGAGGGGAGGCTCCCGTAAGGATGATTAATGCGTGTCATGGAGCGTCTCCACTTGCCCCGAAGTGCTGCGTACATTTTGAGACGTAGCAGCTTTGAAATGCTCTTCACGATGGGGTTTATCCCCGCACAAAAGCCCAGAGGTGTCCCTCTAAAAAGTACGTGTCTCTCTGTACTCTCAAGCATTTTTCAGGGTGCCAGGAATGCAGGTTTTACACCTTGAGGACCTCCTTATGTCCATCATTGCACTTGGGTCCTGTACCACCTCCAGGCACTGAAACGGGGCAGGCCTTGCTGGTGGGAGATTTGTCAAGGGTGTCGAGCAAGTTTTGGGTATTGGGGGGGGGGGGTTGCAAAAAAAAGTGCAGGAGATGGGGGAAAAAAAAAAAACTTATGCGGGCGGTTAACTCATTCAAGTTATTTATAAGACATTTCTGCCGGGCCCACCTCCAGGCTGCACCCCAGCAAAGGAAAAGAGAAGCTTAAAAAACACACGCACACCCTCACTCGACTTTATGAAAAGCTGACAAGTTGACAGATGACAGAACCGGCACGTTAATCATTCAGAAAAGTGGAAGAGGCGATGGAAAAGGAGGGGGGATCAGGCCGAGGGCTGTCGGCGGCTCTTTCACGCAGACAGAAGCAGAAATTTTTGGAAGTTTTTGGGGGGGGGGGTGTCCGCAATGTGAAGAATGGGCTCTCGTGCAGGTGGGGAGGACAAACTGCGAAGAAGGACAAACGAAAGTGGCATCATATCGGCGACACGCACGTTGTCCGAAAGCGTTTAACGTAAAACACTGTACGGCGCGTCAGTAACGAATGGCATCCAGCATTCAGATACGCCGCTTCACGACGTACCGTGTTTTTTACCACACCGAAGGACGTGGGCCAAGCGTATGCGCCGTGGCGGAGCAAATATGACTTAAAAAAGGGACAGAATGAGTTCCGACTGCCGTGCTGGTTTACTGGAGCCACAGCGAGTGCAGTGACCGCGCGGCGCTGCTCTCCTTCAGTTACTGTACGTTGGAAGCGACGTCATGAGTTCTGTAAGCCGAGCACTTGTGGAGCTGTTTTTGGAGCGACTGTTTTGTGAGCGGCGAGCAGCACTTTTATTATTATTATTATTATTATTATTATTATTATTCTCAAACGAATATCTCGAATTTTTTGCAAGTTCGGTAAGTAATAAGTAATAAAAAAAGCGGGCTCGGTGAGGAGGTTCGCGCTTTGGGGCTGGGGGGGGGGGTGACAGATGACCACGCGCCCAGACTGGGTATTGTTCCAGCGCCTCGAGGACGTCCGCGCGCCTGCCTGCTGCTGCCTCCCTGTCGCCCGCGCGGCTCGCGAGCTCTCGCGCTCCCCGCCTTTTATCGAAACGCCCATCTCGCCGGCATCACGCGCTTCTCCTTTCTTCACCTCTCTTTCGGCTCGAGCCCCCCCCCCCCCCCCGCCGCCTCTTCGCCGGCACCGCATTTACAGTTTAAGGCCACACGAAAGGAGGCACAATTTATATCCGTTCGTCGAATCTTCACCCTGACGGAGGCCGACAAGGTGTCTCAAAGGGCTTCGAGGTCGCTGCGCAAGTCGACGCGAAGAAAAGCCGTGTCCCCATTAGGGCGGGGGACAGTTTATAAATGCCGCATATGGTCAAGTCGGTTACCTGACGCATTTTGTTGGCTGGGGAAGGCGCGCCCCCCTGCCCCCCCCCTCCCTCCGTGAGGCGCGCTCCTGTACTCCGTCCATCCCGCGCGCTCTTGCCTTACTTGTGCTCGCCGCCGCTTGCCGGGAAGCACGACAGCCGCACACTTGGGCGACAAAGCGGCTCCTCGTCCCCGCGGGCGCTCGCAGCAAGGAAGGACGTCGGGCCGCCCGTCGTTCATGAGCGCGCCGACATGGAGGTATCAGCCCGGCGCCGCTGGGAGCGCGTCCTGATCGTGGCCGCGGCCGCCGCCGCCGTCCTGTCACCTGCCTTCGTGTGAGTACGCGCCCGCGGGAGGCTCCAGCCCGCAGCCGTAACCGAAACCGCAGAGATGCTCGCACCGCATCATCTGCCTTATTAATGCTCCTTCATGACAAATGACAAATTTGACTTTTTTTGTTTGTTTTTTTGCCTTGCAAAAAACGCGAGTGGCAACAGGCCTGATGAGAAACATTATTTGGTTATTTTCAGTTCCGGTAAAATAGTGCAGTGAAGGAAAACTGAACGTTTTGAGGATCGCGCTTAGCGCGCACACACGCACGCACACTTTGCGAAACTAATGAAAACCACCAGGTCTGGATGAGTATGGATAATAATGAAAGACACCAGAGGCTGTGCTGCAGTAACAGGAGCTCGGTCCCTGCTGCCACTGATGTACCGTCGTGTCCTAAAAGCCGCAAGTTGTCCTCTTCGATGTGTACGCGTCTTTTAGAAATAAAATCGCAGACATCTAAACTGAAGCGCTTGCAAAGCCTTTAAAGTTCATCACGTTGATCCACCGTTGTGTTGCTCACGACCCAAAAGGGACTAAATCATATGACATTACATGGTAGAAGTTCTGTGAAGGTAGTGAGTTCTCCTGTGGGCGCATGCTGTACGGATCTCTACTGTTTTCTCTCTCCTTCCCTCT
This sequence comes from Heterotis niloticus, assembly GCA_018136845.1. Taxonomy (NCBI): domain Eukaryota; kingdom Metazoa; phylum Chordata; class Actinopteri; order Osteoglossiformes; family Osteoglossidae; genus Heterotis; species Heterotis niloticus. Next base: position 2,740,305 of record CM030898.1, read on the forward strand.
CTGTGTAGCGGTATGTACTGTCCATTGGTGGTGCAAGAACTTGACAGGTGTTGGGGACCAAAAATTTTATCAATAATTTTCCAAAGGCTGTGTGAAAATATTGGGGAGGGGGGCACATTAGGCTTGGCTCATAACCCCCAGTATGCCAGTGTTTTCATTACGTTAAACTTGAACGCTGTAGACTATACTTTACCTTATAAATTATTCTTACTAAAACATCCCACCATAGAAAGAAAGAGGAAGAAAGAAAACAGGCTGACAGAAATGTCAATGTTCTTACTGATTTTAGTGTCAAGGTGGCATGAGAAACAGACTGCTTCTTGCATGTCACTGTTGTTCCAGACTTTTTTAGAATAAGTAACCAAAAAAGTTGCAGGTGTTGTCTTTCTCAGTTGTTTTATGAAGCACAAATCATGCTACTCTATACTGCATATACTTCCCACAGTTGCATTTTAACATTTAATTGGATTCACTACAGTATGCAAAGATTCAAGCCACGCAGTTTTGTTTAAAAGTGACGCATTCTGAATAGAAAATCGGATTTATTTGGCGGTTTAAGGTTGTTTAGATGTCAAATACCTGTTGTAATTTGTATTACACTCCTGGAAGGGACAATGTTGTGACGCTACCTTTGTGTCGGTTAAGCTCAAACTGTACTGTTGTTTCTGCAGGGTGCTGTGCAATGACATCCTAGGGCTAAAGGTGGCAGGTGACCCTGTGTTAACTCCCAACACGGTGTGTCTACGTCTGGCCGGTCTGAGCAAGCGGCAGATGCGGCTGTGTGTGCGCAGCCCTGACGTAACGGCCTCAGCCCTACAGGGGATCCAGGTGGCTCTCCACGAGTGCCAGCACCAGCTCCGAGACCAGCGCTGGAATTGCTCTTCACTGGAGAGCCACGGCAAGCTGCCTCACCAAAGCGCTATCCTTAACCGGGGTGGGTGCCGCAAGGGTCCCGAGGCCCGGGCCTTGGAACCGATGGGAGAAATCAAGTGTAGCCGTCAAAAGGAAATCATTTTCACACTTGAGGTGGTAAATGGGTTATCAGGTTATAGGAAGATCTTTGGCTGAAAACTAAGGGCACATGCAGACAGGCTTTTGAAATACTTGTAATCCATTCGATTACTTTTTCTCGATGCTGGAACAATAACGGAAATATTTTGAATTTTTATGAAACATATTGGGAAGCAAGGATTGGATCATGTTGTGTTCCAGCAGGTTTACCACAGAAACAAATAATAATAAAAGCATGTCCCAGCACTCAAATGAGGCTTTTTAATGTTAGATTTTTTAAATTCTTTTCAATGGTTCAGGTTTTTTTTTAGCTTTTGAGTGAAGTCTGTGGCTTTGTGAGTGCATCATGTGGGCTCTGATGAATTTCTGTTCAGGTGTAGTTCCAAAGTTTGTCAAATTTACAAAGTCATGTTTGGGAGAGCTAGCATCCTGACTGGGGTGCATCCTGCCTACCCTGCCCCTCTCTTCTTCTGGGATTGGCTCCAGACCATCACAGGCCTGCTTTGGGAGAAATGGTTATTGATAGTCAGTGAATGAGTGAGTATTTGAGGGAAAGTGGCAGAAGTATGTAAGTATGTCTGCACTGTTATGTGGGTTACGAGGTGGGCTGGGTTTGTGGAATAATTCTTGCATATCCCTTACACAAACATAATGTCAAGTTTTATGACCGGTGAATTGTTTTTTTTATCCCTTATTTCAGCCTCACCACACAACCATCAGCTTTTGATTTGCGAATAAGACTTTTAACAGTCATTGCCCAAAATAATTTATCTGTTCTACCTTCTTTACTGGAAGCATAAAATCACTTTTGGTTCCCAATCAACAAAAAATAGCATATGTTTATGTGCTTTCTTTAGAAAAATGCATGTTAAAATCTCTTCCATGTGTAGCAGACACAATCTGAATAACAGAAAAAAAACATCAATATATCAATATAATTTCTACCATTTTACCATCAATTATAGGAATGTGATCATTTTGCCATTTCAGAACAGAGAAATGAGAGGTTTCTGTTTTTTTCTCATTTGCAATTCACAAGATCAGCAAAAATGAACCAAAAAATGCACGGACCCTTGACTGGGTGGTTTTATGTGAGGTAACAATGGCCTCGTGAATGTTTGGAAGAGGGTAACCGAACTGCTGTCGTGGGGCTTTGCATGCAGAGTGACGCGCCTTGGGAAACATTATAGCTATAAGAATCCTTAAACATTTGCATGAAGTCCCGCGTACTTATTTATTTTTTGAGAATATCAGAAAAAACTGAAGAAAGTTTCCGTGTGCTGATAAATGATGCGGCGCGTGGCGCTTTGTTGCTCAGTGGCTCTGCTGTGCATTTTGCCACAGGATACCGAGAGAGCGCCTTCACACTGTCACTGCTGGCAGCGGGAGTGGCCCACTCTGTAGCATCAGCTTGCAGCTTGGGGAAGCTTCGTGGCTGTGGCTGTGAGGCCAAGCGCCGCCTGGACGATGACAAGATACGCTTGAAGCTAACCCAGTTGCAGCTTCAGACCTTGCAGAGGGGAGGCGGGGCCATGAGAGCAGCGTATAGCCCCCCATTCTCATCAACGCAGCTGAATTCTCACCCTGCAGAGCTACTGTCCAACTCCGCGCACCCCGCCACTCTTCTCGACCCCCTCCCGGGGGATACGTCCCCGTTTCAGGATACCTGGGAGTGGGGGGGATGCAGCCACGATTCCCAATTCGGTGAACGCTTCTCCCGCGATTGGCTCGACTCCCGAGAATCTCCACGTGACATCCATGCCCGCATGAGGATGCACAATAACCGGGTTGGGCGACAGGTGAGGAGTGATCGCCAGCTGGCATTCTAGTCAAGCACCGTGGTCTTCAGGGCCGGACTGTATGGCTGGTGAATTTCACAAATCAATCGTAAAAAGAGCAGGACTGTTTTAAACACACCCTGCTGCTGGACTGTGCTTCGCTGCTGAGCCTTTGAAAGATGAGTAAAAATTGTGAAAAATTAAATGAAAGTTATACAGTTTATTAGAACTGGAACAAATCAATTAACAAGTAATGGAGCTGGAAACATTCTTTATTTACTTTTATTTTTTGTTATTTTTTATACACAAAACAAAACGGTTGCAGTACTCAGCAATGGCAATACCCCCCTTCAATCACTCTAGGACCACAAAGGCTTAACTGAACCTCAGAGGGAAATAAAAAAAAGAAAGAAAAAAAAACACAATTACAATTATAAAAATAAATATACTCAGACAAGTGAATAAATCAATAGGAGCGGTGCAAGATTTCAGTTGTCTGCTACACAGGGTCATTACGAAAGAAAGTAGTGCATCAGTAGGGTTAGACGGTGTTGTACACAAGGATCTTCAAATGGTGTAAAAACTACCGACGGAACCTTGATAGGGCAAACTTAATTTTTTATAGTTAGGAGAAAATACAACTTGTCTTTTAGCCAGAGTGAGAACGAGCCAGATACTTGTACTTGATGTTATGCCCAATGACAGCTTGTCTTTCTTCTCAACAGGTAGTGACAGAAAACATGAAGAGGAAGTGCAAGTGCCACGGAACATCGGGGAGCTGCCAGTTCAAAACCTGCTGGTACGTGTCTCCGGAATTCCGCCTGGTGGGATCCCTCTTACGGGAGAAGTTCCTCTCGGCCATCTTCATCAACTCCCAAAACAAGAACAACGGAGTCTTCAACACGCGCACCAGGATGGGGACGGGACAAGATCGAGGCCGGCGCAGGGGGGTCTCCCGGGAACTGGTCTACTTTGAGAAATCGCCGGATTTCTGTGAGCGGGAGCCAGCCCTGGATTCACCGGGTACCCAGGGGCGGATCTGCAACAAAACCAGCCCTGGCATGGATGGCTGCAGCTCACTGTGCTGTGGCCGCGGCCACAACATCCTGAGGCAGACGCGTAGCGAGCGCTGCCACTGCCGCTTTCACTGGTGCTGCTATGTGCTCTGCGATGAGTGCCGCGTCACCGAATGGGTCAACGTCTGCAAGTGAGGGCCACGGTTGTGTGTCAGCGTGGCCTGGTGGTTTGTGGAGATCTCATGGAAGACAGACCTTCCTCGCACAGTGCTTGTGCCCTAGGCCCATGACTCAAGACCCCCACTCACAGAACATGGTCAGTGGGAAAGTATACCCACCCGCCCAGTTTCTGCCTGCTTTCTTCCCTCTGTCATTCTCATATTATCTGTTTATCCACTTTTTCTCTCGTTTTATCCTGTCATCTGGGATCCATTTTCATTTTGTTGCTGTTGTTATTCCCAAAATGCCAAGTTTGAGATTGAGGAGATTGAGGAGGAGGTAACTCAAGTCATTTATCTTTTTCCCCTATTTGGTCTTTCAGCAATGAAAATGCCACAGACTTCACGCGCTGTCTTCTGGAGAGCAAACAAACATTACAAAAGGCATCTACAGTAATTTACACTTTTTGTACATATGAAAAAAATGTATTTTTAAAAACTTTTTTACGCTTGCATTTTTATGGACATTGCTATTATATTTAATGAGAGGGGTAACTCAATCCAAGCACTGAACATGAACGAATGCAATTAGACAAAACAATGAGTCTAAGCGATGCTTTGGCGAAACGGGCAAAATGGAAAATGACACGCAACAGGCTGATAAAGTCAACTGTGGACAGCACACGTGTGATTGTTTTGCCACTCTGTGCTGACAGTACCTAACCTTCTGAAGACTTCAGCGCGGAACGGAGTCATTAAAGCACGAAGAGAAAGAGGACAAATTGGAAACTTCTGGAAAGCCTCAGGGTAGTTCTCTTTCGGGAATCGAACATGCTCGGGCCCTTGGGGCACGAACATATTAGCGAACAGACTGCTACGGTGGCTGGAAGGACAGTTTGATACCAAGTTATTAGTGATTTCCACGAAATTTACTAGTATGGCTTTTATTGTCGAAGACTAGCCGGAGAAAAATAAACAAAACGAATAAAACTGCGCGGGTGTATTCTCGCTTTTATTTTTTTTCAGTGGTCCTTGCGCATCCATGTTGTTTCGTGACCAGGGAACATCAACAGTTAATTTTGTGCGTGTGCCTTGTATCTTTGTCAGTAGACTTCTTCTGAGGACGGTCGTGGATCTTGGATGTTTTTAAGGTTAGATCTGGGCTATCGTGAACCTTCACCTTACCGTACTGGTCACCGCACCTTCAAACCGTCCCAAAGGACTCTCTATATATAATATGGAGATTTAGGGAAAGGGAAAATGGGGCTGAATGCCTAGGCGTAGTCCAAGTCCGAGGTGTTTATGTCAGGAGAGACACCATGGTGAGAGTAAGATTTTGTACTGCAGCATATTTTGTAGAACAACGACTTCGATAGCTTTAGGGAAATTGAGAGCGGATGTTTGTGCAAGTTCATGTTTTCCCCCGTACCTCTGTCAGGGGATCAGCTTAGCAGAGTTCACAGCCAATGGTGACTTCACTGTGCATTGCCAAGTGCTCCTTTTCCCTGTTTGCAAAGCTGACACTGGGACAATGTTGACCCGTTCCTGATTCACACTCCTCCCGCAGTCACTTGGTTTACAACAGCACCATCCACATCGACTGGACTGCAGTTAACTGCGTAGACGCATGCAGTTTTACATTAAGTCCACCAATGAATGGAACCGTTTGAGATGTTTCACAGTGATACCGAAGTACTGCTGGGGTGCGTAGATGAGGGCAAATCCGTTTTCCCCACTTAGTTATACTCGAAGCTGGGCCAGAGCGGAGAGGAATGAAAGTAAGTGGTATGGAATCATACGGAATGATGGGCTGAATCTCTGGTTGGCATTTCTTCATTCTTTTATTATTTCACTCTGTTGTTCCCTGGAGCTGCTGCAAACGGGAATTTCCTGTCGCTGTTTCTCCCATGTGTGACACAGAGAGATTGGAGGGCTTTTTCTCTTTCCCTGTCTCTGTGCCTCTCTCTCTCTCTCTCTCTCTCTCTCTCTGTGTCACCACAGCCCCTGACACATACACAGCAACACACTTTGCTCCCAGAGTAATGAGAACCAGACATGGCCCATACAGAGGGAGAGAAGAGGAAGGCAGAGAAAGAGACCAAAACTGTGTTGATGCTTTCCTGCTGATGCTGGAGCTGCCATGTGGTTATAAAGACTTAACGGCAAAATCATATTTGTGTCTCAGAAGATAGGCTGAAGGACTTGGACATAAGGGTCATAATTTGCACATGCTGTGCACTTTTTTTTTCTGCCGTACTGCACAAGCAGAGAGCAACAGACATCAGGACAACTGCGCTTCATTAAGAAAAAAACTCAAGCATCCAGTATGCTTACATATACAGTTCATTCCTCAAGATTTTGATATTATTATTTTTCTTCTCCACACGCTTCACAAGAAACAGCTGGATTGAAGACACCGTGTTTTGCCGACTTGTCAACAGCACAGTCATACAAATCATTTTCGCATTTGTTAATGCTCCTCCACGTCGCGCACAGGTAAAAGCAGAGACGCAAACAAAAACGCAGCACAATTTTTCCAAATAAACAGCTGGAAACATCTGCTCATAGAGCCAACTCCTCCGCCCTACTGTATCAGAGGGACAGAGCGGGAGAGGGGGAGCGCAAACTCGAGGAGCCAGCTACCCAGAACATCAAAGCCCCCATCTTAATGTGTAAGCCCTCATTAGTTCTGCAAGCGTAACCGATGGGACCTGTGATGGTGTATTGCTGGGGCGCGCTTTGGCAAACACTTCTGAGAAAAAGATTCTTTCAATTATACCCCATCGCATTTGCCTACTACTCGGTGTAACCCCCCAGTAACCCCCACGAACCCCCCAGCACACACACACACACACACACCGCACACTCCTCCGTTCGCCTTTCCACCCCGTAGTCTGCTCTGCAGCTGTACACGTGCCTCCTCTTCTCCCCTTGTGCTCCAGCCACTGGGTGGAATCACAAATCTGCAGCAGAGCTTTGGAAAACAGCGGGGCGTAAGACGGGAAAAGACACTTTCACCAAAGGAAGTTTCGTGGGCTGATGTCCGCCGTCAAGAAAGCACTACCGAAACACTCGACATCAGAGGACTTAATGAGTTTAAGAATGCTGTGTGCGGATGTCGGACCTTTCCAGAGTCAGAGCTCATGTTCGGGCTCAGAACTATAGCGGCTTTCTAGGGCTGGACAAAATAAAAGCAACGCCTTTGAATTACACCTGAACGAGACTTTATTACATAAACTCACAATAGACGCTGCATCTGAAAGATAATGTAGCCTCAGGCCTCAGCCTAGATAATAGTAAGTTCCACAAGAACAGTGGGCAATAAAAGCATTTAAAGCAAATTCTAAAATGGCTCAATGGGTGATTTAGAAATTTTACGTGTGGGTATTTAAATATTGTATAGCCTTGCATGATTGTTTTTGACATTATCTTTAAAATGTGACATTTTGATGACGTTAAATGATGCTTTTGACATATTCTGTATGTTCATGCATTCAGTTGACACCGATGATAACTAAACACCAACACTTATTGTTGGAATCGGTATGAAAAATTAGGAAGATAACATCTGAACGGGAAGCGCGGTGGAGCAGCGGTCGGTTCTGCTGCCTCACAGCACTCGGGCTGTTCGGACGCAGGTTTGAATCCAGCTCGGGCTGTGGGGAGTTTGGAAGTTCTCCTTGTTTCTGCGGAGGTTTCTTCTAGGTGCTCTTCTTTCCTCCCACAGTCCAAAGACATGTGTCAGGTTAATAAACCATCCGTAGCATATGAATCCCTCCGCGTCCCCTGTACCCACTCTTTACCTTGATGTCGGTGACTTTGGGATAGACTCTGGCCCACCCTGACCAGGACAAACGGTTAAGAGATGAACATCTCGCTAACAGGCCGAGTAATGGGGCACCAATGGAGTCACCCATAAATAAACACTTGCAGGATCACATTAGACTCGCTTGAACATTAAACGCTGTGAAAATAGCATCATTTTAAAAGTACTATGTCAAAAGTGCATACATTTATTTTTACAAGTTTATTCTTTTTTTTTTTTTTTTTTTTTTCTTTCATAAACACCTCGTGTATCTGGGCACCATCTGCAGCTCAGCCGAAATGTTTAATATTACTTGCGTCGGTACTGTTCGTGTCGTCGGAAGGCAGTGAGACAGAAGGCGGGCACCCATCGCTCCAGGTGATCAATAAAGGGCGTCAGCAGGTTAGGACATATGGTAGCATGTAACTTTATTTAGATCACATTGCCCAAAACGCGTGTCCCCGCATGGGTCCCTTGCTGACAGTCCCCCATGCAGCAGTCCGTCCCCTCACGTCTCGTCTGTCGTCGCAGTCGCAGTTGGCTCGCCGAGCGCTGCCAAATCCCGTCCCTTGGCAGGCGTCGGCGTGTGATTTATTTATTAGCTGAATAATTAATTGAATTACTTATGTCCATGTTTCTCACCGCCCCTTCCCTCAGGCTTCCAAAATCTTGTCTTATGCACACGAAAGGCAAGCATTTTCGCGTTCGCGTAAACCGTGCTTTTCGCCGTCAGCAACATAATGCACAACGCAAGCTGGCTCGTACGCACTACGGTGTATTTGAACAGATGAATCCAGAATGAGACCGTACGTCGTCTCACAGTACGAACGCAAGGGTGAGCATTTATTTCATGCGCGCAGTCTATAAATTGGTGTAAATGTCCAATTTCTCGCGTTCGGCGAGCGCTGCGTTGCTTTCAGTAGGATTCGGGGAGGGAAGGGGGGGAGAAGCATCGTCTCGCGAGAGTCCAGAACTCCAACCGTAACCTCCGGCGGGGCGTTCACGAAACATCGCGATATTTTTCTACCGTCTTTCGGTCAATTCGGCTGGTGTTGCTGCCTGAGGTGAGTTGATGAATGATAAAATATGTGACACACTTAAACGACCGAATGAGCGGATAAAGAGGTAACACGAAGATACGTTTTTTAAAAATGATTTATTTGCAGCGGTGCGTTACGGGAATGTATGATTTTGGAACACCGTGCCGGTTGCATACCTGCTGCCCGCGTCGTGACTGGAGGTGGAAAGCGAACTGACAGCTCGTGCCGGACTACGGCGGGAAACACACGCTCACATACATACACACACACACACACACGCAGCTGTTTCGACAAAATGCACACCTTTTGCAAATACAAAACGGCATATTTTTTATACTGCGGGATCCTTTTTACCTTTGGCTTATGGGCTCTTGCCGATTGAAACCCTTGTACTGGCAGTAAAATTTTTCGTCGCTGAAATACGTTCGCACTCCTTTTCAGGCGTAATCTCGGGTGACATTTTACCTGTTCCTTGCTGCTCCTGTTTGGCATGTCTGTGGGTCTTTCCTCTTTAAATAATACCTTTCCGCATTAATAAGTTTTGCAGGGTGGCTGTCAGGTAAGTGCAGCACGTTGGGTTGCTTGTTACAACGTACACGTTGAAATACCGTGGGAACCTGAAGGTTGCCGTTTCGAATCCCACTCCACCAGTGGTTCTGACCAAGGTATTTTACCCTGAATTGCTGCTGCGAAGTTATCCTGCAATAAAATGGGTAAATATTTGTGAATAGCTGTAAATGAAGGCGTCAGCTACATAACGAATGAAAAACAATACCAAGAAAATAATGTCTGTGCGCACTGAACCATGGAACTTGCTGACTGGAATTAAAAGACACTTTGGATAGTCTTGTTGTATTGAAATGTACCTTAAAAGTTTCATATAGATAGAAATTTCTTCATCTCATGAGCCCACAATAACACTCATACGAAATGGTGACACAGATACAGTAATAACACTGGGATGAATGAATATCACATTTGGGCACGTATAAAATAATAAAGGTGTTATCTGCGTACAGCCATCTCAACTGCTTTTACTGTGCGCAAAAACGCATGGCTTAGTATAGAGAAGCTGATGTGTGCAGCATTTACGGTGAAGACCCCTCTTGTGTTTTTCACCGCCTGTGTTATTTCCATACCACAGGCTCGCCGGACAAGGAAAACCCCGGTGAGGACGAGCTGTTCCTGCTGCTGGCCTGCTGTCTGAGAGTGCGAGAAGATAGTTGCTGGAAATCGTACCACCGGCATGGGCAACATTTTTGGAAACCTGCTGAAGAGCCTGATTGGGAAGAAGGAGATGCGCATTCTCATGGTCGGGTTGGATGCAGCGGGAAAAACTACCATCCTGTACAAACTCAAGCTGGGCGAGATAGTCACCACTATACCTACCATAGGTACATATTTTCCTCTCATGGCCATTTAGATCTAAGCCTGCATGCTGTAGGAAATGTAGTAAATGACGGTAGGGGGTTTAGTGCAGCGTATCTAGCACTGTAAGTCACCTTGGACACGGGTGCCAGGTAAACGCTAGAACAGGTTCGGCTAAACGAGGCCATGCAAATGTATTTTATCCGCAGCTTCCGAGTTGTTAGCATGCAGGAAACTTGAAATCGTGTTTCTCCCTTCAAAGTAGAAATTTTAGAAGGACCTTTGTTTTAAGACATTTTTCTTCTGTTGTGCTCAGGGTTCAATGTTGAAACAGTGGAGTACAAGAACATCAGCTTCACGGTGTGGGACGTTGGTGGCCAGGACAAGATCCGTCCCCTTTGGAGGCACTATTTCCAGAACACGCAAGGTTAGCTACACATTTCTGCAGCATTGAGAATGTGATTTTTCAGGCTCCGCTATTTCTGGCAAAATTTCAAGCTGGATACATATCGGGTGGATTAGTCACTTCAGACCTATTCACAGAAACTTGGGACAAGCAGGGTACTGCAGACAACTGCAGCCCTGGAAAAAATTCATGACCTCTTTGAGGTGTCTGAAACTTTCTAAAGTAACACCCAAAAATAATTGGCTTTCTGGCACTGTGTTTACTTATGGGAGTCCATTTATTGTTTTGGAGTTGCTTTTCTCCAGATGTTGACATCCCGTTATCCGTTAGCATTTTTGTCAAAAGAAGTAGTTCACGCTAACAGCTGCTGCTGTGCCATTGCTAACCCCGCCTTGCAGGTCTGATCTTTGTGGTGGACAGCAATGACAGGGAGCGAGTGAACGAGGCCCGCGAGGAACTCATGAGAATGCTGGCAGAGGACGAGCTGCGTGATGCCGTGCTCCTCGTCTTCGCTAACAAACAGGCATGAACGCCATCACCCCCTTACACTTTACAAACGTAGTTGCTCACTGTGTAATAGCAGAAAACATGTCTTTCAGATTGGGTCGTTGTCTGTGTTTACTGTGACTTTTGTGCTCCCTCACCTTCCTTACTGCGTGATTGACTTTGAGATTCTTCTTTTCCCCAAGCTGCTCAGCGTACATTTACAGTCTGCCTTCGTTTACACGCTGAAGTTTGGAGGGGTCTGTTGTTGCTTCTGCCGTGCTTCATTAATGAAGGTCTGCACACATTTTCCTGCAGGACCTGCCCAATGCCATGAATGCTGCTGAAATCACGGACAAGCTGGGCCTGCACTCGCTGCGCCACCGCAGCTGGTACATCCAGGCTACCTGTGCCACCAGTGGAGACGGCCTCTACGAGGGCCTGGACTGGCTGGCTAACCAGCTCAAGAACAAGAAATGAGATAAGTTGAGGCAACAGAAGCACATCAAGGATTGTGCTCCCTCCCCCCCTTCCCCCCGTGTCTGGGCATCTGGTGGGTAGGTGTGTTGTATTTAAGGCCTGGTTGAATGTTTTGAAAAGCCTGAGTCCTGTACACATACACGCATGTGCACCCATAGAACACACTCATAGTCACACTCACACATAAAAGGTCATATAATGTGAAAAAGTTAACATTTTGTTAATTTGATTTTATGTGATTAGGAACTTTGGATCAGGATGGTCATTTACGGACGGTCTGAAGGCGTTACGTGCCGGTGTGTCAAGTGATGAAGCCAATGTCGAGGCTAAAGGCTCATTGATGCTGTGAGATAAAGTACCTGCGTTGTGATCATTCATGGTGTGACTTTGAATATTACAGGAAAACATTTTCACGTTTTAAGGCCTTGCGTGTGAGCTGCACGAACCGTGAATTAACATTTTGTGCTGGTTTCACAAAAAGTCCTTTATCTCATTTGTGGTCAGTGAGTCTCAGACAGCAAAGCTCAACTTATGCCCAGTAGCCCCATCTGTTTTCTGGGTTTGGTTTTGCTAAATCCTGCCATGTACCTAATCCACCTAATTAGATTCAAAGAGCTTAAGTTTGTTCAGTTGTTTTATTTTGGGCTCCCAGTGGCAAATGAGAATAAGAATTCTTCATCATCACCATAGTTTACGATGAGCAGTGGTTATCCTGGTGGATTTGTGAATGATTTATGTGAAATTGTATTAATCTACCACCATCATACAGAACAAAGCACAGGTTAATTCACATCGTGGCTAAGGGTCCAGCCTTGATTTTTACGGCTGTTTGGCTCCAGAATCTTTCCACTTTCAGAAGAACTTGCTCTCTGAATGGCCTGAAGAGACATGTTTAGTAGCTGCTTTAACTGAGCTTGACTTGCTTTGTAAATGACTTGGACGTTCCCTGCCTTGTTTGCCCAGGCATTTGTGCAGTCTCGGTCTTTCTCTTTCTTCTTGTATGCGTGAGAGAGTGTGTGTGTGTGAGTGTGTAAGTTTGGCTGAACAGACTGACAGATCCTTGGAGCTACTCTCGTGGCTTGACTAGCTACTCGGTGGTGGTGCCCTCAGATCTTCAGCTTGTGGCGTCTTTCTCTCCCTGTTCTACCCTGCTGTGGCAGCCTGCCTCGCTGCCAGTGTGACAGAGTGAAACGCTGCGGTAAGCGAGGAGCCGGTTAGAACACACAGAGCTCACTTTGCTGTGAAGGTTCGGCCGACAGCGGAGCCACTGTGCGGAGCGCAAGGCGGCAGTGAGTCAGAGTGCCCACGCAGCTGATTCATCTGACACAGGCGGCGCTCTCGCGTTGCTGTCGCTTTCCTGTCCTGCATGTGTTAACGTGCGCAGCTCAGTTGGAGGCATCTCAAGGGCCCAGACTGACACTTGTTCGGCACTTAATTGTATTTATGCTGTTTTTGATTTTTAATGTCCCAAGGAATTCTCCTTAGCGATGCAGACATAGTGAGCGGTCAGCATGAGAACAGCAAGAAACCAGTGCGTTCATGTGTGTTTGGTATGATTATTTCTTCCTTTTCTCTAAGTTTAAACTCAAGTTATGTAAAGATGCTACTGGTGTTTTGACAGTTTAAAAAAAAAAAAAAAAGAAAGAAAAATGAATGAAGAAATGTTTTTTTCTACATTTTTTTTCCACAGTCACAGTCATGCCAAGAAATTAAAGGCCCTCTTTAAGTAGCGAAAATGTGAAACGTTAAGGCTCCCATTCGAAATGACTCTTATGATGAATTTAAATTTAAATATTTGTGTTACATTTTCAGTACCTACGTAACCTAGTGAAGAAATTAACACAAAATGAGTTATTGCTGTGTGCATGCATGTGAAGATGTTGTAGGCCTTGCATACGTTTGGTTTATCTTATAAGCTGCAGTTGATATTTTTTTTTGTCTTTAAAAATGGTTCTTGGGCACTTATCTGTCTTTATGGTTATAAAACAAAGCTTTGTGCATAATGGAATTTGATCCACACCATGAATGTGTAGGTTATGAAAGCTTTTCTGTATGCTGACAAATCTGTGTAGCACTGTATTTAATTATGTGATTTATGATGTAAAAGCATTTGTTTATATTATGAAATGGTATCTAGAATTTTATTTAGAGGTTTTGTTTTGTGTTGTGTGGAAATTCACAGAATGATGTCATCTGTTTTGATCCCGGTCACTTATTGTTTTGAGAAAAGCAAAACTTGGTTGGGTTAGTTTATTAATATACTTTGTATGTCTGTGAGGCGACAGTAAATGCGATGGGAATTTTCTTTAGCTCAACAGGGGGTCGTGGGCACTGTCTGCTCGCTTTGTGTGGTCGTCCACAGCACACGCGGTTTCGGGGTTCACGGTGACCGCTCTGAGTGGGAGTGCTCTGTCTGCGCTTCACCAGTACGCGACCCGTCCTCCAGCCGTCTGTGTGAACCCGCCAAAGCCGTCTCATTCAACCAGAGCCTCGCCCAAGTCGTTTTTTGTACATTCACTCGCAGGGTTTGGATTGTTTTGAATTTTACTTCAATTCAGATTGGTCTAGGAACTCCATTCTGTGCGGTAGAAACTAAGAGAATCTGTGTACCATTTTAGTTAGCAAGATAATTCCTACTTTTTTCTTTTCTTTTTTTTCCCCTGCTGTCATAAAGTATTCATTGTTGACGCAGATATTTTTTACAGATGTACTTTTTGTTTTAAAATGCTTCTTTAATTCCACTGGCTCCTGCTTTCAGAATGTTTAGACTTTTGTTATAGGTTTACTGTTCAAAGACTATTTTATTGCCTATACTGTGAAGTTAAAAACATTTAAATAATTTTTCAGTGTTGGGAAACAAATATATTTATATGTTGAACAGCCTGTTTGTCCCTCTGACTGTGGGAAGGAATCATTTACTCTTGCGCTGAATAATAAACTTGTTTTTGCAATATGAAAACTCCTGCCGTACCTTGTGGCGTTCAGCTGGAATTTAGACATGCGTATGTCCAGCTGTTCAGGGCATTTATCTGTATCCATAACTGCATGTAAAGAGTTGACTGCAATGACGTGTACTCGCAACACCAGACAACAGTGGGTGTAGCAGCATGAAAGTACGTAGTTGTTCTTGCTTAGTCGTTTGGTTAACCAGTTTGAGGAGTAAACCAGCCGCCAAGTTGTCCCAGCTCTGCTGCAGCAGTAACTGTGTTGTTCTACCTTTGCTCTCCTTTACACTTCACCCGATACAGCTACTGCTCAGGCCGAACCCGTCTGGCGGCGCTTCGCAGGATCGCTCCCCTTAAATCCACAAGGTCTGGACCATCGGTTTCTTCCCGGTTGGACCATGGCACCCGCAAACGCTGAGGAATGTTAGCATGCAAGTTCCCAATTCGCACCTCTGAGCTGGCAGCCGCTTGGTGTACAGTTGGCCGCTGCTTGGTCTTCGCTTGGACTTGAGCCATTTCTGGATCTGCTCGTATAAAAGGGCTCCACACCCACGGAACAAAGGGAGGACGGGGACGATCATTTCCCGCAGTATCTTTCTTTATCAATAATAACTGCTGTGGGTAACAGCCTTTTAACTCGCTGTCGAATTTGCCTGTCGGTCGCCGACGCTCGATGGAGACTCAACACGCAGGCACGGCAGCCTTTTCTAGCGCTCCAGGCAAATGCGTCGCTTCACCGAACGCTCAGCTACCTGTTTACAGTCGCCGATGACGAATCGAGGAAAACCAATCGCAGTTTCCCGGCATCTGACCCGAGCAGCTATTTCAAGTATTAAAACCACGACTTCATTCATGTTTAGACTACAGTTTTGGCCCAGGCTGTGAATGCGCGTAAGGGTGAAACAAAAGAAGAACGAAACAAGCAAGAAAGCACACGGCTGTCCTGGTCTCCGGCGCCAGTACCTGCGCCGTGCTCCACGCTCACTGTCCCTTTCACGTGGCTGTGCCACCAAAGCTGCCTTCGCTGTGAAAGAATGTGAACTGGCACCATTTGCGGGTCCCAGCGCTCTCCAGTCTTTCGAGTAGTTAGTGGTGCAGTGTTTTTCAAAACTACGTATTGATTGATGGAAAGAATTACAATAACTTTCCCAGTTGGCAAGGCCAGCCTTCGCCACATAGAGACGAAACTGTCCCGCCTCAGTTAAATAAATCTCACGCAACTTTCTTCAGAAATGAAGTTAATTTATCCCATAAATTTCCCCAGAATGCATGTATTTACTGGACGCTTTTCTCCAAAGGGAGTTCTAGAGATTTTTTTTTTTTTTTTTTGCTGGAGCACTTTGGGGTGAGTACCTTGCTCATGGGTTCTACAGCAGGAGCCATTTGAACCTGGACCCTTCCAGTGGAAGGCAGCAGCTGTAGGCACTGCACCGCCTACTGAAAGATTGACTTGTGCTTAATCCCGTTTCCCCCGTTTTTAGGTGCCAAAGGGTAATTTGTGTAATCTCCACTCGCCGTGCTCCTGCACTCTGACGCCTCACCTTTCTCACCTCGGGGTGGTTGCAGGCGAGAGCGGTGAGAACCGGCTGAGACGAGAGCCACCGGGTTCGGTGCCGTCCGGTCCGTCGGAGCCCGCGTTCTCTGGAGCCAAAGGGCTCCGAGAAAACGGCTTCGCGTTGGCAGCGGCAAGAAGACGGAGCGTGATGTGTGGGCAGCGTTGCCCCCAGAGTTGCTGCCCCAAGTCGCTTTAGTGAAGGGGGTAATTTACTAGGCCCTCATGCCATCAGTAACGCCCACCCCCCCAGCGTGTCTCCATGGGCCTGACAGCAGTATGTGGGTCAGAGCCGCTCCCGATGCCGCCAGCCCCCGGGGCCCCCTGCTGGACGGCCACAATAGCGAGGCCTCTGCGGGTGCCATAGCTTGGATTCCCTGGCGTAACCGGGGCTCCCTCGGCGCGCACGCAGACACACCGGCAGCAGCGCCGCCATCCATTCATCAATCTTCTGCGGGCCAAAGGACTACGAGGGCCGGACCGCCAAACACCCCCCTACCCAGCGAGACCGGCCCACGATCGGACGTTGACCCTTCTCGCAGCCGCAGCTGCGGATGCGTCGGAGGATCAATTATAACAATCGGGCCCACAGCGGCACTGCGGCCGCCGTCTCGGTGATCATAAAACCCAGAAACCGTTCCGCCTCGCCTGTATTCCTGTAGCCGAGCTGCTCTGCCCCGTCACTAAATTATGAGGCATTTTTGAGGGCCATTAGCAAGAAATTAGTGTCTTTAAACGGCCATTTAAATATGTATTAATAACACAAAGCCGTTTTCGTTTTGTCGAATAGTTCCACGATAACGGCCAGCCTGGCTGCAAAATAGCTGCCCTTTTCCGGGCTTTTAAAAGAAACTGGAAAACCAGAGCCCGGGTCCCTGTTTTTTTTTTTTCCAATTTAATCCGGCTTGTGTCGCCCCCTCGAGGAGAGGCACGGAACGGCAGGCAGCCTGCAGCCGTCGTTCCGTTCGCTTAAAGCGCACTTGGGCAGCCTCGGGCAGCCAAAGCCAACACGCGAAGAAAAACGCAACACAGTTAATGCGGCTGACAAATTTACCATGTTTTAATGCCAAAGTTAATTTTCAAAGCAAATGAACGGAGTCGCGTGTGTCTTAAATACCCTAAACAGAGCTCAGCGGATTATGAGCGAAATGGAACACAGATGACTGCGTTTTGATCGCTGCGCTGTGACTAATCTTTTACAGCCAATAAATTATTTTTAAAAATAGTCCTTACTGGAAATTCTCCACCATTTAGCAGCGACAAAGAAGAACCTCGGGGAGTTTTTCACATATTAATTACATTCGAGAGAGAGACGAGGGGGGCGTGGGCCATATCGCAGTGGACAATCCACCTGCCGACCACAAGATGGCGCCCTTTCCCAAAAGACCCAAATTCTCCCAACGCGGCGCGTTTGCCGGCGCTCCTCGGGAGACGCGAACGCGTTCGACCGCGCAGATTTAGAACCAAATTCGGGTGCTGGACGTTTGTATGACGCACACGACGTGTGAGCTCCGTTTTGTTTGTGTGACTCGGGCGGTCGATGTGTTTCCTCCAGTGATGTCCTAATGTGAGCAAAACCCGCCGTGGTCTCCGCAGCATCTTTTCGAGGGAGGATAAGTGACGTTGGCCGAGCCGAGAGGAACGGCAAAGCATAAACACTTAAAGATCCCTGAAAAGTGCTGCGAAGTGCGAGCGGAGTTCGTGTGCCAAATTTTCAGAGTGTAACAAAGCTCATCGTGGAGGAAGGGACAAACATCCAGTGTGCTGCTGCTTCGCCGCCGCACGGCCCGGTGGAACAGTGGCCCTATTTGTGGCACCCATTTATGCACTTCATTACATTTGCAGAGGCGCCGCCTAAAATGCATGAGCCAAGCAGCCCGCTCTTCTGTTGTCAGACTACGGCGCTCATTTGCGGTTGCGTTCCCGCAGGGCCGGTAGCCAGAAGTCGACGGGGCCCCAAGCGGCGCTTTAACTTCATTAAGTGAATGCGGCACATTCAGGACTTCCACGACTGTCCCCGCTTGACCGTGCCTGGCAGTTTCGGCCCTTGTTTCGAGCAAGATGGGGTGGTACACCATGTTCGGCCTTTCATTTTTGTGCAAACAGGAAATAAGCGAAGAATGCGTCGCTACACGCTGCTATTTATTAATACTTGGCCCCGGCGCTCTCTCTTCAGGCCCCGGGCCAAAGAATGTAGAGCTCAGTGTTCACACTGTGGCTGCTCTGTGCGGTAAAGGCATGTTCTTCACCCAAAGACAATGTGCTTATTATCGCCGTTTGGTCCTCCAGCATCAAAAAGAGCGATTAAGCGGCAGTCCGAGGGGCCGGAGCACAATGGCGCTCTTGATAAAGGGAGAGGGCAGCCGCGATGGACCCCCCCAGCTGACCCGCGGGGACGTTTACAGATGCTGTTTATCACTGGGCAGCCAGGATTGGGCCGAGCGGCACAACCCAAGTTAGAAAGACATCAGATCGTCCCTTCGAAACAGTTTAACTCTTACAAGAAAACGTAACTCCTTGTCGCTGCGAGGCAAGGGTTGCAGCTGTTTACTGCCAGGCTGTAAGCATGTGGACAAACAACTGCGACGCGGAGATTAGTTTTTCCCAAATCTATGGAATACGATCGCATCGGTCAATTCCTCATCTTGTAACGTTTGTTCGTGTGACACCGGTCCGTCGAGCTCACCTGTATTCTATGGGAACCAGGGTTCCCAAAAAATGTAGACTGTCTTCCCCCAAAATTCTGGGAAAAAAAAAAAAAAACGAAATTCAAAAAACTTTTTCATAATAATGATTTTTATTAAATAAATAATACATTTGTTTCTGTTGCTGTAGCATTGTTTATACATCTCTGTGTTTTTAAAGCGCCTAAGCTGTTTTTACAAATTGTATCATTCGTTTAAACCAATGTTATATGTTTGTATACAAATAACCTATTTTTGATACAGTGTCTTCAGAAAGCACCCCCCCCCAAATTTTCTCAAATTTTGTTTGATTCCATCTCCAAATTTGAATGAATTGGAATGATTTTTTTTCCCTTCACTAACAATAAATTCAACACATTTATGAACAAAAATATTTTTACTTAAGAGCTTTCTTTTTTGTAAGGAAAGACTTCCATTTATGTTTTTACAAAAGCATTCAGCTGTGGGTCTTCATGGGTACTGCCCATATAAACTGTGCACATTTAAATTCTGGATTTGTTTCCTTTTTTTGCATGCAAATTCACTCCTGCGCTGCCAAACTAGGTGGTCACACCAGGATGTTAACCTTCTGTTTTTTCCCAAGTCATTCATTAGTTTTTGTGTGATTTTTGTTTATTATCTTGCTGGAAAATGAATTGTTGCTCTACACACACTTTTTTTGTGTGGCTGCAAAGTTTTCCTTGAGGATCTGCCTGTATTTGACGTCAGAAGTTTTCCGGTTCCTCCTGCTAGAAGGCAACCTCACAGCCTGATGTTGCCACCACCGTGCTTGATGGTAGGGATGGTTGCTGGGCTGTGTTTGATTTGTGCCCCAAATAGCCAAAATGCCATAAAATTTCCCTCCAAAAGGTTTCAGATTTTGTCTCATGGCTTCTAATAAACTCCAGCCACGACTTGACATTGCGCTTTCTCAGAAGTGGGCTCCTTCTAGCCAGTGTCTCAAAGAGGCCAAATCTGTGGAGTGCTGGAGAGATTATTAATGTCTAGACAGCTTCTCCCGCTTCAACAATAGATGTCTTCAACCCTGTCAGTGTTGGAATTGGCCTCATGGTCACTTCTGACAATTTCCCTTCTTGTCTGGTTGCTCGGTTTGGAACGGCAGCCTGATGTTGGGAGTGTCAGGGTTGTGCCATGTTTTTCCTTTTTGTCACAATGGACTTCACGGTGCTCATAGGAAGGTTCAAAGCTTTGCCAGTCTTACATAAGGTTCTTCACATGTATGCATCCTAACAACTTCATCTTGAAGTTCCATGGGCAGATGCTTGGGTTTCGTGACAGCAGGACCAATCTGCTCTGCTGTTTTATTTGTGAGACCTAAGTGATATTTATTCTGCAATGAGGCAATGGAATTTGGGTGGATTTAAAAGGAAAACATTTATATCTTTTTAAGGTGTTTATAGACTGCCCAGCCAAAAAAAGTGACACTCTAATATTTTGTTGGACCACCTTTAGCTTTGGTTACAGCACGCATTCACCGTGGCGTCGTTTCGATAAGCTTATGCAACGTCACAAAATTTATGTCCGTCCAGAGTTGCATTCATTTTTCGCCAACATCTTGTATCGATGGGAGAGTCGGACGGCTCCGTAAAGCCTTCTCCAGCACATCCCAAAGATTCTTGACGGGGTTAAGGTCTGGACTCCGTGGTGGCCAATCCGTGTGTGAAAATGATGTCTCTCTCATGCTCCTTGAAGCACTCTTTCACAATTTGAGCCAACCCGATGAATCCTGGAATTGTCATCCATTGATGGAAAACCCTGCTCATTCGGTATATTCAGGTAGTCAGCTCACCTCATCTTTTGGGCACATAACGCTGCTGAACCTAGACCTGACCGACTGAAGCAACCCCACATCGTAACACTTAAGTTAAATCCAGGTGCTGACTTTTTTTGGCTGGGCAGTGTAGTTTGAGGTCAAGATAACTGAATACTTCACACAATTTAGGCTGTTGAAACAAAGGGCACGAATTCTTATCAGTTAAGTAATTTTCAGATTTCTTAAGAAATCGTTGATATATTTCATTTTAACATTTAAAAAATACTCTGAAGGAGTAGAAAAATCCATTTTAAGTATGATTTAATTTGACTTTGAAGTACAGCAGCATGAGAAACAACTGGTGAGTGGTGAATACTTTCTGAAGGCACTGTGTCTGCATACCTGAATATATTTTACCGTTTAATAAACCTAACATTAGGGTTTTGCTGCACTTTCGGGTACAGAAATGCACTGAATGAACAAAAATGTCAAAATCTTGTACATTTTACATCAGACTGCAGTGAAATCGCGCTACATGTTATCCACACGCAAAAACATATTTTTTAGGAACTCTATGCAACCTAAAAAATAAGCGTATTGCTTAAACATACAGAATTTATTACGTTACTATATTAAAAGTGTGAGGAAAACCCCATATCACTTGTACATTTATGTTGTTAAACCAAAAAAAGGAAACACCTTACAGCTCACCCACTAAATTCTTTAACATTGCCATAAAAACAAAATATTGAAAGATACCTGAACATTTATTTTCATGAGCATATTACTACTAATAATAATATTAATATTTATTTTAATTAGGAGCGGTGTAAGTAAAGTTTTTAAAATCCACCTTGTTCTTTATTTCCATAGCCTTGAAAAGGTGGTTTATGAGCGATGTGACATCGACCCAAGAAGCGCGGGTGTCCCCCAGCGCCCGAACCCGGGATCGGCTGTCGGTTCCAACTCCATTCGGTCCCCTTCAGCCAGTGGGTGGTTGGTAGGTGGTTGGCAGGTTGTCCAGGTGTACCTGGGCGTTTCCTCAGCTCCCACAGCCTCGGCAGGTGACTGAACGGCCGCCAACGCGCGGACGTGCGCAGCAAGGGGCGTGAGGGGCTTCGCTGCCTGGAGCGCAGCACCATTTGCGCAAGCGCTTATCCCTACTGAACATTTCACATATTTTCATGCTTTTTTTTTTTTTTTTTTTTTTTTTTTACCAAAAACGTCAAAAAGAAGGCATGAACATATGTTTGCGCACACACATATAGTCCTTAAGATTGCCCGAAAAGTTTTAAAAAACAGCGTTTTTTTTCCCCAGCGCGCATCCACGTCACCTTCCTCTCCTTCTTGTTCGCGCTGCGATGAATTCGCACAAAATCCCGACCTGTACTTTTGAAATATCTGCATTTGACTCGAATGCTTCACTTAGTTCATGCTGCTGACCGTTTTTCGTGCCAAATTCAGTATAGATGCTTGCTCGTGCTGGGAACATATATTTCCAGCATTTATTTATTTATTCCCTCGTCTGGCGAGCCGTCTGTGTTTCATTGCTGCGTTGTTATTTTCGGAGGACAAGGCTGGAAATTTGAGGCGAAACGCTGCAAAAAGATGAGTGTTTATTCATACGAGCCTTAGTATATTTAAAGGATAATTCCGATCCCGCGTTCTCAAATAAACACCGCTCGGAGGTGATTTAGCGCCGCAGTTTTGATCGTTTATACAAGATGTTTAGAACGAAGTTCTCCGCTAAGTTATAAGAATGTAAATAGAGTCGTATGATAAGTATAACAGGGGCACAGAAATATGCGCACTCTCATGCCAGCGGAGTCAAACGGACGACATTTCGTCGTGACGCGAAGATTCCGGGATTCCTTTCCCGTGAAACACGAGGGGGAGCCGAGACCTGCAGCCCGAAAAGTGCCGCGTTCGCCGCGCTTTTTTTTGGGGACAAAGTGCGCGGTGAGTGACGGCGCCGCTGTCACCTCCCCGCGTGTCCGCTTCACACCCACGTCCGTCGCGCGCCGACGACTTTGGGCGCCACGCGGCCTCGCGCTGCCACATCGCCTCAGACGCGCGGCAAAACTGGCGCCTTTTCACGCTCTGGACCCGTTTTTGCGCGTTTGCGCGTAGTTCTGGTGGAGAAGCCGACGGGATGGACGCTGAAAGATAAGCCCCCCCCCCGCTCCTAGGGAATGTTTCATTTATAGCGACGCTGTCCTGAGGAGAATTCGGGACGAATTTTGAAAGGAGCAACGGATTTGCGAACCGTTCAGCCCGAAGGGGAAGCGAACATTCGTTATTTCCAGCGTTCGTTCCCTTTGGGTTGTTGCCGTCGCGAAGGTTAACGCCGATGCTTTAAGCGGGTCCGTTTAAGAGAGCGGACTTGGTGGTGCCACCCGGGGATGCTGCTGTGACGGTGCTTTTACCTGAGTTTCACCCGGATTAACTCGGTTCCTGGAGCAAGCAGACATGCGGCCACAGGCGCTGCTGTTGCTCGGCATCGTCCTCCTGTGTGCGGCGCGGCGCTGCTCCTCGCAAAGGCGCCAAGGTAGGTGGGACACGCACCTGTCGGGCTTCTTCACGCAGATCTCGCTTTTCTCTGTGTGCGTGTCTGTGCTTTTCTGCTGCTCCCATTTAAACGGCACTTTTGCTAGTTTCCTCGATGCGAGTGTGACAACGACACTTTGGCCTCTGAGGTCATCGTGCTGTGGTTACCATTTCTGTGTCTGTCTACAGTCTGTGGAATTGTATTACTTTCAATGCCTGTTAAGAATGCCAATAACCTCGATTATCTTACAGTATTTACAGTATTTTAATGCTGCTGAGTAGCAGAAGAAAGTGACTCATCCGAGCAGACGGACAGATAGGCGCATAGAAAGAAAAAAAGAAAGAAAAAGAAAGAAAGAAAGAAACTGTACCGGGCTACAGCAGCACCCATTCACACAGAAATGACAGCAGAAAGGGACAAATAAATGACACACATACACCATGAGAAGTGCACGCTGTTTCCAGTTACTGTTTCCCTGTACGCTCATGTATTGTATTCCTCCGTAACTTGTTGGGCTGCTAGTTGTTTTTCCTGCCCACCTCGTGTGTCCGGACAGAGTGCGACAAGGAAAGCCGACCTTTCGCCTGTTGCCACGAAAGGAGGCGAACGCGTTAAAGTGACTTCTCTGCCGGCCTGGCCCAGTGACGTATTCGCTCTTTCTTAAATGACACCTGACTCCCAGCTATCGTTGCCTTATCAGTGAGTCGGCTACGGGGGTTTGGTCGCGTCGGGAACTTTGCCGCAAACTTTTATGAGTGGAAGCGTTGAGTAATATTTCATTACATATAGGCGTTACCACATAGCAGTAGATTATGAAGCAACTGTGAAAAAAAATGGTAGCTGTATTGGTAAGCCTGAAGTATAGCCATGTTTCAGGCTTTAAAGTCTGCATGAAACATCAAGTTATTAGTCAGGCCAGAAATCTCCATCTTTGTCACCTTTCTGAGACATTAGTCTTCTTATTTTTTGTCTTCCGCTATAGCGGATAAGTATAATGATCGACAGTGCTTGCAGGAGCTTTACATGACTCTGTGCTGAGATTTGAAAACTGCTGTTCTATGGACAAGGTGTCAGCCCACATTAATGTCGCCGACTGAGGCTCTGCCATTTTCTCATGAACATGGGTCTGTACTGAAACAGACAAGAGAGAACTGAATGGGTGGCTTTAAACCCCTGCTAGAACACATGGGGCATTCTTCCAGGAGCTGGAGACTTTGCCTCTAAAATATTTTTGTGTGCTTGCTGCTTTATTCATTTAGTTCAACATGAACATATCTGATTCGTATCATATCCATATCCACCTGTGCAGCTGATGTTGTTCTTGCAAAGTTGTGTTGTTTTTGGTCATGTCACAGAGTTAAGCTTGGATATTTAATTTATTATAAACACTGCAACCGCAGAGGCTGGTACTCGTGCTACTAAGATAAAAAATGAGCAAATAAACCGCTGAAAAATCCATTATCAGTAATAGCTTGTCCAGTGCATGGTCAATATTCCAGAAGCAAAGGGTAAGAAGCAGGGTTCAACCAAGATGGGATACCAGTCCATTTCAGTGAAGAATTTCATCCAAAAGGAA
This sequence comes from Heterotis niloticus, assembly GCA_018136845.1. NCBI lineage: Eukaryota > Metazoa > Chordata > Actinopteri > Osteoglossiformes > Osteoglossidae > Heterotis > Heterotis niloticus. The sequence goes on from CM030898.1 coordinate 2,764,929, forward strand.
TGATTTTACATTGTGCTCAAGTACATAGGAGGTAAACCTAGCAGCAGACTCGGTATCAAGAAACCATAGCGTGCGATAGGTGACACTGCTCATGTCTGAAGTGGCTTATGTAGCTCCAGTAGAAAGAAACGGCAGCACATAGGTCAGATTCCCACCTGTTTGTACACAGAGGGACAGACCGGTGGATAAGCACCGGTGCCGGAATTAGAGTAAAGGAGAAGTGGACTATTGCCTGTAGTGTGAACACCCATTTTTACTCGCAGTCAGAATAGAGCTATTGTGAGCTGTCAGTCTCACTTTGGCCCATATTCAGTTTGCTCTGTTATCTCATCTCAGCCTGTCCCCTTGTGCCCATCCCTCCCCCGATGCTGTGCCCTTTAGTGGCTCCATAGATCAGAACACCCTTTGCATAAAAAACCGGGTGGAGTGTTAGATTTTGCATGCATTTCTTTTATGACTTCCGTTCAGTCTCTGTGTCAACATTTACCCAAGATTGTGTATTGTGATTTTGTATAAGGATGTAAGTAAGAATATATTTAAAAGTTTCCTGTAAGTAGATATGAAGGAATTCCACCTAATAAAAAATACAAATACAAATTATCCACTCATACTGCTGAGCATCAGTGTTCATTTTGTTCGGGTGTCACAAAACACTGGTAAAGTTAACAGACTAGTACCATTTACCCTACTAATGTTGTTCATTTTTATATGATTCAGGTTGGTTTGAGATCATGGTCAAATAGGAGAGATAATAGAATAGACTGAGTGGAAGTGTTTAGTTTAGGGAGCTACTGTTTAGTTAGTGTTTTTGAATTTTCACTGGTTGGATCCCAGACTGCATGCTTTGGTGTTTCACACCAACCTGCTCCGTAGTTCCGGAGTTGTACTCCGTAGAAGTAATTTCCTTTGAGATAATAAAGTTTTTCTGATTCTGATTCATACTCATGAGTGTGCTTTCTGTCCCTGAACAAGTGACATGACAACACAAGGAGTTTGGTAGAGTTGTAGATGCTCTCTACCATAATTCTAAAGTAAAGTCTTTTATAATTTCCAAGTATAATAGCATCTATTCTCATCTATCTATTGTCAGTCACAATGGTGGATCATGTCTTTTTTGTGCTTCACAGTAAATAACTTCCAGTGAAAGGCAGTGCCTCAATAAAACTTAGAATTTCAGTTAATAAATTGCATATTCTCAGCTGCAGATATCCATTCCCTTATTAGGTAGTCTAAGCCAGAATATTATTATACAACCAATATTACACAAGTCATGCTGAAGAAGAAGCAGGGCTTCTACAATAAAATTACTGAATCTGTAGTGTGTTTGCTTTGAACAGTGCTGGAATATTAACAATGTCGTGCTGCTCTGTGAGGTGGACGTTTTGGTTGTAACTCATGAGGGAACACTGGCCTCTACTCTCGGAATGACATCAGCATCAGAACATCAGGCTGGAGTAGATCTAACAGTGTCAGTGCAGGCCAAAGGAAGGCCACTCCATTAGATAGCCAGGCTCTCTTACACTTGACCCATTGTCTGTACCTCTGATCTCAGCTCTGCAGTGCCCTGTTAGAAACCAGATGAATACCCACAGGCTCATACAGACACGGACACAGAAACACACACGCACACACGCACACACACAGGGACCCAAGCACACACAACACACAGACTCATATTAGCCTGGTCTAATAAACTTTGTGTAAAGTCTTTCTGTATCATTCTTGGTGTGAGGAAGAGAGTGAGACAGAAATCATGCAAAAGTTGTAAAAACAATTTCTGATATCAAAGATGATTTCACATTCTGTTCTGTAAAGACTTTGTTTTTTCCTTCTTCCTATAACAATGCAATTACATTTCTCATATTAAAATCCAATACATTTGTTCTGAGAAACATCCCCTTCCTCTCAGTAGGATGGTAGGTAGATTCCTGCTACCATCTTATTTTGGCATCACTTTGTTTTATGCAATTTAACCTACAATTGACTGATCAGAGTGAGAAAATGTGCTTAAAGTCTGGTTGTAGAATCAGAGATTGCAATAAATACCTATGCTACTTTTGCTGGATTCACAGCTGGCAGTTACTGGAAAGGTGGGTGTAAGTAACAGAGTAAAAGTAGAGTAAGTAACAGAAACAAAAGCATGGCACAGTGATGTGAGATGCTGGGAGAAGGGTCACTGGAGGCCAGTAGTGCTGTGACCTGCTGTGCTACATACAATGACTCCTGTGTTGGGAAATAACCATGATATTCTTATTCTCTCTGTAGACCATGAACTAATGGTCAGTTGTAAAAGAATTCACACCCCAGGCTGCTGACCCACAAAGCCTGTTTCGTTCCTGGTTAAGTTCTTGGGTTTGGCAGTGATGACCTCTACGGCCCTTTCGTTCACTTTTCTCCTCTTCTCTCCTATGAAGAATCACTGTTTAAACCTAGCATGATGCACACTTCACAAAGACCGCTACACATATTCATGTTGTTGGTATGTCCAAAGGTCCAATACTTGTGCCTGTAGACCTTACTGTATGTCAGATTTAACATTTAGTCTCCTTCCACCTCCCAGTGGCAGTATGCTTTGGCACCCAGAACTCCCTCAGTATGACGGGCACCCCTGATGTACAGTACAACCTCATGAAGGAAATGTACAGTGGCTGTGAAATTGTCATGGGCAACCTGGAGATAACTCACATGGACCACAGCCGAAACTTCTCCTTCCTCCAGGTGAGGGGTGATGTGGGGATGATGAAGGTTTGGAGATAGTGACCTAAGTATAATCAAATGTAATCGATGTAATGTTAATGTAATCATATTGTTTTGTATGTTCCTTTGTTGGTACACTGTATGACGTTTTCTCTACGGCTTCTGTCTGCATGCACATAATACCCCTCCTCGCCCAGTCCATCCGTGAGGTGACCGGCTACATTCTCATTGCTGTCAATCAGTTCAACCACCTGCCCTTAGATCAGTTGCGGGTGATCCGCGGAAAGAACCTGTATGAGGGCCGCTTTGCCCTCTCTGTGATCCTCAACTACCAGAAGGATGGGCCGTATGGCTTACGAGAGCTGGGATTTACACAGCTTACTGGTGAGAAGCAAATATGGGCTTGAGTCTGAACAAGAAAAGGAAAATATCATACAATGCTGACTGACACCTAATGACTAACAAGGATTTAATCCCTATCGGGGGATGTTTTTCAATGTCATCAGAAGTTCATGTCAATGAGATTTTTTTGGCTATTCTTAGTATTTTCAATGAACCCTGTGGACAAATAGTCAAATAAAAGTGTCTTTTCTACAGTGTAATACGTTTGTTACCTCCATGATAGAACACTTTTACAAAGGATATTTTTAAATTGTAATTGATAGAGGTGTCGTCTCCAGTGGAACAACACTTCAACTTTTTTGAGTGCATTTTTTTTCTTGGTGTTCTCCCATGTTTGTGTGTGACTGTCCATATAGAAATTATGGAAGGAGGTGTTCAAATCTTGAGCAACAAGTTCCTGAGTTACGTCTCTCTGGTGCACTGGGAAGACATAGTGCAGGACAGCAGTGCCGAAATCAACATAAAAAACAACAGCATGACAGGTCAGTGCAAAGAAGGAGAAAAGTGATGCTCTGTAGAGTGTTGGGGAGCATTTGGCTGGATCGGGCTTTCACTGAAAGACAACAAAGGACAGACCAGCATATGTGTATGGTGGAAATATGAAGGGACTCATAGAAGGGAATTTTATCTTTAAGGTCAGTGTGATGCTGCTTGTGGTGGACATTGCTGGGGTCCTGGACAAAACAGCTGCCAAATCTGTGAGTTCTCCCCTTTTTTCTTTTTCCATGAACTTCACATACTTTCTCTGGTTTCTTTTGTCCAGAGTAGTACTTTATAGCTCACTGATATTTTTACATTTATAGGAATGCTTCCTTATAATGCTGCATATTTACTTACTCATTTCAGACTAAATAGGTCACTTAATGATTTCCCTTCAGAGAAAATGGCCCAACAAATATTTCCAGTTTTGAATTCTCTGTACTTGTCTTTGGCTTTATGTTATAGCCCTTTGTAAAGCAGTAGCAAGTTAAACAGCTGTTATCATGGAACAAATAACCACAAAGTCAAGTCTTGTAACAGCTGGCTCACCTGTGACTGCGTCCCTCCCACAGTGACAAAGACGGTTTGCGCTCTGCAGTGCAGTGGCCATTGCTTTGGGACCAGCCCCAGTCAATGCTGCCACATGGAATGTGCTGGGGGTTGCACTGGCGCTCAAGACACCGACTGCTTTGTGAGTCTGCCTGTCTGGGCCCCACTGACCACCCCCTTCCCGCTTACTTCTCTTCCCCATGGTCCAGCTCCCCTCTCACTGTCACTATCTTTATAACTGTCAAGTCAATGTGCACCCAAAAAAAGACTGTGACTTCACTAAAACTTTTAAAACAATGATTGCTCAGGATTCAGACATGATTTATGTTGTAAAAAGACACTTCCACAAACTGTCATTAATTAATTCATATTGTTAATGTAATGAGCATGGCTCATGAAAGCAAAAATAATGTAAAACCTCTATAGACCATTAAATACAGCTTGTCGCAATAGAGTTCTTCTTCTTCTTCTTCTTCTTCTTCTTCTTCTTCTTCTTCTTCCGGCTGCTCCCGTTAGGGGTCGCCACAGCGGATCAATTGTTTCCTGTTATTGGGTGGATATCAATTAATGCTTGCGTATTGTTTTTTGTGGATGTGCAGGTCTGCAGGAATTTCAATGACTCAGGGTCCTGTGTCCCTCTGTGTCAAACCCTATTCTACAACAAACAGACATCCCAGATGGAGCCAAACCCTAATTCCAAGTACCAGTATGGCTCAATATGCATCTCCCAGTGTCCCAGTGAGTTCTGCAACTGGGTTTTTGTATTGAAACCACTTGTGCCAGTTCAGTGACTCCATGATAATGGATGGGATAACTTATTAGCTGCCATGTTTCATGACTAACAGTCTGACCAGTCTCTCTCTCGTTCCTCCTAGTGAACTTTGTAGTCGATGGAAACTCTTGTGTAAGCAGGTGCCCAGCAGGCAAGATGGAGGTTCAGAAAAATGGGGTGAAGCAGTGTGAGGCCTGTGGGGGCATGTGCCCCAAAGGTACACTTCTCATATACCCACAGATGTCTTAAAAATCACAGCATACAGAAAAAAATACATACTAAATGAATTAGATACTGTATAGTACATAGTATGCTATAAATAATTATTGTTATGGTTAAAAGAGTTGCCTCTGTTGTTCTATTAAATAAAGGTGTTTAACTTCCTACAGTAAACAACCCAGATATATAAACAACGTAGAAAAGTAAAATATGAACACTGTTTTAGATAAAAGCACGTTCTCGGAAAGTGCATAGAGGGTTATTAACCTGATGATGGTGATGAATTTGGTGCTAATGATGTACCCAGATTGCATGGGCACTGGGGCTTTGGACAGACAGACGGTGGACTCTAATAACATTGACAGCTTCATCAATTGCACCAAGATCCAGGGCAGTCTGCACTTCCTCCCAACAGGAATTTATGGGTGAGTCCTGCTCGTCTCAGATGTGCAACTTTGCACAAGGCAAATGACCAAAAATATGGTGACTTTATGTGACAAAACCTTCTAAACCTTAAGATTTTGGGAGATCAACCAAGAGATTTGTTTATCTGCCCTGTAAAAGTGATCAGATGACATAGCTATTGCAACGAAAAAGATTTTTGTTTATTTTAATTCGGAAGAGTCTTACATAGAATAACTTAATTTACTTCTCTTGATACAGCAGTCAGTAGCCCTTATGTTGATCATATAGCACATAACTACATAAATTACCTTCTTCTTCAACTTTCAGTGATGTTTATCACAACATCCCGCCTCTCGACCCAGAGAAACTGAAAGTTTTCCACACTTTGAGAGAGATCACAGGTTTGTACGCCCATGAAGTTTTGTGTACTGTGTGTATATACAGTATGCGTTGATATGCACAGTTTGGGAATATGTGTGTGTTCTTCTGCTTGGCAGATGTTCTGAGTATCCATTCATGGCCTAAGGAGTTGACTGACCTGTCAGTGTTCTCCAACCTCACCACCATACAAGGAAGATCTCTGCAAAAGTAAGTCATGATTTGACTGTCTGTTCATTGCTATGTGTGATGTTGGTCTGTCTTGTTGTACCTTACACACTGTATGGTATATGCCTGTGTGAACGAACATCTCAATTAAAACTTTTGTGATGTTGCAAAATTGTTCCTGCCCCCACTTGCAATCTTCCCTACCCATTTTGGCCTTTGTCACGCCACGGTACTGTGTCCCTCATAACTTAATGTCTGTCTTCTACCCCAGGGGCTTCTCTCTAACAGTCATGAAGCTCCCCTCGCTCGTCTCCCTGGGCCTTCGCTCCCTACGAGAAATCAATGATGGTGGCATTTACATCAAGGACAACAAGATGCTTTGCTACCATCACACAGTGAACTGGACCCAACTGTTCACTGGGACACGTGCTAATCGGCAACATTTCACCATAGTGAACACCCGTACTCAGCAAGAGTGTAGTGAGTGACAGTGGCACATGTGGCATATTAGTGTGATTTTAACATCGATTAACACCTAAATTTGTAATTTTTAAATAGCTGCATCCCTTGTTACGTAAATCTAATCATTTCTTGAAAATGCCAGGCAGAGAATATTTGGGCAGCAAGAGCCTCTATTCTATTATTTTAAATGGAAAAAACCAGTTTCCTCAAATATCACTGAAACATTCAACACAGTTCACCATGTAACAGTCCACCAAGGAGGTAAAACATCCAGAATGGCTGACAGAACTGGAATTGCATTCAACTCCTATTATGCCCAACTCTCTTACTTTCACATTCTAATCACTCTGGATCATCGCACCCAAACTGGCACACAACTTAAAGGTTTTCACTAGCATATGTTTTTTCAGATGCAGATTCATTATCTCAGTTTTTAAATTTAGATAGTGAATGCTGGGTACAAATTTTTTCAGTACATTATAGCAAATATTCAGATAGTGAGCGTTCACAAAGCAAAGGATACCTGTAATTCCACAGCAATCACTTGCTCCATAAAATAACATTTATGCATTCATTAATGTAGTCAAATATATTATTAGATCACCTTATTGTCAGCCCATACTTAATTTTTGTCGGAACATTATCATGAAATCCAAAACTGCAAGCATTTCAAAATCTTGACATGATCCCTGTGATGTGTTTCATGTACAGTTAAGGAGGGGCATGTGTGTGACCCCCTTTGCTCTGATGCGGGATGCTGGGGCCCAGGACCCAACCAGTGTCTCTCCTGCAGGAACTACAGCCGAAGAGGGACCTGTGTCCCTCAGTGCAACTTCTACACAGGGTCAGTGAAGCTGCCCCTAAGGGGTGGAGAAGAACACCTCTGACTTTACACAGTGCTGATGGCACCCCGTCACACATCATCACCTCTCCTGTCTATGTTTGTCCCCTAGGGAGCTGAGGGAATTTGCAGGGGCCAACAATGAATGCCTGGCCTGCCACTCGGAGTGTCAACTCCAGGAAGGGAGACTCAGCTGTTCTGGACCGGTGTGCTAACCTCACACTCCATCACTCACAGCCAAGCCTTGCCTCACCTGTCTATCTTCCTCTAGCTCTCAAAAACCTTGACTTGCCACTGTCTTTAATTTTTCTAAAGCAAATAATGTTCCTGCTGATTAACATTTATTTTTTAAAAAAGGAATTATACTGTTGACCCCTTTCCAGTTAAAATGTATATGTATCTTTAAAATACTCTTTCATAATAAAATAATGTTTCAATCCAATAAGCTGTAGGCTACATTTACTGTATACTTTTTCTACTCTACTACTTCCTGTACTGTCAGCTCTAACACAGATTGTCTCCACAGTTAATGCTCAGATGGACATCACTTACACACACTGACTTCCTCTGTCTGCCTTCCTCTGTTTTCCTCAGGGCGAGGATGCCTGCATGAGCTGTGCAAACTTTCAGGATGGTCCTAACTGTGTTGCCTCCTGCCCTGCTGGAGTAATGGGAGAGGATGGCCTCGTCTTTAAATACCCCAATGTCCACAATCTCTGTGAGCCGTGTCATCCAAACTGCACACAGAGGTGAAGGATAACCGCTTTATAAAGAACGTTATGGAGCAGTGCCTTAGAGGAACAGCTTTTACAACAGGGCAGGACAAGATGCAGGATCTGGCTGATTTCTCGCAGCAACTAGAACAGAGGATTGCATTCGCTGCCATAGGCTGTGTGCCATAAAAGACATATCACTGAGTTTTCAGTTCACTCTATTGGTTGTTAACTTGTATGCCTGTAATGTTCCAGTTTTTGACCGGAAACTTAAAGATCTAGCCAGTTTAGGCTTTCATTCATAAAAGTTTTCAAAGGTAATTTTCTAGAGGCATTTTTGTGAATAAATAAGATGTTATTTGTTGTTGAATTTGTGATGTGCTATATATTATATTAAAATATAGAAGGTTATGCCTCTGGTGTGTTTAAATTGACTTGGGTCAAGCATGAGGTTGCTACCCTTGACCTGTCTTATAATGGTCACTGCATGTTGCGTTTTATGAAAACAGCAGCTAAATGAAAATGTTAAAATTTGCCACATGATTTAGTTTCTGGTTTAGGTCTGGAGTTACTGGACTCATTCCAGGTCAGGCTTGAATTTTCAGCCTGTCACTGTGGATGTGTTTCTGAAAGGCAATGAACTGAATGAAAGCAGTGTTGAGTCCTACATTGTGCTTTATGTACTTTATGTTGCAGGTGCTCAGGCCCCGATCTGAAAGACTGTTTGCCCAGAGACATCTCCGGGTTAGTGTCTCCCCCTGCTGGTTATAAGCTTTCATTTCACAGTGCATATTTTCCCAAATGAACATGTCTTCTATTCCCTCCTTGCAAATTTGCATTTATAAAATATATTTAAGAAGCACTACTGCTCTCATGTTCTCCCTCTTTCTTGTCACCCCATACTTTCACCTTGTTCCCACCAGACTGTCTACGACGGGAATTGTCCTGGGCATTGTAGCTGCTCTGCTGGTGTGCTTTCTTCTCTTTGTGCTCAGCATTCTGTACCAGCGAAGCCTGGCCATCCGCCGTAAAAGAGTCATGAGGAGGTACCTGGAAAGCGGGGAGGTGAGTGGGAGCACCACTCTAATGGTTTTGGTGGTAGGCACTGGCATACTCTTACAGAGTGGATAGATAAAAAGCAAGACTGTGTGAGTATTGAACATTTTGATGGAAAAAAAGTAGTATGTCGTTGACTGTCAGCATGTGTCCTCTTTTGCATCTTTGCAGAGTTTTGAGCCTCTGGACCCTGGGGAGAAGGGGGTGAAGGTCCACGCACGTACCCTGAAGCCTCAAGAGCTGCGCAAGACCAAGGTCCTGGGTTCAGGTGTCTTTGGCACTGTGCACAAGGTATTTTACCCCTTTGTATGCTGGGATAAAGCTTTATAGGCAGCAAACTGTCTGATGGTTTTCTTGCTTCTTTGATTGGTTTGGTTTGTTTCTGAGTTTCAGGGGTTATCCTGAATTGTGGCATTCAGAGTGTTTTACTTTATTACACAGGAGAGTTACAATAAATGTATAGATCAATCCATTGGCACACTACTCATTTTTGTATTGTAGTTTCCTATTTCTTTTTAAGGTATTATGAGAAAATAAATAATGAACAGTATGTTTTAAAGCCTTGAATGGGAAACTTTGAAACAAAGCACTGAATACAGTTTTAAACACAAGTCTTCAATGAATTCTGTGTGTAATAAAAAATATAAACTTCCTAAAATATTTTTTTCTTTTTCGGAGACTGATTTTAAAAAAATAAATAAATAAACTTGCAGAAAGATGGTCATATTAGCAACTCAGCTGTGTTTTACACCTGGGACAGAATTACTTAGTACTTGGTACTGGAGGGAAAAATAAAAAATGAACCCAGTTGCACAATATGGACTTAACCTAGGGGTACAAAAGGTTTGCATGAACACTGGAGAGACATATTGGCCTTGTTACATATATGGTTTAGGTGCGAATAAAACTGTATTTAATCACCTGACTATGCTGCAGATCCTCATGCTAATATTTATACTTTTTACTGAAATTCATGAAAGACTGAACTTTACTAAGTATTTCTTGGTGCCCTCTTGATTCTATCTGAACATTTTTCACTGGGAATCACAATTCAATTCAATTCAATTTTATTTTTATATAGCGCTCTTTTCACTGCAGTGACACACCATCACAACAGATCATGGTCCTTACGCATATATGTGTGTTCTGTTATTTCATTGTTCTCTCAGTGTATACCTGGGCACCCCAACTGGCAAAAAAAAATTGGGACTGAAAGTCTGTTTGTAATTTGTCCTGTTTGCAAAACCAAAGTCACTGCTTACTGCAAAGTCAAAATCAATATAGCAGTAGATTTATTTATGGGTAGGTTTTGTAAAAATCTCAAATATTACTATAATACATGAAAAATACTTTGAAAGGCTTCATCTTAATATTTGAAATTAAATTACATTAAAATGAGGACTATAATAATTATAATTAAAATAATCAAAATACCTTGTTTCCACAAGAAATTTCTATCCAATGTGGATTACTGTCAGATTCATCCAATATACCATATACGTGCAGTGTCTGTTATGTAATTGATCATCAGCACAAACAGCACAAACACTGGAAGCAAGTTGAATTAAGGTGGTCTTGCACTCCTATTCTGTGTAGGTATTTATTGTTATTTGTTGAAAAGCTACCTAAATGTAGGTCATGTTTGCTCTACCAAGACAGGAAATTTAAGAAACAGATAAGTAAAGAAAACAGCATTCAATATAAATAAATAAACTGCAAGATTTTTATGACTTGACAATATGTGTCTAGACCTTGTGTAAATTGTGGTACCAGTATATAAATCTTTCTGTCTCAATCATTGTGCAGACAGTTTCCTTTGTGCTCTTGAATCATGTTGTGTCTTTCAGGGGGTATGGATCCCAGAAGGAGACTCAGTCAAAATCCCAGTGGCCATCAAGACCATCCAGGATCGCACTGGTCGGCAAACTTTCATAGAGATCACAGATGTGAGGCTCACACACATTTGCACACTAACTCATAACTTCTCATAACCTGTAGTTGAAATGGGTAAAATGTAGTGTTGCTACTCCCCTTAGAATAGAATAAACCTTTATTATCCCACGAATGAGAAACTTACTGTTATATGTTAGCATCATTCAGTGCACAGTGTAATCGGAGAGATTCACAAGTATATAGTATACAGTATAAATAGTATATATTTCTGTAAAGGATGCATTTAAACTGAATACCCTTATCAGTTTTGAATGATGAACAGTATGAAATCAATGCACAAGCCAACATGCAGTGTAACCTAGCGAGCTGAGAAGGGCTGTTATGATGAATAATGGCCCTGAACTGCAGCATTCCTTTGCTGGTATAGTACCTCAATCTGAGAATCTGGTCACTGAGAAAATCAGACTGGTCGCTTAGGAAACTACTTGAACATAAGAAAAAGTCCCAGCACACCCAAGAGCAAACGGTAGATATAAGAATGGTCCAGGTTATAAACGGTTCCTATTTAAGTACCTCTTGCTTTGTTTATCTATTTTTGACAGCACATGCTTACAATGGGCACCCTGGACCACCCGTACATAGTGAGGCTGTTGGGTATCTGTCCCGGTACATGCCTGCAGCTGGTCACACAGCTCAGTACCCAGGGCTCCTTACTGGAACACATCAGGCACTACAGAGACAGCCTGGATCCCCAGCGGCTGCTCAACTGGTGTGTACAGATTGCCAAGGTAAGAAATTTTGCTTTATCAATTTTATACATTTATGCAGCTGGAGACTTAACATCAGCAATGTTGGTTATATACTGTGTTTTTATTTAAAGTAAAATGGTAGTGCCCCTGCAGCAAACTTAGGTCATCAAGCTTTGTCCTTAACCTGTGTGTATTACACAGACATTAGTGTCTGACTGCACAACATAGGAGGAATAAGTGTGCATTTTTGTGTGTATCTGTGACTGTGAGAGAGAGACAGCGATAAAGAGAATCACAAGTCTCTCATGGCAGGGGATGTATTACCTGGAGGAGCACGGCATTGTCCACAGAAACCTGGCTGCTCGAAACATCCTCTTGAAGAGTGACTACATAGTACAGATCTCTGACTATGGTATCGCAGACCTGCTCTACCCTGATGACAAGAAATACATCTACAGTGAGGTTAAGGTATAGCCTCCTTCCTGATCTGTGTCGTGGGGAGCCTGAGGGAAGTTTACCAAAGGCATGGGCACAAACATATCTTGCACCAGTGTTAAAGCTTATAGTGTCCCATGGCTGTTGTTTCTACATGTATATATATTCTCTACATTTTCACATATTTTTTGGTGTACTTTTCTCTTTAAGACTCCCATCAAGTGGATGGCCTTGGAGAGCATCCTATTTCGTAGATACACAAGTCAGAGTGATGTCTGGAGTTATGGTGAGGCAGTCTCTGTGTTCATGTGATGAGCAAGCAGTGAGGTTCCTCACCTGCTTGGGTCTCAGTGTGAAACTGTGTTTATAAATACTTTTTGCAGGTGTGACAGTGTCTATGGCTTGATGTGCTTTGTATGAGCTATTTAATTGGAAATGTTACTTTTGATGTTGTTTCTGGTTAAGTTGTAACGGCAACAAATGGTCTTTTCTTGCAAAGGAGTAACTGTGTGGGAGATGATGTCGTTTGGAGCGGAGCCATATGTGGCTGTGCGACCTCAGGAGGTGCCAGACCTACTGGAGAAGGGGGAGCGCCTGGCACAGCCTCACATTTGCACCATTGATGTCTACATGGTCATGGTTAAGTGTGAGTCTCTGTTCCTGTGCCGCACCAAAAAGACAAAGAGAAACACACTTACAACATGCACCATGACACAAAGAAATAACACATTGTTTTATTTTTCCAGGCTGGATGATTGACGAGAATGTCCGACCCACTTTCAAGGAACTGGGCAATGAATTTACTCGGATGGCAAGGGACCCCCCACGGTACCTTGTAATGAATGTAAGGAAGTGCGTTTAATCTATGAAAAACAGAACTGTTTGCCATTTGCTACTGTCTGAGGAAGCTTATGGCTTTGTTACTAATAACACTATTCAAAACTATTTATATCCTCATTTAGATGGTCACTCTTGAGGTCAGTTTATTTGACTTGATGTAATAATTATGTTATTTTTTTCCTCAGTCCCCCACACTGTTTTGTAGCATTATAGGATATAGTACAGCTGCACTATTATGCCATTGTTGTTACATTTGAGTACTAGTTACCTAGTTTGTTATCACTAAGCTTCTTCCTCCAGATGAAGAGCAGCCTGGCAGCTGCAGCTGCTGAGGAATATCATCAAAAACAAGCACAGCTAGGAGATTTAGAAGTGGGACCTGAGGACCAGGAAGAGGGGCTGGAGAGCTGCTTGGCAACACCCCCACTTTACCTCTCTCCATCCAGGAGTCAGTCTAGAAGGCGTATGGACTCCCACAGGGTGAGACCTCCTAAATTTATTTCTGTGTGAGAATCTGTTTGTTCACGTGCAGTTTAGCATGGGTTTCATTTTTTCTATAGATACTTTTGTTCCTTTGATGGATTTTAATGATATAAAATATTTACATCATCCTCTACCTCTCTCTCCTGTTCTTCTTCTGATGGTCTCCATGATTCTTACAGAGTATAAGATCTCATACTAGTGCAGCTGGTTACCTGCCTATGACACCTGGCCCAGGAGAACACCCCCAGCAGGTGAACTATTCTCCACCACACAACAGTACTGTTACATATTCACAAGCACTGAGTGAAAGTGGAGAGATTATTTATTATGTTGACACTGCTGTGATACTGCAGCACACTATATTATATTAAATCTAAGCTTTCTGTTGTACTGTGCCAACTGACTCCAGCAGTCCAGTTAGGACTTTCCTATGACCTATTATTTGTATAAGCAGCAACTTTGGAGATTAGGTAGACTTTTGACATTGCTCAGTTCACACATGTTGCTGTGTGTATATCACTGTTAACTGTACTCCTGTCCACCTCATGCGTTCACATGCTGTGTAGTTGTGGGTACCCTGCTCCCGCAATAACTCTACAAAGCTTTCAACGTCATGTTCTGAGGCCCGAAGCCTTACTCAAGATGAGGACCGGAGGGGGGACACCCCTTTGAATGGTGGCCTGCGCAGTGCCCGATACCATGGCACCAGGGCCTGCGTGCCATCACAACCCACCAGTTCGTCTGGTCCCATGCCAATGGAAGAGGAAGATTACTATGGATACATGCTCCCTAGTGAACTCGGGAGCACAAGTGAAGGTGATTTATAGACAAGCGTATTTTGGAGCACACATGTCAAAGATTTTAGGTCACTTGTTTTGCTAGCATTCCTGACGAGGGAAGTTTAATCACACTTCTCAATGTTTGTTAATTTTCTTTTTGCACCATTCCTTTGATATACTCAGAAGCTACTTTTTATTAAGCACATGAGCTACAGTAAAAGTATTCATTGGCTAAATTATTTACTTTTTGTGAAGAGGGACCTTAAAATGTCTATATTGTAAATGCCTGTTGGTTAAAACAAACCTATTCACCGGTTTATTTTTTTCATATTTTCCCTATTATTTTAGATGTTTTTCTAGAACAACCTACATCTCAAAATGGTGTGTTCTCCGGAATGAACCCCAGAATATTTAGAAATCCACTGACTCCACCTGGGGTGGACATGGATTCTAAAATGGACTACTACGAGGATATGAACAAACAAAGCTCCATGCCATCACCCTCCTCAAAATGCTCACTAAATCAAATGTCAGACAGAGCACAAGACCTGAGGTTTAGTGCAGAACAAAACAGTGCTTTGCCCTCTTCAACTTCCGACACGAGCTGCTCTCCAGGAGGGAGAAACACACTAAGCCTCAGGCATAAGGTGTCTCCAGGCCAGAGTCCTGCAAAGTCTCCTAGAGTCAGCTTAAGGCCACTTCCACCACAACCATATGGCAACCCTTTGTCAGATAAGGAAGACAAAGATAGGCCAGAGGAGACGACACAGCACCCTGACTGTGATGGTGACACTCAAGAAGACGGGCAGCCAAAACAAGAGTTGAAGGAGGAGGAATATGATTACTTGGATGTCCAACATGTGGAGGTGGACATCACAAACAATGGTTCTGTGTGGAAGAAGCGGGACACAGTGACGGAGGCAGTGTTAGATCCAGCAGAGAGGGAAAAAAAGACTGAAGAGAAAAACAAAAATGAACTGCAAGAAGAAGAACACTATCAATACAATAACAGCCAGCCAAGACTCAGTCAGACCCTAACAAGCAACAGTGGGTTGAGGATTCTGGATTCTCGAGTCGTGGAAGGGGAGGAGAATCAGTATGAAGTGATGGATTCGATAGGAAAGGTCACTCTCAGGGTAAAGGATCAAGTACAGTATCAGAATATCGAGGACATCAATGGGAAGAGGGCAGATACAGGGCTGGGCAAGCGCAACGGGCTAACGGGATACGTGAAAGTGTGTGCTGGAGAGCCTGGTGCAGATAGGTCTTTCGACAATCCAGACTACTGGCACAGCAGACTGTTCCTTAAGCCGGATGCTGTGCGCACGTAGGAGGCTGGGCTGGGACAAAACACACCACAGGGCTGAAAAAGCAAATAGACTGAGATCATGGAGCCATATGGTGGAGCCAGAGGGACCAGATTAAGGACTCATAAGGTGAACAATATACTAGTGCTTATTCGTCTGGAACGTAATGAGATATATTTTTACTATTGCCAGCTGTAAGCAAAACTCAGAATATCCACCCAATGTGAGCATGAAATAAAGAACTATTTTATTATACATTAATATAGCGATGGACCTTTCTTGATTATGCTGTATTTTGAGGACATTGTTTCTCTCCTCTCCAGTTTTGTTTTCTATAAATGACATGCAATATTAGCCATTTAAGGAATAATTATACGAGCTGTGCTTTTATTTTGTTATAGTCAGAATTCTGACAAATATTGAAATGAAACATGCTATGTTCTTTGGGGTCATCTTCACATATTAATACTTAATAAATATGTACAAATGTGTGGTATTGCTGTTGCAAAGTGGCCATTATCCACTTCTAACACGAGAACAACCTTCATACTTCCAGTGTTTCAGTCTTATACAACAGCTTAGTTAGATCATTTGACTCACAGTTGGTTTTACCCGTGAAACCATGGGCTCATAATAAATTACACATTAAACATTCAGTATCTCCACAGTAGTATCAACGTATTTCCAGCCACCTTTTTCAAGCCTGCTGTATCAAAGAGGATATAAGGTATTTCGATTGCTACGACTCCTTCCGCACCATAGCCCGCAGAACACCAAACAACACCGCAAAACGCATCGAGCACGAAACGACACAGCGCCTGTAACCACGCGTACTGCACGATTCGATCGAGGAAGCGAGCACGATACGGCAGCATGTAAAAAAAAAAAAGAAAGAAGAAAAAGACTACAGCGTGGCCCACAATGCCCTGCGCTTCCGGCTGTGGGAGGGGCCACGGGGACCGGAGGAGGCCGGGCCGGAGCCGCGGGATCCCGCGAGCCGTGTGCGCTCGCGCTGAGCCGCTGACGCGCGCGGGGGTCGGAAAGTTGCACGACAGGCGCCGAGAAAGATGTCGGGGGACGACGAGCAGCAGGAGCAGACGATCGCCGAAGACTTGGTGGTGACCAAGTACAAGATGGCGGGCGACATCGTCAACCGTAAGTGGGGGCCGCGGGGCGTCGTAGGAGCGGAGCGGGACGAGGCGAGTGCGCCGGCCTCCGCAGCCGCGCGCCGGAGACCATGTGCCTGACGGCGGAGCGGAGCCGAGCCGAACCGAACCGCGCCGCGGTGACCCCGCAAATGAGCGCTGTGCCCGCGCAGCGCGTCCACGTCCCCCCTCCCTCCCGTGCCGCACGCTCGCGTGACCTGGTCGCAAAAAGGGAGCGCATTTAATGAACGACGCGCGTTTGTCCCCGGCAGACACGCAGGTCGCAGGTCGGGGTGGGGGGGGCATGTTAGCGGAAAACGGCTCACAAACATTTGTGTTTTAAACTTACCGGAACGCTTTGGTGTGGAGTGCAGCGGCGGTCCAGCAGAGACGTCGCACGAGTGCATGCGTGTCGCCCATTAGCATTGTTAACATGACACCCCCTTCCCAAGGTGACTTGCAATGTGAAGTAGTGAACTTCTTGTCGGGTTAACCCATTACATAGGAAGGTATTTTTGGTGTATCAGTTTAAGGTAAGTTCTTTGGTCGAGGCCCTACAGAAGCAGTGGGATTAAAGCCAGCAATCCTCACGTTGTAAGACTGTAGCCTCAAAACTGGATATCTTGACAAGGGTCGCAGTTATCGGTGCAACAAATGCATGGACAGTTGTAGCTGTAGCAGGAACCCCCCCCCCCCCCCCAAAGTAACATATAGGGGTGATGGTGACATAGTGAGATGCAAATTGAGCGAAGTTAGAACACTGAGCTTGATCAGCGCAAATGGATCCGAAGGAAACGCGTTACGATGCTGGAAGGGATTCAGCAGTTCAGCGGGACGGAGGAAACCATGACGTCATCCCAGATGATGTTGGGATAGGACGATGTCTCTTGCGTCCCGGTGGACCCAGCAGTGGCCGCAAGGTGGTTGTACATCAGTCTACGCTGACTGCATCAGAAAATTCACAGCAAATGTCTTTTTTTAATAATTAAAAAGAAAACCCCAGTGCAGGTGAGGGTAACCTTGTATCGGGACCAAATACAGGTGTATTCACACATGGTCTTGTGGTAAGTTGCTTTATGTAAAGAAAGGAATCTCACTTTATTTACAAGCTCCTGTTTAATGCAGGACTTAGCAGTAGGTAGCCACCAAGAATTGGGTACCTGCTTGTCTGCACACCCCATGTTTGTATGGGTTGTGAAGTTATGGCTTCATTTTCGACCTGTTGCCCTGTCTGCCAGCAGCGTTCCCTTAACCACTGCGTCCTTATGTGTCCCAACACAGAGGCCCTGCGGGTGGTTGTGGAGGCAGCCAAGCCAGGGGTGTCTGTCCTGTCTCTTTGCGACAAAGGGGATTCGATCATCATGGCAGAGACGGGCAAGATCTTCAAGAAGGAGAAGGACATGAAAAAAGGTGACGGAGTTTTAAAGATGCAGGTTTCACATATCGACCTCAATTCCGGTTGAGATGGTTAAGGTCACTTGTTTGTCTTGCAGGCATCGCCTTCCCCACCAGTGTCTCAGTCAATAATTGCGTGTGCCACTTTTCTCCTCTGAAGAGTGACCCCGACTACATACTGAAGGACGCGGACCTGGTGAAAATGTAGGCGCTTGTCTCATTCCACCTGTCTTCAACCCATCTGTCTCTCTCTTCCCTCTTCTTTGACATGCAACACTTTTCCAGCATTTCTATCCATTACTACTTATCGAAAAGGAATATTCGCTTGTTTTTTTACCCCCCAAACACCATGTTTAAAAAAAGGTTAGCGCTGTGACACAGCAAGTAGTACTGGTGCCTGTGTTGAGGATTCGGTTGGATTAGCTGGGTTTGAACCTAGCTCAGGCTGTCTGCACCTTGTATGTTCTCCCTGTATTCTTGTTATTTTAGGTTTCCTCCCACAGCCCAAAAACATCTGTTTCAGGTGGATAGGTCACCCTAAATTGACTCTGTGTGTGTCTGTGTGCGTGCGTGGACCACTATGACTCAAGATCTGGATTTTGGTAATGACAGGTGCATGTCAATGTGTTGCTAGTGTATTCCTTTCCCTCTCTGCAGTGACCTTGGCGTTCACGTGGATGGATTCATTGCTAACGTTGCACACAGCTTTGTTATTGGTGCGACCAAGGTAGGAATCCCTGATTCTATCTTGTAGGAACAAAACTTCATTAAGACATCTCAATAATTGCAGAGTGTTAGCTGATGTTTTCTTGCCTCTGTCTCCTCCCCCTGCTGCCTGATGTCATCATGGTGTCCTTCTCAATGTCCTACTGTTGTGTCACTCAGGAGGCACCAGTGACAGGGCGCAAAGCTGACGTGATCAAGGCAGCCCACCTATGTGCAGAAGCGGCTTTGCGCCTGGTCAAACCTGGAAACCAGGTAACCGCAGCTGGCTTGCATGTAGAGTGACGGGATAGCGACCATCTGTGTTCTGTTGTCTCAAAAAGATCTGACACTGCCTTTGCTGCTTAATGCTAAAAGTATGCCAATTTAAGGCTAACGCTAAGAACACTGTCCCGCAGAACACCCAAGTGACAGAAGCTTGGAACAAGATTGCCCAGTCTTTTAAATGCATTCCCATCGAAGGTGAGCAGTGCAGAGTCCTGCTGAGGGTTTCCTACAAGTAACTGTAATTGGTATGAACTGAATGACTCGGTCACTTCCCCTGTTCTTCTTTCGGTCTTCAGGCATGCTGTCCCATCAGCTGAAGCAACATGTTATCGATGGAGAGAAAACCATCATTCAGAATCCTACTGACCAGCAGCGGTAAGAAGTTGCATATTTACACTTACTAATTTAGCAATTCCTATGCTCCAAAATAACATACATTGGTTTCTGTGCAGCATATAACTAAATCTTTTACCTGGGACTGAACCACCTTTCCAGTTGCAGACCCACATATTACACACAGTGCAGGAATCGGAACCTCCAGCTGTGGTTTGCCATTGTTGATAACCTGATATGGGGTCTTTCCACAGGAAGGACCACGAGAAAGCCGAGTTTGAGGTGCACGAGGTGTATGCTGTGGATGTGCTGGTCAGCACTGGAGAGGGGAAGGTGAGGAACCTGGAAGCAGATAGCTCATCTTCAGTGTTCTCACAGTTAGCATTTGAGCTGCAGTGTAGCACTGTGTCCTGTGTGCTGCGCAGGCGAGAGATTCGGGACAGAGGACCACCATCTACAAACGGGACCCCAGCAAGCAGTACGGCCTCAAAATGAAGACCTCTCGAATGTTCTTCAGCGAAGTGGAGAGACGCTTTGACACCATGCCCTTCACTCTCAGGTGGGATACCTTTAACTGCCCCTCCTTTCAGCTAAACCACATATTCCCAGCTGATGGCTGCATGCTAAGCATGATGGTGTTTATTGGAGGTACTAGCTTCAACAGGTAAAAATTGAATTTTTTTTTAGGAAAACATTGCAGTATAACTGAGTATGAAGCTGTGAGGCAGACACGGGAGTAGTAAAACCGTGTGCACAGCTGCTGTGACAGTGCTTATAGTGACATGCAGCTGCTTCCATTCCCTTGAAACTTTTTTTTTTAAACACTTCCATGTTACTGTCGATTCCTATAGGCCGGTTTATTCTCTTTATTTTATTATTTTTTTTATTCTCCTGTTCCAGCACACTTAACAAAAGCCAGGGTCTTTCATGTGTCCACCCTTTTGTTTTAATGTTTCCAATTCTAAGAATTTCCAAATGTTTGGTTTGGAAAGGCCAATTGTGTAACCCAAAACAGAAGGCAGATACTGTATTAGTATGTCGTCTCCGCCACGATTCCTTACCCAGTTAAACTGTGCTGGCAAGAAAGTACAATTCAGGATGTTTTAATGAACATATTCACGAAGAGAACCAGAAGCGTTTGACCCAGCATCTTCAGTGTAAGTAACAGAGGGTTATGGGAGATCTCTGAAAATTCAACTCATGTTCTCGTCCACCCAAACAGTGTAAATATCATACAGATGTACTTTATTTTTTACATTCAATTATGATTTTTTGAAATAGTTACATTTATTTAGTTAGCAGACACATCTCTCTAATGCAATGCACAAAGGTTATGATTTATGTATGATTTAATGATTTAGTATTTAGTTGACACCTCTTAAGCTGGTTTACAGTGCCGCATTGACCCCATCAGACTCCTTTTAATAAGAGATATTGCAGTTAACCTGCTTCATGATTAACTGTGACTAAAAACATCACTTTTTCTAAATAGTGAGCATCTTAGAAACCACAGTAAAATTCAATTTTAAAAGCCTTGTTCCATCATGCCCGTAAAAACTTCCTACCGTGACTCCTATATGTGTGGTATACCAGGCACAGCTTGGCTTGGCTTGCAAGTCTATCAACACTTCAGTTAACCTGCAGACAGCAGATGTGCTGTGAAAATGAGTGATGTGACATCTCTGCTTTAAATCCACCAAAATAAAACACCGTAAGTTGGTAGAGGGGGAGCTTTTTGAATGCCTAAAATGTTATTCGGGGTGGTGCAAGACCACATATATGCAATTTGCAAAACATCATAAAAACAGTGACTGCCAAAGGTTCAGACACTTGTATATTCAAAGCTAAAGACAGTTAAAGTAGTTTCTTAAGAAAGCCTACTTCTTCCTGTCATATTTATGTTTTTGGAAAATACAGCAATCGTAGTTTTTAGTAGACAGTTGCTTCCGAAGCACATGCCCTAAAAATGGACATGTGTATTGAAAAAATCAACAGATAAGTCACACTGGAGTGCAAGTTGCAGGTATTTTACTGATAGGACCACAATGCACAGGTTGGGTTCGCCAGACCACGCACGCATTTATATTCCTAACCACACCCTGTAGTCTGATCAAACACAGATCTTGCAGAGTACAACCAGACGGATATGTAATTTCGTTCAGTAAGATTTTATTATGTTTTTATTAACAGTAAAACATGACTAGCATATCAGTTGCTGAAATGACAGCAGCAAACAGACCTTGACATTACTATTTGATAAATGCAAACATAAAAAGCAGCCAAAACATAGAAGCTTAAATATTAGTATGAAACATGCTGCCATAAATTCACAGCACAGTGGTCCAAGTCCTTGCCAGTATCACTGAAATGGTCAGTGTTAAGCGCGGCTACTTTTCTGACGAAAGACACATTGGTGCTCCCCTATTGGTCAGTGTTAGCTTCCATATTGTTGTCAGATTTTTCGGCAACTTTTTTTTTTTTAACATATTAAAACCACAGGTACAGGCAATGCATTATACATTGCAGTAGATTATATTTTATTATACATGTTGCACCAAAGTACAAGTCACATCAGCTTGTGAGGTGAGGGGGGGGGGAACGTGACTGATGGAAAATACAGGATATTTTATTTGCAGGATGAAAGTAATGTTATCCAAAAAAAAAACAAACAATGCTTTATTATGCTATGTTTCTTTTTCCCTCCATAGGGTCCATAGGGAAAAAAGTTTAAATTTCCTGAAAAGAACTGTAAAACCAGTTCGCCATAATATTTCCTGCAACAATAGTTGAAACATCCAAGAGCAAATGAAAATCACTGATTTAATTGAAATGCATGTGTTTGGGTTGTGTCGGGGAGAGAGACTGCAAACTGCGCTCACACTGAGCAGGGATCAATCCCATGTCCAGTCATGTCACCCAGGTGCTTTTAAGATAGCAGTGCTACCTGCTACACCACTGTGCCATGCTGATCTTTTCAGGTTTGTTGAACTGTCTTCTGACTTGGGAAGAGCACTGTATAAAAATGAGGTTAAATGGAAACTTTGTCCAGGTTGTTAACTGGTGTTTTGTACCAGTTTGACAGGTGCTTGCAGTCCCACCTTTGTGTACTTTTGAAAGTAAATGCTTTTGTGCAGCTGGTGTTTTTGCGATTACGATGCTACTGTGCTGCTGTGCCGCAGGGCGTTTGAGGATGAAGGCAAGGCCCGGTTGGGGGTGGTGGAGTGCGCTAAACATGAGCTGCTGCAGCCTTTCAGCGTGCTCCACGAGAAGGAGGGTGAGTTCACTGCTCCTCAGCAGGTCTCGCTGACATGTAGCACGCCAGCTCTCAGATGCTGTTCCGGCCCTTTTCCTGTCTATGTAATCCCGTACCTCGTAGTGTAAAGCTGCCAGCTCAGTAAAGAACAGTGAACATGGCACCAGCTGCCTCTGCCCTGTGTGACACTTGTCCTCTCTTGCTGTGTTCAGGGGAGTTTGTGGCGCAGTTTAAGTTCACTGTGCTGCTCATGGCCAACGGGCCTCTGCGAATCACCAGTGGGCCTTTCCAGCCTGAACTCTATGCGTCTGAACATGAAGTTCAGGACCTGGAGCTCAAGGTAAGGCACAGTCGTATGCGGGGGAACTCTCACTTGAGTTATGAAGATTGTCTCTAGCACGGACTTCCTTAGTTCAGGCCACGTTTCTCATCGGGTGCAAGATGAATGGCTGTACAATGTGCTTACTGGCACCGCTTAGTCTGATACTTGGATCTTGTTCATGTTGTTGAATTTAGAAAAGTGTACAATTAAAGAAAAGTCAGTTGTTGAATGTGGATTAGTTCTTTAACAGGAGCATCTTAAAATTTAATATGTGTGATTTCTTGGCAAATGTTGAAGATTTATTGTGAGCTGGTGAGCTTGGTTTCAACTGTGTCGTTTCTCTGTTCTCTCAGGCACTACTACAAAGCTCAGCGAGCCGCAAGACGCAAAAGAAGAAGAAAAAGAAGGTAGGTCTTCACATGGTTGTGGGTATTCTCATGTAGAATAAGTAAAAAGTAGATATTATACCCTTAAAAACTGCCACATCACTCTTGTCTCTTTCACTTAGGCTTCCAAGACGGCAGAGAATGCTACAGGAGCGCCTGAGAATGACGCTGCGGAGTAGGATTCACGCTTAAACACACATACCTGACACACAACAGAGAGAGCAGAAATGTGGAAGCAATTTGTAATAGGCCCTGCACCCAAGCCCACTGACTTTGAAAGCCCCCTTTCTTACTCACCTCCTTCCTGTCGTGACTGGAATCAGACTGGGACGTAGTTTAGTTGTCTCCCTGAGTCCCTTAATGATTTCCAGATCTACCAGGGTTTTATTAAAAGGATAACATTTCAGTTTAAAAAAAAAAAAAAAAAAACGTCATTTGGGTACTCTAGATCTGTATAGGAAGAAATATCATTAGATCTTTAGTTTTCACCGTGATGCAGTTCTGTTGGGAGAAAAAGACACTGGAATAATAATTTGAACTACTTTGGCATCTCATTGTATTTTTATATGAAAAGCACTCTTTTTTTTGGGGGGGGGGGAGACTTAATAGAAAAGCATAAGCTTTTGTAAACTGGCCTGGTTAACCGACCAAATAAAACTTAAATATTTTGCATTTTATGAGTATGGTAGAATGTGATATGTTTGAATCCTAGGAATTGTTTTATAACTGGCAATAACGTAATGGACCACCTGCAAACGTGCACTTCTTACAGTAAAAGATGGGTTATAGCAAGCTGCATAAATGCATGTAATTGTACTGTAGCATGAAGTTGGACCTCGGGTAATTCTCATGCAGTGTAACTCCTCACGGGGAGCTCGTGTGGCACCTCCTGCTGCTCCTCCTCAGGGCTGTAACATACTGACCAATACACTCATTACAAATAACACGATACTAAGAATGTAATGCATTTTCCATTGCAAACAAGCCTTCAAAATTGTATACAATGAAAATTCTGCCTGGAAATGTTTCAGCATGTATTTTATGTTGAAATTTAATTTTTCTTTATAAATCAGTTAAACTTCTCTGCCGGTCCCTCAGGTTAATTTTTAAATCAAGTTTTAATAGTACAGGTTTGCTGGCTTTAAGGTGGACAGATGATGTTCGTAGGAGAATTACTCTGTGGTGTCTTTTGCAGTGGCCAGAATTTACTATTTATTTGATGTGACATCTGGATTAACAGTCACAGCCTCACAATAAAAATGCTTTTAAGTTTTATCTATGAAAATGGTAGAATTTTAGTACATTTTAATGAGATTTCTTTCAAAAGATATAATGAGGTACAAAGAGAAATGTCTTTATTTGGAAATTGTTCTTTCCAGTAGTTATATTTGTGTTAAGTTTCTAAATTTCTCAATCAGTAGGAATTCTGGAAATCAGTATGTTGACGGCAGTTGCTGGACTAAAGTGTAACCATTCTTCATGCCAAGGACTTCTCATTTGCAAACACTTTATATGAAAATGTTGTCAACAGCACAGTCACGCGGTTTAATTGCATGTTCACAAATGGCTTTTGCTGTGTCACTGCTGTCTACTATTTTCTGGCCATTGGTAGCATAATTGCAGCCCATTGATTGACTTTTCCACATATAAAAATGAGTATTCCAATTTATCTTCAAGAAAGTAATTTTTTATGGGCTTTGGGTTTGTTTTTGTCCTTTTGAGAAATCCATCAAACTGAAATAAACTTTATAATGATACAAACAGCTGGTCTCTGAACATATTTGCAGTTTTATGCGTTAGAGCAGATTAAAGATGGAAAATCTGCTTTGCTGGTACAATGGAAATGCATGTTATAAAGTTACTAAGGTCAAACCAAGTCTTCTGTTAGTTCCACAAAAATTAAGCCATCTCTGTTGTCACAGTTCTGCTACTCACGTTTACACGTTGTAGGACACTTTTTGTAATCTATACACCAAGAAGTATTGCACAGTTGAAAGGATTTTACTTTCTCACCACTGGCAATGTCTAGAGTTGCTTCTGGAGCAAGCCGGTGAGATGCCCCGTTTGAGCTCACCCCTGAGTGTAGAGTCACAAATAATCACTTTAGATGAACAAATTCGGATAAAGAAATAACCCCGCATGAAACCTCAGCTCAGCAGACAGTCCAACATACTGAAAAACTAAATCAGTTATTTAACAACACTGCCCAGGTCAAAAGTTAAAGTGGTGAAAAGTAATAACATGTGTTAATGAAACTCTTTTACCATTTAAGTGGTTGCATTTTTAATATAGGTATTGTTAGTGCTGTTGGTTGTAGACAAGCTGAAACAACAAAAAAAGTACTACACATCACTGAAGCTTATTACCCTAACATCACTATTGTGTGTCATGTATGATATCTTATTAGTTTTTACATTTTTATTTTTATTTGCACACATATAACAGCTATTGGCTGCTATGGTTGAGTACGTGGAATGCACTGACAGCAGTACTTGCTCTGGCTGTAGTGATGTGCATATAATAAATGATTATTGTGCACCGTGTGGATGGACAGGTGTCCTAAAATTTTGGAGTCCGCACCACTGCAACCCTGACCAGGATAAAGCGGTTCATGATGGATAGCAGGATGGATAATTTTTTTGCTGCCCACTGATTAGCATAAAAAGACAAACTGCAGAGAACACCACTCAAGGTTCCATTTTACGCACTCTCTTTTTGACTAAAACTACATTTCCCATAATCCGTAGACAAGGTGCTTTACATATGACGCAACAGATTCTATAAAGTTCCTCCTCCTAGTGCGTCACGTCCTCTTAGTGTTGGGTCCATCTTGGAAAGGTGGGCAAGGATTTGTTCGACTGGAGCTGTAAAATTATCCAGTTTAATCCTTTTTGTTTTAAAGCCATCCGACAATTTCATTAACATCTACCTTTTATTTACAGACACACACCCACAACATGAGGGCGAAGGTAGGTTTTCTTCGTTGCTTTCTGCTCAAGTTGCTAGACTAGCTCTTTGAAGCTAGCAGATGAAGCTTTACTTGTTTTTGTTTTACATATTTAACGTTCCAAGAAGGTCTGCAGGCTTGCATTGATGGTAAAATAGAAGTTTGCCTCTTAACTTTAGTAATGGCCAGTGGGTTATGTATGGCCTAGTTTTTGAGTTTTCCCTCAATGGTCAGTTAAACTGTAGGGGCCTCCCATTAAAAAAAGAGACGTAATATTTGAATAAATTAAAAATCACTTTTGTACATGTAAACGAGATCTGAAACATTTCTGAAAGTCTATCTTCATGCTTTTCGACTGTGTGTGTGTGCGCGTGCCCAACCAACCTCATACTACTGTACATTTGGGGTTTTATTCTAATAGTAAAGGTTAAGCTTTTATCATGCGTGCAGTTTTGTACCAGTTTTTAAATTGGCTTGTTGAGTTAAAGCATTTCACTGTCACTATAGATGAAATATAGCATAATATTAAATAGTTTTGCCATAATATTTGGTCATAATAGTACGGTAATATCCAGATTTGCGCATTGGAAAGTGTACAGTCTTCCCTATGTTTAGGCCTACATTTTATTTTTCCAAATGTGTATTAAAGAATTATTAAATGTTCTGTTTTGCAGTGGAGGAAGAAGCGTATGCGCAGGTAAGCTTTTCCCTAAGTGTTCAGTATTTTAATTGTTTTGTGAATTTGTTAGACTTCGCAAGGAAAATCGGCAAACCACTTTCTAAGGTGCTGCTCCTTTGTTGCAGACTGAAGCGCAAAAGGAGAAAGATGAGGCAGAGGTCCAAGTAAAAAGCTTCCCACCCCAATCTGCAGCTATGGTACACATGGACACCATCAGCCAGGACTGACCAGGGGGCCCAAGAGATGGACCAGCTTTTCTCCCAAGTTCTGCTGTGTAGAGAAGGCGTGATGGCAGCATACACCTGCTTGATGTCTTAAGACTACATTATGGCTTTCCTTGAGATTCTGGACTCCAGTTGCTTACTCAGCTGTTGATTTGTATAAAACTGCAATAAAACTTTTCTACACCTGTTTTGATTTGAATGATTTTTACTTAATTTTGCTTCAAAATATCCAGAACACTAACGGTAAAGATTTAGGTTCAGATTAAGTGTGCTTTCCAGAAATGCCTTTTCATTATTCTAAATGAAAATGTATAATCTGCTCAATGGAAATGAACTAAGCTGTTTTATTTTCAGTGATGCATTTGAACAGTGTGCTTCTTAAAATCATCTGCCTGTGCACTTGCATGTTCTGTACAGAAGCAGCATCTTACATCTAAATATGTCAGATTATTACAATCTGTGAATAAGATTGGTTAATCTTGAGATTTTGACACTGGGAGCCACTGATGTCCAACTAGTAAATATGGTTATTTTGTCATTAAGTGCTGGTGTTTCAGTTGTGGGGTTGGAAATGCAGTTTGGTGTTAGGCTTCAGTTATACTGAACAGGATTTTATACCTGTGTCACTTTTTAGCAGAGCATCGTACAGGGTTATTCTGTATCTTTGTCAGGAAGTAATGCAGTTTTTTTTAAAAAAATATTTTTAACACAAACCCAGGATGTGGGGAGTTTTCTGCTGTCATCAAAATGCTAGTGGATAGAAATTAAAACCAAACTAATGCTCAAGTACAAGAGGAGCCTTTTTCTTTTATTAATTTGTGGTATAATCATATGTTGCTTTTCTTTGTTAGTTTTGTTCCCTGTCTTGTATACATTTCAACATTTTGAAACATATGTTTAACTGATACCAGGCAGGGTCAAGGAAATTTGCTAGTGTAAAGTTAAAAAAAAAAAAATTAAAGTTTTAACATTTCTTATAAAGCACTGAAAGACTGGGCTGTTGCTCAAAAATGCCACATTTTCATAGTTTGCTGACAATATCAGCCCAAAAACATAGTAAACACACTAAGTTGACTGTTTCATGGCAATGAAGGGGGGGCCTTATAATGAGCTTCATCGTGCGACTTTGTGGAAAGGTCTACATCCATGGCAGCCTTCCAAGAATGGCAACAAGAGTCAAGTAGAATTAAACATACATATACTAAACCAGAACACATTTTCAAACAATATCAAATGTAACTGTCAGCTTGTTTTATTTTGTTAAGGAATTTACTTGAAGGAATCCCTCCTAAGGTAAACACTAGAACCAAGCTGGTGAAGACACTTCAGGTCCTGCTTCTATGTACATCATTTTAACCATTTTACACAATGCCTGGGCTGTTTGGCTGTTGATGTGAATCCAGTGTGTGTCTCTCTACTCTGATGCACTAGCATCCCAAACAGTGTGTACTCCTAGCATCAGTCTCAGTAAATCCAGGATAGACTCTGGACTGCTGACTCTGTCTGGAATAAGTGGTTACTGAAAATGGAGGGATGGATGGATTTTTAAGAAAAAAAATGGATACATCATTGTTTTACAGCAATGCAGTAGTTTTGATCACCATTTCTCCAGTAATAGAGGTCTTCAGTTGTATTAAAATATAATGCCTGGGGTCATGCAGCTTTTTTGATGCCTTCATGCCACCTACCAATATGTTGATTGCACTTTGGTCCAGGGTAGTTGAACTAAAATATTATCAATGCATGTCAGATGTTTGTAATTCTTTGCTTTTTTCATACAACCCCCTTTTGGATCTATTTGCTTTTAAAGTGCAAAATAAAGATGACAGCATTTGGGAATCATGCAGAGTATACAGTATATTAGTTCTGTGGGCTAAAGGTTTACTGCACAGAAGTCATAGAAAAGCTGAGATAACTGATAATAATTTGAATTATAAGGACCCCTCGTGTAGATGAGAGCACTGGGAGTTGAATAATGTCACTAGTCTGAGCAAAAGTAGTAAAATACAGGAAAAAAGTTTCTGTAACTCTTGCTCTCCCAGGAACACATCAAGAATGTTCACATTTATCCATTATAGGGTCAGAGGAAGGTAGAACCACTGTGAAGACAGACAAAAGCTTGCATCTCAGACACTTGCTTGGAAGAGGACATAAAGGAAGGCAGACCACCTCCCCACTGAACCCCCCCAGGAACCAACTGTCCCACTGTTTCGCAAAAAAGCAGTCCATTTACCACCTTATGTTACAGCGACTTACTGATACCAGTTTAGTCTCCAGCCGAAGAGTTGCAGCTCCAATGTAGTTATTCTATAAACACGCGAAACGATGAATCACAGAAAAGTGGGGGATCTTTAGCCTTCATCTCCCCCCCCCCCCAGAGCGACTCTTCAAAATGCTCACATATTCTTCACGATATTAAACTCAGTCTTAACAACGACAGCTGCTCGACGCGGCGGCGCGGCAGCTCGCGCTTTGCGTCGCGAAGTCGACGACGTAAGACGCAGAGCGCGCGAGGCTGCGGGGCCCGGGCCGCCGCTGGGCGTGCGCGCGCGCGCAGCCACTATAAAGAAGAAGCGCGGGCGCGGCACGGCTAGACGAGACGGACGCCTGGCTGCTTCTCAAGTGCGTCTCTGACAAACTTTATTTAACGGGCGGCATTGTGTATTCACTAGCTGTTGTTCAGATAGTGCGATATAATATTATGTATATGTATTATTTGCAGGCCTTCTTGTTTTAAATCTGCGTGCGGCGCACGTCAGCCTGGACGCCGGTGCGAAGTAACGGTTTCGGTAGGAAGGACGCCGCGATGCCGGGGGGAGACGCCGGGCGGGACGGTGGTGGAGGATCGTGGGCCGGGGACTCGGCCCAGCCTGGGGACGGCGCGGCGAAGGACAGCGGGGAAATGCGGGGCGCAGACGCCGTGTCGGTGCTGTGGTCGTTCGGGAAGTGCCTGGGCGCCCTGCTGCCCGTCTACCTGGCCGGATACTTCGGGTTCAGCATCATATTGGTGCTGCTCGGACTCCTGGTCTACATGGGGTGGAAACATTGCCGCGACGGCAAAGAGAACCGCCTGCAGTCCGCCATCTACGTGCAGGAGAATGAGCGGGAGCTGAGCACCTCCGCCGCGTTCAGGAGCAAGGGCAGCGTCCCGGCCTGGGTGAGATACACACACGCATACACATCACTCCCGACCTGACAGGAAGCGACACTCTTGTCTGTCGTAATAAACATCTGTGCCACATCTGCGCATTCTTGAGAGGGAGGTGGGTCGTGTCGCAGCCTTTTTACCAGGAAAAACGGCGTCAAAAGTTGTGACAAAGTTGTTCCCAGCAGAACCCGGTGATTTCAAGTAGGAGATGAGCGTAGGGAGCGAGAGATATGCGTTTTGGCTGTCGCCTGCGAGCACACGGAGTTCCGCACTCTTCCTGCTGCAGCCGTGCATTCGGATTTAATTCACAATACGCAGTCGTAACTGCGTGCATCTGCACTCTGCCCAGCCGCACTGCGTTTTTACACCGACGAGCCAGTAAAAGCGACGTTTAAGTTTGCCTTACGTCTGTTTAAGCCACTATTGCACTTGCTTACTCAGATTCCTTAACTGCGCTGCGACCTTACATGTAAACATATTGCGAACTAGCTGCTCCCCGCGTATGTGTTGAAGATAAACAACACGGAGTGCGGGGAACGCACTAGCCAACTCAGGATATGGGTTCAAATCCCCTTTCTACTTCACTGACCTTAAACTGATCAAATAAAAACGACCCGACTGTATAAATGGGGAAATACTTACAAGGAGCTTTCAGTACAAACATACCATTGTAAGTCATTTTGGAGAAAAGCATCTGCTAAGTGAATACTAAGATGCTGAAGTGCTGCTGAGTGTCAACGTCTTTAATCCTGCTAATGCCATAGCTGGAAAATGGCCGCAACAGCTAATACACTTGTTCACACCTGATCGCAGGTGCTTTCATAGTAAACTGACTCTTAATCTTGGTCTTCCCATTGCCCTCAGTCTTGTAATTGCACAAGCTTCTCTTTCAGCTTCTCAGCCTTGAGAGCTGCCGCTGCTGTCATTGACAAGTTTGCTTTTTGTCAGGCCACGGTTGCTGCTCACTGCCTTCCTCGCTGCCTCCCCTCACATTTTAACACCATTGCCTGTCCCTCTTCCCCTCTTTTCTCAGCCGCCCTCTCGCATTCTTCAGTCTGCAGCTTTAGCTATATTAGGCAACTCGTGATGGCTGCTCTCTGGGGGCTGAGTCAGATGAGAGGGCGATGTCAGACGCAATGGACGCAAATTTAAAAGGAATGCTGAACAGTAATCTTAAGGGTAGCTGTGGCGTACAGAACTGAGCATACAGGGTTTGATAGACTGCTTCTGTTTTTCAGAGGGAAAGAAATGCACTATTTGAGATACTCAAGTTTTTAGGAGTTTTTCCACTGACTGTTGCTTTCTGTGTTTGTTCTATGCTGGCCTTTTCTCCTAACTCCTCTGTCAGCAGTGAGACTACATAGACTTCTGCAAATATGAGTCACCTGCTTGTACTGACACACAAAAGCTCTCTTCTAAAAAAAAAGTCAACAGACTTTCAAATGCAACCGTTAGCATAAACGGACACAAACAAACACAACTGGGAAGGTTATTGAATCAGAATCACATTTATTTGTAGAGAACATGTAACCCAATGTATTAGTGTAGAATTAATGAAAAAGGCCAAGAATGTGTTTTGCTTAAATATGTTTGTTCTTGTGTGCACTCTTATTAGATGGTTTGTTATAATTCTGTGGAAATGTATATGCATGCACAATCTTCTAGACTGGTTTTTAAGCAGATAAACAGGATACACACTATGCTGATGATTGTGGTATCACACCAAACACATTTTTTTCTTTCTTTGTGGTTTTAGGTTTTCTTATGAGTAATGGGGGTTGGGCTCCATTGGGAAAATCATGAAAAACTACCTCTAGAATGGTTTTTAATTTTGGGAAGGTTGCATGTATACACTCAGACCCATGACAAGACTCCACCTGATAGAAGGATTCTTCATATCTTTTAACCAAAAAGGTCTTTCAGGGTCAGAAGCTGCTGTTGCTTGACCATGTGAATGTTTTTTTCTTCTTGTCAGGTTAACTTTCCAGATGTGGAGAGGGTTGAGTGGTTGAACAAGGTATGTGCAGTGCTGCACGTACGCACGCACGCACGCACGCACGCACGCACGCACACACACACACACACAGAGTGATATACCCCTTTTGGCTATGTCTAGGTCCAAGTGGTACCAGCTTAGACTCCGGATGGAGTGCTTGATTCCTCCCTGATCGCTCCTTGTTGTGAGGAACCCCTGAACTAGTTAGATACCACAGATTTTCCCATGCAAATATTTCTCTTGTATCATACAACTGACCAAATGTTCCCTTTTACTCAGAAACTCAGTGAAATGTTTTGTTAGATGTATTAGGGATTACATAATAGTGGTCAGCAAAATTGATGTCTCAATCTAGCATCTCCTTCTGGCTGTCTGCCTTGTGACCAAGCTGCAGCAGCACTATGATAACTGCTGTTAACATTTCCCAAACTCAGGCACTCACTACTTAACTTTTTTTGCACATCAGGTTGTCTGTGGTGAACCTGTTTTGTGAATTTCATTACTGGTTTTGTGTCATGAAATGCTTTTTTTTTTTTTTTTTTTTTCCCTCCCCCAGGGAATATGGCTAAATAGGGTATTCATTTCTTTCCCCTAAATTCTGTTTCATGTCTATCTACAGACAACTATTGGTGACCTCAATAAAGGCTTAGTAGTCCTGGGAGTCTGTGCCACTTTCTGAGAGTCTGTCTGTCTGGAAGATTTTTTTAACCAGGCTCTTTACTCATACGTTTTATTAATGAATTTTTAAGGCATTATTAGTAAGTGAAGCAGAACCACTTGCAATGGAAGATAGAAAAAGAAAGCATACAAAAGGATTTTCTTTTTGAGGTGGACACCCAAGTGTTTACTGTTCAAAGTGGGTGGCAAGCATCCTTTTCACAAAGTTTGCTAGATAATTAAAAATTGTACAGTCCACCAAATGACACATAGCACAAACCTAGCATGGCCTACTTCTTACAGTTTGTGAGATCTGTGCTTCTTCCATTACAAAATCAAAAGAAATGACAGTAGGTACAGATAACACAAGACAATCTTGCACCATTTGAAGAAATTTTCCCAAACTCCTTCATTCACTTCCAATGGATGGAAGATGTCAGCAGGATAAACATGTTCACATTGTGGTCTAGCATTGTCAGTTTCCATGAAACACATCTGTATGCAGATTTAAATGATTAGAAAATGTAGAAATGTTATTCCTAATGAATCTTGTCAGGTGTAATTTCTTATAATAGTGAAATTTAATGAGCTGTCTCTGCCTGGCCCAGGTAGGTCATTGGTCAGGTACAGCATTTATTACTACAAATATTGACGCCAGGGTGGCTAAATGTAGCATCTGAAAATTAATCTCTTTATTACAAATGTACAAAGTCATCGATAGAAAATGGAATTTTAATTATTGCATTTTTATACATAGTGAACCATAAACCTAGATGTTAGGATGCAGGCCTGAAAAGTGAACACATTTATATTGGTTTGATGGTACAGTTTTAATACATTGCTATTGAATGTACAGGTTCTTACTTTTATAATTTCAGTTATGCCAACATTTTTTTTTTACATATGCACAGTCTGTAGAAAGAATCATTGTTACTGGATTTAAACCAATCTAACATTGCTTTGACCAGTAATGGTCAATCATAGATGCTTCTATCTGTAGGGTGCAGCTTTGAATGGAATAACTGCAGTTTAGGATTCTGGTGAATAAATGTAGCATATGGATTCAAAAAGTAGTGAACGAGCAGAAATTGTTGCTACTTGCATAGCCACTTTTTATTAGGGGAAGCTTAAAACATCCCAAACAGTAATTGTTAAATTTGACCCATGAACAGTACACAAAACAAGCCTAACTGGTTACACTTCTTTCCATTGCATCCATCAGCAAGTTCTGCTACAGCTTCTATTGTGGAAAGTTAAAGTACAATTAAAGTCACATTTTGTTTTTAGTTACAAGATTATACTATACCTAGCATATAGTAATGGGAAATAAATTAGAAAATATTATTTATGCTGTCCCTAAATGTAAAATAAAGAAAAAGTACAACAGGTGTTGGGGCCTACAAGAATGAAAACAATGGAAAATAAGACAGTGCACTTAGTTACCACTATACTGTGTTTATAGTGTTTTTCATCTTACACACTAATGCATATATATTTAGCAACAACTGAAAAGTCTTATTTTTACTGAGAAGTAGTAGACAGTCTTGCAGTTGATATGTAGTTGCACATAGTATTAACTTTATCTCTGCACTGGAAGAATACCACTCAAGAGGATAGCTTGCTGTGGCTTCACTTAAAACACTGAAATGGGCTTGGGGCAATAAGCATTGAATTATTCAGTGTCACTGAAGTTGTCAGTTATCAGTGGATTATCTCGTCATCACCAACCCATTGTGAACAACTTTTAAGAAGCCTAAATTATACTGTAATTTTTCAGTTTCTGGATGTTTATCACATTTATATTGAACAGTTTTCATTAAGTTTTTTCCACTGATTTCTAATGCAAAATGAACAAGACAATTTTAGAAACATTCTAGTGGTCCCCACTTTATCAGGCCATAATCTGAAAAGATGTTGCAATTGCTACATTTCCTCATTGC
Organism: Heterotis niloticus; assembly: GCA_018136845.1. Classification (NCBI taxonomy): domain Eukaryota; kingdom Metazoa; phylum Chordata; class Actinopteri; order Osteoglossiformes; family Osteoglossidae; genus Heterotis; species Heterotis niloticus. The sequence goes on from CM030898.1 coordinate 2,799,972, forward strand.
GGTGCTTTCTCTACATCTTGTTTTGCAGATACTGCAGCAAGCCTGGCCATTTGTGGGCCAGTACTTAGAGAAGCTTCTAGTTGAAACCATAGCACCCTCCATTCGGAGCTCCAGCAACCACATGCAGACCTTCAGCTTCACCAAAGTCAACCTGGGTACCAAGGTATGAATTTTTGTGTCATAGTGACGAGATGCTCCATTTTAGTACCCATGATTACATGTCAAACCACCATGGTCCAGCATTATGCAGTCCCAGTTAACAAAGTTGGTCAGCAGAACGGCTGTTCGTCTTGTGTGCCTGATGTCTGCAGTGGTGTCTTGTGTACAGCCCTTGCGGGTGGTAGGTGTGAAGGCTTACACAGAACACGACAAGCGGCAAGTGTTACTGGATCTCCATGTAAGGTAACTCATATCCATGTCTCTAAACTGAAAACAGATTCTACACTCACTATCTGCTGAAATGTTTTCTTGAAGGAGCCTGCATCGATTGCGCAAAACAACATTCTGTTGCCTCAGCAACACTACCACGACTAGCTTGTTGTCAGCTTGTTTTTTTGTCCATTTAATCACTGAACAGTTATGCAGGAGATGTGGAGATCGCTGTGGAGGTGAAAAAGTACTTTTGCAAAGCTGGAGTGAAAGGAATTCAGGTGAGAAGTAATAGTGGACTTCTGTGGGACAGTTTGAATTCATTGTTGAATGAATTTGTCTCACTATCTCCTCCTCTGCACAGCTTCATGGGAAGCTTAGAGTGATTTTGGAGCCGCTTATTGGAGACATTCCTTTAGTGGGAGCCGTCACCATGTTCTTCATTCGCAGGCCTGTGAGTGTTGGTTAACATAGTTTTTTAACCTTGTCTATGTTCTTGACTTGTCATAAAATGTAATGCACCTTCCTGTCCTGTCTACACAGAAATTGGACATCAACTGGACAGGACTTACCAACCTACTGGACATCCCAGGTTTGAAGTGAGTCTGTCCAGATCTGGTGACTTTTAAAGGCAATATATGGTTTATTTGTAGAGATTTCACTTTATATGCAGCAACTGGGCCTGACTTGTGCCATAGTTATGTGTATACTTTGTTAATGTTTTATTTGAAAAGGCCACCCGTGTTTCTGTTTACAGTACAATGTCGGATACTATGATAATGGATGCAATTGCCTCCTTCTTGGTGTTGCCCAATCGCCTCACGGTCCCCCTGGTTCCAAACCTACATGTGGCACAGCTGCGATCTCCAATGCCGAGGGTAACATGCATAATACATGTTCATGGAAATATCTGAAATACACTGACTGAACAGTACCATGCATGTCCCAGATAGTTCAAAGGGGATTTAACACATTAATTAGCACAACATTAAGGAAAGATGTACACATAGTAGCCATACGTTACATATGGGAAACAATGCTTGTTATTTGGCTCTACCTTTCTTGGCCTCAGGGCATTGTGCGCATCCATCTCCTGGAGGCTGAAAATCTTGTCTCAAAAGACAACTACGGGCTGATTACGGGCAAGTCAGACCCTTACGCAGTACTGAGGGTGGGCACTCAAGTCTTCACCTCTCATCATGTGGAGAACAGCCTTAATCCTCAGTGGAGAGAGATGTATGAGGTTAGTGTTTTTATTTGATCATTTTATTTGGCTAAAAGTTGCCTTAACCAGTCCTGTGGTTTCATATCTGTGATTGCCATTTTGCTGGCATATTTTTTTCAGTCGTAAGTTTGTCATGTCACGGTCTTGCAAAAATGTAAAAATTTTTCTCAGGTTGTCCTTCTGGTAACACACTTGGTGGTGATGTGTTTAGGAGCACAGCATTAATCATTCTGTGTAGATGTGTGCTCTGTACCTTATACAAAAGGTATTCGCTCTAAACAGTCGTGGTTGGAAGTATTTATACCCTCACTCTTGTCATTGTTACTGTGCTGAACCAGTGCTCTTATTTTGTTTACATTAAAGATTAATAAGAAAATACTTTATGACTCTGACAGGTTCCAGTTTTATTTTTTGGTATGCTGAAGGTATGAAAAGGTATGCAAAAGATGAAAAGAACACAGAAGCAACACTTTTCATGGTGACAACACTCCTATGCTGCTGTTAGTGCATCTATGACGAATAAACCTTGAAACTTGAAACACAGTAATTCACAAAACTGGTAACAGGAGAAGGAGAGTTGGTGGGAGTGCTTGGTGTGTACTCTTGGCAGCATGCCATTTGTTCTATGTTTGGTCATTTTTAAGTGTTTCAGCCTCAGGTTCCCTGCCCATTTTTCACCTTTGATCCAGGAATCCTTGCATTCTGATCAATATATTTGTGCATCTGTATTTAAGTGGCATCTACCTGTGTCCATGTGTCAGGTGATAGTCCATGAAGTACCTGGTCAGGAGTTGGAGGTGGACGTGTTTGACAAAGACCCCGACCAGGATGACTTCCTGGGGAGGTATCACTACCTGTATTGTTGCTGTCGACCATTCCACCCACAAAGCAGTCTGTTACCTGTTATGGAGCTCACAAGGATGGCCTTGAACTTTATTAGCCCCTTATTAGAAATCTGTTTTTATCTCATCCTCAGGATCAAGTTGGATCTGGGATTAGTAAAGAAGGCCCGTCTTTTGGATGAGGTAACCCTAACTTTAAGCTTAATCATAAAGTCATCCAGATTAGTTTAGCAGAAACTTGTAAGTGAAATTTTCTGTTTGCCTCTCAGTGGTTCATCCTGAAGGACACTACTGCTGGTCTCATTCACCTGAAGCTGGAGTGGCTGTCTCTGAAGCCCGCTGCTGAGCAGCTGGACGAGGTGTGTTCCTACGCACTAATTTAGTTGTACCTCTTACCAAGCACTGCATATAGTAGTTGTCATTGCAAGGTACCACACAAGTTAACACTGTATATACCCATAAAATTTTCAGTGTCATTTTGTGGTTATCTTATGATCGTAGTCTTTTTGCAGGTTCTACAAAGAAATGCAAACATGACCATTTCCAGTAAGATAGACCCTCCTTCTTCGGCCATATTGGCAATATATTTGGATCGTGCCCAGGAACTGCCTGTGAGTCACACGTTTTGCTTCCTGTAAAATGTGACTTTCTGCAGATGCAGTTTCAACTCTTTCACCAAAAAATGTGCTGTTGAACATGTATCATGATGTTGTAGTTCACTTTAATGTATTAATCGTTGTTGTAGTTTTAAGATAGAACAGCAAGATCTGGAATTTACATTTAAAGGATTTTATGTGAATGACTTTCTTTGCAGCAGGGAAGTGACTTTTGTGTGTTCTTTCAGCTAAAGAAAGGCAATAAGGACCCTAGCCCTATGGTTCAGCTGTCAGTACAGGACACCACAAAGGAAAGCAAGGTGACATGCCACATTTTCATTTATCAGAAGGCTGCCACAATGTGATAAACATTTTACTTCTCATCATTTTATTACTTCTTACACAATACATTGCGATTGCTATAATACATATGCCCAATCACTCTATGCTGTTACAGTCCAGAAGACTAAAGGTTTATAAAATATGAAGATTTCCACCATGGAATAAAATTTGAAGTTGCAGGTCCCTTTGCTGAATTCATTATTCTGCTTGGTTCTGCTGGACAAAATCTAAGTAAACTTATCATTAATGTCAGAATTGTTGCAAAAGTAAGGAATGATGTAAATGAAAGAACTTTTTAACGAAAGAAACTCGCATGTATATTGCCACAATCCGGCATGTTTTCCTCTTTAGACTTGTTATGGAACCAACAACCCTCAATGGGAAGAAGCGTTCACCTTCTTCATCCAGGACCCTCGCAAACAAGACATTGATATTCAGGTGCTTTCTTCTATCCGCCATTGCTCACAGCTGCAAATATTTGTATGGTTATGGTCACAACAATAACATTGTCACTGTTGTTGATTCTTCTGCCCCATTGTGCATGTCGCTAAATTTGCTGTTCCCTCTTACGGGTAATACTCATGATGATTTTCTCATCTGTCCTCTGTTTATCTTGCTGCAACATTCCCTCCTCTTTTTGCCATACCTATGGACCCCATTCCATTTGTCCTTTCGATTCCTGATTCCTCCCTTGTACTACACGATTTCCCGTTGCTTTGCTTCGATCTCCATTTCTCCTTCCACCTTCCTCTCTTTTCTATTTGCCTGCCTCTCAGGTGAAAGATGATGACCAGGCCCTGTCTTTAGGCAGTTTGTCCATACCTCTGTCTCGCCTGCTTACCAGTCCTGAGCTCACAATGGACCAGTGGTTCCAGCTTGAAAACTCAGGACCAGCCAGTCGCATCTACATCAAAGCAATACTGAGGGTGAGATCACTGCATAAACTTAATATCTGACTGCAAAGGTGGACCTGTTATCATTTCACCTCTGTCTGACCTTTTATGTCTTGTCTATGTTTCATTTTACTCATAATTTCATTACCTCTATATTTTTACACTCTTGCTGTTATTTTAAGGAAGTTTAAAGGAGTAAGAAATGAAGATAAGTTCTGCTTTATGTCACAGGTTCTGTGGTTTGATGAAAAAGCCCCACCCAGCTCACCAAGCTCTCCCAACCCATCATCCCCGCTGCTGGGTATGGGTGATGGTGATACCATGGCAGACATAATAGGTGAGGGGGTCAGTGGGGCACCCAGTCCTGTCTACTTACGACCACAGAAGACTTCGCCTGACTCCAGCTTTGCCACTGAGGTGAGTAACCGTGTGTGTAAGTACACCCTGATAGTCACAGGATGCTACACCCTGACAGTCACAGGATGCTGTTAGCACCCTGCTGATCAACACAATTCCTCAGAACACCAAAGGAAGCAACATCATCTGGTACAAACTGTGAATCAGCTGCTGTCACATGCTTGTGGTACAGTGGTAAAAAAATATACTGAGGAGCCTAACTTTTTAAATCAAGTGTGTAAACAGAGTGTATAATTTTTAAAAGTTGTGCTCTCCAAGATGAGGCCATGTTGCTACACTGTAGTTTGCTATAAGTAAGAAAAATATCAATATGCTTTTGAAGAGGGAAACCATGTTTTGCTGCTTGATTTATGAAAATTCATGGAATTCTTCACATGGCGATGTTCTTTTTTCGGCTGCTCCTGTCAGGGGTCGCCACAGTGGATCGATTGTTTCCACTTCTTCCTGTCCTCTGCATCTTTCTCCATCACATCCACCACCTGCATGTCCTGATGTGTAAAATGATTTGTATCTTATAAAGCTGAGAATTCTTCCTAAACACTACCTGGGTTGGTTTAAATATTTTTCAATTTTAAAAGTTTGTGTGGAATCAAAGGTTTTCGGATGCAGTTAAACACTTTTTTTTTTTTTACTTTATCCTGTACAGAAACTAGCTGACTCACAGTGGTTGCTGTGCAAATTCATTAGTGGGGTTATGGTACAGTCACATCATATTGACCAGGGTGAATGAATTCATTTTATTATTTACCTTTATTTATCTGTCATCTTTACCTAAGGTCACAGTTTCATGGAGATTTAGTCATTTATACAACAGGGTATTCTTCTTGTAGTAATTAAGAATAAGTACCTTGCCCAAAGGTAGTACAGCAGGAGCAAAATTTTAACCTGAGACCTTTACATGGAGGTGTGTTTGTGCGTGCGTGTGCACGCGCATTATAATGCATAGCTGGAATGCTATTTTAAATCTTTTCCTGTAAACTTCTGATTGATTTTTTGGAACTAAAAAAAGGCACAAGGGTTAAGGTTGGGTGTGTATGTGAAGGGTCTGTTGTCATATGAATGTATTTTCCTGCTAGAATTTCTTGAATCAGCAACAGTATGAAGAAGGCACAGTGTCTTGTTGCAGAAGCCAGCAACCATTTTCCCACTCTACAAGTAGGCCCAGCTGACCGTTTGACCTCTAGGTTAAAATCTCTGACAAGCAGGAGCACCCTGAATGTCAAAAAACACAGTCAACATTGCCTTCAGATTTGCTTGTCTTCTATCTGTCACTTGCCTTGCCACTATCTGCCTTTCAACACTCCTTTCTCAAAACTGGTTTAAAGTATGGCGGATGCCTGGTTCTACAAACCTGAGATCACTTCTTCCATATTGCCACATGTAATATATACGTTTACAATAAAAGTTTTGATTTTTGGGTCACATTTCATATCTGTGATATTTCACAAATTGTATGTGACTTGTACTGAAAAAAGTAGTGATATTGTCTCCATGTAGGGAGTTCTAAGGATCCACCTGGTGAAGGCTCAGGATCTCACTGCCAAGGACAACTTCATGGGGGGTTTGGTGAAGGGAAAGAGCGACCCTTATGTCAAGACACGTGTCGGTGGCATGACCTTCCGAAGCCATGTGGTGAAGGAGAACCTCAACCCTACCTGGAATGAGCTCTATGAGGTTCCTTTTATAGCCATCTTTACAATATGATCTACACACGAAACAATTCAGGTTAAACACAAGAGGAAAAAAAATGCACGTGTGGATAATGCACATGTTTGCTCCCCAGGTGATCCTGACACAGTTACCAGGACAGGATGTGCAATTTGAGCTGTTTGATAAGGACATTGATGAAGATGACTTCCTTGGAAGGTGAAGGAGAATGATTCTGTCTAGCTTTTCCTGCTCTACATCTGAATATGGATTTATAACTGGCATTATTTTAATTATATTTTTTATTACTGTGTTCGTAGGCTCCAAATAAGTTTGAAAGACATCATCAATTCACAATACACAGATCAGGTGAAGTGGCCTGCTTTTTGTGACTTTGCCTGTTGGTGCAGTTTCATTTTGTACCTTTGGACCTGCGTGTCAACGTGTGTTTTGACTCTGTACCCTGTGTGACCCCGTTGCAGTGGTATGACCTGTGTGACGTGAAGTCGGGTCGTATTCACCTGGTGCTGGAATGGCTGCCCAAATTGTCAGAGGCCAGCAAGCTGGAAAAGGTCAGCATCAGCACTCAATAAGTTCTATCATGATTATGGACAGCAGGCCCCAGAGCTTTGTAACAGCAGACCCATTTCTGTTTAGGTGCTGGAGTTCCAGTCCCAGCAGACTTATCAGAACAAAGTCGTTCCCTCTGCTGCAATGCTGTCGCTGTACCTGGAGTGTGCTCATGGCCTGCCTGTGAGTCCATATACTTTGGTCTCCCTCACTGGGCACTTATGTGCATCTGAGTGTTTGGATAGTGGTTATGCAATGCATGTGTGCATAGAGGACTGATGTGGTGTAGTGCATGGAGTGCTGTGCAAGGACTAATAATTACAGACCATGAGCACTGAGGTATACTTTTATGGGTGCAGTTGAAGAAGAGTGGAAATGAGCCAATGGTGGGAGCAGAGCTCTCTCTCAGGGGTGTCTCCTACAGGAGCAAGGTCAGATACTTTTGCTGCAGAATTATTTGATGTAAAATTTCTCTTCTAAAGCAGTAAATGAAATTACTCTGTTTAATTTTGTGCGCCCCCAACTGGTTTATTTTTTTTAGTTGTGTGACCGTTCTGTTTCTCCTCGGTGGAATGAGGCCTTCAGCTTCCTGGTTCATAACCCAAGAGAGGATATCCTTATAATCAAGGTAAAATTAGGGATATGACTTATTTGTTTTAAAGCAAGAGAGGGTGTACAAGTTTTTTGCAAAAGTGTTGTTTTCAGTTCAGTGAATGTCTTATTCCAGCTCTTTCACAAATGGGGACTGCCTCTCGGTAATCTGGTGCTGCCCATGAAAGCAGTTCTCTCAGAACCAGGTTTGGACCTAGACTGCTGGCTGAAGCTTGATGGAGCCCTCCCTGAAAGTCAGCTTTTGCTAAAGGCCACGCTCAAGGTCAGTGCCATATGGTGGGCAAAAGGAAAGAATGTTGATGTTCACCTTTGGCTGCACATACACTGAGCAGCAGTGATGCATGTGTGACACTGCAGGTCAATTCCAGCGTATTGAGCATCTGAGTACCAGGTAGACAGAGAATAGCTGACTCACAGCTGCACACATTGGGTATAAACAACAATGCTGTATTTGTACAGTATAACATGACCGAGTGTAATGTGGTTGAAGATTTTCCAACAGTTAAGGTACTAATTAGCTACCATTAAATTTGGACCGCTGTGGTTGAAAATGCACAGTGCAGCAAATGAGTGTGATGACCAAAGCAGGGAAATGTAGAGACTGAAAGATAAACAGTGATAGAGAGAAGGCAGTATTTTCTTGGTGTAGTTGTGCCGTTGACTCAGTGCGGACAGTTGGCGACAACATAAATTATAGTGCCTCCGTAGACTGACTGTATACAAGGGGTGATCAAAAAAATACTAAAGGGAGTAAAATGTTGTATTTTTTAAACAGCCCTCATAGAGTGTTATAGAAATTAATACTGTTTGAACAAGTCTCGCCTTTCCTGTTGAAATATTGGCACGTTTAAGGATCTTTTTCATATCTAAATTTCCAACTGTGCCAATTGATAGGTGTACATCTTGACTGGTTGATCTGTACTTTTCTTCACAGCTTCATTTGATTTACTTTTCTTCATTTAGTTCTGGTCTCATTTTTCACTTTCAGTTTTTGCCTTTAAGGATTGTATGGATTTGTTCAACCTATTTTACTAGTGTGATATTTGCAGCATGTCCAAGATTATTGAAGTTCCTTCTACCAATTTTGAATCCATATTTCTCTTCTTTGAGTATGGCTTCTATTTACATGCTATTGTAGACACACAATTTCCATGCATCACATTGAATTGAAATCGATGCTTTAAAATGCCCCAAATAAAAGTGAAAAGATGTCTTTTGTAAGTCCCAGGTTAGTCATTCTGTATGCTGAACCCTCCAGCGAGTAGTATTTAAATGGTAAACCTACAATTTTTTTCTGGCTTTATTTACGTACAAAAATGAGCCATATCTCTCGGGTCTACAGAGAAAAATATCACAAGTAATAAAGAGAATTTAAAGACTGCTGTGTTGGTGAAAAGACTAAAGCTGGGTTTTTACATTAATACGGAAAGTGCAGAAATAACCGATCAGAGAACAGCATTTTATTAAAAGTTTAAAGGAGGTGTACAAAAAAAGTCTGCATGGTGTCAGTATATTATACTATAGAAAAAAGTTGAATTAAAAACCCCACTTCATTTTCTTGTGGATTATTGTGGGTGTGCTTTGATGTTAACTTTAAAGTAAGTGGGGAAGTCTGTCCCACCCAACATGTTTTATCCTTGAGTGGTCTGGTGATCTTGAGCAAATATTTGTTCTACTTTGTGTTTCTATAAAGTGTTCTTGTATATTTTAGTGCTTCTGTGACTCTTTACTGTAAGCTGCCATGTGGAAACAGTAGATCTAGTTTGAAAAGCAGCAGTTATGTGCAGGTCTAGTCCACTACAAATATTACATTTGATAAATGTAAATTAGAAATAACAATTAAATGCAAAGACTAATATTCTGCTAGCAAATCCTGATAAAAAAAGATGAAAATGTAGATGGATGGTTCAGTAGCTCACTCTTAAAAATTATATGGTAGGCAAAAGGAGCTCTTAAACTAACATGTAGTATTCTTCAGTTCAGCTAAGATGAAGACTATTTTGGGAGTTTTTTTTTTTTTTTTTACCTGTAATGTCTTGTTAGTGTTTTTGTTCCATGTATTTACATAAGGTGACACCTAAGTGTATTCTACAACAGATCTTGGGCTCCAAGGCAACAGAGTGCAACAGCGTTCAGCCCGAGGCAGGCAGTGACTCTATGGCAGATGGTGAGCACACTGAGTCCATCATCCCCAGCAAGGAATCGGTCACGGCGGCCAGTCCAGACTTGAGACAAAGAGCAGTGTCAGCCCAGGGGTAAGTGGCACTGGGGAACAAGACTGTGGTACACAGAGAACTTAACTTGTATTCTCCGTAAATGACCATATGCTAAATATATTCTCTGCTCAATTGTTTATCCAGAGTTGCCGAGTCAGCAGACAGTGGACAGAGCCAGGTGAAGCTGACTCTCCGTTATTCTGTGGAAGAGAACAGGCTGGTTGTCATAGTTCATGCCTGCAGGTGTGTCTGCTTATCTGAGTTTCAGCATATTGAATTGTTGGTCCTGTAGTGCAAAGGAATAGACTGGGCGGAGTGGCCACACTGATTCGTCTCTCCTTTACACTGGGACCTGCACAGACATCTAGTGGCCTGTTCCAAAGATGGAGCGGACCCCTATGTGTCCTTCATCCTGCAGCCTGACAAGAACAAGACCACTAAGAGGAAGACCAGCATGAAAAAAAAAGACCTAAATCCAGAATATAATGAAAGGTGTGTGTTGTGAAGCATGCAGATTTTAATGTGTCTGTTGAGGTGTGAGAACAATTTGCAAAAATGGTTTTAGTCATTCTTGTCTAAACCACATCCACAGTCACATACTCTCTGTTCACTTCTTTGTTTCTCTGGCCCCTTCTCTTAAATCTATACTGTGCATTCCTCTGCCTCTTTCCCACTCCTTATCTCTCCTCTCCATTCCTTGGCCTGCCATTTATTGTTAAATGCAGGTTTGATTTTGAGCTGTCTCTGGAAGAGGCCCAGCACAGAAAACTGGATTTGGCTGTTAAAAACAGTGTGTCCTTTATGAGTCGTGAGAGAGAGCTCATCGGCAAGGTCAGTGAATAACAACATCTTTACACGCGCCCTCTTTATGTCACCCTGTCAGCTCAACTCAACTCAAAGAGATCTTCATCGTTGGCCCATCCATATACCAGAATACAGTAGGGTTAAAATAGTGTTTCTCTGGGGCCCATGGTGCTACGTTTAGACAGTTAAATAAAGGACAAAATGAAGTGCCAAAAATGACATCACTGCAAAAAAGGCAAAAGTAAACAAAGTGAGCTCAGAACAGTGTTTGAGATTCAGAATCAGAAAACTTTATGCGGTTGTTGATGTGCTAACTAGCAGCAATGTACAGTATTTACAAAGTATAGTACAATTTTATAAAGTGGCTGTGCATATAAACTCCAGTTTTGGTGAGTGGGGGTGTTAGGGGCATAGAGTGCAGGGGAAAAGTTCAGAAATTGGGGGCACAAGGGGGGCAGCTGAGCAGGCTGATTGCCTGGGGAAAGAAACTTGCAGTGACTGGGATTGGTGGTTCGAATGGTCCGGTACCTTCTGCCAGACAGCAGGTGGATGAACAGGGAGAGATGGGAGGGATCTGCAAAAATGCTAGTCAATTTGCTTGCACCTGTTACACATGACCATACTTGATGATAAGATACATGGTAAGTGTTCAAGTCTTTTTATTTGTCATTAAACAGATATTTTGTAGATCTCTATGAAAACTTATTTCCTATTTTCTTTCAGGTACAGGTAGACCTGGCTCAGTTTGACCTCAAGACAGGGACCACACAGTGGTGAGTACAGGGAGATGTTAAGGCTATACCTGCATCTATGCTCTTATGTTTTATTGAGCATGATTGTTGATACACAAGAAAAAAATGTGGAGATACTAAATAAATTTAAAGTTTGTGCAACAAAATATTATGTTATGGGTCCCATCATTTTTGTCCATGCCATTTTCAATTATTATATCATTTAAAATATTCTGTTGAATCAAAAAGCTAAAGCAAAGCCTGAATTTTATTAAATAAGGAATAAACAATGATGGATACCAATTACTTTTCTCAGTTTCAAGTTATTTCAGAGAAAATTGTAGGTTCTTTTTTTGTGGAAGGGTACCAACAAATTTGTCTGTGTTTGTATATGGTAGCTTTTTATCATAACGGTATTCAGGGTTTCTACAGAAATTAACCTGTGCATAAATGATTAGCATTCCATTGGGTTTTTACTGGGACTCTGTGAGTAAATTTGGCCTTATGAACAGCCCTCAGGTCACATGTGTGTTTGTAAGTTAAGGACCCAGTGTATTCAGTGTAGGAAACAGTGATTCTTGAGTTTAATGTCTGTTTTTGTAGCTGTTGTTTTCTGTAATTTAACTTTATAGCAGACTGCTCTCAGTTTGCTCTTTAACACTCTCTTTGCTTTACAGGTTCAATCTGTGAGAGGAGAGCAACTAACTCTGCAGACACTTGTTAGAGAAATCGCTTTACACAACGATGCCTTTGTAATTCACAGCTCCCCAGCAGTTCCCACTACCTGGTTTTTGAAAGTCAGTTTGCCATGTTTCTTATTTTTGTTAAATGGCAGTGAAGAGGATCACAGAAGTAAAGAATTTTGAATACTCATGTTTAATATAGTTTATGCATTCCATTTTCCTTTGTGTAATTTCAGTGTTCATTCCTTTCATTCTTCAAATGGAGCTCTAGAATTGTGGAAAGCAAGAATATCAGATACCATTTTGAGTTATTTTTACACTTAAAATTTCAGTGCATGCTGAAAGAATGAAAAATGAAAGAATGCAAAAAGTATTCAGACTTGCACTTGGCAGTATTTAAGTATCCAAATAGTAACACTGTCTCTGCATAGCCAAATGCACTGCAGTGAGTTTACTGAAATAGTCAGCACAGCATCATACTGTAGGGTGATAAATATGATGCCTTGTCATATTTCTCCAGCCTCAGGCTAAAGTGTTGATTCAAGGCAGCTCTGCACGTGAATGGATTTTCAAGGTCTTCTGCATCATCAAAGACAAAGTGGAGCACTGCTCTCCAGTGGAAGTACATCAGCGAGAAAAATTATTTCCTTTCACACAGTAAATAGTTCTTTTTTTAAACGAATCATTTTTAAATGTATGGATTTGAATGCCTTTTAACATTCTGTTCACATCTTTCTACATGGTCCATTTTATGTGTACTGTTATCTTTATTTTTGCTGTTAAAAGCGTGACCAATTTTGCTGGATTTAATTGCGGGTAATGACAATCTTTTGCAAAAGGTGGTTTGCAATGTCGTCCACATGAAAGTTTTGTTACGTATGTTGTAGTCAGCTGTTTGAAACTGTTTTTAAAGCTTTTGAATGTCAAATGTTTTGCATTTCAAAACCTTGTATTAGTGGAATGTGGTTAAAATGCTGAGGTCATTTAGGCTTACGTTACATATATACAGTATTTTTTATTTCAGTCACTGTGCTTTAATACTCCACATCCACTGTAAGTGGAGGTAGACCCCTAAATACCATTGTTCGAAGGTGGCCTTTAGAGTTTAAATTTTGCATAACTCTGCTAGTGCTCATATCTCCCTGTGTGGGACCACAGATCAGCAAGCCCAGCAGGACCAGCCTGAAGCTTGACACTGCTTGAACCCTTGTTTATCTGCTGAATTTGGTTGTATATAATGAAAAAAGCTTAATGCCAGGGCCCTTGTGGGCGCGAGCGTGAGTGTATGTGCACGATTCTAAACATTTACTGTACACGGAGACACATAACCACAGGGAGCCTGCCTAAAAGCTGAAAATAAACAATCTTATTTGCACTTGAGAAACATCCAACTGTGTGTTTCTTGGTGGGGACAAGATTGGTGGGTCACATGTTAGACTTTCTTTCATTTCAAAGCCCACCTCTTCCTTAAAATGCACATAAAGTACCATTATAGTATTTTTCCCTTGCTGACTTGGCATTTCATTATTCTGACATAACTTCTTGTTTGCTGAATAATAAAAATTCATATTTTTTTAAAAATATTTCCAAATACACAATAATATATAAAAAGGTTTAGAAATATAAATTGATCTCTAATGCTGCAGTCACATTTTAGGTGGTTATAGCTTGAAGTTAGAGAAAAATGCAGTTTTTTTCCAGTACAGAAATAAAAATGGGATGCCTGTGCTTAGCATACAGTAGAGACTTGTATATTTTGAGGACATGGACTTTAGATTCCTGTGACTTGTACAGGTAAGATAGAGGGACGTTTTAGAGACCGACTGCCCAGGTGGGATAGATAAAAATGAGTATTTCTTGCAATGTTCACTAACAACAAACACACCCTTTGTTTCAAGGGGTGCTATCCATGTGTCTTAGATAATTTTAATCATCAAAGGAGTTGTGTTTAAACATGACAGCTGTAGTCAGAATATAAACACATTTTTCTTTCATAGCAAAATCATTGAGGAAAGTCTGAATAAAATCAAATTTGGCTTTGACCCTCCAATTGATTCTTTGCAATGATAAAAAATAAGCCCTCAGAACTATAATTCTACTCATTCGCAGAAGTGATTAAAACTAACTTGCTCTTTTGGTTCAAGAGCCTTGTAAATGAGTCCAGGAGAACCTCTCCTGGGTCCTTCACCACAGTAGTACAGATGGTGCAGATCCTGTGCTGCAAATACAGAGAGGTGGAGGCTGCAGCTGAAAGGAGAACAGTAATGGGCTGTCATTTCCAGACCAACACAGTCTTCAAATCATGTAAGTTTTTGGGAATATGTTGGATGTCCCTTGAAATATTGATAAGTACAAAATACACCGACTTTCGGCTGCTCCCATCAGGGGTCGCCACAGCGGATCGGCTCGTCCGCTTATTTGGTTTGGCAGATTTTTACGCCGGATGCCCTTCCTGACACAACCCTCCATTTTGCCCGGGCTTGGGACCGGCACAGAGGTGCACCCCCTTGTGGCTGGATTCGCAGCAATGCCCAATGTGGGGCTCGAACCCAGGACCCTGACATTACAAGTCACATGCGCTACCGACTGAGCTAGCCAGGCAGGGCGCAAGTACAAAATACACCGTCCCGCCAAAAAAAAGTCACACACTTTAATATTTTGTTAGACCACCTTTAGCTTTGGCCTAATCCGCCGTGGCATCGTTTCGATAAGCTTATGCAAGGTCACAACATTTATTTCTGTCCAGAGCTGCATTCATTTTTCGCCAACATCTTGTATTGATGATGGGAGAGTCAGACCGCCCTGTGAAGTCTTCTCCAGCACATCCCAAAGATTCTCAACGGGGTTAAGGTCTGGACTCTGGTGACCATCCCATGTGTGAAAATGATGTTCCTGAATGCTCCCTGAAGCACTCTTTCACAATTTGAGTCAACCCGATGAATCCTGGAATTGTCATCTTGGAACATAAAGAAAAAATCCATCGATGGAAAAACCTGGTAAAACATTCAGTGTATTCAGATAGTCAGCTCACCTCATCTTTTGGGCACGTAACATTGCTGAACCTGGACCTGAGCAACTGAAGCAACCCCACATCATAACACTAAGTTCACTTTTTTGGCCGGGCAGTGTATAAATGAAATAATAATTCGATACATAAAAGAACACAGAAAATTCACTCCATTTTAGAGGGTATAAAACATGCCTCGCTCGCTGCCTTTTTAGCTATATGAACAGTGCAGGAAACATGGGTTGCTTCGATGGTCCGTGCTGGCACCTTCGCCGGGAGGTGGCGTGAGACTACAGACGGCGGCAGCGCTTCTGTCGGTTGCGCCCCCGCGCACGCAGTCAACGAGCCGCCGTTTGATTGACGGGCCGGCGCTCCAATGGGGGCGCAGCTAAGCGCAGGCGGTGGGCGGGACCAATGCGCCCAGATTCGCTGGCCGAGCGGAGGCGACGCGCAGGAGCCCCAACGAGGCTCGGCTCACAATAATGAATGGAAAGGAGCGGCGGCCAAGAGCGAGCGGCGGCGGCGGCGGCGGCGGAGACGCGGCTCTGCGGTCGGACAGAATGATTTCATCCAGCGCAGGAGTGACTTCCAGCCCCGGGGAGGGACGGCAGCAGCGTTGACTGGCGATCTGGGATTTAAAAAAAAAAAAGAAAAAAGAAAAAAGAAAAAGAATCGCATCTGTAAACTTTAAAGTACTAAACTTGGAGCATCTGGAAAACAAACCTTGCCGTTTCTTCGAGTTCAATGCGGCTCAGGTGTTTGCACCGTTACAGCGGGTAGTTCGCTCAAAATGGGACTGACACAAGGGTTCTGGTGACTGAAGGCGACGATGAGAGTGAGCGTGACCAGAAAGTAGCCCGTGCTCCGGGTCCGAGTCGCACGCACTGTGGGACTTTTGGTGGAAAATCCGAGAGCAAAAAGCGCCGTTGGGGGAGCGGCCGCCACTCGAGCCCCGAGCGCGCTTTCTTCTCCGAAGGGGACAGCCTTTCCGCCCGCGGCCACCATGGGGAATATAGAGAGCGTGGATGGACACTCGGACATGAAGCCGCACATAATGCCGCTCAAAGTGCCCATGCCGGACCCCACGGAGCTGGAGGAGAGGTTTGCGCTTGTGCTGGTGCGTGCCCATGGTCTCAGTCGCAAGTCGTGTTCAGCTCCTGCTTCTGGCACACGCGCTGCGACGGCGTTTTCGTGAGCGACAGCGCGTTTTTGTCTTAAATGCTTGGCGATCGTGTGTGCCGTTTTCTTTTGTTTCCTTACTGCATGTGACAGGGCTCGCCGTCCAGACGCCCGCACGACTTTTCAAGACTTCTCCCAACTCAGCTCTAACAGTTGCGGCTCTCGGAAAGTTGCGAGTCAGAGGCGTTTATTTTAAGTTATTTTAAGTGGAGGAATGTAACAGCGGACGGGGGGGGGGGGGGTGTAGCTAAGTGTCAGTACGGTGTGGCGTGAGGTGCGAGGCAAAGGACACAAAGTGCGGTGGGGATGTGTGCGGGTCTGCTGCACGCCCTCAGCGCCATCTACACGCACACACCACACGCGGTGTGTTTTGTCCGTTCGCCTTTTTTTGCTTCTGTAATGACCATTATACTGTAAACGGGGGGTCCAAGACCCCCCCCCCCCATCCACCCGCCCACCCCCGTCCGTTCCCTCCTGCAGTTCTTTTGTTCGCGATCGCGGGGCGCGCACTCGCCGCTCTCCGTGCGCGCTCCGTCACAAACTTGGGCTTGTTTGTAAACAACGCACATTTTCCGAATGCCTCCACAACTCCCACCCCCCGAGGAACGCGACAGAGCGACCCCCGCCCGCGACCAATGCCGCGGTCCGGCCGTTAGTGATGGGGTTGGGGTTACGGTGCGCCGGGCGCGGAGACTCGGCCCCCGGTGCCGCTGCCTCTGACGGTTTTTAACGTACACATCTTGTTGGATGCGGTACCGCAAGCTTAGACAAAACAGCAAAAAGGCAGATATAATGGTCAGTATGTGTTTTAAAGTGTTAGCTGACTCATGAGAATGAGGAACACGCGGTACGGCGCTGTACTTTTATGTACGTTACAATGTGTCGCGCTCGTCCACTCTGTTTCCCTCAAGTGCTGCAGGCGGTCTCTGGGATTTTTGGGGGGTTTTTCCGTGGAGTCCCCCGAGGCGGACGCGCTCTGGTGGTGACACCGGTGTCAGAAGAGGTCACTCGTGCAAGAGAATGAGAGGGAGTGGGGGTGGGGAGAACGCACCAGAAGGATGCAGTGCCGTTACTGTACACCGAAAGCGAAAGCGACTGTCGCTGGAGTGCCCTCGGGGACCTTCCGAGGCCCCTGGGTGCTTTACGCGGCATCGTTGCTGCAGAGTGGCGGGAAAGCCGAAAGGTGCGGTGCTGACCTTTTTGGCACTTTTTCACGCGTGTTGTGTTGTTCCTCTTGACTGGGGTGTTAGTAGGATTGGAGTTACCTAAGGGCGGGTTGACAAGCGCTGTGGGTGTGAGTGTTGGGGTGGCCCGCTCACGAGGCGCACAAAGGTCAAGGTGCCAGCCAGCCCACAGGGGCAAGAAGAGTCGCCATATGTTTGTGTGGAGGCAGCCCAGTTAAAAGCGCTGATTTACCTATTTATACAGAAAGATATTCTTAATATACGCTGCCCGGCCCAAAAAAGTCACCACCTGGATTGAACTTAGTGTTATGTGATGTGGGGTCGCTTCAGTCGGTCAGGTCTGGGTTCAGCGACGTTCTGTGCCCAAAAGATGAGGTGAGCTGACTACCTGAATATTCCGAATGAGCAGGGTTTTCCATCAATGGATTTTTCCTTCATATTCCAAGATGACAAAGCCAGGATTCATGGGGTTGGCTCAAATTGTGAAAGAATGCTTCAGGGAGCACAAGACATCATTTTCACACGTGGGTTGGTCCCCCACAAAATCCAGACCTTAACCCCATTGGGAATCTTTGGGATCTTGTGCTGGAGAAGACTTTAAGCACCGCTCCCTGACTCTACTGTCGATACAAGATGTTGGCGAAAAATGAATGCAGCTCTGGACAGAAATAAATGTTGTGACCTTGCATAAGCTTATCGAAACGATGCCACGGCGGATTAGGCCAAAGCTAAAGGTGGTCCAACAAAATATTAGAGTGTGTCACTTTTTTTTGCGGCCGGGTAGTGTACCAAACAAATATGTTTATGAGAATACACCTGAAATCAAATGGGAAAACTCGAGGCCGCAAGGTGACAACCAGAAACGCCACACTGCGTGCCTCCTGAAGATCGGCTGCTACATCCCGCCCCTCGCCCGGGATCTGGGCTCGGCTAATAAAGCTGGCAGCATCGTGTTTCCTCTGCTTGATGTACGGCTGCGACCAAACCAGATTTATCGTTCTTAATTAGACTTCTTACTCCGCTTTTACTTGTTCAGATAATATGTGGCAAAGCTGCTTTATTTGTCTATGAACCAGAAAAGCAAATGTGAGTACAGGAAGTGACAGTGCACTATGTCAGCGCTGGCTTGTCAGTACGAGGGCAGTTTGTTAAACCGCAAAGCAGCGCTGCCTGCGACTGCTGCTGCAGCCTCTGCCTCGGCTGTTCCGTGCAGTAGGAAGAGCGATGATGTAACTGCCGACTTCTCCGAAAACAGAGTATCGAGGAGAAACAAGTACTGTGAGCCACTCTTTCTCAGCGAACTGGGCACGTGAAACACGCAAGCTTCCCAAGATTTTAACTAAATATATTTTTGCTGTATGTCGTAACAGCGGCGTGCAAAACTATGGCCTTGCTGATTTCTTAATTTCTGTGGAGCTCTGGACTTTTTGAGTTTCTGGTTGTTTAACCTTTCTTTAAAGTGTGGGCTTAGCTGTCAGCGCTTACAATTCACACAATTTATTGTTTTATCACCTTCTCATCTACTGTGGCTCATTGGCATTAAGTGCCATCTCACACACTCTTGTACCTGGGAGAACCTCGGTACTGGTGACAGGACGTCACTCCTCTAGTTGAGTCCAAATGTTTGTTGGAAGTGAATTGGTCCGATCTTATTAGGTTACCGTAAATCTGGTGCTTCCTATTGTGGAGGTTGGGGGCAAAGTCACAGTTTGCATTCATGATTTCCCAAATACTGCTCAGGTGGGTAACCTGTTCCCCACCGCTGATCGCAAGCCATCTATGTCTTTTCCGTCCTCTCCGAGTTCTTTGGTGAAGGTCTGTAGATAAAACTACGTTGGTGTGGCATTGTGTTCTCTGCTCTTCAGCGGAAGTTTTGGATCATTGCTTTGACAGTTACGAGGTAGACAGCAGCTCTTTCTGCAGCACCTCGCTGCCAACCGATCCCTGCCCATTATCTGCTGCCTCTCATCACACGATAAAGGGACATGAAAGTGTCCTCTCTTGAACTTTGGGGTTTTCACTTCAGATCAGGTGTGTTTGGTTTCTGCTCTTGGAAGATCGGAATAATATTCAAGAACTTTCACATCCCAGTTTCTACATATCATAATGTCATCACACGCGAAAGGAGTTGTACCACCTAGCAAAGAGCACCATCTTTCAGACTCTCCCTTTTCTTAAATCCACTCAAAATTTCAGAATGATTCCAGCATGGGTTCCAGATCTCTGTGACTCTTTTTAGACGTTTTATAGTTCTCTTCTTAAGAGGTGATCCAGCATGCTGAAAGGGCTGTGGAGAGTTTATTTACATTTGTATTTAATACGGGGCACCTTCTTCAACGGTACAACAGTTGCACTGGAGCTGGCAACCATTAGGTGAAAAGTCCGTGTCCAAGACCAGATAGTTTTTATAATTCAAATGCGATAATACCACGGTAATAGTATATATGTTGAGCTTAAGGTGAATTTTCCTGTGGCTTCTATGCATTGAACGTAGTGCACAGGCGTGGGCAGCGTGTCAGAGGGTAGGACAGATGGGATAACACTTAGCCATAAATGATTTCTATGAAACTTCTTAGTGCTGCCAATGGGGCTGAAATGTAAGAAGCGGCACAGTTGGAATTCCACCCCTTCCTGCACACTGGCTCTTTCTTTAGTGCCTCTCCACTCCGATGCATTAGTGTGTTGGCATCTTGTCTGGCAGGTACCCCCCCCCCCCCAGCCACGATCTTCTTAAATGACCCATCTAGAATGCCAAAGAGTTGTGATCTCATGGTGAGTTTTTTTCTGCCAGCGCTCGGGGACCAGGAGGCTGAAGACTTTGACAGGGTTTGTGCAGGTGGGTGCAGTTTTTGGTGTCACCGCCTGGGGGGCAGGCAGTGGGCTTCAGTCAGCTGCTCTGGCCTGCCTGCTTCATGATTATGGAAAATAAAATGCTGGGGTTGGCGAGCATGCGCTAAAGATACGTTCCCACTTCCCTCTTGTCCAGCTCTTTAGCATTGTCTCCATCAGTATCCCACGCTATTTTCTTTGGCTAAAAGTGTACGTCCAGCAATTTTTTCCCCATTTCGGAGTGGGAGGAAATTGGTTGTTGGGAGCAGCATGCTGTGAACAGTTCTCTTCTGCAATAGGTGTGGCACTCGCTCATCCATCCATTGTCATTAACTGCTTATTCCTGAGCAGGCTCACAGCAGTCCACAGCCTATCATTGGGCACTGGGCTATGAAACTGCCACTGGATGGGACACTGGTCCATTGCAGGGTGTTTGCAGGCATACAGTCTGGGAAATTCAGAAAGACCAATTAATATGAAATGCATGCGTTTGGACTGTGGGGGCTGGGCTGAAGCACCTGAAAGAAACCCACACAGACACGGGGGGGGGACCACGCAAACTCCACACAGACCGAGCTGGATTCGCATGCACGCCCAACCAGCCCGGACGCTATGAGGCAGCAGCGCTACTTGCTGCATTGCCGTGTCGCCTGTGAGGATCAGCGGGCGCCATTAGCTCAGCGGCATCCCAGCACATGCAGGCCTGGACCCCACACGCAGTTGCAAATACGCACACAGATGTGCACTGGTTTACACAGCTGCAGTACTACAAGGTCAGGGTCACGAGTTGCCTGGCTGCGCCTGTGCTTTGGTTTCATGTCTCTAGGTGCTTCTTTTCACCAGTTCCTTCTTCCTTTTATCTGTGTGATTTCTGGTAGGTGGGTTGGGGTGCACAGCCTCCACACAAGGGCCGTGTGAGTACTCGGACAGAAAGGCTTGGAATTCAGGTCCCACAGGGCTGTGCCTAGGACGCCCCATCCTTCGGTACCTTTAAAACTAGCTGCTTGGGGATAGACGCGATGGCTAGACGTCTCCCTCCTCGTGAAGGTTACCGCTCGGTTGTGGTGTTTTTTATTCTGCGCGTTGATGGAGGGGGGGGGTGGTGGTCCGTGTCCTTCTTGGATCATCTTTCAAAGTGCCCCATGCTTTTCCACCACTGTGAATTCCTGTGGTCTGCTTTTGGCAGAGGCCGTGGGGAGAGGTCTGAGGGGGAAAATTTCCTTTCGGTTGGCAACATGCCACCGTGCAGCACATTAATGACTTTACCAACGTTCTCCGGCACATCCATGCGAGACTCATTTAAATTACCGCTGTCCTTCTATTGTCTGCAAAGTTGTGGGTTCTGTTAAGTGCGTCTGCACATATCAGATTTTGGATCCCAGCATCGCAGCACATGTTAATTTTGCACTTTTTGTGAGTTTGAAAATGCCTCCGTCTACTTCCCGTGTTGGCTTGCTCTGCCTTGAGCCAAGGAAAGCTGTGCTTCACTTGGGGCGTTAAGAAAGGAGGTGAGCGTGGACAAGGCCTGTCAGTTAGAAACCTCCATGCTCGTGCTTTGATGTTGCTTGGGCCTCTGTTTGCCTTCAGCTCATCTGAGTGCATCCCGGGGGCCAGCCGGGGGTCGGGTATGCAGTGCATAAAGAACGAGGGTCATAAGCTGCTGAATGGGAGCCAATGGAAGCAGGCGGTGCTCTGTTTGGACCCTGGTGTTTCAAACCCATTGTCCTGGTCTGTTCACCCCCTTTTTCTTTCTTTGTTTCAGCATTTTTTTAGGGAGTGGCACTGGGTGGGACATAATCTTCTGTTTATTTTCTTAGTGACTTTACATCTGTCCTTGCCACAGCTGCTAACACACTCAGACAGCATTAGCAGTACAAACCTACTGGAGATGGGTGCTTTCGGATTCATCCGGCAGATACTTTTCTCCAAAGTTACACAAGATGTTAAGTGACTTACAATAATTTACTCATTTATACAGCTGAGTAATCCTTGCTGCATCAGTTGAGGGTTAAGTAGCTTGCACAAGGGCACTACATAAGGGGGTGGTATTCAACCTGATTCCTTTGCCATCTGCTGCCTTGTCCCACCTACAGCGACTTTACCCTCACCGAGGTACAGGATGAAGCTGGTGTAGAGCACCAAGGACCTCGTGCAGCTTTGCAAGGGTCATTAATCGTGAACGTGTGTTAGCCAGAGGCATGAAAAAGGCGGTAAAAAGGATCATTCATTAATTCCTGGACCTGACTTAAAGGGGAACCTTGACCAGGAGGTCTGTTACATGAGAGCAGGTCTGGATTCTTCCAGCAGAACTCCGGGAGCTTGGATCTATGCGGTACAATAGATACTAATGGACTAGCGGGCAAAAAATGGGTCCCCAAATGGGGGTCCTCCCGGTACTGCACTCTTACGTTGTATTTAGCATTTTTTGGACAACGTATTGACTGGACTGTGACAGTGTGTATAAGTGTGGTTGTGTGCAGGCCTGTTCTCCTGCAGTACAACTGTGATGTTGAAAGTGTGGTATCTTGCATACGTGTCAGGCTGTTTGAATGTGTGTATGCATGTGTGACATTTTGCCAGTCTGTCTGACATTTTTGCACGTGTGTAACCACGTATACCTGTAGCTGAATGCCGGTCTTTCTGCATCTGTGTACGCACACGCGGATCCCTCTTTGTATGTAGGTGTGCGGTCTGGGGCATCTTATGGATTTCTGGCTGCGTATTAAGTGGTGCATCTGACTTTGTACAAGTATGCACGTGTGTTTGAGCGTGTGCGTCTGCATGGCCGCCTATGCGTTTTTGCCTGCGTTTGTGTTCTGGGGCAGCTGTGCAGGGCAGCCGTGTCGGTGCGGCGGTTTCCTGCGCAGTACAATGGGGGCTCTGTCCCGCAGTGTTGTTTTTATAGGGGGCCTCGTCCCCCCGGTGTCTTTTGTATGCCACTCTTTAACACGGGTGCGCTGCTGATCGCCGTAAATCCGTCAGCACCCACAGCTACAGCCAAACACACACATTTATAAGCGTTTGCTTGTTCTTAAAGGAAAGAAGGTAATTTTAAAGGTAGATTAAGCAGGGGAGCCACCACTGTTTAATACGTTCATAAAAACCACAACCGAGCGCTCGCCGAAGAATAATTTAAACCATCTCTGCTGCGTAAGATTAAGACTCGGCAAATATTTGCATGCCTGGTGTTTTGAACATCTCGTACATAAAAAAAATCTTCCAAAAAAGTCTTGTGATGTTTGTTCTGAACGGCACGTTGGCCTCTGGCTGCTGTGTCTGGACTGCGATTTCTCTGTTTTTTGACGCTGACGGAGACGGCCTCTCGGCTCTTCACTCTCTACAAGTACTGGTAGTCGGGATTAAAAGTGCTCTTTTGTTTAGTAGTTTTTTACGTTCTTGCAGAGTGCCTTGTTTTAATTTGCGAGTTGGCCCATTCCGTTACTGGGTCAGCGCTGACTCAGAAGCTGAGCAACGCTGCAAACTCTTTCTCACTTGCTGTCTGTGTCAGATATTCCTGTTTTACACCCTTGCTTTCAGGTACAAACTGAGTGTTCAGGTAAAAAGGCTTTAAAGGCTTAAACAAGGCTTCTGAACTGCATTCTTGGGGCTTTCAGGTGGGGAATTGGCACGAAGACCTTGTGAGGGTTGCCCTTCCGTTGCAGAGTGAGTGCAGCCCCGGGGGGCAGGGCTCATCCCAGTGCCAGGCCCGAGGTCAAGATTCCGGTCAATAGCACTGGGTTACACCGAGAGGCCGCCATCTTGTTCAGTGGTTGCGTTTCCGACGGTGGTCCTCTCTGGCTGTGACAGTTTACTGGACATTTGTTGACCGGCATCCTGGACAGAGAGGGAGAAACAAACAGGATGTGTGCCACAAAGGCCCGAAGGCCAGCAGGCTTGAGTCATTGTCAGCTGTAAGAATAGCTGTTTGTTTTTTACCTAAACTGTCTAAGAATATGCACAGCCATTCCGATTCTCTCTCTGGCCTTTCCCCCCATTTTTTTCTTTTTGGGATCTGTTATTCCTCTACCAAAAAGCAAAAGAATGATGTGTTACCAGAGCCAGGTTTGGTCTGGTGCCGCTCCATCACCATTATCATAAGTAATTGTACAGCAGTTTCATCTGGGAAAACTCTTGTGGGATTTTGCTTTAGAGGAACTCAGTATGTGATGCATTTGCTTCTGCCTGATGTAAGAAGATAAATAACAATATACAAAAGCTGCTGTATTGATTTTTTTTTAAGAAAATACTTTCCAAATCCTGTTACTACTCATCTGTTAATTTTGTACACATGACGTTGAGGATGTTTGCTGGTTGAAGATGTTTGTTCACAAGATGAAATCATAAGAGAATTTTTGTGTTTTTGACTCGGAGCTCAAACTAGAGATCGAAGACAACTGGACTTCACAAAAAAGCTAAAAATGTAACTGTGCCTGTTGGAATAAAACTCGCCTCTACTGTCTGTTGATTGAGATGGACCGATTTTCGGTCAACTCGGTCGGGGGAGTGTGTGTGTGTGTGTGTGTGTGTGTGTGTGTGTGTGTGTGTGTGTGTTAGAGAGAGCAGCTTCAGGAGATACGCATTACTGTGTTACCTGTTGCTTATGAAAGCAAGCGAGTGAACAGCCAAGGCAGGCAGAAGTGAGATGTAGGACCAGTGATTCGGTCTGCTGGGTTTGGGGGAGGTGGATGTGGTGGGGTGGGGATTTCACAGCATCTTGCTTTCATTTTAATAGTTACTTATACCATATTTGAGGAAATTTTAAGCAGAAGTGATTACTGTTATTTGGTGTGAAACTGGTCATGCGCTGGGTTTACTGTGAGGTTTTAGAAAGGGAATTCATCCATGTTTGGTAGAGGCCACAGTCTCCAAAGTTTTTCACAAGACTATCTCTGCTTTTACAATGTTTTCATTTGACCATTTTGGGGGAAAACAGTACAAATGTCTTTGGTTCTTCTAAGGCTGTTCGCCTTCTCCATAAAATGTGACCAAGGAAACGCAACACATTTAACATTTTTAGGCATATGGAGCATTCTAATACCATTAAATGTTGCTGGTGAATTGTTACAGGTAATGTGGACACCTGTCAGTAAACGCGGATCTCGGTAGTTTGTGCTGTTTTTTTCCGCTGTTGGTTTGCACTCTTCTCCCTTGGTGCTGCTATCATCTCACCCCTTTATTCTTGCTTTCTTAGTCTCTGAAGACCGGCTTGCTCCATTGTCCTTGGGACGCTTTGTGGTGATTGCGTGTGTCGAGTTACCATCCAAAAGTCTGGTGGGTTGGGTGTCCCTTCAGAGAAAGGAGGCCAGTGTTTTCTCACAGCCTGCTTTGACGCTTTCAATTTCAGTGATCTACTGTACCTGGAACACCCTCTTCGTGAGGTCAATGCAGACACACACACACACACACACACACACACACACCTATATTATCTCCAGTGCTTGCTGAACGAAAACAAATCTGCTCATTCCAGTGCTTTTGAAGTGGCCTCACCAGCATGCTTTGTGCAGTGAAAAAGAAACTTGTTCTGATTCTGTCTGTATGCCAGCTACAGTTCAAGCTGTGGGTCAGGAGGTGGTTGAGGCAGAAAGCAAGAAAGCATGGACCGAATTATCTCTGACTCATTTCACTCCAATAGCCAAAATCCAGATGTATTTATAATTTACACCTAATAGTTCTATTTCAACTGGAGTAAAAGTAAAACAATACATTTAAATGGAGAAAAATGTTTCTAAAGTCTGGATTGAGACGGTAAGAATGGAAGTGCTGTACAAAGCAGGTCTGGAATGGGACAGCGCTAGCAGTGTAAACCAGATGTAGAGCAGGACAGTAAGAGGAGCTGTGCAAAAGAGATCAGGAACGGACAGGTAACTGTGCAAAGCAGGTCCTGAGTGGTGTTCAAGAAAGCAGATAAAGAAAAGACTTAAAACAGATTCGGAGTACTCGTCTTACATTCATACTGGCCATGACATTAGAATTTCTGGAAGAGGTTTGTCTCGATCGGCCTCCGGCAATGTCTGAAACTCTGGTTGCTGCACAAACACAATAGACAAGGTTTGCCTTTCCCATTACTTGTGTCCAAGACGCTTTGGGGAAAACGGCTAAAAAATATTGCCCGAATACAGGTTGTGGCAACTTTTTGCCTTTTCTATCTCATTACTTTTGGAAGGCAGCCATAAATACTGTATGACATTTCAACCTCACTTATTTTCCACGTGTTTGTAGAGGGAGTTTTGTGGAAATGATGGACCTATTAGTGGTGCTGCTGGTTGCCTCTGCCTTGTGTGACTGACCAGTAGCTCTCAGCTGTGGCCTGAAATAGCCCACCCCACGGGACCCTGTGAGTCTGACTCACCAGCTCTGGTTGTGCTGATGTCTGGCACGGACACGCCCTGATGGGGCGCCGGGCACCGGAGTTCAGGGCCGGGAGATAGAGGAACTTGGGTCGCAAGTTCGAACCGTTTACGGGACGCCGAGCCCCCCACTCCTCTGTTTCCTTTGGAAATGCGACGATGATGGCGGTGGTCATCTGTCTCGCTCCTAAGAAGGGAATACTAGTCTACCAGATCCCTGCTTTTAAAAAAGGGACGCGGTGCGTTCTGTTTCAGATTTAATGCGGAAATAATGTTAAAGACCGTAAGGGCTGTATTTAAAAAAGAAAACAAACTCATGTTTACACGAGACATAAAAATTTTGTGGAAAAGTGTGCTGAGGACAATGTAAAAAGTGTAGAGATATAAATAGTTTAGTAGATAAAATATGGGGACATTAACGCAGAGAGTAAGTAAAATAGAAACAGATTTTTTGTTAATGTTCCGTGTCCTTCCATGTAATGTTAGAGCTTTTGTTGATAGATTTGTTTGTGTACCAGAAATGTACCTGAAAAGAATATTAGCCACACTTTCACGGTCGACTTTTGGGCAGGACCAAGAAGCAAAGCTGAAGGACAAGGAAAGCTGGGTTTTACAGCAGGGTGTCGTGCCAATGGCAGCTTCGATAGGATTGTACAGTAGTGAGCTCACTGTGCCGTGGCTCTATTTCATCGGTCTGTTAAAAGCATAAAGCAGTGGAAAAAGAGAAGGGCCATTTTTTTTGCTGCCTGCTCTTAGTTTTTGCCGATGGTCTCTTTGCCTCTGCGGCAAATCCTAAATGGAAGCGGAAACTGGTTTGGACATAGTGATCTCTACCAGAGAGGAAAGAACCGAGCATCAGGTTTAACTTCCATATGAACGTTTAGCGTTGACATCCCTCGGCTGCTGGGGCGTCCCCGCATCGATTCATCCCACTTATCTGGGGTTTCTTCCCTCTTTGCTCTCTTTTCTAACCCCGCTTCTTTTCAGCTGCTGTGATTTGACACCAGGGAGCCACTTTAACTACTGTGTTCCAGAAGACGGATCCCTAGCCTCTCCTGCCCCTCCACCTAAAGGTCTTTCCTGTCCCACCTTTTTTCTGCCGTCTGCTCATTTTACATCCTGGAGAAGCCCTCCCCCTTCCCCATCCGAGAGCAATTCCTACCTCTCTTAGCCTCTGTCCATGTGTTTCTGCTATCTTTCCCTTCCCGCACCCTTTATTTCCCCTTGTTAACGCTTTAAATTCTGTTTTGGCCTACGGGTCTGTCGTTGTTTACATACGCGCAAGTGTATGTAAGAGTAAGCTCGTATCTCATAACACACCGTTCGCCAGCAACGTGCCTGTGAACGCTGCCGCTGATGTTAGTCCAGGCTTAACACGCTCAGCTGCCCTTTCCTGAATCACCACAGGAAGTCCAGTGTTGTCACTGTGCAGATGGGCAGGGTACAGGGTGAGGAGCCAGGTGATGTACTCAGCTGAATTCTGGCTATAAGGTCCTGCTCATTCTGAAGTCTGTTCTCAGAAATATGCTTAACCATGACATTGTTCGTTTTTTAAAAATTTCTTATTTCCTGTCTAAGTTTGTGCTTGACGTGCTCAATACCAAATGAACCCAAAGCCCTGAAGCAAGTAACCATGAAAGTGTTTGCAAGATATTCTCAGTGTAGGGGCTTATTTGTAGAACTTGCTGAGTAATACAATCGGTTTAATGTAGAAAATGTAATATTTGTGAAATATCCCATAAAAGTGCTGTTAAACTGTTCTTGAAGTAGGCTGGGTAGAGGACAGAAGTTGGAAGATAAAACACGAGGGTTGTCATATGGGAGTGCCCAGGAACAGACCCACAATTATGCCTTTGCACCAGTGCAGAGCAGGTCAGACATACGGGCTTGCGTCTGCCAACCTGTTAGAAAGCCAAGGGTGACTTTGAGGTGGTGGAGGAGGAGGAGGAGGTGGAGGAGGTCTGAGGATGCTTAGGCCTCTAATCAGTCCCTGCTGGGCATCATAGGGTGGCTCACTCGCTGTCAAGGGTAAATGTTATTCTCTTCAGCTTTTAGCTGGAATGCCGCTTTGGTACTTTGTCTGAGAAAGAAAGAGAGAAAAATTGCAAAGGCCAGACGTGAAAAATGGAATTAGTTCAGTTGGGTTACGGGGTGCAAAACAACCCAGCCTGGCACCAAAGTGCCAGACCCGAGTAAAAGCCATCCTTGAGGGAAGCAACATTAGTGTCCATATTGTGAACGGACATGACTGCGAGCAGCTGTAGTGCCTCATTCCTGCCTTTTGTCACTTATGATACAAAGAGTCGCCCTTGGGAGGGCAAGGGAGAGCGCAGTGCTTCTGATACACACTTGCCGGCAAATTCCACATGGGTCCCTGTTTGGCTTCTAGTGTAGCATGAAGTGAGCGACAAGGTGCCGGACACATTCCTCAATATTCTTGGACCGTGTTGGCTTGACAGCTTCAGACAGGTTCTGCAGATACTGCATTTTAGCGGCACAATCCTTCTGCTGACATCCTGCTCTACCTCATCCCAAAGATGCTCTATTGGCTTGAGAGGTTGGAACCGTGCAGGCCTTTTGAAGCCGCTGTGCAGGTCATGTTTGTGGATGGGCGGTGCTTTGTGATATCCCACGTTATTCTGGTGGAAGCATCAATCTGAGAAAGGTTAGAGTAGCCATGGAAGGCTCCACACAGAAAGAAAGAATGTCCTGATACTTTGTGGCTCATTTGGTGCCAAAAATGTAACTGTGTGCCCAGAACAGCAGGTCATTACACCACCAGTAAAAATCTGTATCAGGCAGGTATGCCTATGAAAATGAAGAGTGAGGATGCTTTTTAGTGATATAACTGGCAGTCTTCCTAGATTTGATTCCCAACCAGTGGTTTCTGGTGTCTGTTGTTGTGTTTATGTTTGTTCTTCTGTGGAGTTACATGGCCCACAGTCTATAGTCAGAATAGGACCAAACCAAGCTACCTCATAATTCAGGCTGGTTGATGTGTCAGTAGAACGGCTTGGATTGTTGATGCTGGCTTTGGGCCTGTTTTCGGCACGTAATCATCTTATGCTTATGCTTAACTTAATTTTGCGCCAGTGTCACTCGGGTGGTCACCAGGGCCATCAGCATCCACAAAGCCGTCTGCCCGAGGGCACTGCGGCTGGGTCAGCTGAGGGCAAGTGGTGCGGAACTGAATTAGAGGCGGATCCTGCGTCCATTTCCAGGGCGCTGCAAGGCTCCGGGAGGAAATCTGATGGAGATGTACCCTGGGGTTGAGGCATAGTGCCATCCAAAGCAAGGGATGGTTAATCTGAAGCGAAACATAAGCGCTACATGCTAAGGTTGGCAGACATGAATTTTCAATATGGGCATCAACCTTGGTGGGATTTGTTAGTTTAATTTAATAGAGGCAACATTGCGTTGATCACTGAGATGTTTCACTTTTTAGTCTTGAAGGGTGCAATGCTTGACCAGATGCTTCAGTTGCAGAGACCTACACTGAAATTTTGATTTCAAAGGCAGAAGTGGGGTGGCATCCTGTTCGGTCGCGCTGGAGTGGAATTCATTCGCACTACAGCCAAGTAGCGTGATGGACTACTTGCTGAAAGAAACGTAGCAGACACCTCTTTGACTTTGAGACTGAGAAAATTGCACTGGGAAGTTCTCACGGAGTCCATGAGACAGGGAGGACTGTTGAAGGAGGGTCATCGCCCCCTCCTATGACTTCATCCATATTCCTTTGTCAGTGCCTTTTGCGTGTATTTTGTCAGGTGCCCTGGTGGACTCCCCCTTGTATGTTTGTCCAGAAATTTCTTCTGACTACCAAAGAGTGATGAGCCAAGCACCTCTCCGCTTCAGTATCTTGCGTAGCCTCAGTGTTCCCCTTACCCGGGAGATCAGTAACAGCTCGAGTTGCACTTACCATTTTAAGAGGTCTTCCGTAAAGTGTTGAGCTCCACAGAAATGCTGCTTAGTTAGGCTGTCCGCCCACCGGAAATCTCGCAAGCCCGCACCACAGATTTCATTCACTTGCACTGAGACCCGACACGTGCAAGACTCAAAAAGCCTCTTGGCCAGTCCCCTCCGTGCTGCTCATCTGCAGGTGAATGGAGGAAGTAGGCTGTCTGCGGTTGGTTCCGCACACACCTCCCATTGCCAGGTATGCAGGAAGGTTAACTGCACCGTGCGAGTGATGCAGCTCAGCTGTAGGAATCGGGAGAGCCCATCCAGCGCGCAGTCCGTCCAGCCTGTGAGACCTGGGGGTCGATCAAGATGGATGGACAGGGAGGAACCCCTGGCCCACAAAACCAGGGACAGAAAAAACAGGAGAATTTATAGCTAATTTGTAACTATTATAAACAAGACGCATTCCTGCTGTAATTCTGGACATCTGGAATGCTTGTTTTTTTTCTTCCCCTCTGGGTTTGGGAAGTTGAGTCTTGTGAAAGAAGTGTAGTGTAACATTTTTCCTACTATGCTGAAAATGAGAGAAAACTGGAGGAGGGCGTTGTTTTCAGGGGAGCTCCTTTCTTACGTCCTGGGTTCCTTTGCCGTTTCTCTCGATGGCATTACAGTAGATATCCCAGCCCTGGCAGCGTGGGAAGCTTGTGCTTGGAATCCGTGGCCGGGACACTGTGTTGTTTACGTGTTGGTTCTGCCTTATCGCCAGTGTGCTGGCTGCCGAGGACCTCGGTATGTCAGTATTTCCAAGGAGTGCATTAGCAGAACCATCCCAAGTTCGATTATAACTTTTTGTATCATTTGTTTCTTGTACTTCGCTTGTACTCATTGTTCCGCTTTTTGTGTGAAGTCTTCTAGTTTTCACACCGTGCGTCCTGCCACACTGCTATTGTTTTGTTGAAAATCTTCCAGGAAGCCCTACCAGAACAGAGTGAAACTTGTGCTTGAACGTGCGTTGCGGGACGAGTTGTTGCCGCGGGTCAGACGTCAAACTTGCAGCACGGCCCTGCCTCCGCGGGTGGGAACGCGGCTTTCTCTAGTTCCAGATCTACATTCTTCATCGGGAGATGCCGCAGCACATATTTTCAGGTGGTCGGTCCAAAAGATGGCAGTGCAGTTCGCAGTTGTTCCATGAGAAATAAACACAACATGGGCCTCTTATCTGAGTCATCTGAATGGTTTTCGGGTCAGACAGAGGAAATGGCGTATTTTCCAGTGGCCATAGGGAATGGGTGCTGTTTTTCATTTAACTCCTGTGACTCCCGCAGTAGCTTAAAGTAATGCGATTCATTTTGACCTTGTCACTCGAAGCGTATGGTTATATCATGACGTAGCATAAATTGTCCCGGTCAGCAGTCCGAGTTTCCAACACCGAAATGACGTTTCGTGACAGGAAATGCTGCGGTTAAATTCCGCGCGGGCTTTCCGAAAGGTAAACGCGTTACTCTCAGCTTTCGTCGTACTGCAATCCGCCTTCGTGCGCTTCTCCGCAAATGTTGCGTGTCCCTCCAAAGGCAGCGCTCGCTCCAAATCCCCGCAAATGTAACAGCGAGGATTAGTCCGAATGAAGTTTTTGGAGCTGGAAAGAGCTTGCGCAGCTGCGACACAGAGATTATGGAGGCTGCAGAGATAGACGTGATGACCTCATTTGACAGGAAGCCGCAGATCAACACAGGATGTGAGGTCATGAGCCAGGCCGAGGCAGAGGCGCTGTTTGCTTTGGGAATGGGAACCAGTGTGTGCAGGGGTGTCGGTCACCATCTTCAGGGCTATCGGGGTACAGAGCTGTCTGGCTGAGCAAATCAACCCTTCGAGAAAGCTTTTTGTGCCAATGAACCTCTTGTTTTTAAGAAAAAGAAATGTTAACGCGATCTTTTGGCGTTTTATTCCAGAACTCTATGAACCTGCCCCCCGACAAAGCACGTCTCTTACGGCAGTATGACAACGAGAAGAAGTGGGACCTTATCTGTGACCAGGTACCACGTGTGCTTCCTCGACTCTAAAGCCTATTTTCAGTAGCGAAACAAGTAACCACAAACCGAATGAAGAAGTTCTCAGAACCTGCGACCGATGCTCTTGCATGTCACCGAGACAACATCCTGTCGATCCTCTCCTCCCACTGTACCTGTTCTTGTGTTTCAGGAGCGCTTTCAGGTGAAAAACCCTCCCCATACTTACATCCAGAAGCTACGCAGCTACTTGGACCCTGGGGTCACCCGAAAGGTTAGCCTTTAACTGGCAGACCTTTATGATGATTCATGATGCTTGCTTATTTATCTATTTATTTATTTATTTATTTATTTATTTATTTATTTAAATTGATCTTTAAAAAAAATGGAATTATTCATAAGTAAGTCACGAATAATTAAATATAGTAACCTCGGTTTTTTCTTTCCCAGAAATTTCGCCGACGGGTTCAGGAATCCACCAAAGTGCTGCGCGAACTGGAGATATCGCTGCGGACCAATCACATTGGGTAACTGCGTGGTCTATGCTCGTGTTATTATTCGTCCGGTGTGTCTTGGTGTTTCCCCCCGTCCTACAAAAGCTAGGTCTGTACCCAGATAACTGACTGGTTTTTGTCGCTCTGTGGGGGTAAAGGGTAGAAGCCCAAGACATGGAGACACTGGAGAACTATTCCTGTCCAGAAGTGAGCCTGGAGAAAATGTAACTCGGTTTATTTTCTCAGCCCTCCCTTGCCTTGGACGTCAGTGTGCCCGCTGGGGGCCACATAGCTGCTATTGTGCTGTCCCTCCGAACTCCCCCTGCTGTGTTAGTGGCAGGAAGCTGTGTGTATATGCAATGGCGTGGCAAGATGACTGGCTGCCCAAAAACCGCGCACATGAACACATAGACGCTGACGGACGCGCACCCAGAACAGTGTCCAACTCTGCAGCTAGCCTATTTATTATGTGTCCCAGCCAGCCATCAAATGAGGCATTTGGATTATCTTTCACCCCTAATAAAACAGGTCAGGTTACCTCTCAGTGGCTCAGTGCCTCTTGTCTGTGCCTGTTTGGGAGACTTCCAGGGTGCTCCAGAATCATGCGACTGAACATACTGTCAGTGGCTTTAAAAATGAGCTTTAGTGAAGATGGGCCGTCTCACTAGTTTATTTTCTTTTTCAGTGAT
The DNA here is from genome assembly GCA_018136845.1 of Heterotis niloticus. NCBI lineage: Eukaryota > Metazoa > Chordata > Actinopteri > Osteoglossiformes > Osteoglossidae > Heterotis > Heterotis niloticus. The sequence continues at coordinate 2,833,557 of CM030898.1, forward strand.
GCTTTTTCATTTTGACTTTTTAAGCAGCTTTGATGCCGTCCTGCATGAACCGCCAATAGGTCACAATGCTGCAAAAGACAGAACGGAGCAGCCGAACTTTCTTCTTCTTCAGATGGTTGCTGGGGCCTAGCTTGCTTGGCGAGAGATCCGCTCATTGCATGCTTTCAAACTCTGACCCTACTGATGTTTTATTCCTTAGATTGCCAAGATGATCCGAAATAGCATCTGGTTAGACGGGAAGGGGGGGGGACTGGCGGCAAACAGGAAACTCACAATTGAGCCCATCTCCCACCCCTTGAGCAGATCTCCCTGTTTCTTTCTTCGCTGTATATATTTGTTCAGCTCACTTCATGTTCATCACGTGTTTGGGGCAGGGTAGTGTGCTGCTGGGGGTGGGGGTTCCTTCCTAGCTCGAAGATGGAGCTTAAGGGAATTCAGTCACTGCTGTCACAGTAATCGCTGTAGTGAGGAGCCTTTAAACTGAGGTTTAGGCGATTGCGGCACTGCTTTAACACCTGAGAAGTCCCTTTAAGTATCAGTGTCTCAAAGTCCTCTGCCAGCAGTCAGAAAAGTGAACATCAGAAATATTAAAGCCCAGGCTTTCTTGTTTCCTAAGGACAAAGCAAAGCCGCAATTTGAACGGTTCTCAGTACCTTGAAATTGTGAAACTTGCAAGCTGTTTTCTAAAAATGGTCTTTAATGTTGGCCTGATGCTGGAAACGGCCTAAATAAAGCTCCTCAGCTGTCCGAAGCAACAGTGTTAAAGTCTGCGCTGCACGTCAGTCAGTTGCTATAGCATGGTGGGTTGGCCGAAATGCAGTGGCTCAGATCACACTCAGTCATTGAACTTGTTTTAACAATTCTGCTAGACCTTGAGCAGGATTTTATTTTGGGGCCCTGCAACCCCAAAACTGACTTTTTACTCAAGGGCCCTGGCAACATGGTAGGCATTGCAGTTACCAGTTGCTTATGAGTAGACTTTGTTGTCCCCATGCCTCCATCATTTCTCTATACAAAGTGCTCCTCACACTCACTCTGCTGCCCCATTCACAGGTGGGTTCGGGAGTTTCTTAATGATGAGAACCGTGGCCTGGACGTCCTGGTGGAGTACCTCTCTTTTGCCCAGTGTGCTGTCATGTGAGTATCCGTGTCCCCGTGTAAACGCTCTCACGTGCCCACCATTCCTGTCAGCTGACTTTGATTTACTCAGCAGTCTTGCCCCTTCGTAGGAAATTCCTTCTCAACAGAGAGGAAAAGCAGTTTTCGTAGGGACTGTGGATCGAATAAATGCCCTCTATATGATGTGGATTCTTCAGGATCGTAAGAGTCCCTGAAAACCCTGATCATTGACTGCAGTGTGTGACTGCCATCTCCCGTGCATGCTGCCATGAGGACAGTATGTGTGAGGACGAAAGGATGCTCTCGCAAGGATGCCAACTGGTTGCAGTGACAAAATGTTACAACCCCTTGAAATGTTGGATAAATTAGGAGTCTGAATGTGCTTGTGTTGCCTTTTGTGACAGCACTGACAGTTTTGCTGTGTTGCTGCTCTTGGTTGTGGTGTACTTTGTTGCGACATGTTGGCCTGAGCTATGGTTTGTGTGTTGGAGTTGCTGTGCTCTATAACCCTGACGCTACACTGCGTCGCTGGCCAACCCAGCTTGCCTTTCCGTGTGTCCGTCTATCTGTGTTCACATGTGTGTGTATGTGTGTGTGTGTGTGTGTGTGTGTGTATATGTGTGTGTGTGTCTGTCTGGCGCCCCAGGTTGGATTTTGAGGGGCTGGAAATCGGGGAGGAGGGGGCCCTGGACAAGGCCAGGTCCTGGAGCAGGTCCATTGAGGATCTGCACCAGAACGGCACCCAGGCCTTCTGCAACACGCTGTCTCGCTCCGCGCGCCAGTCTGCCCTTCGGTGCGTACCGCTGCCCCCTGCTGCTAAGCTTCTGCTGCCTCTGCATTAACAGCAGCCCTGTTGCTTCAGCCATTCCAGACCTCAAGAACATCACTGCACTCTTCTTCCAGCTCAAAGGGTTCAGCATCTCTGAGGTCAGAGGCTCATTACCTTTTGGCCTCCCCCTTTCATGGAGTAGGCAGTCCTGCTCATGCTCCCGTATTCAAACATGCCATCATAAAGACATTTACACTCTTGTTCATTCCTCCCCTGTTCCTCCATGTCAGTGCCTGGTATTTCTATCATCCTCTCCATCAATCCCTGCTACAGAAATTACTGCCTGTTCTCAGACTGTGAAATGTGATAAGGGAGAAGTTGCAACACATTTTATAACAATATTTGAATTGTACTGTAATAGCATTGCAGATGCACATAATGCAGCCGTGTCCTGTTACTTGCATTGCACGGTCTTTCCAAAAGCGGTCTGTTTACAGGTGTTTAGAAGCTGCCGTGACAACAGGACGTCTTTTCTTATCATGCAAGAGACATCCTATATGGTAACCACAGTCTGGTGACTGAAAGCAGGAAACGGACGCCTTGTGCTTACGCTAGTATATTTGCAGCCCAGCACCCCGTCTCCGAACATGCATCAGTAACCACACCGCTGATGTTTCCGTCCCAGTTTCAAACCTCTAAGCAAATAATACGCGGTCTTCTGGGCTCTGGCTTCTCTTCGCTTTTATCAGAAAGCAGAACTCAGCGAGGACTTGAATGAGATAACATGGCTAATGCTCACATATGGTTATCAAAAACGCTGAAATATGGAGCGTTTTGTGATTTTGTGAATGGAGTCGATGGGGGATGTTGAGTTGTTCAGTTTTTGCCTGTGCCCTTCCGTACTCTGGGCTGGATAGCTTCAGAACATTATTGAATTTTGTCCAGACAGACCACATCTGTTATTATAGATCCAGCTTCTTTCTGTGGACTCTCAGGAGAACTTTAGAGCTAACAAAGACTTTAGACGCTTGAAAGTAGAATCTGCATGCTGAAAGGCCTATTGGCTCTTGAGGCCATGCCTTAGAGGACACCCCTCCTCTCATGCTCTTGATATGTGTTCTCTGTTGCAGCTATAACACAATAAGCAACAGCAAAACCATCAAGAACTCAAGGCTGGTCAGCCAAAAAGACGACGTGCATGTGTGCATAATGTGCCTGCGAGCGATCATGAACTACCAGGTGAAGTGCTTTTTGACTGCATTTTTGGGGAAAATCTGTGGCTGCACTCCTAACCCTTCGGTCCGTTCTCTCTGGCGGCCACAGAGGCAGCACCAGCTCGCGAACCCTCCCACACGTACTGATGGGCCAGATACTACTATGATCACAAATACAGCGTTTGGGTTTAGCTGGGGAAATTTTTCAGGGATGTGTTTCTGAGGAGATATGTCTTTAAACAATTTTATAAATAATACAATAATATTTATTGCAGCACCTTCTATATTTTCCGTTTGTGTTTCTTTCTTATCTGCCTTTACAGTACGGCTTCAATATGGTTATGTCCCACCCTCATGCAGTCAATGAAATTGCACTAAGTTTGAACAATAAGAACCCCAGGTAAGAATGCATATCAAGTTTTTCCACTTGCAGTTGAATATATACAGAATATTTGTCTGGCTTTGAATGCCGGGGTCTCAGAGGAGGTGAAAGGAACAACAGCCGATTTGCCGTTCAGAAAAACCGTATTAAATTACAATCGGTTTTTGTTTAAGTCTTTGAAGTTCCGGCTCTGAATGGTTGCCAGAAATGGTTCGGCTATACTACTGCTGGTTTTTAAACAAAGCTTTAGCACCCTTCTGGGACATCCTCCCTACTTTTCCTTGGGTCTTATTTGTACTCACTTGGCAAAAGCTTACTGAATCATTATGGTAATCTGCAATAACTGAAGAAAATGTGAGAAAAAGTGAAATGATGTAGCACAGAGAGCCTTTCAAGTGCCTGCTTTAGCGTGTTGCATTGAAGCCCCGGTTTTCTTTTCAGAACAAAGGCTTTGGTGCTGGAGTTGCTGGCAGCTGTGTGTTTGGTCAGAGGGGGACACGAGATCATTCTGTCAGCGTTCGACAACTTCAAAGAGGTAGGTCCTCGGGGACTCGGAGCTTCTGTGCTACTGGCCTGAGAAGAGCTGTGTTTGTAAACCAAAGCAAATGTCGGTCGTTCCCGTCATTTCAAATTGCCTGTAAATATGTTGGGCGGCAAGAGTGTAGGAGGAGCGAGGAGGTGATGCTGGCAGGACATGTGAGATGGTTTCTTCACTAGTCCAGCGGATTTAAGATGACCTTGAGCGGCGGTGAAGATCACAAGCCTTTCCCCCTGGTTCCGCCCTCACCCTGGTCCCGGCGGGCAACAGAAACCGAGTCTCTGTAAACCTCGTGTTTCTGCCTCGCTTGGGCCAGTTACTCCACAACCCGAGCCACTTGGAGGCAGGGTGGTCAGTCAGCCAGGCAGTCAAAACAAAACGGCCATGGAGGAGGCACCTCAGCTCTGCAGGTCTGGTGCATGTCTGACCAGACACTTTGTGAGTCATAGAACCGCTCTGGGATCAGGTCGCAGTCCTTCAGCACTAAGGCACTGCATATTCTCCCTGCGAGGGTGAAGACTGCCCTCAGTATGCACCGCTGCTGTTTGTGTTGAGGGAACAGTTAGTTTATTTTCTCTCACTATGCTGAGTGTGGGAGCCTGGCTGCAGTACTTCTGTCCATCCCCCTCTGTCTTCATCTTATTTTTATTCTCTTTCCTTCCCATGAACGATTTTGGTTGCATATGGAGTGCTGTGACCCTTCAGTTTGGAGGTGGACTGAGGGCAGGTTCAGCCCTCAGGCTGTGTTCAGTTTCATTCCAACTTATTTGGCACAGTTAAGTCAAATGTTTGCATCGTCTGTGCTGCAATTCTGATTTGGCTTTGTCTCCGAGACCTGTTCTGCACGCTTGTTTTTCATATTCTTCCGTGTCTTTTGCCTTTATTTCCTTTTTGAGCGCCATCATGTTTTAATGGAAGTTCTCATAAGAAATTGCTTCGATGCTGGTGAAGTGTTTGACGGCAGAAATTCTTGCGGATAAATATTGATCACCGAAGTGTTTGGAAGTCAAGCAGCGGTTGAGGCGCCTGTAACTGCTGGCTGGAGCTGGCAATGTGATTCAGGTATTTGTCTCTACTCTCAGGTATGCAAGGAAAAACATCGCTTTGAGAAGCTGATGGATTACTTCCGCTGCGAGGAGGGGAACATCGACTTCATGGTTAGAAATTTCTAAGAATTGCCTCTGAGGATGTACTCATTTTTATTGCTTATGGACTTAACAAAACTGACACGGAAAGAAGCTTGGAGACCTATAGTGATAGGATAAATTCTTTTCTCATACCGTGCAAATGTGTTTGGGACAACTGTGCAAACTTTGATAAACTGACATTCCTAAATATTTGTTTCAGGTGGCTTGCATGCAGTTCATCAACATAGTCGTCCATTCAGTTGAAGATATGAACTTCCGCGTCCACCTGCAGTATGAGTTCACCAAACTCGGCCTGGACGACTTCTTGGAGGTATTTTCGCGTGTGGGCTTTGAGCTGTTCAAACTGAAATTACACTACAACTAAGCTGTCGCGATACTGACGCTGGATCTAAGCTGCCTGGTCTTCTTCTGTCCTGCAGAAGGCCAAGCACACGGAGAGCGACAAGTTGTCAGTTCAAATCCAGGCATACTTGGACAATGTGTTTGACGTGGGAGGGCTGCTCGAGGATGCTGAGACCAAAAACGTGGCCCTGGAGAAAGTGGAGGAGCTAGAAGATCAGTTGTCACATGTAAGAACTGTGGGGGAAAGAATGGGGGGCTCTTAGCGTAAAACTTGTATCCAAGAACAACTTATTGTCGCCATATAGTTTTAATACATCCTAGTTATATTGAGTCAAATCTTCAGTATCCAGTGGCACAGCAATGCTTTGGGATCTGGCGCCTGATCCCTGCTGAGTCTGTTGGAAGTTTGCATGTTCTCCCTGAACGAGTGTGGGTTTTTTTCTACAGTCCCAAGACTTGCATTGAAGAAGGCATTGGTAAACCATTTCTTTGTCCTGCCTTACCTTGGGAAACTATGCAAGTGGTCGATAAAAGACTGTTTCAACTGAGTCACACTTGCCACAGTATCCATCTTCTAATTTCAGAGTGCCGCAAAATGGCAAATATATTATATAAACTAACTGACTGGCTGTGCATGCTCTGGCTGTGTGCAAGCCTTGACCATGTAGCAATCCACCACACTGAGAAACTTCTGAAAACATCCTTGGAGACACCCTTCCTCTGCACCTTGCCCCTCAGGTTTAAACATCTCATCTTTTGTTGCACTACAGGAGTGCAACTTCATTTTTGGGAACCCTGATCAGGTGACCATAGGACCAATGGGGAGAAGCCCTCCAAAACAGTGATCTAAAGTCTTGACACCATAGGGTGCAGAGCTTCCACAGTTTACTACACTGCCCTTGTGGGCCTAGTCAAGGTGATGGATTCGGTGTGGAGAGAGAACAAGGTGGACAACCCATGCCATATGCTCTTGCATTTATTTAGAGGTTCAGTTTCTTAATGTATCTGCTTCCTTGCTGTACTGCCTCTGTTTGTGTCTCCATTTCCCTTTACATTTATATATACTTTCCCTTCTCCCATGATTCTTTCTCCTTTCTTCTTTCTCCCTCTCATGCTCTCTGCACCCCTTCATATGTCTGCTGTCAGGTAACAGAACGGCTACAGGATGTGGAGAATGAGACCATGATGAAAGTAGCAGAATTGGAGAAGCAGCTGCTGCAGAAAGACAAGGACCTTGCTGCAATAAGGGTAGGACATCTGCTGTCAGGAGGCATAACAGAAATACAAAGATCATTTTTCCATTTTTAATATATTTCAATATAAACCTGATATAAATAAACTATTACACAATGAGTACAGAATATTCTGAAGTAATGCTTGGATCCACTGTTTTAGTTTAAATAAATGATCATTTTGTGATAATGAAATGAATGACATGTGGTGCCACTGTCATTGTAACTGGACGGGCATCTTGGAGATATTGTTATTCGTATAAAAAAAATCTAATATTCTGTCATTTTAAGTTATTTTTAGCCCTGCACTTCATGACTGCAAAGATATTTATTAATCATTCGCTTTTCTCCTCTTTCTGGCGCTTGCTGCTGTGGAATCCTATGGGCAAATAGGAGACATTTGAGACGACAAACTCCCAGGTGCACACCCTGAGGCGAATGATCAAGGAGAAGGATGCAGCCTTCCAGCGGCACTGCAACATGGAGAAGCGACTGCAGGAGCTGGAGCAGCAGGGCACAATCCGTCTGCGCAAGCAGGCCGACGGTGATATTGCCATTGAGGCCCTGGGTGTGGGCGTGGCTGGAGGTGTAGGAGTCGCTGGGGAGGCCCTTGGTATTGTGGGCCAAACATCTGTAGGCCCAGCAGGCTCAGGGGATCCTGGATTGAGTCCTTCTGCGAATGTTGATCCCATGCCCCCACCGCCACCACCTCCCCCTCCACCTCCGCCTCCGCTGCCCTCTGCTTCAGGTACTGCGGCTAATGGGTTGACTGTTGGAACTTTTCGAGCTGAAATGTAGCATAAGCAGAGCTTTTCTGTGAGCAGAGCTCTATGTGAGTCAGGTGTGTAGGGTTCTTCTCATGCAAACAGTCAAGAGTGAATGCTTTTGGATTACATTCAGTGTTGTTCACACTACAAGAGCAGTCAAAGTGTTTTTGGAATTAATGCACAGCTGTAAAAGTTTGAATAATGGAACAATGCACACTTTGGACAGTGGGCACCACAAAGGTATTGGCAGCCCATTTCTGAGACACAGTTTGTCCTTCGTGCTACAGGGGAGTGCATTCCAGTTCCACCTCCTCCTCCACCTTTGGCTCCGCCTCTGCCCGGAACATCGCCGTCCGTCATCCTCAGTGTCGGCCTCTCAGGTAGAGGTTCTCTGTGTCTAAATGCTCTTAGGTCCTGACAGTGGTAGCAGGAAGTGTTTCATCCTAGAGGCTGCGCTGTGACGGTTCATCGAATGGATTGTTTTGTTGTAGACATTTGTGTACGGATACTTCCCAAATTCTCAGTGATGTTTTTGTCTATAATTTAATTTGCGATAAAAAACTTCTAAAGGAAAAACGTTCTTCTACAGCCATAAGGATCAAGAAGCCCATAAAGACCAAATTCCGCTTGCCGGTCTTCAACTGGACAGCTCTCAAACCCAACCAGATCAACGGCACTGTGTTTAATGAGATTGATGATGAGCGAGTTCTGGAGGTACCGATCCGCACTCTGTTAAGTCGAGATTGATGCCATATTGGGATCTCTGTCTGTCATGCATGCAGGAAAAATCTGTGCCGTTGTTGTTGCCGCTGCAAGGAGATGTCATGTAGCTGGAAGGGAGCTCTTCGTTCGCAATGTATATACGTGTCTCCTCTGTCACTCTTAGGAGCTGGACCTGGACAAGTTTGAGGAGCTGTTCAAGACCAAAGCCCAGGGTCCTGTGGTGGACCTATCCTGTACCAAGAGCAAAGTCTCTCAGAAGACTGCTAACAAAGTGACTCTGCTTGATGCCAACCGCTCCAAGAACCTGGCCATCACGCTGCGCAAGGCTGGCAAGAGCACAGAAGAGATCTGCAAGGCCATTCAAACGTGCGTATCACCCACCGTACGCTCGGCTCCTCCTGCTGCTCGGCTGTCCTGGCTGACCCATCCTGATGATTGTGATCCTACAGATTTGACCTGAAGGCCCTGCCGGTGGATTTTGTAGAGTGCTTGATGCGCTTTCTGCCTACGGAGGCAGAGAGCAAGCTGTTGCGACAGTATGAACGTGAGCGGCGCCCACTGGACCAGCTAGCTGAGGAGGATCGCTTTATGCTGCACTTTGGCAAGATCGAGAGGCTCACGCAGAGAATGACCATCATCACTTATGTGGGCAACTTTGCTGACAATGTCAACATGTTGACGCCGGTACAGTCACCTTGCTCTCTACTTGTATGAGTGTCTTGCACTTGTATAGTAGCCATAACGGTCATCTTGATGTTCCATCACGATAGAAAGAGCGAGAATCGATTCAAGATGCGTGCACTTGCTATACAGACAACTGTTCTCAGTATTTAATCCTCCCTCTTTCTAGCAACTCAATGCCATTATTGCAGCGTCTGCGTCTGTTAAATCATCGCCCAAGTTGAAAAGAATGCTGGAGGTAAGTTCTGAGTTTTCCATGACAAGAGGTGCTGCCATTTAAGTGATACTGAGGATTACGTCAAGCAACTTTTAAAACCGCGTTCATGTGTCTTTCAGAACTTATGGCTGTATTACGTGAAATCTCATTTGTGTCACAGAACTCCTCTGCAATGTGCATCTTTCTTCTTTCTTCCTAAAACAGATTATTTTAGCACTGGGAAACTATATGAACAGCAGTAAAAGAGGCTCAGTTTATGGGTTTAAACTACAGAGCCTGGATCTGGTAAGTTGGGGGTAGGAGAAAGCCGTTCACACAATCGTGACCTTTCGTGATTCCGACTCAGATTCAGTTACATCTTCTTGTAGACTTTTTTAGAGACACAAAACGGCTTCTTTTGTTTTCTGCAGTTGCTGGACACAAAATCAACAGACAGGAAGATGACGCTGCTCCACTACATTGCGCTCATTGTGAAAGAGAAGTACCCAGATCTGGCCAACTTCTTCAATGAGATGCACTTTGTTGACAAGGCTGCTGCAGGTCAGGACAATGAACACTGCTGTGCTTGGGAACGGGGAAAGAATGCAAAAATGAGTTTTCGTGACCTAACGCCCCGTGATTCCAAACACGTTGTCACCTACCAAGTGTGTGCGTGTGTGCGCAGTGTCCCTGGAGAACGTGCTTTTGGATGTGCGGGAGCTGGGCCGCGGGATGGAGCTGATCCGGCGGGAGTGCAGTCTCCACGACCACTCGGTGCTTAGGGGCTTCTTGCAGACCAGCGAAGCACAGCTGGATAAACTGCAGAAGGATGCCAAGACGGCAGAGGTGACGACCCAGCGCGCCGACCTTCACACTTTTCTGCACCCACAGTTCAAACCGCTCCCCTCACAGACAGAGATAACAAACTCCTCAGCAGATCTCCCAAGCTTGTCTTCATATCAGATGAAGCACAATGCATCTGTAGATCACAAATGTTAAACTAACGCAGCACGATTGTCAGACCTTCAACGTGACGGTCATCACGAAACACCGAGCCTTCCCAGGATGCATTGCTGTACAGACTTACAGACCCTCCTGCTAACTCGGACTTCTCCGACATGTCTCCTCTTTGCAGGAAGCTTTCAATAATGTGGTGCATTATTTTGGAGAGAGCCCCAAGACCATGCCTCCATCAGTCTTCTTTCCGGTGTTTGTGCGCTTCATCAAGGCTTACAAGGTCAGAGGTCCCAACATTTGTCGTATAGTTGGATTAAACCACGCTTTTCACCTTCGCATCACCCAGCCCATTTCCCCTGCCATGAGCAAAGGAAAACCCCTTGCAGAAAGCTGCATTGTTTGTGTTTGTGTGTTGCTTCTCAGCAAGTGTGGACACTTTACAACAAGAGAAAAGGGCTCCATTCAGCCGCAGGATATGGCGTGGAGTCAGGAGCTACATAACAGGAAAGCCCAGCTGGCTTGCCCCGTGAGCTGCAGCTGCGGTGTTTAGACTGGCCCCTGCCCCACCCCAACCCTCTCAGCTGCACCCTTCCTCAAATTGTTCTCTTGACTAGATTTATGAATTTGCTCAGGAAGGCTGAAGGATCCCCACATCCCCTTTTTGCATCCACCAGCGCTGCGGCCGAGGACATGGCCATTTGGAAACGGCACCACAGTGACCGTCTGCTAATTCTGGTCTCTGTGTGTGTGTGTGTGCGTGTGTGTGTGTGTGTGTGTTTCCTCCACAGGAAGCAGTGGAGGAAAACGAACAGAGGAAGAAGCAGGAGGAGGCTATGCGGGAGAAACTGCTTGCTCAGGAGGCTAAGCAGCAGGACCCCAAAGTAAGGGTCCTCTGCTCGATTCCAAAATTTGACTACTTGCGGTGATGTGAAGATAGTTTGCTTCCTGAGCAATGGTCATAGTTTCAGGGAGTCATGTGAACTTGTTGGAAATGTACAAAAAACCACAAGCTGATGTATGCTTGCTCGCCCAAACTGTCTCAGGTACAGGCGCAGAAGAAGAGGCAGCAACAGCATGAACTGATCGCAGAGCTGCGCCGGCGGCAAGCAAAGGATCACCGACCTGTGTACGAAGGGAAGGATGGCACCATTGAGGACATCATCACAGGTGGGGTGGTCCAGGATGACAGGCCCAGCCCAAGGGCAAAGTTCACCATTGTCATACAGTCCTCTGCCATGAGAAAGTGTACTGTGTGCTATGTTATCAGGACACCACTGCATATGAGGCATAACATCTTCCAGGTGAAAATCTCCCCACAGGCGAGACATTAAATCAGTTAAAGCATCCGGCCTGATCATCCTCAAGCTCCACGTGATGGGCTCTCTTACCCGAGCCCCCTTTCCCCACATTTGCTCTTGTCGCCCTTTCCAACTGGGAGGCTTTTGTTAACCTAAGGCAGCAGCTCCTCGAGTTGCACCTTCAGTTCAGCCCACATTAATGAACCTTAAAGGGGAAATTCAGCAGTTTTCACACACTGGCTTAACTGAAATATTTACCTGGCATTTAATATTTTCTTACTTTGTTTTTATGTTTGCGAATGGTACAAAATACACACGGTAATGAGCTTAAACCATTAATCTCTGAGAAAATCGGTCCATTGCCAGTGACAATGTAGAAACTGTCAGTGTGGCTGTGGCACTGCTGGGGGTAAAGTGTAAAAAAATCGAAAATGTCAAAAATTTGCTTTATTCCGATGTTTTTGGAAAAGTGCATGTTTAAGTTTTCTAATGGTGGCTACTCTCAAAAGGCCGCTTTATTAGGCAAACCCGCTCTTTACGCAACAACGATTCACGTGTCTTCAGCGAAAAACCTGCACCCGGTGGCACTTCTGTACGTGAAAAATGCCTTGGTAATGGGAAAGGTCAGAGGAGGCTAGCAAACTCATTTAAACAAACACAAAGGCCACGAGTGCAAAAATAACAGCTCAATACAACAGTGGTGTGCAGGAAGGCATTTCTAAATGTACAGCTTGTTGAACTCTGAAGCCAATGGGCAGATCTCGCAGAAATCCTGACGGTGGCATAATGGTGTGGGAATGTCTTCTTGGCACACATTAGGTTTTTACCACCAACTGAGTATTGTTTCAGTATAACCAAATGGCAAAACATTGTTGCTGACCAGGTGCTTCCCTTCGAGTCCAGTTTTTCTCACTTCCATCAGGGTAATGTACCAAGTCACAAAGCACCCGCCACCTTAGGATGGTTCCACAAACATGAGAGCACCTTGGATTCCTCCTGTCGTCTGCACAGCCATCATTTTGCAACCCAACAGAGCATCTTTGGGATGAGGTGGAACACGATTTTATAAGAATGAATGCGCCACCAAAAAATGTGCAGGGTGTGAAGCTGACAAGCCAGCGTGAACCTGTGAGTCTGTGGAGTTCAAGTTGTTCTACAGGCAAAAGTGATTCTCACCTTGTACTGAATAGGTGTACCTAATAAAGTGGTCATTGAGTGTAGTTATAGTTACCTCAATTTTTCTGTAGCATTGATAGTAGTTTTGGTTCATTCTAGTCTTGAATAGCAATGGTAAAAGGATGTTCAGCCATCTTTTCTGAGGATGAAAAGATAAATAAGCGTGCAGAGGAGGATGTGTGCTGGCAGGCAGTGCAGTTTTTGGTATGCGTTAACCCCCCCCCCCCAAGTTCTTTCCTCTGTGAATCTTGACAACATTGTAGTGATGTAATGGAGGATTTGTTTTGCCCGGTTGTTTATAAAACACTGTCCAAAGAACAAAAATTTTACATAACACCTCTAACTCTCACGAATTTACTGCAGCTACTCATCGGTAAAACCCAGGATCTTATTTACTTAGCAGCATTGTTTTTATTAGCAAAATAATAGAAACGGTTGCAATATTTGAGGTCTTAATACTATTTTTGAATTTAATATTACTGTTGCCATCAGGTCAGATTTCATTTTTACAGCTCTGTAATTTTCTTTGCCTTTCGCTGCACCCCAGTACTTTTGGAATGAACATTTCCAGTGCTGAAAAAACACTGAAAGGGCCTCGAAGATGTGTGTGTGTGTGTGTGTGGCTACACTGCGATGGACCGAAGGCGTCTTCTGGGCTGTACCCTTTCTTATACCCCGTCGTTCCCGAATAGACCCTGGAATGCTGAGAAGTGGCTAAATTTGTGGATTTTGTCAGAGGACTTAGTTCATTTTGGCAATGGGCACTGTTGGTGGTGGTCAGGGGGCAGAAATAATGCATTAAGCCAATGAGTCAGAACTGTGCGATGCGTGTAATTGGCTTGGCCAGGTAAATGTTACGAAGAACCCAGTGTGAAAAAGGCTGAGCCCCCCCTGTGTAATAGTCCCCCTTTCCTGCTTCCTTAAAGTCCCAGTACCCAGTCCTTCGTCCAGTCCCTCAAGTCAATGTTAACGGTGGTTGGACCTGACCACGCAAAGGCGTGTATGGAGCGCTCCTGTTTGGCAGAATCGCCGAGGGGGCGGACACGTGGGAGTAACGCATGGGGTAGGTACTGTCCGTGGTGCCGGGAGAGGTGCCGGTTCGGATGTGTCATGTTGTCTTTCTGCCCCTCAGTGCTGAAGAGTGTGCCCTTCACGGCCCGCACCGCCAAGCGGGGCTCACGGTTCTTCTGTGACACCAACCTCTACGATGAGTCCAACTGCTAGCCCCCCATTCCCCAATCCTGCCCACAACCCCACACAGTCAAGGTGGTTTTCACCTCCTTCATATGACCGTCCGCCCTGTGCATGCCTGTAGATATTTGCATGCCAGCAACCCCCACCACCACGACACCACACACCCACACTGCCCCTGTCCCTGACTAACCGAGACCCTGGGAACTGGTGTGTCACTCGATCTTGTTTTGTTTTTTGCTCCTTTCAGGTCTGACCTGGTAACCGCTCCTTTACGCACCAGCCAAGCCTCTTCACCGATAACTTTAAATTGCTTCTCATAAGCAATTTAAATGCAAGCGAACTACATCCTAAAGTGAAGGAATCTTATTTTAAATTAAATTTGCCGAATGGTTCCGTTTATTGCTCACAGCGAAGATGGAACCGTGACAGAGTAGAGCACGGAGAGGTCCTGTGACACAGGAGCCTTCATTGCTGAAGGGGATTGGCTGTCAGAATTCACAACCCTTAACAACAGTGCCTTTTTCACTGAACCCTTACTGTGTTTCCTTCCCTTCTAACATGTTCACCTCTGAATTTTTAGCTTATCCGAAGGTTGATCTCAGTACGTTTGCCCCATCTAAACAACGGGTAAGAATGGTGATGCGACGCTGGCCACCTTCGCGTCCTGCTGCCCTTCGCAATGCTGCCAGCTGCTCTGTCGGCACCAGGGCCTGATCACCCCACCTTACAAAAATGACACGAACCTCTCTATTGGTCTTACTTTGATATGGCATTTAGGGGGAAAAACTGCTTTTGAAGCCTTCCAGTTTCAGTCTCCAAGAGCAGACAGCTACAGCTAGTAAGCAAGCTAAGACTCCTACTAACAGGATTTATAGATTCGATTATTTCCCCTTAATACAGCGGTAAAATAAACAAGGTACCGTGTTTAACACAAGGATGGTTGTTTAGCTCACATCCTTTGCAAACCCTAAAATACCCTGTAGGGAAATTTTGGGTGACTTCTTGCTGCACGCCACTACTCTCCTAACCTGTCTGTGACACCCGCTGTGTCTTTCTGCAAACTCATAACATGCAATGTGCTGCTGTCTGCTGTGGCTGCGCCCAAGTCCTGGTGGTTGTGCCGAACAAGCTGAGCAGAACCCATGGAGACCAATAAGTTGTCCGATGTTCAATGGACCCTTTATTTCTCTGTTCTTCATGGATTGAAATGTGGACACTTCAGTGGCACGGGGTCTTCTGTAGTGTCCTCTGCTCATGGGTTCTGCAGCTGTTCTCCATCACCAGCCAGGACCTCCTGCCAGATCACAGGAGATCTCCGCACTGCTTTGTTCGTCTTTAAGCGCAAGTTTTACCTGATGTTAACTTCACCGCAGTTTTTGTCTGAGAGACTGCCTCCCACTGCCTTGGACCCAACACTTTGTCATCTTGTTGTCCGGTTCCGCTATGGCCATGATGGCAAGCGGGGGTACAAGGCCGTGGGTGCACAGTGTCTGTGGCCCAGTGGAGATACAACAACAGTTTTCACTTCCAGGCCAAAGTTTTGTAGCCTAGCACGGACTTAACTGTTTTAAATAAGTATTCTTGAACCCACTCATTAGGTAAATCTGGTCCATTGATAGCGGGTTGGGGTAAAGTTATGCAGGGAGATATCTGCACTGGTGTTTACGCCACTCTGGCAAAGAGCTGTGCCAGAGATCATTTGATCCAGCACGACTAGGAGCTGAAGAGCGGCAACACCTGGGGTTTCCTAACGCGAGCGCGATCCTCCTGATCCTCTCTCCTCTCCCCGCTCACAGATCTCCGAAACCAGCCCTTCCTGCGAGCTGATGCAGTGATTCGCTATGGGTGGAAGCGACCGTAACAACCCCTGCTCTCTGACCCGACTGAGAACTGCATCCCTTTTCCACCACCCCTCCCCATCCTCTGCGCCTCCATCCACCCTGCTTACCCTCTCGGGCAAACTGACCCAAAAGAAAGGACGCTTTGGAAGTGCAAACCCAGCTGATATTTTGGATTGTATTTATTTGTGGAGATTTGCGGTGGACACTGCACTGGAACGGGGCTCTGACACACGCACGGGAGTAGTGGCTCTGTGTTCGACTGGAATGTCCTGCCTCCACCCCTTCTCCAGTCACCCAGGGACACACACACACACACACACACACACACACACACACACACACACACACACACACACACACACACTCGACTCTGCTCGAGGTGTTTGTTGCGTTCAACAAGGAAAACAGACTCCACTCATATCACAGCTAACTACAGTGGTTAAACCTATTAACCATGGGTCGATTTGACCACAGTTAGGGAGATGGTGCCTTGACCAATAGTGCCTGCCAAAATGGACCTTGTTTTCATGGATTTACATATGTTGTACAGTTCAACCAAGATTGTAATTCGTGAGTAAGTGCGAGTCCTTGTTCAGCCCGTTCGCTGGACCCCAGTAACTGTTTTCTTCGCGGAAAGAAACAGCGGGATTGGATTGCACCGGACTGCGACGCACATCCTGACTTTTACGTGCAAGCTAGCTAAGCCAAGATATTCTTCTTTTTTATAAGAAGTGCCTTTTTGTGGTGACAGTATTATTTCTTCTGTTCATTATTTCTATGTATTTGTAAGCCTTAAAGACTTTTTATACTTTTACGTCTCAATGTTAATCTTAAGCGTCAAATAATGTAAAAAGAATATGCAATGTTGTTTTAATCTGAACTGCAGCTTTAAACATGTAAAAGATGCGTTTAAGTGCTATCTGATTCACTTGACGTCTTTGTGTAAGGCCTTGGTTTTGGTGTCCACGTCTACCTGTTCTGTCTTACTTTTGTTGCGGAAGAGTTTGACTTCCTTAAGTCTTTCGTTCGTTGCTCTGTATTTCATTTCAATGTCCATCAAACTGGACTACAAATTCTGGCCTGTTTTTAAATGTTATTGCTTTGTTTTAGATGCAAACTTTTGTAACTAAAAGAGGAAACTGATGCTTTGGGTTTGAAGGCTATACTATATAATACGTCTTGAGAAGGTAATTTGCCCTTGCAGGGACCTGTATTGCACACGTGTCAGTTCAGTACTTTTAAATGTAAAATGAACTCTAAGATGTACTGATGTTGTTGAGGCTGTTAAAGGCCTCAGCTCCCTGCTCGAATGTCCTTCCAACGTGAGCGGAAGTAAGCACGAGCCTCGATTTTTTACACTACCGCCGTTGCCTTAAAGTGAAGGGAGAGACTCGCTGACACTACTTCTTTAGGTCAGAAATTCTATTTAAAGTCTATTTTTATTTGTAGCAAGTCATCGCTGGTGTAATGTTCGCAAACAAAACATAAATTGTCCATGACTTTCCTATGTTGTCTGAAGATGCCATCTCCATTGACCAATAAATGATTTCAATTATTTACTGAGCTAATGTTTCTTCTCCAGAGCGGCTTACCATGGTTTTCCCATATAAGCGGCGGGGGAAATTTTACCAGAGTCAGACAAGGTCAGGGTTCCGAATGAGGGTTCTACAGCAGGAAATGGATCTGGGTCTTTCGGGTGCAGGGCAGCAGCTGTAAACTTTGCACTGCACAAATGTTGTGCGTGGAGAGGATGGCTGACTGCTTTTCTCATTATTTGCTCGGTTAGGTTGTTTTACCAAATATATACTTAGAGCCAAGTGTAATTTCAAGTTTAATATTTTTAAAGCAGTCTTCAACTGAACGGCTGAAATGAATGAATCCAGCAGCAATTCTGAGCGTGCAGCGCTGAGCTAAATCTGTTTAGTCTTGAGAAGC
This sequence comes from Heterotis niloticus, assembly GCA_018136845.1. Taxonomy (NCBI): domain Eukaryota; kingdom Metazoa; phylum Chordata; class Actinopteri; order Osteoglossiformes; family Osteoglossidae; genus Heterotis; species Heterotis niloticus. The sequence goes on from CM030898.1 coordinate 2,851,069, forward strand.
AGAGGAGTGGTGTGGAAGAAGTCGGCACAGTGGCCTCAGGTGGCTGCCCAAATGAATTTAAACAGAAAATCTTCAGATGACGATGTTTTTTGCTTAGATGCGATGTTAAACTGTTGTAACCCGATGAGACATAATGCAGAACGACTGTACAGGCCTAAAATTCTAATGTCCTGGTGTTCCTTGGTCTCGCTCAAAACTTTGCAGATCTCCTTGACATCATAAATTATTTTATTATAAATGCCAGGTTGGGCTGTGAGCATTTTCCATCTGAGCGATATTAGGACAAGGAATATTGGAGTAACATACAATAGGCAAAGCCCAAAAGCTTATGTGCTAATTTGTTTGATTCCAAGTGAGCTTTCCCTTTGTACAACAACCACCGTGTATAAAATGTGCACGGAGGCAGACATCGAAAAGAATTAGAATTCATTTTCCAAGAATGAATCGCTCGACTAAATTGCGTTCTCCATTCGGAAGTCTTTGAGGTGTGCAAGGACCTCGTATGCAGCCAGACAACTTCTGCTTCTACGGACGCTCGACATGGATCATTTTGTACGCAGCAGATGCCAGATTTACAAGCTTATGCTGTATCAGCGTCTTATTGAGGAAATGTTGAAGAAGAAGAAATTCGGTGCTGCGCTCGCCACTATTGTTGAGGATGGGTAAGTATATATACCCTTTTCCAACCACAGTGGTGTACTGGTGCTAAACTTGTTAGTTGTTAGAGGAGGCATTTTACTGCAGTTTTGTGGAGGCTTACATCATCTCCAGGGCCTAACAGCGGACACAGCATTAGCATAGCCGTTTCATTATGAGACGGTACAAACCCAAAGTAGAAGTGCGCAGCGTGAGACTAAATACCTAAATACAGTGGGTTAAAGGGCAACACAGTACCGATAGTGGCCCTAAATGTTAACACCCACTCTTCATGATGATGTTGGCCTCAAAGTCACACCTCGAAGAACCAGACAACGCACTAAAAGACAGAGAGAAGAGGTGGGGCTTCACGTACAGGTTTCAACCTTTTATTTATAACAATCTGTTATGTTACTTTGTAAATTCCTCCAGCAAAATTTATTAAAATGGTATTTTCTGTCCAAAAGAAGTTCTGAGCCATCATGCACTCTCTACTGTAAAAAAGGCATTTAATTTTTCAATTTAAAAAAACAATATTAAACATAATTCTACACAAATGCATGTAGGATCACTGCTGAAGTATTTTTAAGTATAATGATTGTACTAACTTTCTGATCACAGAATTAAGAGAAGGAATGTAGCAGAAATTAAAACCACACCGCATGAATACTGTTATGTTCAACTGAGTAAGCAAAGTGATTTATTACTCCATTTGTCATTTTTAGTTTTACATGCATTAAAATATGGCTGATAACCTCCAGCAGAAGCAGCTTCCCAGCAGCATGAGTGGCTGAGCTACAGAACGTGTCAGGGTGGACAGGGGGGTTAGCAGCACGGAAACAGAGAAACAGAACAGGGAAGGATGCTGAGCGGGAGGCCAGACCTTGCCTCTCGGGAAAGCACTTAAAGTGAGCGTTCACCAAAATGCACAAGCGGACAATAACTGCGGGACTCTCACGGGACTAACATGTGCCATCCAGCCCGACACCCAAAAAGCGTTAACGAAAAAGACACCTTCTGCACCTCTCCATCACGCTGAAACCACGGCCTGCTTTTACCATCCTAGTCGCTTCTCCAGCGGCCCCTCTGGGGACCCTGGTCCCCGCCATTTGCTCAGGTGTACAAAAATCCCCAGGCATAAGACGTCCTCCCTGCAAACATGACCGATGGAATGTTCCAGAACTATCGCAACATTCGGCAGCTCATTCACTCGTTCATTCAGCCTTGACGTTACCAGGCTGCTTGAACGACACGTGAGCCTTCCAAAAAAAATTTCAATAAAACAAATAAACAGCTTTTTTCTTTTTTACAGCATTTGTCCATGTTCTTTAGTATACTTTCAAGACACTTTAATAGGTTGATATATATGTAAATATATAAAAATTTAGTCTGTGCAAGGAGAAAAACACAATCACTCTCGAACGCAGTTCTCTGAGATAATGCGGAGATGCTGATAATGCCTAGAAATCCACGTTTGCAATGCAGCCTCACACAATGCACCTTAGCGGCCGCCACCCCTGACCTCGACACACACGCCCTGCTGGGTTTGTGGGGGGGCGACACTCGAATCTGTACCGTTAACTCCTTGGAGCCTTGAGACGGTCCCCTTCTAAGCATTGCAAACACGGTTCGGTTTTGCTTCTTTCAAAAATGGAACAATGTTTTTTTTTCTATACATTTCATACAAAAATAAAAAAATTTTAATTGTTCCAATGTTGATCTACTTCCTTATTTCCATTTTGCACAGAGGTAGCGGCTATTTCTGTGAAGGGGTCGAGGTGGGGGTGAGGGTGGAACAGAGCTTTAAAAAAAACTGAATAGAAAAATGTTTTCTTTTTTGAGCAGAAGAATTTTCAAGAACAAAATATAATACTGCATTCACATACAAAAGTAGTCCTTCATTTTGTACATTTTTATACAGTGTTCTCGTGTTTTTTCTCTTTTAAAGGCAAAAAAGGGTGGGGGGCAGTGGGGAGGGGCGGTGGCAGCACTTGGCTGAAGAGGCCTGTCTATGCCAGAGGGTCCCCCATGTCCTCATCCACCCGTGCCAGCAGCTCCTTCTTCTCGTCGGTGCTGGCCAGGGAATTGCGGCTGCTGTGGGCTCCCATGTACAGGGTGGCGTACACCGGGTTCGTGAAGTTAGTGGGCTGTGGGGAGGCAGCATGGGGGGGGCAGGAGATGAGCATCCAAACACACAGGTCACAACACCTTAAAGACGCTCAGTCCTGCGGACAGCCGCCATGAACACACACGGTATCTTTGTCAGTAGTTACATGCCTACAAACCTTCTTATATCATCTCACTTTTTTGAAAATTATTTTATTTATTCTTTTAGTTCATGCCTTTGATCAAAGCAACTTACAGTGTGAGAGTTTGTATGCTAAAAAACCATCCACCATTCACCCATTTACATGGTCGGGCAATTTTTACTGTTAGATACCTTGTAGTACTCACAGGTACTATAGCAGGAGGTGGGATATGAACTCAGGTGTCAGTTTTAACTGCTTGCAGCCCACTACATTGTTACCCAATTCTGATGCATCCACTGTGGGGATGTGGATGTGAGTATGGAGTAGTTTTTTCTGAGTCTCCTTCCCACGGGATGTCGTGCAAGTGAACAGGGTGGGATGTGCACGTATCACCTTGTCTGGGTCCAGGGAGAAATCCGAGTCCAGCAGCTCCCCTGCGTCATCATCGGGCTCCCCTTCATAAATCTTGTACGCCGGATTGCCGATTTCCACATTCATGGCTCCGTTGGTCATCCTCTGGTGCTGGAACCCCTTGGCCCTAAAACACAGGCAAGAGGACCTGGTGAGGACCAGCAGTCGTACCCATGGTTGGCACAGACACAGCGACAGCCACAGCACAGGCACAGAGGCAAGCCCAGCACGCACCAACACACACACACCCACCCACACACACACACACACACACACACACACACACACACACACACACAAAGGTGTGCGCACGGGCCGGCCATGCCGTCGACAGGTAAGCGCTGTAATGCATTCCAGACGACACGACTGTACAGCACTGGGGACGTGGGCTAAACTGCCTTTAACAGAGGCATCTAAACACGCAGTGTAGGTGTCTGTCTTGGTGAGTGCTGGACTTCCACTGTGCACTTTCCCACTGCAACAATGCAGCTCCCATTGCTCCCACACTCATGTACACACACTGAGGAATGGGGCACTTGGGGCAGGCAGGGGCAACAGAGCGGCCCACGGTGCCTCGCACCGGCAGATCTATCTCAGGGTTGTTCAATAGATCACAGCCTGCGTTCCTGGAGCACCACCTGAGAAGGAAACTCCGCTGTAAACAGCAGAGTGGGACCGCTGGGAGGGGCACGAGGGGTGCGGGGGGGCTTGGTACACACAGACCACAGGACACACTGAGAGACACAGCAAGGAGGATTGAGATATACAGCATGGCATTTTGCACAAGATAGTTGGGTTGACTGATTGGTTGGAGGGAATTTGGAGGGGGTCTAGGGGGTAATGCGACCCTAACAACCGTTACCGCGAGTCTTTGGAGGATTTGCCCAGCTTTACAGACCTGAGAGACAGGAAAAATGTGGTTATTCCCAGCAGAGGAGAGAAGACAGGGGTGTGAAGTGGTGCAGGGACAGAGAGACACTTTTTATTGCATTGTGTAGAGAAAAGGCTACAGCTACATGGGTGCTCATCGTCTGCGAGTCCAACTCACCCATGTGTTCTCTTTTTGTACCACAAGATGGCGCCAGCAAGCAGCAGTACCAATAAGAACAGCAGTAGCAGTGGAATAACAATGGAGGCACTGCCTGCTGAAAGACACAGACAAGAGAAGTAAGAGCTTGGACTTTAAACTAAAACACAACAAACGAAAAAACAACCTAAAACTGTGCCTCCCGCTGAATGCAACTTACTGCTGCTCTTAACCGAGGGCTCCTTGGAGGCGTCGATGGTGTCACAGCGATGGCCGGCCCATCCCGAGGTGCACCTACACACAGCAGTAAATACTAAATGCGGGGCATTGAATTTAAACATAATTCTATTTACCTTATCATATAATAAAATCTTTTTTCACACCATTTTAAATTTACTGTACATTTCTTTTCAGCAGAAATTATCACATTTTCTGACAAAATCGAGTCATGACACGGAGCTCACGTAGCCATTTTCCAAGCTGGGAGTATAAATTTTATCTCCACTCCAGAGTTCCACAATATTTTATATTTTTGTTCTCTCCATATGATCTTACGTTGCTGCATATGGGTAGAATTTGAAATATTTTATGAGATGACGAAGTTTATAAGATTTCCCACTCACTGTGTGCTCAAAAAGGGAAACAACTGAAACTACAGTCCACGGACAAAAGTCCAACTCAAACTATATAATCAAAGCAATGGTTGCCCTGGAGACTTTGGATGAAGACGAAGAAGAAACTGAGGCTCAGTCCACCTGTTTCACCACCTGGTGTGTCTACTCACCCTCAGGGTTAGATCTGGTCGTGCAATTGAGATTTATCATTTGGACAAGATGAACATCTGAGCAGAATAAGTGACGATTCATTCAAATGGATGAACTAAGCAGGTCAGACACCGTGTAAACTCGGCTACGCCGTCAACTTTTTTAACACCCTGAACTTTTTTGCAGCAACTCTTTTGGAAAGAAACATCTCAGATTTATCTGATCACGTGAATTAATTCAAGACTCATTCGGGCAGGGCTGAATACCAGATTTCTGAACTGGAGGAAGCACTGAGATGAAGAGTTAATTCAGCAGCCACCCTGGAGCACAAAGTGGGGGGTACAGCAAGCAAAATTGGGTGAAACGGAATACCGAAACTACCCCAGTAATCTGAATATTGTAGGTCCGCCAGAGAATGTTTTATTTCTTTAATTTCTGCATCACAGTCTATGTTTCTGAATTCATCTGCTGGCTGATTCTATTCATACTGAGATTGATTTTGCCTACCGATTCCCTGGCTGCACTTGTAACCCAAATGTCCTGCTTTTGTACCCCATGAAAGCTTAAATAAGTCAACGTCTTGTATCGTGGAGGATATCTATATCTTAAAAAACTGTGTCCAGTGCAAACAGGGCACTTCCTCCTTTTCCTTCATCTCTCCATTATTTATTGTTCACATCATGTCAGTTTGTAAGCTTGTGTGCATAAACATGCAGTATGTGAAAATATGCAAATGCGGATGTCTGTGTCTTACTTGCACTCGGGCAGCTGTGTGCGAGGATTCACACTGCAAGCTCCATTCATGCAGTAGTCACTGCAAGTGTAGCAGCTGGGTTGGATTCTGCCATTGGTGCAGCTGGAGACAACATACAGGTGTGAGGACATCAGCAGGCTAGCAGCTAAAGCTCTATCATCATCTGGACATCTCCAACACTTCAAGGCCCAACAAGATGCCCTGAGAGCCTCATCTGTGGGATGGAGGAACCCACAGGGCAGGTGGGCCTACGCTGATCCTAGCAGCTCACTTACTGGTACACATAAGTGTGCTGTTCACTTACTGCTCTTTTTCCATTATCTGCCTTATATCTAAATAATCACAAAATCATTGATAGTACCAGTCAAAAAATATATGTTCGAGTCTTGCTTCAGGAGGAAATAGTGTCCTTCTTGTCATACATGAGAACGTTTATATGCAAAATACTTATAAATGTTGTTCTAGCTGTGTGCACTGATGGTCAATCTGGTTGCCTGGTGAAGCTGGGGGTGCTGCAGAGTGTGAGGAGCACTGTGTCTGACCTTGGCTCTGTTCTATATTCTGATCGGTGGCACTGATGTAGGCTGGGTTTCCATACTTGCAGGTGACCTCCTCCCGTGGCCGGTGTGCAGTGGCGTAGAGGCAGCGTCCGTTGCCACAGTACAGGCACTTATCCACCTCACACGTGCGCCCGGTGAACTTGGGGGGACAGAGGCACTGCCTGGAGCCGTCGCTTGCCTGCATGCAGGTTCCTTGATTGACACAGTAGCCCTCACACTGGCCTGCATGGAGAAAAATGTATCAGACCCATGGTGGCGCTCCCGGTGATCACCTCACTGCCTGGTAGGATACTTAATACAACCTGGAGCGAAAGCACGCAGTGGCAGTCTGACACATTTTTGCACTGACACTCACTGTACTGGCACTTGTCACCCAGAAAGCCTGGAGGGCAGCTGCATGTGGGCTGGTTGCCCTGGCTAACTGAGCAGATGCCCTGGTTCAGACAGTAGTTCATGCAGGTGCGCTGGTTGCAAGTCGGGCCGGTGTAGCCAACAGGGCAGCGGCAGGTTGGAGACCCTGGAGAAGGATAGGGACAGATTTAAGGAGATATGGGTCAGAGACTACAGATGTTCAAAGACTTGACATGTAGCTCTACACACCTGGATGAGCTTTAAAGCTCTCTGTTGTAAAATTTGTGCAACAGGACTATACATGAATTTAGAGAAAGGTTTCTGCTAAACATTTCAATTTAAATGTAACTGTACTCCTGGAACAGAGTTTAATGACCAGTAAAAACATTGTTATCTGCTTGTATCTACACTAAATATTTCCAATAAAATATTTAGCTTTATAACTGGCTAAAAGTTGATGGAGCCTCTTTGAATAAAAATGTGACCTAAATAATATCAGAAGCTAAGCAGCAGTAATAAGAATATAACAATGTGACCTGCATGGAAATATTGTTTTATTCATCCACAATTCTTTTCTGAACTGGATAGATGATACTCATGTACAACACGTTATGAGCAAAGCAGCTTCTCTGCAAGAGGTAGAACATTAAGGTCAGCATGTGGACTTTCAAGTCAGCTGAAGGACCCCTAAGAAGAGCTTGGGAAGGCCCTACCCGTGGAGGAGGCTGTGCAGGTGCCTCCGTTGTGGCAGTAATCCCGGCACTGATCCACCTCACACCTCTCTCCGCGGTAGTTAGGCTGGCAGCGGCACTTGGGCTGTTTGTGGGCATTGAGGAAGCAGCTGCCCCCGTTTCGGCACTGGAGGGTGCAGGTTCCAGTGGGTGGGGCTGTGGAGACAACACAGGGGTGAGTGACCACCGATTACAGTGAAGCACAGCACTCAAGGTGCCCAAGTAGATGTGCTTCAAGATGCATATTTAACATTAGGAGTCATGCTGTATGCTTGATGTAAATTTTGAGGAACAGATGTGGTTGTCGGTGAGATGTCCAGAGGAAGCACTGAGGGTTTGGATTACACTGTGAGCATGACTGGTGTTCCAGGGACGGTGTTAGTGTGGACAGAAGTAGACATGTTGGGAAAAGACTTAGCAATCATTTCTGGGAGGATAGCAAAATCATGGAGGGGTGGGATGCCCAGAATGAAGAAGTGTGTGGTAGACAGTGTGTGTGGAACATGCTTACAGGGTGGGGTCAATGTTGGGGAGGACACTTCCACACAGGTGCCATTGTCCAGTGTGTGTCCATTTGGGCAGGTGCAGACTGGTCCGCTGGGGCTCAGCAAACACAGCCACTCGCACTTCTTCCTGTCACATGGGTTGGTCACTGGAATCCAAGGGACATCCTGTCAGGGTGTGCGTGCACAGGCGCGCACACACACACACACACACACACACACACACACACACACACACGTTTGCACGTGCAGACTGCAACTCACTCTCCGGCTGCTTGTAGCGGTGGTACAGGACAATGTCTGTGGCGTGGTTGATGCCAGTGGTCAGGTTCTCCATGGGCCCCCTGCCGAACTTGTTCACGCGGAAAACAATGTTGTTGACATAGGTGACACCATAGATGTAGTCCTCAAAAATGTCGATGCTGAAGGGATGGTAGAGCTCTGTGTGAAGAAAGAAAGGGAGCTGCTATTGGGAGCAGCCTGCATCTGTATTGTGTTAACAACAGCAACTTCATCACTAGAAATGATTAAGGGCAGCAGGTGGCGCTGTGGTTAGAGCCATTGCCTTCAAATGCATGTCTGAATCTTACCTCCTGCCAAATTGCCCTTATGCAAAGTACTTACCCTGAAAAACTGCAGTAAAAATGACTCATTTATGTAAATGTGCGTATTACTATATGCAGTTTAATAACACTTTAAGCCACTTAAGTGGCGGCCAAATACATGTAAATGTAATCACTGAGGCCATCGAGTGGACAAGTGGATATGAGCAGTGGGTGAGCAAATGAGTCAAATGAAGGTGATTTTTATGGAAAGAGGAACATAACATCAGGTGGGAGCCCCTCTTTCCCCGGTACTTCGACAGGGCAGCACTCAACTGTTCTTGAGACTGGAGACGGCCACCACAGGGTCGCTGCCGTTGAGCCGCACGCTGCCAATCACGGAAAGTTTTGCGTCTGCCCAGTAGAGACGCTCGTTGAAGTAATCGACAGCCAGGCCTGCAGGGACAGCATGGTCACACCCCGATGACATGGACCGGATGCCAATATTCCTACCGTTGGCTTTGGCTGTTCACCTAATCACATGGGCATCATTTCAAAGCTTAAAGTCCTGTAAATTCCCAAAGGCTGCCTCTTCTGGACTGCGTTCCCTCTACAAACCGGGAGGAAACAGGCTGCACTAAAGAACAGATAGCGAGAGAGAGTCAAGGAGACACACACCTGTGGGCCACTGGATGTTCTCCTGAACCAGAGTTTCTCGCAGGGTGCCATCCATAGCTGCCGTCTCGATTTTCGGGTGGTTTCCCCAGTCTGCCCAGTACATTGTTCTGTGGAGACAAAGCACACCAGGGGAGTTAAGGTAACGGGCAACGGGTCTGAGGGGAAGTAGAGTTCCAGTAATGCTACTAAACTGTTAAAGGTGCCATAAGTACTACTATCACACAAAGCAGAAAACAAAAATGAATTCGATTACTATAACCTACTTTTTCAGTTAATTTCTTCACATTCATTCCTCAGTGAATTTAAGAAGAAAATGTAGTGAGCTGAACTTTATATATTTAAAAAAAACTGTACACAAAATCCTCAATTCCTCACCCTCTGTGTGGATCCACCACAATGGCATAGGGTTCATCAATCATCCCTGAGATCAGGGTCTTGTGGTTTAAGCCACTTAGTTGGGCCACTTCAATCACATCCCGACCCGAATCTGTCCAGTAGATGTTGCCAGCAACCCAGTCCACTGCAATCCCACGAGGCATCCTTAAACCTGGGATCTACAAAGGGACAGAGAAGAGGACAGAGATGGACACTGGAGCGCCACCTAAACAAACCTGCCTGTGTAAACAACATGGAAAGAACTGCAGATCCATTAGTGAAAAATGCCTAAGAAGCAGTGGGGAGGCACGAGAACACATGGCCAGCCCACCTCCAGGTCCACGATGCCTGTCTCACTCTGCCTCCGGTTGCGGTTTGGTGGGGAGGTCGAAGAGGCTGGCAACTCATAGTAGGAGATGCGGCCTGTGTGCCAATTAGTCCAGAAGATCTTGTTGGACTTCACATGCAGGTCCATGGCATCAATGCGCACGTTAGCATCGCCCTGAAATGTCTGCTCGTAGACCCAGTTGGGCACCCCAGGGTCCAAGCTGCGGATCTCGTTGTCATCAGCAATGTACAGCACCTGTCTGTTGCTATTTAGACCTACAAGAATGGACACAAGTAATGATGAGACCCATAAGCGCTGGACTTCAGCATAGGTCAACAGGTCCAACACTGCATCACAAATCACTCCTTGTATTATAAATGGTCAAGTGAAGAATTTTAGGGGAAACTTGTGGCACATTTATTTTCAGTTGCCATTTTCTATCTATTTTCTAAAATTTCTAACTTTAGGGAAATGAACAAGACCCAGCAAACCGATATCAGCAAAGGCGATACAAGTGGACTGTGGGACCTCTTATTTTATCAGTGTTTATAAAAAGTACGTCTCTATGTAGAAGAATTTTACAGAATTTATACTGCACAGATGCATGGACAGAGGAATAGATGGAGGGATGCCTGGAAGAAATGAAATGAGTTAAAAAAAAGTCTTCCGATTCAAATTGTGTTCAGAGGCTGAGGTGCAGGTTGAGGAGCTTGCAATACTTCTATACTGAAACACAACTCAATGGGGGGCACTTACTGTCAGCTTTGCAGGTGTCATTGATCTTGGTGAAATATTTGTGGCAGCTGCACTTGTAGGACCCCTTGGTGTTGTTGCACATGTGCGAGCAGACCCCAAATGTGCCGCACTCATTTTTATCTGTGCACAGACAGCAGAGAGGAGCACCAGTGAAGCCAAGGAAGAGGATGACAGGCAATGCTGCAAGCTATTGTGACTGAATATGTAGTACTGGCTCTGCATCAGGTATTCAACATGGAAACATGAGAAAACCCACTCTACACAATGAACCATAGTTTGCTGAGACACTGACTCTGAACTATACAACTCTTAATAAGATTGTTTCATATTTGTTGTAAGGGATAGCAAAATCATCTTATTTAAGGGTATAAAGTAGCCTAGGAAGTTGGGTGGATAACAGCGCAGCCTCAGTCACCTTCACAGGTGTTGTGGCCCGTCTTCTGGAAGCCCGGTCGGCAAGAGCAGAAGGTGTCAGTGCCATTGGTGACACAGTGTGCCTCATCGCCATCCCCACACCGACTGTTATCGTTGCGGCAGCTGTTCAGCGTGGTGTCTGCAGGGCAACAACACGATTAGGAGTGCCAGGAGGTCTGTGTGGTAGTCCTCACCTCTCACGGTTCCTCCCTTTTCACAGGCTGCATAGTGTCACTTTTCATGTGGCTTTCTTTGAAACTCTTTTCTTCTGTTCAACGTGTGCATTTGATGTGCCAATACTTTACACTGTGGTAAACTCAGCTGCCATGTTTAAACCAGTGGGTGTAAAGATAAAATTACAGATTAGATGAAATTCACCCTCGGTCCTGTTTGCTCCCTTCCCAAGGGGCATCAAGCGCGAGGACTGTCACTAGCAGGTGGGTCTGCTGGCACAACCCATAAATCTAAAGCGTCCTCCTGAAACACGACATAGTGTAGCAGCACTGGGTACCTTTCTTGCAACCGATTTCATCGGAGCCATAGTCCTCACAGTCATTGAAGAAGTTGCAGCGCAGGGTGGAGCTGATGCACTTGCCATTACTGCACATGAATTCATCCTTCTCACAGGTGGGGGTGGCTGGAGGCAGCTCTGAGAGGAGCATCGAAAAGGTAAAACAAGAGTTTCTCATAGGAGGCACCAGAGAAATGACTGCTTCCTAGCGGTCCTCCTAATCCTACTTTCCGCCAAGTGACACATGCGGGGGCACTGTGACACTTTTTCAAACCTGGTGGAGACACTCACGGCAGTTCAGCTCATCTGTGTTGTCGCCACAATTGTTGACGCCGTCGCACTGCTTGCCGATCCACAGACACACACGGTCGTTGCGGCAGCGGAATCCCCTTGTGGGTGGGCACTGGAATTTCTCTGAGCAGGAACAGGGTGATATGGTGAAAGTCAAAGACGTCAAGGGGTTGGGGGGGGTGGCGCACACCCACAGCACGTCTGCAGCGTTTGCAAAGGCTCGACTCACTGCACTCTTCAGGGTCCTCATCGGAGTTGTCGCCGCAGTCATCTTCTCCATCACACTTCCAGGCCAGAGGCTTGCACAGAGTGTTGTTGCACTGGAACTCATCCAAGGGACAATGCCTTCCCGCTGGCCATGATGAGGGGGCAAAGCACAGAGTAGACATGAATAAATCACACATACAGCAATAGAATCTGCAATGAGTACAGTTTTGGAAAACGCATCATAGTGTTAGTTAGCAGTGCTCAGTGATTCAGGGATAAGTGCTGGACTGCCACAACCCTGACCAGGACAAGCAATTGAGGATTTGTGAATGAAATGAATCGCAGTGTTAGCCTCATTCCACAGCACAATTGCATATTTTAACTGTATCAATAGTTGGGTTTTGTATGCTATAACATGTTTGACACTCAGATTAACATCTAATTTAAACCAAAGGCACTTGTGCAAAAAAAGACAACTGTTGTGCTGACTTTGGATGGACAGATTCATTGCTTGGACCTATGAGGAGCCAACAAAGTGTTTCACACAGCTTCGTACCTCCACTGTCACAGTTCTCCTCATCACTCCCATCCATGCAGTCGGCGTCGGCATCACAGCGCCAGCGGTTAGGAATGCAGTGGCCATTTTTGCACTGGAACTGGTCGATGTCGCACTTCAGGTCACAGCCATTCTGACGTGATTGTAGAAAAGAGACATGAGAATCGTGAGCTCGGTTACGACCATCCCCATCCTGGTCCCGAGGGCCTCACACAGTGGCTGGCAAGGAGATCTGGGTTGCAGAGTGGCTCCCTGAGCTGCTAACACTGGCTTGGGACAGATACTGTCTAAAGGGTACCTCATCGGATCCATCTGCACAGTCGTGATCTCCGTCACACTTCCAGCGCCCAGCAATACAGCGACCGTTGGTGCAGGCAAACTCGCTCTCCGAACACTGCCGAGGCACTGGGGGCAGAGGGGGAAAAGCAGTGAGGACGCACAGGCACACAGGAAAAACATCTCACCACACCTAGACGCATGTAAAAACACATCCATCAGCACACACTTGTACACACGTCCACACTTGACCACACCCGCATATACACAAACTCATGCACACAGAGAGCAAAACCCCACACAACCATGTGAGATCCAAACAGACGGCTTCCCTGAGCAGTTCTCTTCATAATGCTGTAGGCAATAGAAATGCAAACAGACTTTTTCAAAAGGACTTGAGATAATGTTGAAGTACTCTGCAACATTACCCATCCCTGGACTTGAGAATTTCAATTTTATTCAGCATAATGAGACAAATGTTATGAAAATCTAATAAAAATAAAATAAAACAGGGAAATGGGGTCAACATTTTTTTCTGGGAGATATGTAAACAATACTGGCTGCACACACACACACACACACACACACACACACTCACAATAACAGCAATACCATGCAACATGGGTAGACTGACAGAGAAGAAGACAAAAAGATGGATAGAGGACCAGACCACCAGCCAGGGAAAAAGGGATGGGGTAAATAAAAGTAAAATGCTCAAATACCACATGGATTTACACTGTCATCAATTTCCATATTGACTGAAATAATTATTGAAATGCAAAAAAAAAATTTAGATAAAAACGGAAAGCAGCAATGAAAACAATGGATTTTAAACACACACACACACACACACACACAAACATGTGTGTGAGTGAGTGTGTGTTTGTGTGTGTGTTTAAAATCCATTGTTTTCATTGCTGCTTTCCGTTTTTATCTAAATACAGTACATATAAATTAATTATGAGGTGGGTAGATAAAAAAATAGAGGAGCTGCTTGACTGCAGGGGGCAACACAGTGGTTGCCAAAAACCAGGAAAAAGGTATCAGGTAAGGACATCACACCAACAATCCATCATGGGGCCAGAGGGGTGACTATTTGGCACTGTTTTGCAACTGTAGGTTGTGGACACCTCATAGTCATTTTTTCCACTGTGCATTTCCCCCTTGCATATACCAGCGCATTCTCATTCCCTTTGAGATGCTGGTTGGGCATTGAGTGAGCTGCCTATAAAGAAATATACTCAAGCATCCGTGAGCTGTAGCTGTTTTAGAAGGCAGAGTGAGCCAGAACTCCTCTCATATGAAGTAGAAGAGCAGTAGAATAATTTAAGAAAATATATTTACTTAAGTGACTTACAAATTTAATTTATTGCCGCTGCATAGTTACTTACATACAGTTTCTGCAGGTGTATTTATTTTTGAGTGAATAAATTAATGATAGCAGAATTGTATTATCATATGAGGTTACATGTCTGTACTGTTAGGACATGATGGAAATTAGATGAGCATTAGTTATGTTTTAATGTGGAACCACCAAACAGAACTTTCTTTGTCATGTCACGCAGGAGGTGAAGGTTATAAAACAATATTAAAAGTGAAGGCATCTACAGCATAAGTGTCATGCGTTGCTGGATGGAAGCAAAAGGAAAGCAAGACGAAATGGCAGAATGCATCAGAACGTGCTGTCGTCCCAAGTACAATTGAGAAAGACGCCATCGTAATCGGTAGAAGAGACGTCCCTGTTTCAGAGCTGCAGCCCAGGTCAGTCGCTGCAAAGGTGCGTCCACTGTGCTCTGGTTGCGCATGGGGACCCTGGCGTCTGGCCGCATGAAATATGCCGCATATCCTTCAAGACTCACGCATTTATTACATACTAACTTGTTAGCTCAACCAGGAAAATCATTTCTAAACTTCTGTTATGTAGGGCAAATAGAGTTCGACAGGGATTGAAATTGGCAGCTTCTGTCAAGGAGCAGGAAGGGCACAGACAGAATGCAGATAATGAAGGTGGTGATGGGCCTTCACAGTCAACATGATGGACACATTCACAGACCCGCTGCAATTCCAACAATGACCCATCAGCTGAAATTCAGAGATCCACTGGCTAAGAATGGATGGTATACATAGCAGTATGGGTAAAGAGAGCTTCATGGCTGTACGGATAATGACTGTTATGGAAAATAGACACATGTGAGCCTGAAAGGACTCTTGATGTGGCTCAAACATGCCCCTCTGGTCTATGAGAATGGACTGGGGTGGGGTAGGGTGGGGAGGGATGGTGCTGTGAGGGTTGTGCATTTGGAAGCTGGAAAGACCTACCTCTGAGTGACGCCAACAGGCCAGTGTGAAATGAAGCATAAACACAAGATGAAGTGATTTGTGTCAATGAAACAACCAAAAAAAATCCTCAAAAAAAAAAAAAAAATCCACAAGACTCCAAATAAAAAAATAAACTGTGCCCCACAAAGTGCTCAACATAATGCAGTCTCAAACATACACACCCACACAGAAAAAAGCACAGCAGAAAGGACATGAAATCACACTGGAACCCCTTGCAGCTACCAACTTCAGTCCTTAAAGGATGAAATGAAGTAACCAACCATGGGTCACTCTAGATGCTTCAACAGATAGAACAGATCATTTCACAAAAGTACCTCGACTACACTTGCTCTCATTTCACAAACATTTGAGTCAGGAATTTTCAAACATTATATATAAACATTTTCCAACAGTCAACTCTATCTGAGAATTTTGCAGACTCTATCCAGGGAAAAAGTAGGGGGATGTCTGTATTGTGTAGCTTTTATTGATTGTGACTTAGTGGTAAACACAACTTTTTGTCTATGTTCTGTTGACAAAAACAGGAAAAAGTGCACTGTGAAAAACAACAGTATGATAATATACAGTAAGTACAAAAACATCTGCAACAAATGAAATATGAGCCACAAACAAAACTTGTGTCCATCTGAAACTTCACAGATGGTACTGGATGTAGGGGGTTTGGATGCCATTGTGACACTGTTATTCAGTATCAAGGTCAGCATCCCTGCTCAAGGGCATCACAACAACAAAGGGAGTGGGATGTCAACTAGGAACTTTCAGATTACAATTCCATGTTCTATACTGTCATGCTGATAACCCAATGACCATAAACAGAAATGCAAATATTATAACGTATAATTTTATGTTTTAATTTCAAGATTATCACATCCAGTCTGGTGAACCATCCTGCTGACCAGGTGCTCAATCCCACTGCCTCAGAAGTATAACCATCTGGAGGTTAGACATCAGTCTGCAGATCCACAACCGCAAGGTGTGCCAAGAGCAGGCAGAGTGAGACGCTGCAGCAGACACCTACCACACTTCTCCTCGTCCGAGTTGTCCCCGCAATCGTTGTCGTAGTCACACTGCCAGCGGCCTGGCACGCAGCGGTTGTTCTTGCAGCGGAACTGGTATGGCTCACACGTGCGCTCATCTGCTCGTGGATCAAGGGAAAGGAAAGTGGGGCAGGGAGAGAAGGAGAGAAAAGAAAGACAGGAGAGTGAGGAGGAAGATAGTGAGACTACATGGTTCAATGTGTATTAGTGTCAGACTCCAACAAAGCCTCTGTATTTATGGCGCACCACAATCTGTCAAACGGGAGCATTAAGAGAGAGAAAGGGGAGGGGCTGGACTACAATGGATGCCATTAAAATCCTTTTGGCTGTGACAGATATGAGCAACGCTAAAAGGATCTATCGCTTCCTCCCATACACTCCCTGAACCCTTTTCTTTCTTCCTCACCGCACTCTTCCTTGGGTTCATCTGAGGAATCTCCACAGTCGTCTTCTCCATCACACTTCCAGCGTGCTGGAATGCAGCGTCCAGAGTCCTTGCAGCGGAACTCGTCCACCCCACAGGTCATCTGGGCTGAGAGGAGAGAAGGTCTTAGCCATGTTGTACGGGAAAGAAAGGCAAAGTTATCACAGAGAACATGAAGGGAAAGTGACAGGGGTGATGTTACTGAAGGA
Organism: Heterotis niloticus; assembly: GCA_018136845.1. NCBI lineage: Eukaryota > Metazoa > Chordata > Actinopteri > Osteoglossiformes > Osteoglossidae > Heterotis > Heterotis niloticus. Next base: position 2,867,999 of record CM030898.1, read on the forward strand.
GAAGAGGCGGATTCAGATTGATGAATTAACATTATAAAGGGAGGAGTCAAGAGCCAGAGAGAGTCTGATGTAGGGTTTTGGTGAAAAGGAGGGAATATGCAGTCAGGAGAGCAGCTGCTGGGCCTTACTGCAGTTTGCGGGCTCGTCTGAACCGTCCACGCAGTCATTGTCACGGTCACACACCCACACGCGAGGGATGCAGCGCTTGGTGATGGTGCACTGGAACTGATTGGGAGCACAGGTGACCTCAGCTGCAGGAGAGAAAACAGCGGCATCTTCAGTACAGGGTGGCCGAGAGCCAGCACCTTTTCCACCGGCAGACTGAATCTGAAGGTGACTTTCAGCAAGACAGCAGGGGAGGGGCAAGTAGCAACAGGCACTGAAGCCGGAACATGGGCCTGAAAAAGAGGGCTGACTCACGGCAGTCTCGCTCGTCCTCCCCATCCCCGCAGTTGTCCTGACCGTTGCAGCGGAAGATGCCAGGGATGCAGCGGCTTGGCCGCGTGCACTTGAATTGGCTGGGCAGGCACACATGGATGTCTGGGGCCCAGGGACACGAACAGGAAGTATGAACAGTACAGAACACCATTATCACATAAGGAGTCTGGACAGACACTTGGGACACATACATACACCTAAAACGCATATAACAGATATATACTGTTTGTCTGTATGTATACTGCAGACCATCACCTGGTTAATGATGGAAATTTATGAAAATAATTCATAAATCAAACATCCAACAGATTTGGAACTTGTCCCTAAGTATAAAATCTAATCAACATATGGATTTATAAATATACAAAATAATAACTTAAATGTGTAGAGAACTGAAGAGGATATTATTATGACAGGAATGCCATCTTGTGCAGTTTGTTTTCTGTGCTTCTTTACCTCTTTGGCACCCTCTGCACATTCACATTTATTCACAAAGTAGCTTACTTACGGAGGAGCTTATATAGCGTATGAGTCACGTGTATGCAAGCATGCAAACGTACAAAAAGTAAAATAGATTATAGCTTCAATTCTCGTGTCCTAGTAGAGCATTGAAGAGCAGTGAACATGAGAAGTAACAGCACAGTTTTGCAAGAGGCTCACACAAAGGTCCATATTTCATAGTGACTTTCTGACCTTAAGGTCCTAACAAAGCACAAAATAATCTATATCATCAGGTGAAATGCTCAGTGTACATGTGTGCTCAAGTAAATGTTCCCCGTCAGGTCTGTGGCTGTGCTAGTGAGGTTAAAGGGACAGCTTTGTAAACAATTTTCTTTGTTCTTTTTGCATTTAAGGACAGCGCGTTATAGTTTCTGATGTCATTTTTAAACAAAAAATTGCAACGCGAGGAATCAAATAATACAGTATTTTCTCAAAATATACATTCTGTAAACACAAGAGAAACATTTGGTGTAGTTTATATTTTAAACCTCATTCTGACTCAGTGTGGCAGTGGAGATGAGAAAAAGAGAGGGAACGGGAGGCCGTGCATTTTACCGCAGTTGGCCTCATCCGAGTTGTCCTGGCAGTCATTGTCTCCATCGCAAATGTAGGCCGGGTTTGTACAGATTCCTGTGCCACACTGGAACTGCCCAGGCCTGCACTTGAAGTTAGCTACAGGACACACAGACATAGACGGACAGACAGCAAAACACGCACAGACCTGAGTCCTTCAGTGTCACAACAGGTAGCACCACCTTGTTCTAAACAAACCAGTTGCCCACCAAATTACCTTCCAGGATGCACATGTCTAAAAGCCGTAGTAGTTACTTCTCCCCTCACCATGAACGAGCACTACATACCTACACACAAACAGGTATGTTCTCCCCACACCTGTACATTTAGGCAAATCCCCCAAAATGCTCCACAGAGTCCCAGCGTCCACTTACGCTCCTACACACTCGCTCACATCCTCCCAACAACTCCCCCTCACTCACGACAGTCAGCTGGCTCGTCGGACCCGTCCCCGCAGTCATCCTCTGTGTCACACTTCCACCAGAAGGGGATGCACTTGTCATTCTTGCACACAAACTGGAGCGAGAACAAAACAGCACATGTGAGCCTACGCTAACCTGGATTGAGCTTTGATGTCTCGTCTGGGAATGGCAGCCCATAATGAAATATGGCCAACCTAGGAGAAACATGCTAGGAAAATGCGACTATTTTTGGGCTTAAGGTCCACTGGAAGGGCTCCTAATGTCAGTGATGGGTTTCCTAATGCTGTAAAAACAATTAGCAAAACTGTGTTTGGAGAAGAATGGAAAAATGTACTTAAGTAGAACCCCAGGGTTAAACAAAATGTCTTAACTACTAAAAACTGTGGCACATCAGAATGACCAAACTCCAGTCCTTAATTGAAGACCATTACAGACACAAGTGTTTGTCTAATTCGTTCCTAAAATTGACTTCTTGACCACAGCGACCACTTCCATAGCCCCACCCAGGCCCTTCTAGTCCATGCATTTCCGGACCTGGCTGGCCGTGCAGTTGGACAGGCACTGGCGCCCATCGTTGGCCAGATAGAAGTTGGTGGGACAGGCACATTTGTAGCCTCCGCCAGGAGACAGCAGGCACAGGTTGCTGCATCCACCATTGTTAATCTGACAGGGGTGGTTGGCCACTGAAACAGGAGGAAGGAGGAGCCGCAGTTACACAAACACCTCAAAGGGAAGCCATAACATAAACAAGGCAAACTGCCGTGTTGCTACTTGTACAGGCGTACAGGAAGCAAGGAAATGATATATTCCCTAAAATAATCTAATTCTAAAAGTAAGTGAGGCGTGTCTATCTGCGTTTGTGTATAGACTCTGAGTAAAACTGGACCATGTCATCAGAAGGAGAGTAGTTCCTAAAAAGCACATCTTGTATAGAAATCCCAGGAGTTAGGTAGCCACTGTGTGCAAGTGTGTCTGTGTGTGCTTGAGATTTTGTGAGAGTGAATGTGTATGTATATCTGGGTCTGTACATGAGTGTGTGTATCAGCATGTATGAGTGTGTACAGTGTATATGAGTGGTTGTTTGGCTGTTTCATGCATGCATGGCGTGTTGCTGACCCTCGGGCTGGCGGGAGGGGTGGTAGATGTGGATGTCCATGGGCCGGTGCAGGGTGCTGATAAGCAGGGTCTTGTTGGTGCCCAGGGTCTTGTGGGCCCTGTTGATGGACTTGGTTTCCCAGTCGGTCCAGTAGATGTACTCCTCAAACAGTGTCATCGCAAAGATGTGGGGGATGTCCTGGTTCAGCACTGGCAGAAAGTCAGGAAGATCAGTGACATTGCTGCAGATCTCACTGTCATGATAGAAGGATTTTAAAAGTGCTATCAACTGCACAGAGGTCCTGCCGTTGCCATTACACTTCTCTTTTCTAGGATGTTAAATTTTTTGGCTTTTATGAATAACTTTTATGAATATATGATTTTTACCCATTTATATAGCAGGTGTAAGAGATTCAAATGATATAAATGTTGCCTCCAGTCACAAAAGGTTCAAAATCTAAAGTCTGTACATTCTTGGCTTTGGTTCCAGTGTAGAATGTGCTTCCTCCGTTGAACCTCTTAACACATTCAAGATCTCAGGGGATGGTAATAGATCTCGTATCCCTTTCAGACTCGTTTCTATGTTTTTCTCCTAACAGTTCTATACATCTGCATCCCACAAACTGTCAAGACCACCTTTGCATTTCCCATCAGTTCTATAAGCACCTCCAGTATTTGTGTGATTTGCTCTAGACAAACTGGCTGTCGGGATGTAAAATGCACTTCTGTTTTACTTAGATTTTGTGTCAGTTTGGAGGAAACCATATACTAAATTAATAAACATCAATGTAAATATAAAAAGGCTAAAAGGCCAGGTGCTTCTGACAAACTATAGTTGCCTTGGCTGGGATTTGAATTGGCTTCTATTTAGGTTACTAACTTGTACTGACCGAAGAATTCATAATTTTCCAAGATTATGTGAGTTTTCTTTTTTTGTACATTTTAGTCTATTAAACAGCTCTACAGATGCTTTCTGCTTTACAAAGAATGTAAAGGTGAGAGCTACTTGATCTGGCTCGGTTCAGTATGTTGAGGAGTAGGCCCCGACCCATGGACCTCAAGGCTACGCTGCCCAGCACACGGTGCCCCTCGTGGTTAGAAGGCAGCAGTTAGGCTTAGTGTTTGTATGGAATGCCCTTTGAACGATTCTTATCTGAGCTCAAACACAGAGAGGCTCAGCCTTCAAACCGACAGAGAGGATTAGGAACAGCTGGCTAACAGACATCCACGTACACATGCACACGCCACCTCCAGGAAACAATCGTTCAGTATGACCTTCATATTGCTTTTGCCAGAGAATGTGTTCACAGTCACAAGAGCATGAAAAGCTGGTTTCACAGGCCATAGAGCATGCTGCCAGGGCAACGGTTCTTGCAGAGCTCAGCCAGGGTCTTTAAATCCTGTAATGTGTTGCATGAAAGTCCTTTCTAAGAGATGGCCATCCATCTGTAGCCTAGTGGAGCAGGAGGGTCTAGAGATGATCTGTGCTACTCCGTGACAGACAGGAAGGAGCAAGTCTGATCAAAGGCTGGACTAGACTCCTCAATGACCCCCACACACTGCTTCTGCAGATGGGCTCAACAGACTAACTTTAACAATAAAAACACACTTACACACATCTTCACACCCACTCAGCATGCTCTTGTGCAAAGCATTACCCATGTTCTGGGGGAAGAAAAGCCCACCTCAACACTGAGGTCCAAACCCACCTGTGTGTCGGTTGCTGCCGTCCAGGCTGGCAAATGCGATGTAATCCTCGCGAGCGTCAGCCCAGTAGATGCGGTCGTTGATGAAATCGAGCGCAAGGCCATTGGGCCAGGTGATGTGGTCCTGGATGATGATGCTGCGGTTGGTGCCATCCATGCCAATTCGGCCAATGTGAGGGTTGTCACCCCAGTCGGACCAGTACAAGTACCTGTGGTAAGACAAATGGTTAGTCGGGAGGCTTTGATATCATGCTTGTAAAGCACAGTAAATCCTCAATTTAATGAACTAACTGGGGGCAGGGGGTCTCCAGTGCTGATGAATATCACACAGCATGTATAAATAGCATTTATTTATATAACCACATGGACCGTATAATTTTGTAGGTTAAATCCCGGCCCATTAAACTGATGATTTGCTGCATGAAAACGAGGACCAGGGAACACATCGATAAGAAAAACAATTTCTCATGTTCAATTCATTTCCATCCGACAGCAAAGCAAACAAGTAAATCAAGAAATGTGAAGGTGAGCAGCTCTCCTGAGGTTGAGGGGTAAGCGATTCGTACCCATTCCTGACATCCACAGCCACAGCGCGTGGCTCCCGTAGACCTGTGTTGATCAACACCGTTCTGTAGCTCCCATTCAGCTTGGACACTTCAATGGTGTCCCGGCCCTTGTCGCACCAGTACAGGTTCCCGCCCACCCAGTCCACTGCCAGCCCATCGGGATTGCTGAGGGAAGTGCGGTGTAAGACCTGCCAGGAAGCCAAACACACAGTCACACAGGGGTGGGCAGGCAGCCATCCACTGGTAGGGCAGCAGAACAGTCCAGGAAACAGAATGTGTTCTTCTGCCATATGTCATAGATCAAGCTGTCTGCTGCTAACAGGATGCAACTCTGGCTAGATTCCGGATGGGAAACACATTCTCCAAACTATTTTGATGTCACGGATATTTTAATCAAACACAGGCTGGGGATGTTTTGCAGATACTGTATTAACACAACACAGACACTTCCCAGGGTGCTCAGTGGAACACCATACAGAGTGTAAGAGTGCTCAGGTTTTACGGTACAGGTTCATAACCTTAATTCAGCAAAGGAGTTGACTGATAAATACACACCCTCTTGAGGTACCAGGATATCTGCTAAGTGACAAGAAGGGTGCAGCTCCCCTGACCTGCACGTTGCTGCCATTGATGTGCATGCGCCGGATCATGCTGCCCTGTGTCGTCACATCTGTCCAGTATATCATCTGCTCTGCATAGTGGAAGTCGAGGGCCACCGCGTTGTTCAAGCCCTGTAAAACAATGACACAATGGGTGACAGAGTCAGGGTTAGCAACACCAGTAGGAACAACAGATCTCATGCTTGGCACATTTACATTCTCACTTTGAGTTCTCCTCTTAAAGTCTCACCTGCTTGATCAGAGAGTAGTCAGAGACGTCCAAATTGAGCTTCCTCAGGTAGTATCGGTTTGCAAATATGAGGAAAGGTTCTTCCTCTAAAAGGAAAAGAGGGACCATGTCAGAGCAGCAGGGGAAAACAGAACACACCCACGACTGACAGTTTGTGTGCACGAAAAAAACCTGTGTGACGTGCAGCAGCAGTAAGTCTGGAAACACTGGGTGGCAAGGCAGAAGATATAAGATGGAATGCAACAATTCATCTGAAAACACATTTGGCTGTGACTGTGGATGTCAGCTAAGTCGTACTTGAGGTTGATTTGCAAGCAGTGGGGTCGCTGGGTTGCAGCTCATAGCCTTCCACACACAGGCAGTGGAAGCTGCCATAGGTGTTGACACAGCGCTGGGAGCAGGGGTAGATGGTCTTGCATTCATCAATGTCCATGCACGTCTTCCTGTCTTTCTTCAGCTGGAAGCCGGGCTGGCACCTGCACTGCAGGGGGTAGATAGTTGTGTGTAGTTGGGACCAAGGAAGCAAGGATGAGGTTACACACAAGCCTTAAAATCAACACACAGCATGCACTGCACCAACTCATCTGACAACTCCTAACCTCTGCTGTCCTCACACAGCACCTGTAACCAACAACTTATAGCCAGTGCGAAAGATCTCATAGAGCTCCTACCTTGTATCCAACCTTGAGGTCCTCACACAGCTGTGAGCAGCCACTCAGCTTACTGTTGAGACACTCGTTGATAAAGCAGTTGAGTTCATCTGAGCCATCGCCACAGTCATCGTTTCGGTTGCACAGCAGTGTCTCATTTATACACCGGCCATTCTTGCACATGTAGGCTGAGCCGTTGCAACTCTGTACTACTTCAGGAAAGAGTAAACCCCAGTAAAGGGCACGATTGCTCACCACATCTTTTCAGCTTAACTGCAAAGCCCTCAAACAGAACCGTGTGCCTCTGGCAGAAGCCGTTGGCTTCATATGATGTACAAATTGGGTTTAATGGGGCTGCGGTGTTGCATGGGGACAGTGTTTCTGACCTGAATCGCTGCAACTGGGGTTCTTCGGAGCTTCATCTGAACGGTCGTGGCAGTCGTACTCGCCATCGCACACCCAGTTCTTCTGGGTGAGGCAGTGACCACTGGCACAGCGGAACTCCTCAGGCCCACACGTTGGATATTCTACAGGGGTGGCAAAGACAAGAAATATATAAAAAGTCGAAGTAAGCCCTGAAACAGTTACTCACACTTTACGCTGTTCGTCCGTTCATTCATTTTGTGCGGACAGATAGAGCTCCACAAGGGTACACACTCACCGCACTCTGGCGATTCATCTGAGCCGTCTGAACAGTCAATGTCGTGGTCACATGCAAAGTTTTTGGGAATACACTGTCTGTTCTGACACATGAACATGTTCTCATCACATGTGCTGTTGAACACTGAGAGACAGACACAGGAAATAAATGTCATTAAAAAGTCAATAAACTACAGCATTACATTCAGTGACACAGACTGAACTTCTTCAGAAACAAATCATGTCTACTAGGCATACAAACTGACATCAGGAGGTCTGAATCCTGCTGTGAACATTCGGCATGTATAATAATAGTTAGTGTGATGAAACTGGGTGAGTCCTCCATCATCTTATTAGTTGGGGGGTTCTTTTTGCCGACACCATTAAAGGAATTCAGAAGGTACCATCTATATATTTCGAGTCAGGGAAAACAGAAGTAATAATTCTGTTCACATCTGAACATATTATCCAAAAGTGCAGCCATATGAAGAATTATGAGGATCTTATGAAAATGATTTTTTTGGGTACTTCAAGAAAAAATTGAGAAATCTTTTTCTCTTTAGTTTATGTGGGTATTGAAGAGATGCTGTTTTTGGCAGCTACCCCTGGGACAGTAAAGCCTGGAGTGCTCACCACAGCCAGCCATGGCACTCTCATCTGCTCCGTCTGGACAGTCTTTGTCCCCATCGCATTTCCAGCGCGCTGGGACGCATATGTGGGAGTTGGGGCAGTGGAAGTCCTCAGGGCTACAGGTTTTGGTCTCTGTCATGGATGGTGATAAGGGAGAAATTGAGCTATATGCTAAACAGTAAGCAACATTCTTGCTCTTGATTTAATTCTATCAGTAATACAGAAATCATAGAAACAGTTGCAAGTACTTATGTGCAAATTCAAAACAGTCACCCTGACAGGAGCTCAGTGGCCAGCAAAATAGTACAAAATGGTCTCCTACTTACTGCATATGTCACTCTCATCGGTGCCGTCCCCACAGTCGTCTGCTCCGTCACACACCCAGAGGCTGGAGATGCAGTGGTGGTTCCTACACTCAAACTGTGTGGGGGAGCAAAACTTGTCTGCAGGTGTTGAGAAAGAACAAGAGAAAAAGAGAATGCGGCTGAAAAATCTCGAGGGATTCCTTAGTCTGAACCATAAATCTCAACATGGCTTTGCCACACAGAGGCTGTGATGTGAGAGAGAGGGCTCCAGGGTTCCACCCACCACAGCTTGTCTCATCCTCTCCATTCTCACAGTCATTCTCCTTGTCACAGGTCCAGCTCAGGGGGATGCAGCGCCCGCTAGGGCAGGCAAAATAGTTTGGTGGACATTTTATTTTCTTTTTGTCTGTTTGGATAAAAAAGTAAAGGTACAGATGGAACAGGAAGAGAGACAGTAGTTAAGCACATATGCAACGCTGTGCTTTTAGACTTTGCTTAATTCTATCAAAAGGAAGTACAGCGTTCCTAAACCTTTTGAAAAAAAATGACCAATATACATTTGAAAACCAAAAATACAGACCTTTGTAAAATGCCTTACAGTCACTTAAAGAAACTTTAAAATACTCATAAGGGCTAATTTAATAAAATATCAAGTCCAAAAGAAAACAATATCTGTATCTAATTTGTTGTGAAAAAGCGATGGATACCGAATTTTTCAGATACCGAGCACCTATTTCCCATGGTTTTAAATGGGGGAAAAATAATTAATGCACTCATCCAAAAAACCAATATAAAGTACTGATAAAACATGCTAAACACCAACTAAATACTGAGAAACCATTTATTGTTGTCATAAATTTGCACCTCACTCAGTTGGTCCTGATTCTCACATACACATACAGTCCATTCTCAATTTTCGGTGGGGAGGTGGTGTTCAGATATATTTCAGAAGTCTGAAGAATCAAAACCTTAATTTAAGTGTAATATTTTTTACTACAATGCTGTATAATGCAGTATGTACTACAGTAACATGTGGTTTCATGCAACTAACATGGTTGGATGGATTTTTTTAAGACAGAGTATCAAAACTATTTTTTAAACATTATTTTATGCATTAATGAAGCCTTTTTTTTAATTGTTAAATAATTATATTTTAACTTATGCTTCAAAATGGGCTTTTCAATATTTATGATTTGTCTGTTTTTTATTAAATACTTTCATGGTGTCTTAAAATCCAAAATCTGTAAAATCCATCTCTACTACATCAAGAATGGACTGTTTAAACATCTTATAACCTTAGCACCTGAATGAAACAAATTCAGTTAAAATTATAACAATTAAAAACAGAACTGCATTAACAAGAACACTTTTGTGATGCCAGGGAACTCCTTTCTGTTTGAATATTAGTGGTGTATGTTTTTGTATTTAACTGCATGTGAGTGTATGCATGGGCAAAGGCCCGCACCTGGGCAGTTCCTCTCATCCGAATAGTCCCCACAGTCATTGGAACCATCACACACCCAGGAAGAGGCGTAGCACAGAGTGGTCATCTCACACTTCTGGAACGTCACACCCTTAACTCCAAGATGGAAGTAACTAGAACAGTCGGTAGCAGCTGCAAGGCATATATAAGGTCCATCACTATACAGCAAATTGTTTTCTTTTCCCATTTTTACACCTATTTCTTCTAAATAGCATAATGTTAATTCGCAAGGGGCAAACACTGGAGTTCCTTGGTGCAGATAACTCAGATTCAAGTCCCTACCATAATCTACAGGACAATTGATGAATGCTCAAACCCATAAGAAACGCCATTATCTCCTGGGGTTTGGAAGTCGTACCGCAGTTCATCTCATCGCTGGCATCTTCACAATCCACCACCTGGTTGCAGCGACTGGAGTTGGTGATGCAGCTTCCATCTCGGCACTGGAACTCATCCACTGTGCACAGAGTCACTAAAAGCACACACAGATATATTAAACTTTCATATAAAAGGCGAATACAGGAAACTGGACAGACACACACCCACTCTCACACAACACACTATACTCACACACTACCTGTACGCTAGACACAGATGTTACACAGTTTGAAAAAAGTTGCTTCATTTCTCACTGTTGCAAGGAAGTTCATCAGAGTTATCGCCACAGTCATCAGCTCCATTGCACCAGAAGCTGTGGCTGACGCAGCGTCCATTCATGCAGCGCCGGTAACCTTTCTTACACACACGGACAGCTGTAGGTGCAGGAAAAGGGGATAAGCGGTTGACCTCCGTTTTCCATTCGTTCCTTACAACAGGTGTGAATGGAAACATAGGAATAAATGCAAATGGGGTTACTATTGCAGTGCTTCTGTCCGCTGGAGACATTTGGAATAATGGCTATGCATGCACACTTCCACACACGCACTGAGATGCTCACCGCAGTACGACTGCTTTTCATCAGATTTGTCCTTGCAGTTGGCCATGCCATCACAGGTCTGGTTGTAGTTGATGCAGTCACCGTTTCCACACTCAAACTCATCCACACCGCTGCACGAGGTGTTCTGAGCTGCAAATGCACGATGTGGATCAATGCTGAACTGTGAACCAACCATTCCACTCTTACTTAATCTCCTGTGGGTGTCTTCTCATACCCCAGAATATCAGCAGACTGCTAGCACTTGAGTTAAGGGGTTTTTACCCTCATTGTTCTCACCTACGCAGGTGTTATCTTCTTGCAATTTACGGTCTCCACGGCAGCTGCAGTTGACCTGGCCCTCGGAAGTCAGCAGGCACAGATCCTGACAGCCGCCATTGTTCAGGCATGGGGAGAACTCACCTACAAGATGACCCAACAGAGAAGTTTAAATTTAAAAAAAAAAACACGAAGATCACCATAGCTACCCTACAGTGGGAATGGATAGTGCATCCCCTTTTTTATTGTTTTGAACTACAATCTGTTCTTTACTCTCTGAATACAAGATGTGCACTCTTGTCAGATAAAAACTAAATCTTCGTTATTTCTGAAGATGTAGGATAAAAGTTTTAAATATCACTCTCAAGTAAATGTCAGGGATTGCTAATAAGACAGCAATGTTCAGAGCATTTTGAAACAGCTGAAAATATCATCTCCAGACAAATCAGGCCTATGGAAAATGTTCACAATGAGGACTTTTAGATAAAGGAGTCTGCAAATTGACAATTTAAGATGCAATACTCAGAGAAGGTGTATGAACTGCAGGAAAATTGACCAGTATGATACCAAAACTTGTGTACAGGCTTGGAAAAGGTTGTGGTTAAACTGCTTAAAGTTTGCTAACAAACTCACAGGAAACTGGCCTCTTCATAGCTTGTTTCAGTTCTGAGGATGATGTCTCGCTTTACATGACCTTGTTTTTCAATGTGCTGATTTCTGCTTTTACTGGCATCCAACATGGCCAGTCGCGCAAACCTAAGCATGCCAAGCATGCCAACAGCCAACAAGGCATGCAAGGTTGGAGGCAAGAATGGAAGCTATTGCAGCTGGAGCAGGAGGGTAAATGCAGAATGCTGCTCCAGACACTGCAGGAGTGTCAGAATGACTTGAGCCCTAGGTGACAGTTCTCTGACAAGCTAGAGATTGCTTCTGCCACTTCATCACGTTTCCTCCCAAACAGGGACAGACCCGAGGGGCAAGGGTAAAGAGATGCAATTTACTTCTTTTTAAACCAATCTCTATACTTCATTTTAGTTTCTTTACATAGGCAGTGTGTGTGTGTGCGCGTGTGTGTGTGTGTGTGTGTGTGTGTGTGTGTGTGTGAACGTTCTATTAAACAGTGGTCGGATACAGAGCTGTTTTTCCAGTCCAACCTAAAAAATATAAACTTTATAACCTGCTGCTGTGCAATCTTGCAACCACCCTCAACAAGGGACTTACAGCTGTTTGTGTCACTGGCCACAGCGATGATGCCCATTGGTTGTTGGGGGATGTCAGTGCGAAGCACCTTCACATCCATGCCCACATACTTGTCAGCCCTGAGCACTGCCCTCCGCACCCAGTCTGTCCAGAAAATGTAATCCCCGTAGACTGCCAGTCCAAATGGGTGCACAGGCTCATTCTTCAAGACCACCTGCAGAAGGTGGAAGGGTGGGGCAGGAAACCTATGTTCAAGGTGGCATTGGATACAGATGAATGCATACCAGAACCATAGCTGAGGGCTGAAACTCACATAGCGGTGGCTGCCGTCATACTCGCAGCGCTCAATTTTGTCTAGCGAGGCATCAGAAAAGTAGAGCTTTTCAGCACGGTGGTCAATGGCCAGGCCATTTGGGGTGCGGATGTTGGTGCCAATGATGACCAGCACGTTTGCTCCTGACAGTGATGCCCGCATGATGCTGGGGGACCGCTCGTTCCAATTGGTCCAGAACATCAAACTGATTGAGAATGGAAGAGAAGACATTGGAGAAAAATATGACGACAAAGCAAAGGAGAGAATCCAGTGTCCATACCCAGATAATTCAAAAAGATAGAATAAAACATATATGCCAGTCAACCCAGCAGCACTCCTACTAGATAGAAGGAAGCACTCACTCCTGACACTCATCAAGCACAAAAGCACGTGGATGGTCATCTCCAGACATAGTCACCACGGTCTCACGGTCAAAAGCCCTCCAGCGGCTCTGGTCCACAGTGTGCCTTGTGATGGTGGAGGTGGTGTAGCTGGTCCAATATAGTGTGTCCCAGGACCGGTGGTAGGCCAGTCCTTCAATTGACCCCACATCTGCAAACAGAAACAGAGGAGGACACATTAACTTTTTTAATCCTTTATTAACAATCCAATAAATCACAACAAGCATCAGACAGAACATTTATCGCCCAACACCTCAAAGCTACGATAAAATCCAAAGTCTATTTTGTAAGCAGATCCTCCCTTATGATTAAAACAACCTCAGGCCATACACTTCTTCTAACGTTAAAACTGAGCCATATTATTTTAAATATTGCACGACAACCCACAACCGTTCCAGGGACAGCGGAGTTAGCATCACTGACACTAAGGAGATAGTGGTTTGGTATGGCCTCATATTTATGATTATGGTATACAGACTCTCATGCTAAAGTGTGGAAATAAATACTCACCTACCCTAAAAAATAAAGTCAGTCTCATGGGCCGGCCACCGAAGATTAATTTTGTTGAGTTTCAAACATTTAACAAATTCACAATTGCTCTAGTAGATTGCCAAAGATTTTGTGGTTCTTCAGCCCCTCAGCCACCCTAGATTAGATATTAAACCCATCCAACCCCCCTGCTCTGCCCCGAGGGTAAATCCAGGATGTGTAATGGATGGAAGGAAATGCGCGTCACATCTGCAGATAATAAAGTCCGCTCAGAAAGCTTGAATCATCCCGTCACTTCACACCTGACTGCACGCACATAAAACGCTCTTTGCAGCAGAGGCTTCCATTTCATCGAAAAGACAATAGCGTAATCCATCTTGAAAAGAACAGGAAAAAAGACATCAATGTTGTAGGCAGCTTTCAGGAGCATAAAATCACAACACTGCCCCACTGTCCTTCTTTTTGAGTTTCTCCTTTGTTGTCTGTACCTTTTCCCACTTTTACATTCTGAAAATCGCTGCTCGCGCTGCCTCTAAAAAAATGCTTAGCACTTAGCGCTCGGCTCTTTATACGTCCCCGTTGAAGTGCTTTTTGCTTGTTATCACCAAGGTGGAGATTATTTTATGAGGGCAATCTCCATAGTAAAAGGCAAAGCACTCCTTTGGGTTTTTTACTGTTGGCTAAATGTCAGTAATTACCTTTTTACCAGATGTTAAACTCATAAGGAAGAGAACAATCGACTATAAACTCTAAGGCTCATATGCTGTACGGAAGACAGAAGTACAAAACAGATACTACAAATAAATAAATACATTTAAAGGAATAAATATCAAAGCCGCTTAAGATGCAGAGTTCGTTGGTGGTTTCTGTGATGGTAGCTGTTGACCTTAAATGCATGTTTAATTCTCTCAGTATCACCTTCATGCCAGCGTTTCTGGGTAGTTCATCATAGAAAGAACATTTGTGGGGAAAAAGAAGTCAAACAGAAAATAAACAAAACACTGGTTAATCAGTAATGGTTCTTACTTGTAAAAACAAACACGGGCAATGAGAGGAAAAAAGGAATCGAGGGCAGACTGGGCTGGATGACGTTTGGGTGAAAAGGCTGACTGCAGCATAGAGAGAGGCCCAACCCCCAGATCTTCTGGACCAGCGGTGACAGATGCGTGCTTTTCTACATGAGACACAGCAAGAAGAACACACTCGTTCATGGGCTTGGAGCTCTGCGCTGCCTCAATGCATTCCGGTCAGGCCAGAATGGACTTTGCGGTGACGTCTCAACTCTTGGAAGCACTCCAAACGACTAAGTGTGGAGAGTCACCATGGACACTTAGCATCAAGTAGAATCGACAACATTTAATATGAAATAGCGGGTGAAGGATTCCGAGGGAATGACTTGTACAGTGTTGCTTAGCTGCAGAAAATCAATACAGCCACGGGGCCCGAAGCTTCAGTTCTCCCCAGCGAGACGGTGAACGCTCAGACTGCCTGCTGGAATCTGGTTTGCCAGGGTTCACGGAAAACCTCACTGACTGCACTGACAGAGAACTCGCTTCAGCTTGTTTATTTATTTTTTCTTGCGTCCAGTGCCCTTCCCTGGAGCCGAGAATGTGGTTATCTTGCCAATGAGACAGAAAGACATTGTTTTGTCTGGGTTAACGGCACAAAATCCAAGAAAAACTGAAGCAAAGGCACAAAATGTGTCTTCAAAAAGGATTATAATTTGAGATCCGTCAAGATCAAGGAACATCTCCATACTCAACTGGATCTGGACAAAGACTCACTTCCAGCCACAAAAGCTGTTTTGCATGCTAGCTATCCATTCCTTCCTTTGGGTTTCTAAAACTTTCAAAGACAAGACCCGTGAGCACTGAATTCACCTCATTTGGAATAAATGTCACAAGGCTAAGTTCTCTACTGGATACTCACTGTTAATTTGTAAACAGTTATGACAGACGACGCATCAATATATACTTTTTTTATTTGGAATGCTTCACAGATTCAGGAACCAATGCAGCTTTTTTTGCTCAACCCGCCAACTACAAAAATCAGTAGCTTTGCCAACCGATGAGCGTGATTTTCTTTGTCGTCGGTCAGTATAATTATCGGAGCTTAGATACATGAAGAATGTGTCTGGGTGCATCTCCATCATGGAGGTCAGCATTAATAGTTCTGTGCCACACGTCTGGGTGCCTGTGTTGGACGCTCTGATCATGGTGACGGGGCTGGTGGGACAATGCCTCGTGATCGTCATCTTGGCAGGCCGACGGAGAAGAAGGGGCCAGCTGAGTCACGGCACAGACTCCCTGCTATTGGGTCTAAGTGCAGCTGACTTATTGCTTCTGACTTGCCTGCCTTTCCATACAGCTGCCATTGCACTCGGACGGTGGCCCTTTGGGAGCTTCCTCTGCAAGGCTATCAGCTTCCTGGGTGTGGCCTGTTCCTCAGCCAGTGTTTTTACCCTGGTCGCCCTCGCCGTCTCCCGCTACATTACAGTGGTGCACCCCACCTTGGCCTACCGCTCAAGAATGCAGCGGTACCTTCACGTGGCAGTGGTGGCCCTATGGGTACCTGCTTTAGCACTGGCTGCGCCTCAGTTTGCCTTCCGCACAGTGGTCTCCTCCAGCCAGATTGCTTGCTTCGCCTTCCTGTCTGACCTCAGCCAACTTGTGTATAGCACTGCCCTTTTCCTCCTCGCCTTTGCCATCCCACTGATCATCATTGTTGCCATGTACACCAAGATCTACTGCTTTCTGAGAAATACTCGACACGCCTGTCAAACACCGCAGCTGCTGCGCTACCAGAGCCAGGTTACTCATACCTCAGTCCTACTTGTGCTGGTCTTTACTGCCTGCTGGCTGCCCTCCTACATCTTCATGTTTTTCCTGGTGCAAAAGACTGTGGCCAGTGCACCCAGTTACCGAGCATTTGGCATCTTTGCCCGCCTCCTGGCCTCCTCTTCCTCTGTAGCCAACCCTATCCTTTATGCTTTCAACTCCAATAAATTCCGGGAGGATTTGCTACGGCTGGGTAGACAGCGATGTGGTGCATTCAGGAGCTACTGGTGCCGATGTCCCAGAGGAGGCAACGATGTCCAACCTTTTAACCCAATGGAGCCGAGTCCTCCATTGCAGCAACAGAGCAATGCACCATTGCAGGGATGAAAGATAAAACCAGCTGACTGTAGGATCTAAGAGTGTTTAGTCTGACTTCTACACCTAGGAGCAATGACACTCATATGAATACTTCATTATCAATGAAGAAACATTTCTGTGAACTGCCAAATAAAATGCTAAAGTGTATACTACAGTACAACTGGTGACCTCTGTGCTTAAACTTCATCTTAGTCTGTTGGATCCTTTACTTGTGTTTGTTAGGAAATCCTGAACAGGAAGGGGTTAAGAAATTTAGAGTGGGAGAATGCGTCAGTGTTTTTTGGCTGTGAATTTCGCACCTTGGCTTTCAGCTGTTCCAGCTGTTCCAGCTGTGTGCTCATTGCAGTGGCACAATCAGGGGGATGTTGTGCACCCTGGGGATCGATCCTGATTGTTTGGTGGAGACAGAGATGTCCTAACTTGGGGAAGACGTACTGCTGCTTGCTTTGATAGCCCAGCAGTGAGGAAAGGAAAGTGGATCACAAAGACAGCCGAAGACGTAAAGGGGAGGGCATATCAGGAAGGAGCTAGTTCACTGACCACTGGCTGATAAGAATATTATTAATAATTGTGACCAATGGTTGTGCCATGCTCCCTAACATGATAAAGATGTGAAAAAGAAACACTGGTATAGAAATGTGCACTAAATTATGGAATGTATGAGACCCGTTGCCTCCCCATGACTGACTACGATTACTTATCATGAAAATGTCCTGCAAGGCTCAGTGTGCTATGTTTACTAACCAAATGATTCCTTCACGAACCCTTCATTGACACTGTGCTGCATGAACAAGGACTCTTCAATTAGACACTTACTTTCCACCACAGTCTTGCGGTCAGACCCATCGTCATTGATCTGTTGGATGTTGCCAAAGTGGATGTCACTGAAGAAGATGCGATTTGCGCCTTTGCCACCTCCACCACCACGATAGTCAAAGGTGAGGGCAATGACATTTTTCATGTGCTCTGGGTCCTCAAAGGGCTTGATGGGTGCATTGAGGTTGTTCTCGTCCGACAGATGTACACTCTTTAGGATGGTGCGCTCTGAGTAGAGCAGGTAGCCATCGTAGTCGCGGCAGCTGCACCCATCCTCTGCCAGCATCCCATGAGCACATGCGCAAGTGCGCTGGTTATTACCACGGTAGAGGCACAACTGCTGGCAGCCGCCATTGTTGTTCTTGCAGATGTTTGTTCCTACAAGAAAAACGCTATTCATTCAACGAGTCTTTACATATGCCAGAGAACTACAGCATTGCGCATCCTCACTACATGTCATAATTTTGGAAGTGAAAGGCCTGTCACATTTTAAAACTTTCCATAGTTTCCAATTTTTCCAATATTTTTCTTTTTTCCCCTTTGAAGATTCACTGTTAAAGCATAATTAAAATGCAAGTTCTACAGCTACGACTACTTTTAAGGACTATGTTCCGAAACCTACCTTGTTGCCTGGCTCTGTTGAAGACCTTAATGTCCTTCAGATGCACCCCAATACCTGTCCTCAGAGACACAGCATCACTGGCATTGTCCTTGCTCCCTCTCTTGATGGAGCCATTTGCATGAGTCCTGATGCACAGTAAAGGAAACGCAAATAAGTTCATCAGCGCCTGCATCTGGGCTGTCTACAGAGTGTGAAGTAATAGAGTCCAGTCAAGCAACAAAACTATAAGATAAACACAAGGGGCAAAATGTAGGAAGAACAAAGAGAGCGGAGACAAACACCAAAAGGTAGTGCATTCTGTTTGATTAGTTATTTAGCATAAGCTTCATTAATTTAATTCCAATTCAGCACCAAGAGATGGTAGAAATGGATGAGGATGACAGGAGAGCAGAGAAATAAGAACACCTCAAAGTAAGAGGATTGACCTGTCACTCCAGTAGATGTAGCTTTCAAAGACAGAGATGGAGAACATGTCCATGTTGTTGGTAGCCAGCACCACCTCCCTGTTCTCTCCAGTCTCCAGGTCAATGCGTTCAATTTTGTCAGTGCGTGCATCACACCAGTACAGTAGGCCTTCCTACAGAAGTGTGAGAGGGAAAGAAACATAGATGACGAAGAGACACAACAGGTTGATTTCCATCAACACGTCAGAAAAGTACGACATAGCAATATCATCGAGCTTCTCACCTGATAGTCAATAGAGATTCCGTTAGGCCAGCTGATGCTGACGTTTACCAGAACAACTCTCTGGGATCCATCAAGCCGAGACCTTTCAATGCGTGGATACTGACCCCACTCAGTCCAAAACAAGTACCTATTCACATGCATACATAAAAATATCCGCACACATGTTGGAATGTAAAGGCAATACAGCAATTATAATGCCATTATGAAGTGTAAGTCTGTATGTCTTCTTCCTGTAGCGCTTACCCCTTCTCTGGATGCACTGCAATGGCACGGGGCTTGTCCAAGCCCTGGGAAATGACCACATAGCGGAAGGACCCGTTCAGCCTGGCCACCTCAATAACATCGAAACCTTGGTCAGTCCAGTAAATGTTGCCTGCATGAAGAAGGATAAAATGCTCTCACCATTCTTGTGCAGTCAAGGTCTGTCAGAGCTGTAGAAACATCTACTCTCAAATGAAGAAGATTTATTCTTGTACAATGGATGATCAGCGTCAGCAGCCCAGTGTCATAAGAACAATGCAGAGCAGCACTAATTTCTTCCTTCATTTCTAAGTCATATCTTTACATCCTTTTACTTCTCCCACAAAATATTATGCACTGAGAGTTTGATCTGACTGTATGCTTCAAAGAATTCTGATAATATGGTTCAGATCATCCAGTCCAGTCTGGGAATCCACTCTATGTAGGGAGTATTTGTGGCTAAGATTCTGGGTCTAGACGGGGCAGAACATGTAGTAGAGATGTACCTATTTGTGTCTGCGTATGTGTGTGACTGGCCGCATGTATAGTATTTTCATCAGGCTGACCTGCAATCCAGTCCACAGCAATGCCCTCCACACGGCCAATTCCATTTGTCACAATGTCCTCACGCCACGTTTGGTCCCTCTTGGCCCGGCCAATAGTGCTCAGGCCTATGTCCACCCAGTAGATTGTGTCATTTTCTGTGGCAGAGGGCATGGGTCAATTAACATAGCTTGAACAGAATAACTGCGGACCTGTATGACCGCAGTCTGAACCTGCAAACCTGAGCTTACAGTGACTCACCAGCATGAAAGTCGATGCCTACGGCCAAGGAAGTGCCTGAGAGTGGCACCAGCGCATCTGATTTGTCGGACGGCTCCAGTGGAATCCCACGGATTCCTTCATGCACAGAGTATAGTAGGAAGGAACCAACTCCTGCAGAAGAAGTGTCAACGAGAGTATTTACATATTTGGCTTTTTTGCAACCTGGGCTTGGCTTTAAACCTCTTCTGTTCCTGCTTGAGACCACAACTCCAGCTGTAGCGTAAATAAGTGGACCTTACCCTCGCAAGACTGTTGTCCGGTTTGCAGGCTGTACCCAGCCGTGCACATGCAGGCACGGGTTGTGGATGAGGTGGGCAGGCACAGCTGGGAGCAGCCTCCATTGTTCTTGCTACACATGTTGGTCCCTGGAAAAGAGACGTGCCATTTACAGAGGGTCCTAAAACTTGGTCACATAAGGTAGATTTGCATCCTAAAAAGTTACCTGTCTGTACAGTCTCATTGTAGATCTTCATATGCATCATTGGGGAGGTACCATTTCTCAGCACCTTCCAGTTCCCCCCATCTTTCTTGTCACAGGTCCCAATCTGATCAGTGGCCTGGTCAGCCCACCACAATTTGTCTCCTGTTCAAACACAGAGCAAAAGTGAAAACACCAGAGCAAATTTCACACTCGTTCTTAGTAAGAACAGTCAATTTTGAGATAAAATACAAGCTGAAGAATCAGCCAATGAACCAGTGAGCTTGGCCTCCTCCTTACCCATGATGGCCAATGCCGTGGGCTTGGTCAGTTTGCCTTTGACACTCTCTATGATCTCAAACCCACTGCCATCCAGCTTGCAACGGTTGATAGTGTTGTTCCCTGAACTAATCCAGTACAGATGTTCAGTGTCAAAGTCAATGGACAGACCTGCAAAAGACAAATGTGATCAAACTCATTTGGGACTAATAGGAATCCTTTCATTTTGACCGTCTAATATCTGTGCAGTGCATCACAAAAGTCCTCTTGCAGAACTGTCACTCTCCGTGGCTGAGCCTCTTGGGGACAGATACTTACCCACTGGGCCTTTTTGATTAGCAAACAGCATGCTGTGATTGCTGCCATCCATATTGGCACTGCTGATGTTGTCCCCATCTGCCCAGTACAGCTTTCTGTGGTGGGGAAACATGGTTCATATTAAAAAGAGACTAGTGGACTTATTGGACAAGAGCTGCCTATTGAGAGTGAAACCTGGGGTAGCTAATTTGAAGCTATCTCTCACAAAGCTTCAGCATCAGTGCTCTGGTCATGCTATTGAAACGGGTTGGCAGCTAGGACCCAATTACCACATTCACATGGCAGGTTTCCTGTCTTCTTCAGACGAGAGTCAAGGAGGCCGTACTCAGAGCGCTCCTTTCCTACTTTTATCATCCAGTATGCATATTGCCTATACCTGAAGCACAGAACATAGATGACCACCCATTCTTAAATAGAGCGCACAATAAGAAAAAATTCCCTTTATCTGCTTCACAGTAAAAAAAAAAATGTTGCGATGATGGGCTGATGTTCACGGTCTCAAGGGAACAGGTTTGCTAGATGGTTGTCAGATACTCATAGTCTCATACTCATCTTTTCACTTCTGACCATTATTCTGTTGTCTTCTTCCAGTTTCACACAACAAAAGACAATAAACAAGCAGTACTGGGGTGAAAAATAAGTGAAGTCATTCACAAGGGTGCCCGAACTTTGCACAAAAATCTAACAAAAACACAAGCATTAGTTTATGAGTGCAGGCTGTGCTCATTTTTATCCAAATGCTAAAAACAGACTTACTGTGCCAATGGTATGTAGTATTTCTCTCTCCTCTATCAACACTTCTGTTTTCATACATGTCGGTTTCATACATTTCATCCTGTTTTCATGCATGTCTGTTCAAAAGTATGCAGGTTTACATATGTGTTCCATAAATCGATTCATAATCATTTTCTGACAGGTAGAAACAGCTGGCTTCCTGCAGATCACAACATCTTCATTTCTTCATCTCAAAACACGCTTACCCAACCTCCAAATCAGCCGCCCATTTCTATCCCAGCAAAACCCCATATATTTCTAGTAGCCCTCTATCTTAGTTTGGTGTCACACACAGTACAGATCCTCAGACCCCAAACTTTGTCCATCTTTCCTGGCTCAGGCTGAGTATTTTTTGGAATAGAAACTGTTTACAGCATACAGAGTTAGCATCTGCCTCTCATTTATTCACATGCCAAAAAAAACCACGCCAGAAACTTTTAGAAGATTGAGCAAACCTTAAGAAGAAAACAAACAAAGGCTAATTGCTTTCTTTAAAAAAATCTCCCTTCTTCATGAATGAATCTGTGGGCTTGTTGTAATTTACTGAGTGCAGAAATGTTCCACTCATCTCTGAAAAATAGAAAATGGCTTGCCCTAGAGAACTTGCTAAGGAAAAAGAATAAATCCCGTGGAGTTGCTAAGCCTTCAGGCAGGTACTAGGGGGAGATGTCACAGCTCTGTGAAGACGGAATGGAGCTCAGCACCAACAGCTACCACGGCCTATAGTCATTGCATCCCAAGACACACTCACTCTTCAGCATGTAACCAGGTGTTATACATCGTTCACTCTGAAGGACAGAACTGTAATGCAATTTAGCGTCTTGCGTACTATGCAGTACACCCTTAAACTCTTGATCTGTTCATTTTATCCCTGCTGATGGCTGTTCCTTACACCTCAGCACATGGGCTCTACTTACCCTAGGATAGGGTGCAAGACTAAGCAGTCTGGTTTATCCAGACCCTGGATGACGGCATTCCTGAAGGATCCGTCCAGCCGCGCAACATTGATCTGCTTCTTGTTGGCATCATAGCTGGTCCAGAACAAGTTTCGGGAGACCCAGTCCACTGCTAGCCCATGGGCATTGTGTAGGTCTGAGAGAAGACACAAGCACACAAACAGTTGGAATTGGAGTTGGAATGCTGGGTAATCTGTCACGTGCCTATAAACAGTTGTATTTCATTAATCTGTAGTCCAACACGTAGCAGCATAGCATCCAGCATTTAAGGAATCAGAATAACCAAATGGAAGTGTGTTAATTTAATATTGTGTGAACTCAGTTGCTGTTCAGGTGACTGTTATTGACATATGACTATGCACGAGTATACACCTTCAAGAAGTACAGTATGTTGCTACACTCACAAAGTTTTGGACTTCACCACAGTGCTGGTAGAGAGAGTAGGTAGTAGAATGCACATACCAGCAGATACAACTGTTTCAACCCCAGTGCCATTGATGAAGGCCCTCTTGATGGCTTGTGCGCGCATGTCAGACCAGTAGATGCGGTGTTCCCGGGCATCATAATCCACCGCCACCACATTGTCAATGTCCGGCACCGTGAAAGAGATGATGTAGTTGTAATAGGGGTTGTCCAAATCCACTCCTCGGATCTCAATTTGCCGGGCATAGAGGAGGAACTGGCGCGACTCTACAAGAGGCAAAGATGCCACGGAGGATCAGTCATGAAACCCTGTAACCAAATATTCTTGAAGAACAATTACGGTCTTAACTTCTATGAAAATTCAGCTGAGCACCTCATTGCCTGTTGTAACTTAATATCTTAGTATCTAGTATGTATCTGAGAAAAAATGTGCGATGTACTCAAGTAAGGCTTTACATTTGGCAAACTGGGAGTCACCATAACATTTTGAAATACTAGTATTGACCATAATTAGTGAGTTCATTTTTTTGGAAAGCCCTGGCCCACGTCAACTTTCTAAGCATTGCGTCCAGTCAGAGTTAAGTGATGCTTTCAGTCTCCACCAAGAGGCTCTCTTACTCAAATTACTCTGGCATCCACAACGACGGAGCTGAAGCTGAGCTCCAGAATACTAAATACCCAGCAAGCACATGCATGGCAGGTGCCCCTCCTCTCTTCTTCCATCTGTTGTACTGCTTAAACACTCTTTCAGTTATACTCACCTCATACAGCGTGACACACACAGACTACAGGTGCTGTGTGACAGCAGCATCACGAGCATCACTGGCATCATTAGCACAGCCATGGCAAAGAGAGGTGACAGGAAGAGCGTCACTGCCAGCTTTACAACTGCGGTGTCTCCTTACCGTAGCAGGTGTGATTGTCTGAATGGAGCTTCATGAGGTGTGGGCAGGCACATGAGAAGGTCTGGTTATAGTTGATCAGGCAGAGGTGGGAGCAGGGGCCCTTTCCTCCGTTGGCAGCACAAGGGTTCAGTGCTGGCAGCCCAAGAAATAGGGGGAAAAGTAAAAAGAGAGTAACTAATGTGGTGAGAGGAGAGGACAAGGAAAGGGCAGGGAGGATTTTATAATCAGTTGGTGGGGCAGCTATACAAAAAATAATAACGAAAACGCGGAAGCACTGTGATCAATTCCTCCAGCGTATCCCATGTCCCAGCAGGCTGAGCACGGCACCATCCACTGAAAAATAAAGCCAAAAACAGCCCCCGTTCCAGTTTCCTTTTGCTTTTTTTCTCTCCTCTGCATGGCAGATAATGACCTGTGCCACTAATACTAACAGCAGCAATAAAGAGGCCATTACCATCACTGTGAGTACGGGTAACCCCCTGTTCTGATGCAACTGCATGTCATACAGCAAAAATTACATCACTATTTAGTAAAAATTTTCTGAGAACTTTCAACGATACCAAAAGAAATTACCAAAGCAAACTGGTAAACTTGTTATATTCTGCTAACAATCTGTGCTGGTGGTCAAAAACAAATAAACCAAAAGACACTGGCAGCTGTTGCATGCCCTTAGGTACACAGTTAGCGACTGTGATGGAGGAACCCGAGCACTGCTTTAATCGGAGACACACCGAGGGGACTGAGCTGTCACTCAGAGTGACATTTGAATTTTGTCATTCCCTCTACAGATCCCTCCCTAGTGGGCTTTGATCGACAGGAGCAGGAGAGAGGCTTCACAATTCCCTCGTGTCCTCACTGACACAAAGAAAAGACAGGGCTTTCCCTTGAATTATGACTGATGCTGCTGCTTTTAAGGCTCCAGTGATCCACATTTTAGACTCTACGATTTAATGTCCACCAAACTCATCTAACTTCTGAGAAGAGATCCGGGATGGGCTCATTTCCAACTTTCCAGTACCAATCATAAACGAACACCAAGAGCCACCAACCAGATTATGAATGGGAAAGCTTTATCGACAAAACTAGTATACAAGGAGATTAAATAAGGTATAAGGTGAGAACTGCAGACTCGAGAGCTGTGCTGATTCTGCACCGCATTACATACTGTGTGTATGTGTGTGCAGGTATGACTGTGTGGGCCATACCATGGGGCTGCCTGGAAGGATGGTAGACCTGGAGGTCAAACGGCTGCGTGTTGGTCTTCTGCACCACGGTAACATTGTGCCCGGTCCACTTGTTGGCCTTGGCTAGTGTGTTGGTGCGCCAGTCTGTCCAGTACACATCTCCTCCGAACATGGTGACCGCAAACGGGTGTGACAGATACTCGTGTCCCCGGAGTACCTCAATCAGGCCGGACCCGTCGTACTGTGCAGAGTAGATGGCATCTGACCTGAGTTGTGAAGGACAGGGATCATGCGAGATTAGACCTCTGCAAATTCGTTTCTAAGAACAAATGCATATACTAAGCTGTCCCTTGTTAAAAAAAGTATACTTAAGTACAAGGGTGGCCAAAATAACATATGGGTAGTATACACTAAATATACTTTTAGTATACTAAAAGTATACTAGGTATACTTTTTTCACAAGAGGTTATACGTTAGATTACACGATAGATAGCAGACATGAGATCCTCTCCCTCAGGACATGTAGTGGTGCTCATCCTGTTACACTGGAAATGTACAACAAGGATTACAAATAATGCACAAACCCAAAGAATCAAAGTGATCTCTAAATTATACATAGCCTCATATGAAAAAAAGGAAGTTTAAAAATCTCATAAAAAGGCAAATAGCTTTGTTCAAGATAAATAAATCAGATGCCAGCCCTCTCTGTCGTGATTGAAAGTGCCAGAGCGTGTACCTGGCATCAATCCACAGGATGCGGAGCTCCAGGTAGTCCACTGTGAGCCCATTAGGCCAACCGCCACTGCCCGTCTCCCTATGTATGGTGCGCCGCCCCTGGCCACTCATGGAGGCTGCTTCAATCCTGGGCATGCTGGCATCCCAGTCTGTCCAGAACAGGATGCTGGGAAAACAGAAAATAGGATAGATGGTTTGAGTAGACCCACTCTGAACCTTAGCTTAGAAATTAGTCCAGGCAGCAGCAGTCACCGCCACCATCTAGGCAAAGTCTAAGCTTAGCCAACCTGTCCTACAAGAGGAATAGACTTTCACCATGGCAGTCTTCAATGTGTCAACACAATATTGCAGATCCCTGTATCTGCAGACACAGCATGTAAACATTCAAACATCCACTGATTCTTATTCGCTGACACGCAGGAAGATTTCAACCAGGGAACTGCATACAAGCTTGTCAACTAAGTAGCTCATCGCCCAGTGTTACTACTTGCGCTGCTCATTACCAGCACGCATTGTCTGTCTTTAGGGGAAGAGGTCACTATATGACCTTAAGAAAATACTCACCATTGTAAGTATTTGTGGTTTGCAGACATTTGCAATATAATAATAGTATAACTTTGGGGAGTGGAGTGACTCCGGTGACCAGCTCACCCATATCGGGGGTCCAGAGCGATGGCACGGGGGTGGTCTACTTCTCCAGCCAGCAGTGTGGTCCTCATGGTGCCATCCAGCTTGGCAACCTCAATCTGGTCCAGGTTGCTCTCCACCCAGTAGATGTTTCCAGCAATCCAGTCTACTGCTAAGCCCTCTGGAGTTGCCAGACCATATTGGATGACCACCTCAAAACTGGTCAGAGCTGAGACATCCAGGGATAAGGTACACAGAAGGGACAAAGGGTCAGCGGTGCTGATTCGCTAATGTAAAAGCACGTGAGAAGAATCTCACAGCATTCATACGGTTTATCAGTGGGTTGAACACCCGGGAGCAGTTTCCACTGGAGTGAAAACACAACTACAAACTCCAAACTCCAACTGATTGACTGCAAATCGCACTGAGACTTATTCACTTCTTACCATCCTCGATGAATGATACTATTGTGTTTAAGCCTTTCACGATATCACGATTAAATCTGCTTGTGCATTTCTAAAAAAGATTATTAATACTGATAAGAGAGGTGGCATGGCAGGGCACCACGTAGGTCTTCCGCCTCAGAGCCTCCGCACTTTTGCCACCGGTTTGAATCTGTCCCTGCCTGCGTGGAGTTTGCGTGTGGATTCCTCCCACAGTCCAAAGACAAGTATTTCAAGTTAACTGGTCACTCTAAACTGCATGTCCATGCGTAGCCGCCCTGTCTAGCAGCAGATGATTCCAGCACAGGTTCCGAACTGCCGTAACCCTGACCAAGACAAAGCAATATGATGATGGATGGACACAACGATGAACTAACTTACAAAACTAACTTACTTACAAAATATTTTTCGCACAATTTCCAGCTTTCCAGTTCTGAATACTCCATATACTGTATTAAGCTGACATCCTGAGATCTTTCCAGAAAGCAAACCCTTGACTACCACACTATTGGACTCAATAGGGAACTTCAGTGCCAAAGTTTAGAGTGAAAAAAGTGAAGCCAAACCACAGCGAGGAGAGCTGCAAGTGTCAAATGGGCCACTTGCTGGGACATGTTTATGTCTTTTACTGTGACCATAATTGCCGTCTCTTGCCACATGCTCTGGCGTACACAAAGCAGCCCATCTGAAATAAAATTGCATTCAGATGTGTGTGGAAAAAGGACTTTGCTTCTCCACATCTCCCCTTCCACCTTCCATCTCTAACAAAACAGATTATTTGCCCAGTCGATTAAAGATGTTAACTGTATCCAGCTGATAAATATTCTGACTGGAGGGATAACAGACATTCATTAGACTTTCCTACACTAATTATAGGGATTCGCTTTCTTTATGCCGCATTTATTCTTGTTGGACACAGAGTTTGCTTTCCAAAGGGTGCTGAGAAGCCCCCTTTATTCTGTCCGCCGGCTCTGCTCTGCTATTGTAATGACACTGCTTGGCTGCCGTCTTCCAGGCTCCACGATTCTAAAGTGAATCGCAGCAGGGCTCTGGTTGTGACGTCTGGGCTTGGCATGATATAGCACTGCTGGCACGGGGAGGCTGGAAACGGTGACTTCAATGCTGTGCCTCAAACACAACATTGCCGTTGAGGCCCGCTGTCGCGCTAGCCTGCGGTGAGACTAATGGAAAGAGACAAAGCAACCCCCCCCCCCGCGCTCTGCACAGTTGAGCGAACACAAACCTGATCTGTAACGGGACCGTGGTTTGCATTCAAAACAGGCAAATAATGAAGTTGAAAATTTCAGTCCATTTCTTGATTTGGAAGAAAAAATAATCACACAGTTGCCCACATGAATGGAAAATCAAGAAGCAAATGTAATAGGTGTCTTCAAACAGAGAAAGCCTCCATCCTGAAATAACTACGAAGATCCATCCTGCACTGCATACCTATGAACAAGCTAGTCGTCCTCTATTTACGTGTTACGGCAAGAACAATAATAAGCCAACACAAATTTTCAGCGTATCACAAGTGGAACAAATTAAATATTTTTCAGCTCCCGTGCCAGAGCAAATATTCAGGGCTGGGCGATATCTGTAAACTGCAAGACCTAGAGAATAACATGTCTGAATGAACTCACCGCCGTTTTCCGACAGTTTCCCGCGGTAGATCTTGTCCTCCACCACATCCGTCCAGTAGAGGGTGCTCTGGCTGAGGTGGAAGTCCAAGGCGATGGTGTTGCGCAGGCCGGGGACCAGAACGCTGAACTCGCCCTTGTGGAGGTCAATGCGCCGGATCTCATGCCGGTTGGAGAATATAATAAAGGGTTTGAAAGGGTCTAAGGGGATAAAAATACCCATATTCAGCACAAGAACAGAGGAAGCAGAACCACACAGCTAAAACAACTCTGCATGTCTTCATTTCACCAACTTATTGTTGGGTTTGCTACTGCATTTAGCGTGAAGATCAAAAAGCAATGTGACTTGGGTCCAATAAATAGTTTTAAGCTGCTAATTTGATCTGGAGAAGGGTTTTTTGGATCTCATATAACAGAAGAAGGCATTTAAGGAGAGCCACCCAAGTACCAAAATCCAGGTTGTAGTTCTTTCAAACTTTTAATACTGTGACCAGGGGAAATAAACTAGTAACTGCACTCATTGCGTGCATTATTTCTCCCATGCAATAGACTTTAGGCGAGTTGGATTCTGTGTGAAAGGAAGAATGAAGGAGAATGCGGCCCCCCCATGTGTCATTTACAGCCCGTAGGCCCTTAGAGAAACATGGTGACATCCAGGCTCCTCAAAAAATGTCATTCTAAGGGTGTGGCAGAGTTTCTCATCAGAAAAAAGTGCCTGCGGTTTGAAGATTATACTTTGTACTCAGGGGTTAGATCAAGTTTGGAGTTTTTCACCCTACCCGTCCTCCAGATTTGCAGTTCTATTTGTCTAGGGCTTCTAGCCAAACGGTTGTAGTAAACCTTCTCTTCTTAACACAGTATCCCAACAACACAAAAGACACCTGTGGGGGGATTATATTCCTAGCAGCATGAGAAGGGTAGGTAGTAGAAGACAAAATGTTCACTTGGTTTCATCACTGATAACTCACCTTATTTCTTTCAGAGGAAAACCTGTAGACTTCAGCTGTTCATAATAATCATCCAGTGTGTGCTTTGCAAAACACTATAATTCGCTAAATTTGCTATGGTAATTCTAAAAAATTCTAAATCTACATTTGAAATGGTCAAAATTTCCATTTTGTCCACATGTTTTTTCCTTCACCTGAGAAACAAACCCCTCTGAATTCCATGGCCAAGACTGTCTCATGCAATGGTTCCCTCCATTTTTCAGCTTCTTTGAGATTAATGGCTGTTTAATCGAATCGGTCATCCTTCCATCGTCTGGTGCTGGCCTTGTACTCATCCATTATGTCTTTTCCACATTCTCTTCACTGTAGCTCAGTGCACTGAACAACCTCCAACTCCTTCTCCACCTGCTCCTCCTTTTCCTGTTTAAATGCAATTCCCTCTGCCACATTCTATTACTTCTCTGTTTTCTGCACCCTTCTGAACATTTGCCCATCAGCCCTGCCCACTAAACTGAGTTCTTCCTAAACCCCCCCAATCTGTACCTTCATCCTTCCCCTTACCTGTGCTCTTGCAGCTCTCCTTGTCAGGCTCCAGGGCCCAGCCCTCATAGCAGGAACACTTGACACTGAGTTTGTCTTGCTCGCAGCGCTGGCTGCACCTCAGGTGCTTGGCACAGAAGCTTTGGATTTTACAGGTCTTGTTGTCAGCACCGAGTTCCATACCCAGTGGGCAGGAGCAGATGATGCCCTCTCCTGGGGCAATGGAGCAGTTGTGGCTGCAGCCACCATTGGCGAGGGAACACAGATCTGTGAGGGTAAATACAAAGTGAGAGGATGGGGGTGGAATGTTAGTTGTTTTTTGGCAGAGAAGTAAGGAAATAATCTAGCAAAGCACAAGTCCCTTCCGGCTGCAACGGAATACTGTGGAGGCAGTGCGTCTTACCACAAAGCTTCTCGTCAGACCCATCTGGACAGTCTTCGTTGCCGTCACACAGCTTCTCAGCTGGCAGGCAGATGGAGTCGTTGGTGGCACAGACATGGTGGGAAAGCTTACAGGCCAGCGCTTCACAGTTCTCCTCATCGGAGTTGTCTTCGCAGTCGCTGTCACCGTCACACACCCAAGCCTTGCTGATACAGCGTGCTGTGGGAGGAGACATTTACTTAAGTCTGATGCACTGTTCCTCGCCTTCTCATTCTCTATAGCACGGTCCTTACCATGGTCATACATGTTCCCACACTGCAGCTTAGTCTGGGAGAACACGTCACTCTCCTGTACCAACTTGGAAACATTTTAAGATGTCTAATGTTCAGGCTTATACAATTTTTTAACAACAAGTCTATTATCTCACCAGAATCCCTGCAGCCAAACTTGACAGCCGGGTCACACATCTGTGTGACGCCCTCGCAATTCCTCTCATCACTCAGGTCCATGCAGTCAGTGTCACCGTCGCAGCGCCAGCGCATGGGGATGCAGAGGCCATCCATGTGGCACTGGAACTCGTCCACATGGCACCCGCCGGGAGGGCGCGTCGCTGCAAACAGGCAGGGACATCCAGACACATCGCTGAACAACTGTATAAACTGCACTGAATTAAACCAACAAGAGAGTCAACTGTGGCCGAGAGGTGGGAACACCAACCACACAGCAGAGCAGCCACACACAGGCACCAACCGAAGTATAATGACTGTGAGATCATTCTAGTAAGATAACTGGAAGAACGGTGTAGTAAACTAAAGGGTACGAGCTAAACCTTCCACTGCAACTGAACGAGGTTGTGCTGTAGGCCCAGAGCAGCAGGTGTCCTTCATGTGCAAACAATTCCCTCAGCAGGACCTCAGATGTGCAGCATGCAATCGTAAGCCCACCCCTGCCTGTGGTCTGATCCACTCCCTGAAAGAGTAGAGGCCTTGCGGCCCCATCACCACCCCCGCTAAGTATTCCAGACTCTGAGTAATTAACAACCACATACCGAATTGAAGGATAGGGGGTGCAGCTCCAAACCTCAACATTAGGGCAAGGTGCCACACCAACCTCCCTTGACCTACATTAAATCATAGCCCCCCCTTACAGGAACCTATGGGGAGTTATTAACTGGAGAGCAGGTCTAAGTGTAAGAGATTTAGGGCTACCACAAGCGCAAAGTGCAGTCTACAATTGTTCCTCTATTTCACAGTTAAATCACCATATTCTGTTCAACAGCAAGATTCATGCTGGCGTTCTGAAGAGCGTAACATCTCAACTGTCACGTAACACAGTTCTCTAAATTCTCCACGAAGGAGCGGCTTGAACAGAACTGCAGGAGTGAGGACTTAAACGTGCACAAATGTAAGGCATGCATTTAAAGTCAAATCTTTGAGAGAGAAGGCATCCTAAATCCTAACACAGGAACAGTGGTGGACTGGATGCCGGAGATGGCAGCCCCTGCTACATTATTGTAGTTGTGATCAACAGAGGGAACGCAAAACCCTACAGTGTGAAGTGGCCACGTCTCAGGCTTACACATGTGGAAGTGATCTTCAGTGTGAAGCTATGGTTAAACTGAAATGGTATTGCTGAGAGTGACGGAGAAGCTCGTGTACTCTGGAATCCGCTGGCAGCAGCACAGTTATGGCACAGGCTGTACAAATGTACTCAGTAACCTCAAAATATGTAGAGGAGCAACAGTACGGTCACAGGCTCCATTGTCTAGAGAGCTAGAAAGGGGAACTGCTCCAATGATGTAATAAATAAAAATAAAGTTGAAAGCGCTGTGGATATTGTGGCATTAACCTTTAACAGGATGTACTGTGGGGTCTCGCTCACTCTGGTTGGTGCAGTTGGCGTGGGTCTCATCACTGTAGTCGCCGCAGTCATTGTCCCCATCGCAGGTCCAGTACTCGGGGATGCAACGACCACTGTTGCATTTGAACTGTGTACTGGAGCAAGAGTGGCTGCAGCCCAACTCGTCGCTGTTGTCCCCGCAGTCATTATCTGCAGCGCACACAGACACACACTTGAGCTTTTCGTGCAATGCCAAGCTGTGACAATTTCAATCATTCGCTTCTCTTCGTGGGTGCAGAGACACTGTAAAACAAACAATTGTACTAAATATCATTTCTGCTGCAGTATTACTTTCTGCCGTTCCTGTGAGTTCTTTACACAAAGTCACCATCGTCATACAGTTAATGACACGGTTGCAGGAAAACTCACACTCGGCTTCAACTTTCAGGCAATTTAAGACCATTTCCTGCTCTGTCCAATGACAGCTCAACCGAGTAAGGTGGTGACAGCACCTCCTCCTTTCACTACAGAGGGACATCATATATAAACCACAGAAACAACCTTCAAATTCAACGGAAATTCCATGTTTTTGGTTCCTGTCAGAGACTCAGATGGCCTGGTGCTAAATACATCTAACCCGCACCTGCTACAGTTCTTCTCTAACTATAAATAGCAAATGCACAACACTAAACTGGAAATGATGCTATTCACACTTGTGGATACAGTTAGGTCCCTAACAACACAGATAAGCTTAAAATAGTTGACTGGAGCACCACTGACCTACAGGGTGTCACAGAGCTGGAACAGTACGTGAGCCAGGGTGTATGAGCCAGCATGTGTGAGCCAGAGTGTATTCGGA
Organism: Heterotis niloticus; assembly: GCA_018136845.1. Taxonomy (NCBI): domain Eukaryota; kingdom Metazoa; phylum Chordata; class Actinopteri; order Osteoglossiformes; family Osteoglossidae; genus Heterotis; species Heterotis niloticus. The sequence goes on from CM030898.1 coordinate 2,901,062, forward strand.
ATCAACCTCATAGTTACAAGCCAATGCTGCTGTCAGATGCCGCAAAGCGTTCCTCATGAAAGAATTACATCGGAGAAATAGTACTGTGAACAGCGCAACACGTGTGGCATGGGTAACCCAAGCAGAGTGATTCACAGATCATTCGGGATTATTCAAGACCATGTGGACATATTTGAAATACTTTTGGTATGGCTGCAGCGAGCACTCATACAGCAGAAAGATAAATCAAAGCAGAAGATGGCAGCCTAGGGCAGCAGGTAGCCCACTGGTGGGAGCTGTCACCTTAACATCAAGCAGACCCACACATGAATCCCATCTCCTGCAGGAGTACCCTTGAACATGGTACTTACCCTGAACTGGTACAGTACTTACTGAGCTGTGCAAAATGGTAAATGAATGGAAGAAGCTCAGTGTATAAACTTGGGACTGTAGGTCACGCTGGAGAAAAATGTCAGCTAAATGAATAAATAATAAGATAAATTGGTCCTGGATACATTGTTCGGATTAGTCCATTAGTAAATGAGAGCAGAAGATGTCTGTTTGAAACAAATCACAGCGAGAACCGTCTGCAGTCCAGCCCAAAAGTGCTTGTGAGACAAACTGCTATTTAAGTGCTGTTAAAAGGCAAGTTTTAGAAGCATTGGACAATTGCTTCTCCTACATAGATTTTTAATAAAAATACACAAAGGAGGTTTTTGGGTGATTTTGCCAGTAAAGATGAGATGTTGAATTCTTAAACTGTGACAAGGGTCAGATACCAGACCCTAGAAATGATAATAAAACGCAGGACTGCAAGCATCGCCACTAGCGGTAGTCGTTTCTAACTTTGCTAAGAAGTTAATGCACTGGTACGGTAGCTTTAGACAGAAAATGGCCAGACTGACATCACTCTGAGACCTTTTTGTTTTGTGATAAGCACACACTGAATCTCAGTCCAAAAACAACATGAAAGAAGAGGCATTGCCTTTGTACGGTATAAAATACCTACTGTGTAAGCAAAAAGACTGTGTGTCAATATACAAAATAATAAGCCTACTGATTGAAAAAGAGTACACATTTTCACAAAATTTTGCTATGCTTTTTTTGCTGTAAAACAACCTGTTGCCTGTGGGCTGAGCGTGTATCTAAAAACCACAGGACTAAATGAAAATACTGTACATCCAGCTCCACAGAGAAACTCCAAAGACACACGTGCCACATCTCTTTCCCCGACCTTGATCATCCAAATATCTCAGCCTTAAAGCACATATGAAAGGCAAACACCCACAGAGTTCAGAAAGAGAGGACGCATTATTTCCTGCGGATGAGGCCAAGGCACCGCTGCTCCCAGCATGCCACTATACACAGGGCTGCTCCCCGTGGTCTTTCCGCATCTTAATTCCTACTTTGGTTTTATTGCTGAGAGGCATAAATCCAATTACACACGTGCCATAGATGTTGAAAAGCTTACTGACTTGATTAATGCTTTTGCAATGCTAAGTACAAGAGTCCCATTCATGCGTAGTACACAGCGAGCGCACATCATGTTACACTGACACGCTGAAGCAAAGGATGACACAGTGTGTTATGGTTCACTGGGCCAAATGAGCCAAATTTTCCAAATATCCCAAGGTTACTTCTAAGAAAAACAATTACAAATCCACTTCAGGAAGAACGGTACAGTATTGCAGCATTTTTGGGGCTTTTTGGTCTTCCTCCACTGCACAGGTTCTTGGAATAAATGCATGATCTGACATACAATAGGTGCAGATCAACATTCAGACATTAACGCGATGAAACGATTGCTGTCTGACACACACGTCAGTTATTTGTGCACTTTTTGCAGGTGGTAACACCGGACAGGTAGGAAACACAGAATGCATGCACAGATTTAAGTGAGAGTGCATAAATATAAACTGAAAACCAATTCAACAATTAACTGTGTAAGAACCTCAGAATCTCTTTGATCTATTTATTTCGAAAGAAGAATCTTGTACAAAAAAAAGTAAAACTTGGTATAATATTTTTTTTACCCTATAAGCATGTGTCCAGTGGAGGAAAAATATTTTCCTTCATCTGAAAGCTTGTGCAACAAAGCAAATAAAAAACCATTAATATTGATGAATTCTTGCTGGAGTGGCCTGCCTGAGAACATATGGTGCATCTCAGAACAGCTTGTAGAAGGACGAACAATGAGGATGGGCCTCTAGGCAGGATAGGAAGGACACTAAAACAACTTTCTTCTAAGGGTTACAGCAAAGTCAGGCCTTTCAGCTTGTTTCAGCTGCCTCCGATAATATACGCAAACCCAGATTAAAGGGTTGTGGTCAACCGCAAGCAGCCTGCGGATGCTGAGTGTAGCTGTTTTCTTCACTTAACCTTTTGAGAACCCCGGCGTTAAGAGTCCAGGGAGGAGTGCGGAGGCAGCAAGTGGACACTCACCGTTGTCGCAACGCCAGTTGATGTTGATGCAACGGCCGCTGTTGCATGTGAACTGGGTGAGGGGGAAGCAGGTGGGGTAGGCTGGAGACGGGAGGCAGGCGGGAGAGATTTTGTTAATGAAACACATCAGCCACGCTTTTGGAAGGCACTTAACGTAGTTAGACAAGTCACAATAAACACATCGCTGCTGCCTGCTGCCTGTTTATGAACCACTTCTAAAGACAAGTCATGCTTAATTCCATCCACAGGAATGGGTGAAAAATTCACCAATTCCAAGGACATAATGTGACTTGACTACATACTGTTAAAGTAACAAAGTAAATCTGCTGTAAAGTCAAACCAATTTGGTGTGACGGCCGCAGAAACTTTGTGGCAGGCCTCAAAGACACAGTCATTGTCTTTTTTTCAGTGTATGAATGTTTCCCAATGTCTTCTGCTGCCAGAGAGTACAGGGCAAACAATGTCTTAAGAATGGGACACCGATGCTGTAGGGAACCGGAATAATGAAATTCCACTTCTGAAAAGCAAAACCAACAGAAAGCTACAAAACATATGCAGGTCTTTGGCGTTATAGAGAGGATGAAGCATGAAAAGAGATGGAATTCCACAGGGGAGCGTGTTTTTCTAAGATTAGATGCCACATGCCCTTCCCATTTTTCTGAGACCATCTTAAGGAGACGCTGTGACTCACCGCAGTAAGCAGGCTCATCGGACCGGTCTCCACAGTCATCGTCCAAGTCACATGTCCAGGATAGGGGGATGCAGCGACCGCTGGCACAGGAAAACTGATTTGGAGGACACGTCCGTGCTGGAAGGGCAGAAGCGGTTGAGTGAAGGTGACACAAATATTACATGATGGTCCTCCAGGACTTACGGTGGAAATCTGTGTCTTAACAGAAAGAGCACCAACAGTCACAGTCCTGTGACTGCCAGCTGGCTTCTATTAGCCCCCAGTGGAGTGCTAATGACCCCACCACACAACAGCCTTCGAAGCACAGAGCATTTTATCAAAAGTGGCAGCCTCCCGTCTTCAACAAGCCCTTTTGTGGGTAAATATCCCACGTTTTAACATATGCACATGAAGTGAAGTGATTATCCCACAGAGCTGCTACTGAATGTTTTTAACATGTAGTTCTCTGAAAAAAGCATTTGAGTAACTGTTTTCAAGTCAGTCTAGAGCAATATTGACAGCAGCGTGGGAGTTCAAGCTGTAGGGTTGCTGAAAGCTCTGGTTAGTGTGCCACTGGCATACCTGAGCATGTGGTGTTGGACTCATCCTCATTATTGCCACAGTCATTGTCCCCATCACACAGCCAGCGTAGCGGGATGCAGCGGTTGTTCTGGCACTTGAAGCGGTCAGCAGGGCAAGTGTGCTGGACTGGGAGGACCAGATTCAGGGTAAGGTTATTAAGAACAAAATGCATAGCAGCCAACTAGACCATCAGCACACACACCATCACAGAAATACACAAACACACACAGACAAGAAGGCTCTCCTTCTTAGTCCTATAGTTCTATTGGTCCTCTTTTCTGAGGACTGTCAGCTCAGACAGAAATAATTTTGCACAAACACTGAGGGACATCTGAAAGAGGAGGCCCCCTCATATTTCTTTCTTCTGTAACTGCTAGGAAGTACATCAATCAGCCCCACGGCACATGAGAGACATCCTACGGAGACGCCACAGTGCAAACCCCTCACATCCAAACAGCAGGTGGTTGCAGAAGAAAGGACAGATGCTATGGCAAGAGGGAGGGTTGTGGTCATCTTTAACCAAACACCACAGCCAACTGACTGGTAGAATGTCAAGAATCAGCACTCACAGCAGAGCTCCGAGGCCTCGTCGCTGTTGTCTAGGCAGTCGTTGTCCCCATCACACTTCCACCGCTCCTGGATGCAGCGGTTGTTCTTGCAGGCAAATTCCCCTGGCTGGCACTGAGGCGGGGGGATGTAGGATGGGTTTGCTGGGTATAGAGAAAGAAGAACCATGTGTGGGCACCAGTAAACCCTTTCCTTATAGCTTCTGCTGCAACAAAATTCCTCTTTGTTTAAATGATGAATCTACATTTATAAAATCACAATAGTATAGCACCAGCGGCATTAAAAAACGACTATAATATTTACAACCAAAGATGAAATGTAGATATTTTTGTGCTGGTGTTTGCATTTAACAGAGCAGGATGGATGTGTCCATCTGCAGATGTCTAACTACCTTCAGACCCCTTCAACAGCAGGACTGGACTCACCTTTGCAGCTCACATTGTCCACATCAAGCAGCTGGTCATCTGCACAGGCACACTGACGGCTGCCCGGGATGGCTAAGCACAGGCTGCTGCAGCCACCATTGTTCACGCGGCACGCATTGGACCCTAGGAGATCACAGACATGCACGCTGAAAGTAGCGCAACCAACGTTACTCCATAACAGATGTTTTAATACTTCCAGTTCTGTATGAACATCTACATATGGACATGTCCTGTGTGTTTATGCCCTTCAGTGTGTAAGCATGTGGCTAATCGGTTTCTTAACCAATCTTAAATATTCTGCCTCTGTAAAGATGGAAATGGAATCGATAAGAAGGCTTTTTGGATGAGGGTCAGCGGGGAAACATGGATGTGTAATGTAGATGTGCATCTGGACAAAGGTAGCAGTAGCTGAGGTTATGGACAGTCATACCTTGCTGCTGCTGTGCATCATATGTGCGGATCTCAAAGATGGGGGGACGCTCACTGCGCAGCAGGGTAACCGTCTTTGTATCCTGGTCCAGCTTGTAGATGCTGCCAGTCCGGTATTCATTCCAGAAGAGGAAGTTGGCATAGTGAGAGAGACCGAAGGCATGATTGAGCTCCTGTCCCTCATACACCGTCTTATCAGGAGAAAAGGAGACAAAATGGAGAGGTGAGGATACTCCCAGTACAGCATATCACAGCGAATGTCCTGATGGAATATCATACCACTAACTGTCATGACTTCAACCCTTCCTATCCCCACAGTTCCCCGCACCTTGCGCTCTGTGTTATTGAGGTAGACCATCTCAATACGGTCGTAATAGGCATCCACCCAGTATAAGATGCCCTGTGGAATGTCCAGACTCAGACCGTTGGGCCACAAGACTGTTTTGGAAGTGAGAAAGACTTGTCGGTTGGAGCCGTCCATCCAGGCCTTCTCAATCTTGCCCCGCTTGCTTTTCTTTGCGTCCTCCTCCCAGTCTGTCCAGTACATCCATCTAAAATAGACACAGTTATGATCTCCAGAGGCTTTTGGTGTCTTTTCAAAACTCCACAAACTATCCATGACAAAACTATGATCCTGGCACTGCTGCATCTAAGTTTTTTAGTTATTTATGAGCTGTGTACTACAGTTATGGGGATGCAATAATCTCAGTCATGGGGCCTAACATTATGAAAGAGAGATGGGGGGTTGGGTGGGGTGGAGTGGAACAACACGGACTACAGGATCCAACGCATGATGCTGGAAGACCAAGGATGGAATGGGAGAGGGAGAAAAACAAAATAGAACAACGCTTGGATAGCCTGTAGCTCTCATTTGTGAAAATTCCCACATGCCCTTTGGAAATGCAAATTCATTAATCATTCAGCCCTTTACTTTCACCTTGCTGCTCTTTCTCTGGACTGCCCAAGGCAATACGTAGCTATATGTCAGTACAGGTATATTTCAGTGTTAGAACAATGTTTGGAGAAAGAGCTCAGTTCATAACCCATGGAGTAACCAAAAGCTCGACTGGCTGATGCACATACACATTTACAGATTTGACCCAAAAGCATGTTTTTCATTCAGTTGGCCTTTGGAACAATCATTTATTTCTAGAAAAACAAATCTGCATTTCCACACATGTAGGTCTTCAGTTAACTGATAAAAGCAGCAGTTTTTTGTGATTAAAACAGCTGACCAGGGAACGGCAATGGCTGCTCTCCTAGGAGACTTAGGAGCTACTAGGAAAACAATGGTGTAAAGGATACATTATCATGGGGAACTGAGTTCTAAAGATAAAAAGTCTTATGGCCATGGAATGTGACTGAAAAACCTATTATCACAGCAAAGGTGTTCCACCGCATGAGTGTTGTGGCAACCATCTACAATACATTACCTCCGTTTAATGACCCTTTCCACACACTCAGTGTTTCTTATGTTGAAAGCCCACGGTACTGGTTATCTTTTATCCTGCCCTACACTTTCAGTGTGCATGTGTTTTATGCAATACAGATTGCAGGACAGAATTACAATATTATCGTCTAATGTATATGAATCAGTTCTTCAGTTCCTTATTCAAGGCCTTGAGCTGAAACTGACTAGAAGAGCACAAAGACGTGACTGTGACATGGAGTCATCCATATAGACCCCATGCTGGACAGCAATTTCCCAGTAGAAGTTATAGGGAGACAGTGAGCAGACAGTAAGACAGCGGCTTTCAAAAGGCATCTACCCAGGGGTCACACTTCCACTTAGTGTGACAAACACCTTGAACACAGAAAATCGATCAGGGAATCATAAACTTTGTTAAAAGCCATCTAAATGGGTGCTCTTGCCTACATCACGTTTTCTTTCTAGTCATGCTAACCCTTTCCTCTACTTGCTCCCTCACCCATGTTGTGGGTCCACCACAATGGCACGGGGGTGGGTCATTTTTCCCTCAATGAGTGTCTTGCGTGTCTGAGAGGCCTTTTCCAAACGTGCTACACTGATGGTCTTCTTGGGTCCATCATCAGTCCAGTACAGATTGTCAGCCATCCAGTCAACAGCAATTCCTTCCACCGTGTGGATTCCTGGACATTGGGGTAAAAGGTTGAACAAAACAAAGTTCCTGCTAAACAGAATGTCTTCTTCCACTGCACCTCCCCAAGTGACAAACAGCATTTGGATGCCACCACTTTCTCATTAGTTTAAGTTTAACAGATGTCCTTTCTGCCATTTTACCCTTTTCGACTAATATTGCTCAACAGCATTTGATCACATAATTCCCATTCTCATCCCTGTGTTAAGAATTTAACTTGAGTTGTACTGCGATACCCTGAAGCTGCACAGTAGCACCCTGAGCTACACCCCAGCCCTACCTTCCTTTAGGATGATATCCCTCTCTGTGCCATCAATCTTTTGTCTTCCAATGATGTAGCTCGTAGCATCAGCAAAGTAGATGAACTCGCTCTCAGCATGGAAATCCAAGGCACGGGGGTTCATCAGGTTCTCGATGGGGATCATGTATTCATCGGGCACCTTGGTGTTCATGTCCATGCCACGGATGATACCTGGTCGCCCCTTGCCATAGACCAGGAAGAGCTCATGCTCAGGCTCTGTAAACCAAGAGTGCACATATGTACTTCAAACCAGGAGGAGCGCCGAGTCCCGTGCTCTGCCATTTCGTTTAAAATTTAAGCAGATATTATTGCTTAATTTATTTAAAAAGATTATCCATCATCATTATGTACTGAATTACAGTGTTTAATTTCTCAGTAATTAATTATTCATTTTCTCCAAGACAGATACTGAAGGTATCATATCAAGTGTGAAAATATAAAAATCACAGCGCTGTACCTACATGGCTCACTAAAAGTCTGCAATGACTAGGATGTACGGTAAGAACAAGGTAAGCAGCTCTCACTCTTGCAAGATTTGCCATCACTGCCAAGACTGAATCCTGAGCGGCAGCGACAGGTACGGGACTTATGGCTGTTTCCGAGGAGACAGATGTCCGAGCAGCCACCCGGCTTTCCAAACTGGTCTAGTTCGCACGCATGGCTTCGGACTTTCCCGCAGAAAGAAAAACAGAAGGACAGAGGCAGACAGAGAAATAACAGGTATAATTCAAGTCAGATGACAAATTTAAGGTCAAACCTGAAAAAAGAGACAATTAAAAATCAACACAATGTCGGGATGAGAACAGATCTGCTGTGCTAACACATAAACGGGTGTTGGAGGATTGTGTGTGGTACCTGGAGGTTGGCGTCGCTGGTGGTACACATGCAGAGCGCCTCCCTTGTCCACTCGTATGACCAGCTGGTAGTCGGAGCTGTTGAAGCGGTTGACTCGGATCACGCTGGTCTTGGGCTGCATGTTGGCGTTGTCCGAGTTGGTGGCGTACAGGTAGTTCTCAAACACAGTCAGGCTGTACAGGTGTTCAATCTGGTAAAAATCACAGATTCCAGGGAAGATCATTAAATGAGTAAAGGACAAATTGGTATGCATTATCTAATTTTTTATGTTTCCGATCTTCCAACAAGGAATCCTCCAAACTGTTCCTGATAAACGCTGAATATTTCATGCTTCTTTACTACATGACCGCAGACATTTGCATGCTGCCCACTTTTTCTGGTCTGTTTTCGAGTGAATCTGACTGGTCCTCGCGGGGCACTTCATGATGTATTTTACTCTCGATATTTTGTCACAATCAAGCTACTATTTGGATGCAGAACCAATGAATTTCTTTTAACATGAAAGCCAAGCATAAAAGCCCCCCAAGTGCAGCAGACAGACAGATCTCCAGGCGCTGGGCTCCGCTGTTAAGTGGTTCAGCTCGGTTAACCGCTCAAATGTCAGACAGACAAATGGCAGGGATTTTTTTAAGCATCTTCTTGCTCCAAGCCCTGTGACTTAATTAAGACCATTACTCCTCCCCAGACAACGGCGCTGCCACTCTAACCCGCCACTAATATGTTTAGAGAGGGACGGTGCTATAACTCCTCAGCAGATCAATAAGACTGCTTAAATAGTATGAATCACAGCCTAATAGAAAGCAAGTTGTTGTCCGAGTCACATGGCATTATCTCACTGCCTGAGTTACAGATGGAAGGTCTCCATAAAGAACAGTATCTCGGTCCAGAATGGGGCTAATAAGGAAACCAAATGTGGTACCACTTCCACTGACTTATCCTCATAAATAAAAAATGCTGAAGATTATTGCATGTGGAGTACAAATCTCTAGTTTTAAATATATTATGGAATCTAGCAAGCTTTCCCTTTTAAGTAGTTTAAAAATTCCTGGTACTGTGTAACAATTATATAAGGCATCCTTAGAAGTTCAGCGCTTGAGAAACTTCACTATACTTGAAAAGAGAAAAGGGGAGAAAAAAACGTGAAAGCAGAAGGTGAGGTGACATGAACTGACCAGCAGTCCTTGGATGATGGTGTGGCGGTTTTTGCCCTCATAGTCCACAACCTCGATATAATCCAGGTAGGCGTCGGCCCAATACACCAGCCTGCTGACCAGGTCCAGCGTGATGCCATGGGGGAAGACTATCTTGCTGTCAACAAGCTTGGTGCGGTTCTGACCGTCCATGTCGCACCGCTCCACCTTGGGGATCTGCCCATAGTCTGTGAAGAACACCTTCCTGCGCACAAAGATCAGCATGATCAGTGGAAAGAATCATGCAGGTTAGAATTTCAGTATATGGTATAAACGTCAGTGTGTGTACTGAGAATGTAAGGACAACCACTGTCCACAGCTGGAGTTTCTGAATGAAAACACATGGCTTTGACCCATTTAAAGAAGGAAGGTGAACTGGTAAAGCTGCAATCAGTAGAACTGGATTTAAGCCCATCGTATGCAAGTCCCTCTGACTGAAGGGCTGACAGCGAAAGGCTGCTGGTTGCCTTGCGGTTGCAGAACACCAGAAGAACGGCTGCACAGCTTCAGGCACTCATTGCAGTCAACCCCAGTGTCGGGGAAATGGTCTCATGCTGGGCAAGTGTGAAGTGATACACCCCGCTGGGTAGGAGTGGTCCAAACTTAAAGTCAGATGCTGTACTGCTGAATGAACCGAGGGATTTAGTAGAATACTGGACTCATCCAAGGGGTGGTGAGTAAGCTGCCGTTGAAGACAGTACTTGGGGGGGAGGGGGGTGAAGGAAAGTCTTACCCCATGGCTGGATCCAGAGCAATCCCTTTGGGGTTGTAGAGATCCTGGTCTAGCAGTGTGACACAGGTGCTTCCATCCTTGTTGCAGACAAAGATGCGATCGTCAACGTCGTCCACAAAGTAGAAATTTCCTGTCAGCCAGTCGATGGCCATTTGTTCAACGTCTGGTGGACAAAGAGAACAGGACTCAGAGACAGAGGGTTGTGAACTAATGAGCTGTAATCACTATTTGGCAGGTAAGGATGGGACACCCACATCGCTCGAGTAAAACCTCAGCTTTAGTGAAGACTCAAGGGAAAGTCAAGGGGTAGAACCCAGGCAGGGCTACTGAGCTACCAGCATCATCTTCGCCGCTTTCTTCTTATTACACAGAATGACAATCATTGTGTTGTCACACTACTGCCTGTCTTCCGTTAGATACTGTATATTCCAGATATGCAAAAGCCAGATGCACAGTAAATGGAAGACTACGCCTCTCTGTTGCCTCAAACCTTAATCTATTGTCAGTCTGACAGCCAAAATTTTGAGATGTTGAGAAGAATGCTGTAATGAGGAGCAGACCCCTGGTTTGAGAGGTTTAACTAAGGAAAGAATAATGCAACTGTCACCCACACAAAAATACCCTTTGTGGCTTTGTCTAACATGGCCAGGGGAATAACCTAGGATGGGGTGCTGCAATGTTCTGTGAAGAGCACCCAGTTCTTGCATTTCTGTTAAAAGACACTGATGATGACAGTGGCAGACAGACAGTGTTGAGACACAAACTGGGGTATTTTATTTGGAACAGGATTCAGAATAGCCAGATAAGTGGAGCGCGATAAAAGATCACACTGATGTCGACTATGTTTCAAAGGTTATTAGGAGATGATGCACCATTATATCCTGCTCTGCTGTCTCTTGAGTCACAAATACAAAGCTTTTGCTTTCTCCGAGCCCAAAAACCTGAATAATACCTTATAGCGACAAAATAATGGTTGGCTGAAATTAGTTTTTGTTGTGCTCAACCATATGAACAGTGTTTCTAATTTTGAAGAAGTCAAATCATCAACTATAATTTAAAAATGTACTCTTCTTTCTTCAGAAAGATCCTTCCTTTAGATGTTACAAAAAATAATAAGACCTCCATTCTCCAGCTAACTGCCTTACTGTAGTTTAATTGGCTTCTTCAGACAAAAAAGGCCTTGGCACAAAGACGTTTATCTATTCGCTGCGTGAACTACTGAATAAAAAAAAAGTTGTTTCTGTGGCTCATTTATCCGTTCTAGGGAAAGAAAACCTGAGAAAGTTGAGATGCATCTATTTAATAAATTCAAGCAATACTGAAAATGCCTTTTTAAGTCATACGTGTATATGTCTTCTTCTTCTTTCGGCCGCTCCCGTTAGGGGTCGCCACAGCGGATCAATTGTTTCCACTTCTTCCTGTCCTCTGCATCTTTCTCCGTCGATACATGTGTATATGTACTAAGCTAAATAGTGACTCAGTATTGCAAGAAGAAACCAGCACCGTTTCTCAGGTATAATATGGCTTCAATAGTATTAATTCACATGCACTTAGTCCCAAACACTTTCCTTTTCTGGTTTAGTTGGGTGTAACACCAGGTCCCCTAGTAGTTATTTTATTTATACGCCTGCATGCCTCTTACAGGTGTACATACACGCTGAGGAGTTTGGGAAAACAACAGCTTCCGTTATTAGAAGAGTATTAGTAGGGACTCCATGTCTGGATGTGAACCAGAGGGAACACTAACACTGGGACGTGTGTCAAGGGGTCTCCTGCATCTTGCAGACTTCTTCCCTTCACCGCCCCCCCCCAACAAAGGGACCCATTCTGAGGCTTCCGACAGTGCAGAGCAGTGAGGCGGAGGGCCCAGCTGCACCGGGCAGTAAGCCGCACCTACCATGCAGCTTTGTGTTTTTACAGCTGCCCCTGTTCTTCCTTTCAGGGGCATTTGCTGTAGCCCATCGCCCCCCAAGCAACACCTCTTTCTCAATCCTCTGGGCTTCTGTTTGATCTCTGCTGTTAAGTGTACAGATCATGTGGGGTCAGATGAAGTCCTGCACCGGATGTTATACTGTGGGCACCTCACTGACAGCACTGTATATGCTCTTGAATCATACAGTACAGAATATAAAATTCTTATAAATGTACAATGTATTTGGGCTGTTTGTAAAACAAAGCTCAAAATCTTGGGCGCAAAAGGTACCAGGCTAGGTGAAAAGACTCAAAGAACAGCACAAACCAAAAGCCATCACTTTCCTCATTCTGGAGAATGCTGAAAAAGTGTGAATGAGGCTTTCTTATTATCCAGGGAATTTACGGGAAGAGAAGTATCGTTTCCCCAAAGGCACTCCCATCTAAACAGCTCCTGCTGTCGGTTCCAAAGGCCTCTGATTAGACAACAGATAAAATGGGGATGGGTTGTGCAACACTGCAAACACAAATCAGCCCCACTGACTTTAGAAATCCGGTATTTCGTGAACAGGTTGTCTGTCTCAAACATTACCTCCTTCCAGTTCTGGTAAAAGGAAACAAAAATGGAGGAGAAACCTATTAGTCTCTCTACAAGTTTTATCCAACCCCAGACACAGGCAGGAAGGTGGCAAATATGGCAGCATCTCTACTTTCCACAATAAAATAAAGATTTAACATATATTTTTCTCCCTGCTTCCTTGTATCTAAAGACAGTGTTGCATTTGTTAAAAAAAAAAAAAAAAAAAAATGCGGCATTGCACTTCATCTGTAGAAGTTTTTATGGTGCACTAAACAGGTGAGATGACAGGAGCACAGCGCTGACCTACATCAACCAGCCCTTGTTTCACAGTATCACTGCCAGAGTCACAGTTTAAACCTTGGCCATTTGAAAACCAAACAACTCACAAAAAAACAGACCGATAACAAATCAATAGCATTTATATTCCTGACATATCAGTCAGGAGTCGGGAGGTATACATAGCATTTACAACAACTTCAGCAGTGGAGGACCGACAAAACAGAAGTGATTTTTTTTTTTTACTTGAAAAGATCTTAAATACTAAGACAAAGTGATACTGACCCTACCCAACTTTTATATGAAAATGTGTGTGGAGGTGGGCAGATCAGACCCATCTACAGCAGAAATAAATCAGAGGCGAAACATTAGCTGTGATAAAAACGTGCTACTGATAAAGCCTCAGCCTTGTGTGGTTCCCTAAGCAGTTTCCCAAAAAGTGTGTCTCAGGCAACTCTCTGACACGTAGCTGTTTCCCCGAGTAGTTAAGCTTACTACAGTGACGGTCAGCAGCAAACACGGGCCAAGAAAGTGCCGAGCTGAAAGAACATGGTGTGATCTGCAGTGTGGTTGTGCCACTCATACACAAGGACTCAGCCAGCTGGAGGATACAGCAAACACACGGTCACCTGATCATGGAATAAAACCCTCCAAAGGCTGGCTTGGGGACATTATACAGCTAAATCGTTTAACATGCACCCCTTGTACATAAAATCCAGGATTTTTTCCAGATAGTCTGTCAGCCTGTCAACGGAAAAACACATCTACCGGCAGTGGTGGAAAACTCTAAAAAAAGCCTGGCGACAACAGCAAAACTTCCTGCCCTTGCTCACACCCAACGTGACTTTGTGTGCCATCATGCATACTTATAAGGATACTAATAACTTGCTGGTTATTAGTATCCTTATAAGTATGCAACAAATGTTTCGTTGTCATCCTACATCCTTCCACTTTTTCCTATTGCTGACTTTGGTCTGAAAGGGTCACCAGAAAGGCACTCAGTGGGGACTGCTTAAGCACTTGCAAGGCATTCAGGCAGCTAACCAAAATCAGCAGGGGACTGGTGGAGGAATGTGGAACAGGGTCTCTGTGACCTCAGGTGTAAGCGCCAGGCTAAGGCAGAAACCAGCGACCATGGTGCAGTGATTGACCCCTTCCTTATTGGTGCCACCTTCTGGGAAATGTGGCAAAGATAATGAACAAAGTGCACTATGGTTTAAATCACAGGTGGAGGTCTTACACTGCACAAGACCTCATTTTCCTAGAACAGAGCCAGAAAACATGGAAATTAACAGTGCGATGGTTGTCAAAGAAAGCATTGCTGTCACTGCAGACGTGTGAAGCCCAAACAACGCTTGAGAAGAAACAAGAATGGCCTTGTGGATCTGGGAAAGGAGACTTCTTGTTTTTTTTACCAAACTCGTTTTGGAACAGCACAGCAAAGACTACTTTTCTGTTTGGGCCAGACTAACATCCTGTTTGTTTCCACAGGAGGAGAGAAAGAGAGGATGGAGAAGAACACAACTGTGTAAAACACTGAGGGTCATGCTGGGGTCATTAATCGCAGAAAGAAATCACTTTCTCTCAGGCACATGAGACCCCGTTTTGGATTTTCAGCCAGCCCACCCATTTCCGTGACCTGAAACCCAAAGCCAGTTTTCCACTGTGCAGTGAAGTTATTGCTGCAATGGTGAGATGTCACTTCTGTGAAATCAAAATGTTTTAACATTTAACAGCATATTTGGAAATTAGCTGAACTGATGGCACAGGTCTGAAGCAGGTTGACGCTGCAGGTGCCAGTACGTTTGAGTAGTTTTTAATAGCTCTTCTTCAGGCAATCCACCACGAGCCCTAGGGGCAGGAAACATATAAAATGTAGAAGCAGGAAAAAGGTCACAAGCTGCATCCATGGCCAACCAAAGTGAAACAGGGTCAGGCCACATAGGCCCAGATGACATCTGCTCTGTGACACCACTTCACTGTCTTCACTTCCTATTGGCTGGTCCCTAGAGAGCAGCAACTGACCAGTACACATGGGTCTGTGCCTTTTAATAGTCCCGATCTTCAGCAGAACATCACAACGGAGGAGCACAGGGTGCTGGTGCAGCTGCTGGAATTTCCTGCTTAGCCCCTTGGCTTCAGTGAGTAAACGCGAGCTGCTGGAGACAAGTGGAGAGGTGATCAGGGCTTGGAAGGCCTGGAAAGGTCCCAAATCTGAGAACAACTGCCCCACAATTCAGCAAATGACAGACTTCTTCTGCTTAGAGTTCACTTACTTCTGACAGAATTAGCTTACTATACCTTACTCCACCTTACCAGGGTGGAGCTTGGGAACCTGCACCCACGATTTGGATAAAAATGCAGCATGACAGCACAGCTTAGCAAAGATATTAGGGATTAACCGTCAAGAAGGATTATTGTATGAAAATAAATCACATTGATAAGAATTCTGTATTGTAACCACACAAAGAATAGAATTCAATTACATAGCAGCTTTAAAGCCTCTGTTATACTGAGGTTTTACACTATTCAGCAGAGCAGGTATTCACCGCTACCTCAATCCCCTTTATGTTTCATTCATTTCACCCCTGCAAAATAGGAGTATGGAATAACTTTATACAACATGTAACTCCAGCTGCCAAAAAAAAGTTCAACTGCAGGTCCACGCCAGCATGTGTGTGCATGCGGGTGTCAGTGTTGGAGGAATTCTGTGGTTCTGCAGCTTAAAGCAGCGTTGAGTTGGAATGCAGACGCTGGCATGACCTCTGCCAAAAGACTGAAAAACAACCCGGGATCCACCCCCCCACTCCCCAGGAACTAAAACAGACTGCCCCCTGTGCAGGGCCATGACTTCCACTCAATCTGCATGCATGCTCACTAGCTTCACCACCCCTGCTGCACTTACTCTCCTTGCCATAGCAGAAACCTGATTTAAAAAGAAGATGAGAGGAAAAAACAGAAACAAAAAAATGATAAAAAAAAATAAGCATGTGCTTGCAGGAGCATCCTCAGTAACTGAAACCAGTAGTAAAAATGTCAAATTTGTATTTTTCAGAGCAATTTCTATTAAATGTCATTTGCATTGAAAAATGGAACAGCAGCAAATTTTCTGAATGCATGAAAGTCCAAAAACTGTAATCTTGATAAAACAAAGAAGTGAAACTTCTTTCTTCGCTGAACTTCTCCCTTTCTCTGGGAGCCTAATTCCGTCAGCATGCATCATCTTTCCAAGTACCACATTCGGCCTTCAGAATCAGCACATTTCCCGAGGAAATCACGCGTTGAGCGTACAGATGTTCTGTCTGAAAGTAGGGAACCTTTTTCTCTAAAAAAAAAAAAAATTCTGCATGCGTCCCAGTTCCCCCTGCTTGTTAGAGAAACTGCCTTTCATGGACACATTTCCATGCCTGAGGCTCTTGAGTGTATACCTTTCCCAAGTGTACACATTACATTTTCTTCCCTGCATTCCAGTTGCCATATTTAATAGAGAAAAATGACAAGGTAACTGATGAGCACCGGTCATGAAAGACTTTTAGCTGATACTGTGAAAATTATTCACTTGGGGATCCATCTGCACTCAGAAAAGAGTAGATGACAGTGTCTGTGACCTATGTGAAAGGCTGTGGCTATAAGGAGATTTAAAACTGCAGGCTGAACTCATTTGTCCTCATTTATCAGGGAAGGTGCAGCACTCGACCAACACACACCTCTTACTAGGAGCAAAGCTGCATGTACAACGTAAGGAGAGGACTGCATTTATACATCTACTATGGTTCTAGGTATAATGCAGAGCCCATAAAAAGGTGCAGTGCACACCTGAACCCCAAACCCAAGACTTCCAGATGACCATCTACATAGTGTGTACCAGCAAGAACGTTACATGGCCAAAAGTATGTGGACTCCTGAGCACCACAATCGTATGTGCTTGTTCAACCTCCCATTTCAAACCCATGGGCATTCATATGGAGATGTTCTCCCCTTTGCTGCAACAACAGCCCCCGCTCTTCTGGAAAGGCTTTCCAATACATTTTGAAGTGTGGCTGTGGTAATTTGTGTCCATTCAGTCACAAGAGCATCGGTGAGATCAGACAAGAAAGCCCAGCTCACGGTAGGCCTTCGAGTTCATCCCCAAGGTGCTCAGTGGGGTTGAGGTCAGGACTCTGTGCAGTTACTGAAGTTCTTCCACACCAACCTGGGCAAACCATGTGTTCATGGAGCTAATGTTGCGCACAGGGGCACAGTCATGCTAAAGCAGGAAAGGAGCTTCCCTAAACTGTGGCCACTAATTTAGAAGCACACAATTGTCTACAATGTGTTTGCATGCTGTATGGGTACAGCTGAAACAGCTCAGCTCAGTCATTAGAAAGGGGAGGGGGGGGGGGGGTCCACATACTTTTGGCCATGTAGGGTATAAGCATTTGTATTACTGCAACACTGGCTTCTTTCTCTGTAGAAGAAAGTGTGAAAAAGAATACAAAAACAGAGCTCTTCTGAGCATAGGAACATGTTTGTCCATGTGGGGGGAAACGGTTTTCATGGAAACTGATTCCATTCTTGAAGTTCCATCTCACCGTGTTATATACCATGAAGAGCTGTTATGGAAATCTACAGTACAGACTGGTACATTTCATTATGCTTAGGGCCTTGTGTAGCACCACTATGCTGTGATAAGTAAGCCCCTGCACTGAGTAGCCCTCTGCTGCTCTTTGTATGTCACTATCCTGTGCATCTCTGCAATGCGATTAGGATGATTGCTCTAGGGGGTCTTCACTATAACACTCTGCTCCCTGTTGGGTGGAGTGGGACTCACGGTGTAGACTGAGGGAGATGTTGATGGTCCTCTCCTCAGTGAAGCTCTTTAGATTGGGAATCTTAGCACATTTGAGCTGGGTGCCCATGGCCGAATCTCCCACATGGATCCAGCAGACAGTCTCTTCGGCATAGATGAAGTCCATAGCGGTGGTCTGCTTGGTAGGAGTGGATAGCAGACTGTGGGCCGAGGTTACGCTTAGCGATGTGACCTGTATGTTTTGAGAGTTGGCGATGAGGAGCACTGCCGGTCTGTCTACTGGGTCTGGGGATACCATAGAGGAGGGGAACATAATTACATGTTCGTGACACAACATAAACACCTGCCATGCAACACTATTTTCAAAATGTACTTTTCGAACTCAAGGCCAAGCAAGCTCTCCAGGCTTAGCAAAAAATAAAGGTCCGAATGAGAACATTTAAACAGCAAATCTGACCTTTAGTGACCACAGTATTTTGAGGAAGAGTTACAAAATGCAGAAATATGCTGCAAGCATATGTTGGGTGTCCAGTGCGTGTGCCGCAACTCACCATTCTTGGCCTTGCAGGAGCGGTTGTCTGGCTGCACCAAGTAGCCCTCCACACAGCTGCAGGTGTGGGAACCTTCACTATTGGTGCACGTCTGGCTGCAAGTTCCGTAGACCGCACATTCATCATAATCTGAAATCGCAGACCGTGGTCAGTCACCGTGCCTTGCGTCCCATCACCCCACCCCATCAGACCCTGTCTGTGAAACTCACCTTTACACGTCTTGCTATCTGCGCCTATCTCATAGGCATTCTGGCAATAGCATGCTGGCCCCGTTGGGGTCACTGAGCAACTGTACTGGCAGCCGAAGTGTGTGCAGTTGGACGCCAGTTCTGTGGAGAGAAACGGGTCACTCTGACTGTCACACAGGTTCTGCCGGACCACAGGGTAGCAGCATACAGAAGAGAGCACATAAGAAAAAGGCTTTCTCCAAACAATGGGCATGTGGCTTTGCACCCATTAGTCTAACAAAATCTGACCCAGAGCAAAATGGCTCCGCAGTTCAAAAAGGTTTATCACACCAGCAAATGTTTGTAGATGTATTTTAAGCTGCTAATCTAAATGCTATCTGTACCTACATCAAAGCAGACAGGCTTGAATGTATGTCTAGCCTGCAGAGCAAGGCGGGGAGCGCGCTGGGAGAATGTGAATGATGTGGGGGACACAGGGCTTTCTGTTCTCTGCAGTGGGGACTCAAGGACACAGCTTTGGGGGAGGCATGAAAGAAGGACATCGCAAGCGCATCTTCCCCATCACTACACCGTGTGTGTGGCGGACAAATTAATTGGATGGGAAAAGTGCCTGCGAAGCATAGCATCCCCACTCCCCCTTCCCCACCTTCACCACCCATCGCATGGCTGGCAGTGTGCACCTCCAACTCGCAGCGTCCAACAGGCCCTGTTGCGGATTTTGGAGACGCCTGTTTGTGGTCTGGGCACACGCTTCCACACCCCCAGGTGGCTGGCACGGGGCACATCATCTTAACTGCTGCCCTATTTAAATGTTCTCAGTGCAGCTGAACCCAGGTCTGAGGGGGCAGCAGCCACTACCAGCTTTTATGCCTTGCGACAATTAATTTCATTATTTAGCTGATGTTTTTCTCCAAAAGTGACATAAAATGTTAAGCTACTTATCCATTTATACAGCTGGGTACATTTTTACTGTATTTATTCAGGGTAAACATCTTGCTGAGGGGTAGGGTAGACCTACAGAGTCTTGCTTATAATCACGACATCCACTAAAAAAGTGTGCCGCTGTAGGGTCACTTGCACAACAGGGAAACTAAACAAGCCCACGCACTGGGAGCAGGCGACACCGCCCAGAGAGTCTCCACCCGCAGCTGAAGCGGAGATAAAACAGGCAGGGATAATCACAGTTACCGCACAATGGGAGTGCCCATCTGGAGGAGGGTGACCATTAGCATGCAGACAGGGGACGGCTGAGCCAGACAGCCAGGCGTGCACATATGCAGGACTCTGGTCTGATGCACAAGACACACAGTCTTCTGGGAATGCAGCTCATTACGGGTCCATCACCATAGATAGACTCATTATCACAGACATAAGAACTGGCACTGCGCTGTTGCTCGTGTCATTTCAGCTTCTCCAGTTTGCAGTCTGCAGTGCATGATGGGAGAGGAAAAGAGCAGGAAGAGGGGAAACAAAAAGGCAGAAGCAATCTCTTTACAGCAGCAGGAAAAAAAAAAACTATATTCTAAGAATATAAAGTAGAAAAGAGAGGTTCCTAAAATGGAGTGAGACAATTGCTGGGAGCTGAATCGATCAATTAGCCCAGTGTGAGCCGAGTTTGGCCAGTTGAGAGCTGATCCGAGTGCGGTGCAGGGTCTCTGCCACACAAAGCGCCCAGCACCAGGGGACACAATGGGGCCTTTGTGGGGCTGGCGCAGACCACAGGATATGTGGGGAAACACTGCACCCTGTATCGAATCAATTCCCTACATCTGGCTGTGCCAAGGCAGACCGCAGCCATGCACTCTGTTGACCCAACTCAACCTGCACCACTCAACCTGGCCTCCAATTTGGTACTCTGTGCCCGACAGCCATGCTAAGCATCATTTTCTTGTCTGAGGGCCAGCTAGCACGTCATGACATGTCTTCAGCCGTGTAGCACAGCAGACACATCCCACATCCATGGGAAAGGTCTGCGAGGAGAAGTATTGGATGACTTCCCACAACCCTGGAGCTCCAAGGTGATGAAACTGGCAGTGACTTTAAGAATATGACATCTGCCTAAACCTTCCACTCATGAACTGCCGGGAGTCAGAATGATCCACATTCTATTTTGTTTCAGCTTTATTTTCTTTGGACAAATACTGCATTTTAAATACATTAGTATTTCTGTTCCTGTCTGAAGTGTATTTCAGAAGTAAATACTCATGATTTGTTATTACAAGCATTATCACAACTATAACTGCAGGTTTTTTTCAGTACCAGTCAACAGCATTCCCAGTTTGTGTTCCTGGGGCCTCCTCCGCGCTAATGTGGCACAGTTGGAGCTCAGGTCTGGGTCACCTGGCTTACAGTCCCACGGCAATTTATCAACGTGGCAGAATGGACGTCGGAAGATTTAAAGGATGAACAGAACTGTACTCCATAATCTACTGTCACAAACCCAGACATAAAGATCAGAAGAAATCAACTTATTTTTATGTCATCTAAATGTGCAAGAAGATCCTAATTCTTGTTTTTTTAAAGCTGGTATAGCTAAGACAACCATGCTTTATCAGAAGACAGGAAACACTGACAATGTGGCCTACTGCCTGTAACCAGGACCACATCTTCAGCAAAATGCAATCTGAAATACTGACTTGCATCTACAAAGCTGGATTAGTTCCCTGAAATTAAAGCTTTTTTAAATTATTCTGCATTGGAAATATATGTTAGGTGACATCTCAAAACAAACATGTCACGCTTGGAATTTCAGAAGAAGGAGAATATGAGTAGCCCATGGACTGCATGTTGTATGTGAGTTCAAAACTTCAGCTGGGCACAAGAGCGCTGAAGTGCTGCCACCAAACAGCACATGGCAGTGAGCATCCCTGTGGCAGCCCAGAGTGTCACTGTCTAAGAGAACAGCTAAAGGGACACCAGCCACCAACGTACTGTACGTCTCCACCCACATCAGTCAAGGTGACTTACCAACCATTTCTAATCCCAGTTTGAATTCTGCCACTCTTGCATAGGTTAGTGTGTTTCATCTGTCCAAAGACACATTAAACTGTCTGCAGACAGTCTGTCCAGGACTCAAGGATCACATTTCCATCTCAAAGGATTCATTGCTTTCTAGGACATTTGGCTGGCATACAGGAGGACCAAGGCTGGGTTGGAGCACATGGTTCCTTTCAGGACACAACTCCTTCACCAAGGGCAGAGTTTTAGCTCCACACCCCCCAACGAGTTTAGTACATCACCATTTCAGCCCACATGGACTCCTGGTACTTAGATGTATGCGGGGAACCAAGGATACGGAGTCAATGGAAGCCAACAAGCTGTGCATAGGTGTAACTCTTCACTATGCTGCACTTTAGCACACTGACCTCTGAGTCTTAGTTTCCCGTCGACAAACTTCTCCAATAACAAAACATTCTGGCATGTTACTCACTAACTTTGATTTTCTCTCTGTCAAAATTCAGTTTTATTAACCAAAGCCAGATCTCCGGAACATCTGTATTGATCGACAGTTTATCTTTCCCTCCGTTCAGAGCTTGACAGGAAGTATTGTTTCGGTCCTATTTGAACATTTCTAAAGCTGCTCACCATTTGGTGATCATTTTGTAGTCTGCCACATCACAAGTATACATGTGTCACCCATTTCGGGGCACACGTCTGAATACCCATTCACACACTTTCCTTTTTCACATAAAATAATTTCTTTCTGGTCAACCAATGAACACTAAAAATTCCACCTTTGTCCCACTTCGATCTTGTGACACCCTATTTTTGCTTGAAAAGTTTTTTTTTTTTTTTAGGAAAAAGCATGAGGCTAAACTTCAACCAGCATACGTCAACAGGCTGGAGTTCAACCAGAACGGCTCCGGTTAGCCATAAGCAAACAACTGCTGGGAAATACTGCACTGAGCAAACAGAAGCAGAATCACTCCCACATCGGACTCCCAAACTCCAACTGCCTCTCCGAAAACAGCATGCACACGTACACGCACAACATTTTGGAAGGATTAACTGGAAACACTGATTTGCATTCATTGAAACCTCATCTGCTCGGCATGCACAAACCCAATCTCAGATAACCAGGAGTGGTCATTTCAGTCCTATTGGGAACAGCTGCTTTCTGTCCAGAAGTGATGTTCTTGTTATTTTCAGTAACGTATGCTGCATGTAAAAGTTGCAATGTCTGAGGGCATTCTGTTTGGACCTGTTAGTTAGACCAGTAGTATCATGGTTCTTCATATCATCACTGACAAACAGCACTCCAGCACTTGGGACATTGAGCTCAGAGAGCAGTGAAATGGTAAACCTTTGTGCTTCCTCTTGTGTTAGACTTCCATGTGACACTGCACATTATTCCTTATCTCTCTGCCCCAGATGAATCTGTTCATATGAGAGTCTGTTTCAACCACCCACTTAAACAGTCCATACACCAACAACTGACAACAAAACTATGCAAAAATATAATTTGATTTATTATATTTCTTCCATTTATTTATAATCTTATGCCTTTTATTTTGATTTCTGCATTTACTCAATCTTTGCCGTATGACTTGCTGTCAAGCTGAATTTTGTCTTGGTTGAAAATGCTTTGAATTCCAAAGCTTGCCAACAGAATAGAACACAAAAGCCTAACTTGGGACAGCAATGTTCTCACAGTTATAAATGACTTCTGCAGCTTTATTTATATTATTTATGCTGCATCCAAAAAAGCCTGAAAACAGCCTTTTACAGACACAAAACTGAACCAAAACAGGGATGCTTCAGAGCTTCACCCTCTCCAGCATTTCCCTCTGCAGTCTGTTGCTCCAAGGTGAATCACCTGGAGGTCTGAGCTGCCTATGGCATGCAGTCTGTTTGCTCTGTATGCCCCAGGGGTATTTCCACATACACAGATTCAAACAAGCCATACATCAAACGGGGGTATAGAGGGAGGGGGCAGGTAAAACACTGACAATATGTGGAAATAATTCAGAACACTGCACAGCCCCTCATAATAGGTTTTCCTGCCCTGGGTAAGGTTGTTTCTCGTCGAGATGCCAGGTTGATGCCAGGTCAAACACAACTCTATATAAGTTCTTTGTCTGTCTGCCCACAGTGCAACATGGACAAGAAGCAGTTTAACCTGTGTGGGTTCTGGCAAATTAAACAAAAAGTTCAATGCATTTCGTGCTGAGAATTTCAAAGTTGTTTTGTCAGAGGTAGCAAAATTATTAAAAAAGAGGAGAATTTCTCTGAGGTTGCATTTACTGAGGACTTAACTGCATCCATAACTGAGAAAGTACAGTACAGGTCAAAAGTATGAGTAAATGTTCTGGAAAATAGTTTTATTCACGACACATTCGATTGGGAAATGAACGGACATGTCCCAGTTCTTCGACAGATGTAGGACACTTGTGGGCCGCTTTGCTTTCACTCTTCTGTGAAGGATGCCCTTACATCCTTACCCTTCTGCATAACCCTAAACTTCCAGTTAAAATGAAACATTACGATGGAATTAGCGGATCCACGGGATGGAATCTGTGGATGTTTTTCTCAGTCACAGTTTAAATTTCTTTATAAGCTAAACAATACAGATATACTAAAAGCTCACTCATTCATTAATTTTTCTTAAACACTCATCTTGGTTGCCTTGGTTAGGGACATGGTGGTCCACAGCCTATTCTGGAATCACTTGGCACTAGGCTAGGAGGACACACGCTGGATGGATGCCAGTCCACCACAAGGTAGCCACACTCACATGCACATTCACACAAAATCACATACTGAGAGCAATTTAAAGTCATTCATCAACCTGAAACACATGTCTTGGGACTGTTAGAGAAAATTGAAGTACCTTGTGGAAGCCCATGAAGACACAGAGAGAACATGAAAATGTCACACAGATGAAGCTGGATTTGCACCTTTACCCAAACAGTCCAGGAGCCGTAGGGGGCAACCTAGATTGTAACTGAAGTCCTGAATGCTCTAGAGCCGGGGGAAGGAAACCTGGTACAGGTGGCTGCCATGGGGCACAAGAGCAACAGCTGGGCTTCTTTTACTTCCAGTCGACAAGACAACCAAGATAAACAGGTCCTTTCAAACAGTCTGCATTTACAAATCATGGGTCGCATTACAATTTAACTGTAAAAATGTGGCAGTTTAGAAACATGGGTGGAAGACCCACACACAAACACACACACACACACACACAGAGCACAACTCTACACTGTATTACCACACATTCAGTGCCTGTATGGCCGTGACCACGTCCATGTCCAAATGGCACAGATGTGTTAAACATGGCAGTCTGAGCTATTAACAAACACTGAGCTTTGAGAGTCGCTTCAGGCTAGAACAGCGTGTGAGTAAAATACAGTTTACATTGGGAGTATGGGGGTGCTGCTGCGCTTGTCGGATCTTCATCGCAAGGCTGCAAGATAACAGCATCGCAGTCCTCCTGCTCTTCCAGCGCTCCTCAGCCCAGTAGTTGAGCAGTGCAGTCACACAGCCCTTCTGCGCGACTTTAATCAACACAGGCAATCTCATTTGATTGTATCTGGCCACAGGAATGACTGCTCAGTCTGCCAGGGCAGCCCAGGGCCTGCAGAGCCGGGCAGATAGGGAAAGTAATGACTGTTTCAACAAGAATGGAAAAGCGGCCCTGATAATGGAGGCGAGCTCATTAGACTGCCTGAAAGGAAGTGCTTTTTTGGACAAGGACTCGTGCTGGTAGGAGAAAACAAGATGCACGCTGCATCTGGAATCAGTCTACCTGCCGATTTCCCACTTGGCAGCTTTAACGCATGCCCAAGGGGGTGCCTAGGAGTCTAGCTGTGTGGTGAGCCCATCTCACCCTGACTCGGTAAGCCGTGTTTGAACCCTGCACACATATGTACACGCATGAATGTGGACGTGAACACATAGGAAAGCCAGGTGAGCAACTGTGTACTCCGCAGGCAATGACGTCAAATCTAGCTCACGTACTGTCCACCTCCTTTGCTGTTGGTGTACCTAGAAAAGGGTGCTTGGAAACGTTAATGAAAACCTCCACACAATGGAGGGATGTACTCTGCGGCTCATTTACTATTCATGAACGAGATCAAAAAGAAGATCTGGAAGCACTTCACACACACTAGTCTGAAGGAAACGGTTCCTTGAAGTTCACTTTGCAGGTGTTGGAACATCCCGGTGCAACGCCCGCATACCTCGGCAGTGCGGGCCCTCGTCCCAACCGTCTGTGCAGTCGTGCACCCCGTTGCACAACTTGCTCATGTGGATGCACACCTCCGTGCCCAGGCACTGGAACTCATTGGGGGGGCACTGGGATTTCCGGCTGTGCGGGCCTGCAAAACAAGCGCACACAAACATGCAGGACTGAGTCACCGATAAGCGCAAGGCAGCACACATGACAGCTGATAAGAGAGGGGGAAGATTTCATTCATTTCGAAAGCCACATTGGACAGTTGATACAACACATTTGTTATTTCGCATGTTTTTCTACAAGCCATCTACATGGTGCCACATTTTAATTTTGAAACATTTCAGACCATCTTTAGACAAAAAATGGACGTGTTTAGAGCGACTGTTTCACATGCAATGACCAACACATTAGGAGTTAGGCTGGGATTCAGTGCCCCGAAGCAGATAATTCCCCTCCCAATAGGTAGTCCTGCATTGTGCCCATAAAACCCACAAGATGATTTCAAAGAAAGAAAACCTCATTAGAAGACAACAATTTGGACGTTTATACCTCAGCAAAAGCTTTTGGACATCAGAGTGCAAAAGCAGCCTGTGCTGTCTGACAGATCAGTATTTCCACTCCCTGATTCCGTTGACTTTGGAAAGACTTGGGGATTTATGGACAGTGGCTGCTTTCGCTTATGTTTTCCTGTGAATGTCAATGGTCACAGAATAATCTTGCCATCAGAAACTAATAGTTTCCTTGTTAGGACTTTCCTTGCTTTGGAGTGGGGACGTAACACAGGCTGCAGGAAAAGGTGACACTGCGAGTCTGGCTTTGCTCCAAGATGTTTGGTTGCAACCTTCCCAACCACTTTTTATCGATCGCTGATAAACGCATCCTTCATTTAGCCAAGTGTAAGAGAGAACTGGAGATGACTAAAATTGGGGCAAAAATATTAGAGTGATGCTCCTTTGGATGTGCAGTATATTTCTGTACTAAACATTATAACCTAGATAACAGTCACACTGGAACCCTTTCTACAGCCTACATCTCACTTCCCTTTAGCATGTCTATCTCCACAGGCTAGAGTAGGAAGGATCTATTTTGCAACAAGCTGGCATTCATTTATTTGCAATTTTCCACATAATTTGCCCTGATTCTACAACCATAAATCATGACTAGCCAGGATGTTCATTTCTTGAAACATTTACTTTCATACATTTTATATGGAGCTTCTGTCCCAAATGACATTTTGTATGAACTGCAACTCACACACAGCGGCTTTAACCCATTTTTACACACAAACCTTGATGTTTACGGAAGAACTAAGGGATCAAGTTCATAACAGCAGGGCCCTTCTAAGGAATAAACCTGTAACATCTGGATCAAAATTACGATCACATTAATGATCACAATTGATCCGGAATTTGACCAGATTTGACCAGGAATGTCACAGTAGGGGTAAAGTTATGGTACCACAGTAAGATTTCCTTTTCAGCCCTGTTCAATTTGATGTCTATCCTTGGCTGCTTAACAGCGTCCATCAGTGCCGGTTGACGGTTCCTGTGAGCACAGCCCTCTTTCTACACTGAGTCCCAGTCTGCATCCAGCAATGGCACTTCCAAGTTGCAGAGCCACTTGGGTGTCCCTCAAAATAACTTCCATATAACTGAGCGGACTCCTTCTAAGTTCACGAGGTCAAACTCTGGAAAAGAGCTTAAAAATAATCAAAGGCATATACTTGCAACATCATTGCAAGGTTATCTATCAACAGTTTTACTGTAAGGGAGTGATAGGGATTGTGGAAACTGTCTGTCAGCCAACATTTCTATCTCTTTCCTTCACGCACACAGCAGTGCATGATATAATAACAGAGGAAACACACAGGCACGTACTTTGGCCATGAGGCCTATAGCAGAAACACACAAAATCAGCTTGACAACATTAAATGTCTCCAGAGCATCTCCATCGGTGCCATTCGGTGCACCTGGCTCCGACTCACTGCCTTGCACTAAACTGAATTGCATTAAGATGTGACAGCCCAAATGAAGAAATGGGTCTACCACCAGGAGACTCAGCAGAGTGTAGAGAAAGCATACGGCGCTCTCCGTCTCTGTGTACCAAACTGAGGGATGTTCACCTGGTCTCTTTCTCCTGGCCCACACACGAAAGCACTCGGTGAGCCTCTATTGCTGCTCTCCCTGTCCCCTGCTTCTCCTTCTCTCCTGCTCACTTCATAACATCTGCTGACCCAGTTTGGAAAAATTCAAGTGGGAAAAGGAAAAGGGGGAAATCTTCACCTCACACACAGGAGGTGCTGAGGGCAGCGAGCTCTGGAGTCTGCAGGCAGGGTTGCAGTGAAGGAGGCATCTGACAGGTAACAATAGGGCTGCAAGGCGCATGTAAGCTACTTGACAGAAGCATACAGTATTATCACTGAGTCTCCACACACTTTTGTAGACATTAATGCTCAGTCTGGGATCCTGATCTACTGTTTCTTCCTCTCTGCAAGTAAAAGAACCCAATGGTTTGCTGGATCACTACTACATGGCAAGAGTACAGTTCCCCTGGATTGCTAACTTGTTGGAGAGCAGAAAGATTTACATTTGTTTTTTTTTGTTTTTTTTTTTAAGTTTAAGGTTACTTGCAACGTTTGAACACTAAGCTACGCACATCTATGCACTCAGTTATTCAGCTGAGTAATTTTTATTTCAAGCAATTCAGGTTAAATATCTTGTTCAAAGGTACCACAGCAGAAAGTAGGAGCCAAACCCAAGTGCTTTTGACTGCAGTCTAACAGCTCAAACCACCACACTATCTGCTGCCCCAGTTAACATCTTTTTAAATTTTCTTTGACTGGGTTTATACTCCTTACAGTTCATTTCTACGACTAACGTAAAATGAAATGTCATATTTGATCATCTTTTTCTTATCTTGTATGCTCTGACTTTTTTTTATATATATATATGACTGCTCTTGCTATTTATCCTATGGAAACTAAATATAAAATGGCAATACAGGTGAAAATATATCTCCATGTAGTGATGAATTATATATTTTTGCTATAATACTCATCTGCTGTGGTGGTGTCTACTAAGCCCCGGTCTATTTCCATCACAAATTTTTCGCAAGGGTTTATTAGCGGCTGAAACCAGTTCAATGGCTCCTCAGTCCCCACCCCAGCACAACTCTGGAAAATAAAGCCTTTTTGTTGAATCCTGATGTCAGTGTTGAGGTTTTTCCAAAATGGTCACAATGTAATTAACAATGCAGTTTACCTCAACAGTTTGTAAAACAGCCAGCGCTCAGTCAAATGCAGAATGAAAGTAACTGGAATATATGCACATTATTAGTAAAAACTGTAGGTGCACGCCCTTACTCTTGAAGTCCTGCATTTTTCCCGTTCCTTTGCTATTGTTAGTTACCTCACGTAAAGCCTTTTTAATAACACATACGGTATAAAGTATCAGCGGTAACACCCATGAAACACTTCTCCCTCGGCAAACACTGGACGACACAACACAGCAAAATGAAACTAAAGGAGTGCAAATGTCAAAAAAGGAAATCTTTGGCAGTTGCCTAGAAGTTGCTTCACGCAAACTTAATTTTGGAAAGTTGCACTTTTCAAATTGAGAATTTCACTCAAACCTCCTATAAAAATGTATGTGCAGAAACAAGACAATGTAAAAAGTAATGTGGAAAAGATGAAGCATCTTGCTTTATGTATGTTCCGAAAAAGCCAGCAGTGCATAAGTGTACTGTACCCCAGAAAAGGGCTTAGCTGGACCCCCAACCTCAACAAGCAAAGGCCTGACTACAGATCAGTCACAGCTCTAAAACCCAACCATCTTTTCGCAGCCATCATGCCAGCTGGACAATTTACAACTGGATCTGATGTTTTAGGGTGAATGTCAGGAACAGGCTTTCAACTTAAATAGCTATTTTAACCAATGGGGCAAAGAAAGGGTAGCCAAGTAAAAAACTGGTACACACTATACGTATAGCTTGTGGTCTGTATAAAACAAAGGCGTTGACTCCAAACCCATAAGCCTGGATTGCATCCAGACACTAAAACAAACTCCAGCCACAATCTTCTTTCTCCAAAACAACTTGTTTAACACAGAATACAGAATACACACAAAAAATCACACATTCTAGACACGTTCCTTTATATGGAAAATGAGCGTGCGAAGGAGTGGCCGAACTGAGCTGCGTGCATCGCAGTGGTTCCACGTTCAGGCTTATTCTCCTGGTGAAGTCAGCCGTTGGGTAGCAGTGATGCTGCGAAGGTCCGGGAATCACCTGCCGCAAGTACAAAAAGTCCACTAACCCTGAAATAGAATGAAGGGACGCTTTTCCAATGAGCCACAGTACAGCGGCTGACCGTTCTGGAAGCGGATGACAAATATGGCATCACATGTCGTGTTCGTCAGTCAGGGGTAATGTTGTGGTATTTGCGGAAGGGATGGATGGGTATCCTTCAAAAGAGGACTGCAAGAACAACAATAGGGCACTCATTTCTGTGAGATACTGTAGGTCAACTGTACAATAATACCCAGATTAGCGCTACTTCACTTAGCACTGTTTCACAGAGGAGCCCTTCTATTTATCATAATAATTTAGCACATAAAAAAAATTCTAAACACACTTCAAAACTTTTTTGTATTTGTTACTTATAACTCGCCTTGTTTTGAATATTTTCCATGTTTACTTGTTAATGTTCAACCTCCATTTATGTAATAATGCTGTACTAATAATGGGCTGCATTTGTTAAAAATACATCCAGTGCTCACGGAGGTATTAATGCATGTGTATTACAGGCCCTGTGTTATGTTTACTGCCTTTAACTAGAAACCGCCCTGGCAGTTGCTGCAGCTCTGCTGACCTTTGAATTTTCAGGGCTATTAAAAAATGAAGGCAAATCCGAGTGACTATTGCTCCTGTGACCCAGCGCAAGGTAAATATTGAAATGAAGTAGGGTTAGCTGGAAACTCGGCTGATTTCAGTCTTGATATGTGTTGCAAAATGTCAAAAAGTTCCAGCAGACACAAGTGTACAGCACCCTTTTGGACCTAAAGAAACAGCTGGGTAAATCTTTCTGTATTATGAAAAACTACAGAGTTCCAGTCAGTCAAACAAGTTTATTTGTTTTTTTATTTTTTTGTTTTTTTTCCTTGAGGCATCCGGTTCACAAGTCTGAGCAGGAAGCCACCTGTCAAGCCTTCCCCGATCTCCTGGAGCAATTTCTTTATGTGTAGGACACCTGTGGGTTGCTTTGCACTTACCCTTATAACCCATACAAGTGTAGTGACATTTTCATTGATACTGTATGCAAAGACCTCATTATCCTACTGGAAACATAAAACTGACAGCACTCTGGAACATAATGTAGATGCACTAGAAAGGTACAGGAAACAGACAGAAAGTCAAAGATTGCATGCAATATAATCCATGCATCTACTGTCAATCCTGCTATTGCTCTCTTTTCCACGTATGGTTTTCTTCACAGCTGCTCCTTGCCTTAAACCGAATTGTCATCTAGCAGGACAACACCCGAGCTGACCGTGTCAGTGTAACCGTTTTTGAAATTGTCTACAGATGTGTATTTCTTTCTGAAAACAACCAAATACTTAAAACACTGGATTTAATTTCCTTGTTCAGAAACATAACAGAGACAAAGTAAAAAAAAAAAAAAAAATTGAAAAATGAAGACCCAAGGGCAGCAAATCAGAGGCCCATTCAAAAATGAGTAAGAAAACATTTAAAGTGGCATTTGTATAGTAATACCTCAGTATCTGTCTGTTCTATGAAATTTGTCCAGATTAGATTATAACGCCAAAAGAAAGCAGGACTACACGAAGGGCACCCCTTAGCTTTAGAATCATTCACAGCAGACAAACCTTATGTTTGAAAGGACACATAGATTCATGCAGTTATTGCACACTGTTCAAAGATTTGTCTTATTCAGAATAGTGTTTTTTCCTCTCTTCAGCACCTTTAAAATTGTATCAGTACCTCATTATTTGAAGGCCTTTATAGTTTGGCCACCGCTTGTCCACTTCTAGTCATACTTGGTCTTATCAAGTGTTTGTGAACTGTGATTAATCTGTGTACCAAAAGTAAACTCAGGAACAGATCATTCTGCTGAATGTACTCTTAAAATACTTTATCAAACGTTGGTTTTGAATAAATCGGTGGTTACAAGGATGCTAAGTAATGTTTCATTTTTCTTTTTAACACTACATATCAATTACTGCTATTTATTACAAATGAATGCAGCGCACATAATCCTACCTATTTCAGCTTCTGTGAGTGATGAACAGTGCATCCTTCACACATGAAAGTCATCTTATTTCACAATTTTATTCATTATAGGGGACCAAGAATATGCTGCATGCTTGTTTTCCTCAGAAATATCTACAGCCTCTTAGCACAGAGAGAAAGGTTTGTTTAATGGTGCAAATTCTCATACAGCAGACAAAAGGCAAACCATACTTTTTAGACGGTTGCTTTTCTCTGAAGGCAGGAAGTCGCAGTCTACACCAGTCATCTGTCTGGAAGGAGACCTGGGGGTTCAGGTGGGGGGTAGAGCTCTCCTCACAGCTCTGCATTCCTGCCCTCCGTGGGCTCCGCCAGCTACCGAGGCCACATGTAAAACAACCTAAATGTGTCTCTTCAAACATAATAACTCAGCTCTTAAGCAATCTCGTGTCACCCTGAATCCATAAGAACCCTTTTGGCGGGGATGGGGGGTGGCCAGACACTTCAAGTGCACTGCTGGAGCAGAAAAACACCCGTAAGCTCACGGAAGCAGGGGAAGGACTGATGGGTGGGTCTGCTGTAATCCATAAACAAACTGCAAGAGTATGGGATGGGATCGATGAGCATTGCCGACATGGGGAGATATTTGATGAACGCCCACAGAGCTTAAACGGAAGACGGGGTGCTGTGATTAAGGGCAACCCGGGTACGGAGGTGTAAACTGGATGGGGAGGGGTGGCGAGCTGCTGGCTCTGCTCTGCTGCTTCGCCTCACACAGACAGAGGCCTGTTCCCTCCTAGACGCTTAGTGACATCCATACATCACAAAGCAGCCAGAAGCAGAGCAGCAGAAAGGCCCGATTATCTCCTTCACACGTGCACAGACACAGCCTCTTACATTAGCATGTACTTCGAGTTCTTCTGACCAAAAAGACCTTCATTTATGTTTTTATGTACTGTACTGTTGTCACTGGCTGGCTCCGTTCACGACTGTTTTCTACACTTCATCATTACCCTGCATTTTGCTTAGATTACCAGAGGCGCTGATCAGAGTAGGAAGACACCGCAAAACCACAGTCTGAGGAAAAATAAGGATTAAGTAATAAAAAGAACTGGTATAGGTGGCACCCGTGTACGCCTCTTGCAGCAATTTAAGTAGAACAATAAACGGGCATTCACCGCTTTGCTCCAGGCAAAAATCAATGTCTGCTTTAAGTGAAAGAAAAGCCAGGTAAGTAATTCTGAGCTAACGTTTAAATACTCGGAAATGTCTGAACTTCAAAAAGACTGCGCTTTGTGAGCGAGAGAGAGAGAGCGCAGCTCCATTTCTATTTTTGCGTCATTATTCTTTGTGCCATTCGCGCCGACCATTGAACAGCACTGTGTGATGGCAGCAAATTAGCAGGACAAAGGGCTGTGAATGGAAACAATGTGCAGCATAGAGCAGGGGGCATATTTCATGCATCGGGGAATACGGTAAATTACAGCCCAGGTCTGTTTTAGGGCGCCAAAGGATGACAACTCATTATTTGAATTAAGAGGCTGAAATTTTAACACATGATGGAACTAAAATAGTTAAAATACAGTTACATTTATCCCCTTCTCTATACCACTATATCTTTCTGCGTGCACTGATTTATTTAGGATGAAAGGATCCTGCAGTCTTAATAGGATATGAGGCAAAGGTTTGCTCAGCACTGATTCACTGTCCCGAAAATAGCATACGGCCAAAAAATTTTTTTTTTTTTTTTGAATAACCAAATGGGCACGTGAGCCGAAAACGGACAACGCAGGCCACAGGTTCCACCGAGGCCTCAATAACACGTGAAAAAAACACCTCCCGTCGCTGCCCACCCGTGTCCCTGATGCAGTTACATAAAGATTTTAATATCCTGCTGCGCTTTTCTCCTGTGCACAAAGGGCCACTTTTACGCAACCGCCGAGAGCCTGCTGGCAGCCATAATGAACACGTTCCACTGGATCACAGGTATTTTCATTTGTTGGTAAACAAATCTGCTCTCTGTCAGCAGCGCAGCTGGCATGTTCTGGCACGAAAAAGTTTTTAAGACGGAAAGTTCATTTATTTGCACGGGAAAGAAAATTCCAGGAGCGACAGGGAAATGAGTCGTTTGTCAAAGTTCACCTGTAGAGAAAGGTACGCAAGCTGAGCTGCTAGTACGCTGAGAAACTGTGTGTGAAATTGCGCTTTACACGTGTTGAAATGAGCTGTAGAATGAGAACCAAGCGCACGTCGAGATCTCCGTGGACGGCATCGTTTCCGAATCATCTGAGGAACGGTAGCTGCGGCCTGGTTTGAACTTTAACAAGGGATGCTCATTGCAGCCCCACTCGACCACTTTAACCCTCAGTGAAGGACTGGAAGGACAGGCACGCAGATGTGAGCGCAGTGCTACAGCTTCACTTTGTAGAGCAAAGTCCTCCAGATTCCAATCAACTACAGTTCACTGAGCAATGAATGCCTGACAGTGAAAACCATGATTAAAAATAAGATAGAGCTGCACCGAGAAATTCAATTTAACACAAAACAGAGCCTGAGAAGCAATTTTTAAAAGTCTAATGTTTTCTAAATTGCTCAAAATACGTTGTAGTCCATAAAAAGTATTAAAGGGTAAAACTATTCCATTAAACAGGCCTGCCATTTAAAAATATGTTCTCAAGGCCCTCTTTATCAGTACATTTTATTAGCTTTGCCCGGTTAATCTTGGATCCCAGCAGGACAACTGAAAGCAGTCTGCTGTTTGGTGGAGTGATGCAGCACCTTCCGCTCAAATAATAACAGCTATATTTAACAAACCCAAAGGTCCAAATCACCTTTTCACCAGAGCTATATAACACCGAGAAAGCCCTGGCATTTTCCTGTGAGAAACTTTAGCCTGGCACCCTGGTTGTGTGGCTTTTGCAAATTCACACAAGACCCAAGAGACAGGTTGAGTGAAAGGTGGGAGAGATATGTGAGAAAGCGATGGGAGTAGAAGGCTCAGCCAGATGGAGGTCAATAGCAAGCACAAAAACACCCCTGTACACAGGAGATGCTTGTCCCTTTTCTTTCTGTGAAGTCCACCGGCATCAGCACCGACACCAAGACTGGGACAACAATCAGTACCAACACCGGCACCAGAACCACAGTCAGATATTGAAATGCAAACCAACAGCAACACAATGCCATATACCATAACTCCTGCTATTCCTTACTTTGCACCTTCTTTTTAAGATTCTTCACATAGCATATTGGACCTCTGTAACCATCTTCCCTTCCATTTTACCAGTTCTGGCTTTCTGGCTGTATCTGACTGTGGTTAACCACTGTTTCTTTGCAAGTTGGACTTTTTTTTTTACCTGCTACATTTTGTGAAGGCTAGAATTGGTTTAATCTTTGCTTAAATTTGTTTAAAATTGTGCCTAATCCTGTTGCTCTCATGTTAGCTGCAGCAGTCTTTCGCGTAAGATTGTCACTGTTATCCTATAACCTTGTAAGCCTCATAAACAGTACAGTGGTTTACAAACTTAACACTGGAAGCTGCCTTCCAGAAGGCCATCGGCTAAGAATAATAACAGCAAACTCTCTTTCTCCCCCAATCAAATAGACTTCTTTTCATTCCTGGGTATTGTAGTGTGCAAAACATTTCCATTCCTCCAGGAATTTAGGTTACAGCACCAGTGTACGAACACAGGCAGATTCAACGGATTCAATGGGTCCACAAGTCTTCACTGTGCTCCCTTAATCCAGCAACTTCCAGGTCTAGCCAAAATGTTGGAGCAGGTTACCACCTTCCTACAGCATCCCTGTTGCTTCCCAGACTGTTGACTATCTGACTCCCTGACCCCTTGACCTGCTGGTGTCTGCTCTTCTTCCCTGTCACCTTGGTGAGACTGCCCAGACCTGACACTCAGGGGACAAAGACAGAGCAGTGCCTTGGGCAACTTCCAACTTGAGCTCATGAGCCAGAGGTGGGAAAATCGTGCTGATGACTGGCAGTAACCAGTGACTCAATGCATCTGGCCACCAACACCCGGCACGGGTTGCTTAGGCTCGGCCAGTCAACAGCAGTACAGTCTGTAACCAAGCAATAGACTTATTAGACAAACATACACGCATTTACAGCGCATTCTCACAGTGATATTTCCTATAGCAATTCTACAGCGTGCTCAACATCGCTGTTATCTCCAGAATTTGTTCTCCTTGTATTGCAGAACTGCTTGTTTTATGTGAAAATAACCTAGTCTGAAGAAAAGGGGCAATTATTTGTTGAACAGAAGGCCACATGTAGTACCAGCACAGCATTAAACACACATATAGAATATTTTATTACTACAGACCTAGATTACTTCATTGGGATCTCGCATGAGGTATCGACAAAAGGGTTTCGATTTTGGTACCATATTTTCATACTACAAGTGCACGTAACAAGTAACACTTAACATTCACGTAATGTTCATAGTTATTTGCTCCCAGAGCTGAGTATAAACATCAACATTTCTACTTGAGGCTGTAATTTTCGTCCTTTCATGTCTTCTGTTGTGAAGGAATACCGGTTGCTAAACACGTTTTTGTTAAGTTGCTAAATCGGACGTTGAGTGGCATCTCGCACCTCCCAGGGTGCTTACAGGAAGAGTGGCCTTAGAAGCGCGGGCCAGGATTCGGCACCGTTCAGCGTCATGTGTGCGTAAGCAGTCTGGGCCCCGTTGGTCTCTCGCGGAATGGAGGCGGCACACAAGTTGCACGCAATGAATCATCGCCGGCTTCTACTCCTTGGAGCCCCTCTTTCAAAAGCAGCCAGTGTTTGCGGACAGAAACAAAGCCACCCCGTCCTGCTACAAAATTGTAGAAGTTTGTTTTGATGGATTTATTTCCAAACCAAAAAATCAGGTTCTCACATACACACAACCAATTCTGGGACAATAATGGTGGGACAGCCATAACAAGCACAGGCACACAAGGGTGACAAAAGGCAAGGTTTCCATTAAGTTAAACCTTCGTCACACAAACTCTACTTTTTGACTGTTTTTCACTTACAGCCTGACAGCTCCCCTTAAGTGCACCAAACACTAAATCCTCCAGAAAAGTATTTCTCGTCATTTTCTGTTCATGTTCACAAGCGCAATACAAAACCAATGTATATTGAGGGGAAGTTTCTAGATCAAGACCCAACCATAACTAACTGATGTATAGCCATGAACCCTGGGAATTGTGTGTAAATCTAGCAACAACTTACTCACTATTTCTCTGACAATAGCATCTTCCTAACAAAGACAGTTGTGGGCAGTTTTGGCCTTGGCATCTCAAAAAATCAAAGTACATATAACTAATTTATATGTGCACTTTTTTCATCGGTTGAGCCAGCCATTGCAAAATCCTTTTAAATTGCACTTGGTACTTATGCAAGTATGCATTTCAGAAATTAACATTTATAATAAATTACGTTAAAAAAAATGTTGAATGACATATTTTTCTTTTCCAAGATGCTTGGATACAAAGACTGATAGCGGTTTTAAATCAGGCTTGAACATAATGTCTGTGTAATAAATCCCATGTGCAGTAAATACATTAAAATGATCTTTTCAATTAACAGCCACTGGAAATGCCCAAGGTGTGATGTGGCACTGGCCCAGCTTTTGGGGAAATTTAGAAACGAATGGCAGATATGAGTGACACAGAGCTGTCGGTACCTCGATGTGATTAAACCCTTTTTTAGCTCTTACTTATCATAATGGAGCAGCCGAAAATAGGATCTCCGAGGATGGCTGATATTAAATTTAAAGAAAATTGTCCCATGTGTCCTGTTTTTACCACAGCAGAAAAGCAGGTCATATCTGTCTTGTATGTGACGCAGTATTAATTTCAAATATTTTTTGAGAATACGTGTTTACCAGCATCTTGTATTTGCGTCGCACACAAGACACGGCTGCAGAAAAATTCATTTTCTCCTGGAGATGTGTGCAACTTTGGCCGTGTGCTTCAACCAAAAGTGAAGATTTTCCTGAACACTTCGAAAGGAGATGGTATGCTGTAGGCTTTGAGATTTGCTATGATTTGACGCTACATCTGAACTTAGACTACATCCTCTACATGAAAGCAGCACAAGTCAGTCTCTATCCTACACGTCCCTTGTATGAGTGCCCTGCCTGCCCTAAGAGGCTGCCTACCATGAGCCCCAGTGAGCCCCAAGGCCAGCTTGTGCCTACCTCAATGCTCTCTGTTTCGAGGTGAATAAAGGATCTATTTTTTCACAATATAACCAGCAGAAGAAAAACAATACAATAAAGAGCTGGGACTGTGCCATCCTTGTTTTCCTTCCAAATACAGACAGCTGGAAAATGATGCAAAGTCAGTGCACACAAGGGGAAAAAAGATGAACACAAAAACAATATATAATACCAATGGGTCCCCATTAAACCACACAGTGAAGGCTCTTTTGTAATGATACTGACCTTCTCCACCAAACAAGGCCCATGTTGAGACCTACAGTGTTGCTAGTGCTGAATATTTGATGTACATTCTGCTTTATGGAGCCCCCCTTTAGTATTAGGACTGTTGCCACATGTGCCCTTCTGCCTTTGTGCTCCCCTGCATATAAAGTTCTTTAATTTTGCCTGAAATCCAATCTGAGTTAGGACTACCCAGAGATGGTGAAACACTGCGGTAAAATAGTTTTGTTTTTCTTTCCCACTAGTATGAACATGCAAAAGGTATCAGGAAGGAGGCGCTATGTAAAAACAAAACATTAAAAAACTGCAGTTGTTGGCAGGTTTCATGTTCAAGTATTCATCCCCCGAAGTGGGAAGTGAAATAAAAACCATATCTCAACCAGAGCCAAATTGGTTGGTTTCCTTGTCACAGTGATAACTGGCACTCTCTCCGGCAGAATGTAATAGTTTATGTTTTGACAGGCAACATATTAAATTACATTTCCGAACCTGCAGTGGAGAAAATTTGGTTAAATTCCCCCGTTTGAACTTGCTGCAGGTGTGAGACACCTGTGTCACAACAGCATCATTAGTTCATCCCCAGAGGTCATGCAACACCCCTCCAAAACACCTTCCATTTTGTGACAAAATGCTGTATGTGTGGGAAAAGGGACGTTCACCTGTCCTCTTGCAACACATCTGTCAGCAACTACCTGACTGACTGAACCTGTGAAAAACACAGGTTCACCAAAGAAGCACGTAGTACCCGGGGGCAAATTCTCACACAGAGCCCTCTCAACAGTCACAATCTGGGGACAATTTTTAAAAAGACATTGTTGTATAGTGCTTGAATGCATGAAGAAAATTAATATTATTAGGCAACTAATAATTTTTATGAGGTAATTTTTTAAATGCCACTTTTCCAGATAAATGGTTAGAAGTGTGTTGGTAGGTATGATGAAGAAGGAGACACACTTGTGCGTTTCCGACAGAAAACTGAGATGAAACCCTGCCAAGACCTCCAAGGACCGAGCAGGACGGAAACGTGATTAAGTAGTTTTTACGGTGCAGATGGGAGGTTGCTAATCTATATTTCATCATGACGCGGCAAATCCTAAACGCTTTCGGACCTTTTTTTGTGCACCAGCAGCCCGCATTAGGATTGGGTAATTGTTTGGGCCAAATTTTTGAACTCATTTCGCAAAATTCTGATCTTAGTTGCCTGCCAAGTCAAGTTTGTTTTCTGTCTCCCTTCATTTGTGCACTCGAGTATATGGGTCAACCTCCCCCTGGGGCTGCCTGTGGAAACAGATCCAACCTCACATTAGGATAATGATAAACACAACTGTTTCAATTCCAGGCAAAATATACTGCGAATTATTTATCCCCAGTCTACACTGGACCAGATTGTCTCTTAGGTTAACTCGGCAGTGTTTTTATCTGAGGGCTCAGGCGAAGCCCAGGTGCACCGTACAGAATTTCATATCTCATTGCATGTACGTGGAAATGTGTGCGGATGCCGCCATTTTTATTTAAAATATTTCATGCATTTTAAAACTGCGTCCCATTTCAGTTCCTCTCGTAGCAGCCTTGTTTTTTCATTAAAAAAACTCCTCTCAAGATGGAAAACGAATGGAAAGCAAGAGAAAATATTTGGAAAAGTTAGTCTAACTTGAGCTGCCTCTGCTCGCCAAATTGAGTAAAGG
The DNA here is from genome assembly GCA_018136845.1 of Heterotis niloticus. Lineage (NCBI taxonomy): Eukaryota > Metazoa > Chordata > Actinopteri > Osteoglossiformes > Osteoglossidae > Heterotis > Heterotis niloticus. The sequence goes on from CM030898.1 coordinate 2,941,198, forward strand.
CAAGAAAGGAGCCTGACTAACAGATGAAACGCAGGAATAGTCTATGTAGAAAAAGGTATCTTAATAATTAATATTAAAAGCATATGTGAACGGAGGAAAAGGGTTTCACCTTCCTTTCACCTTCTTTTACGTATGATAACAACATAGCATTTTTTATTGCTGGATACAAGCACAAGTATTTCTTGTCTTTCTTTTTGAGAAGTAATGAGCAGTCAAATTTTTGGCATCAGCCATGTAGCCTTAGACTCCAGATTGCTGCCATTCCTGCAGCATGACCACAAGCGAAAATAGTGGGAACGTCTACAGCGCTGCAAGCACAGGCGCACAGCACACAGACACAGGGACGGCCGTCGACCAGCACTTCCTTGACTGGCTGCTCTCAAAGCTTGGACAGCTGATCAAGCGACGGCAAAGCTATGATGCCGCTGGCGAGCTTTGCCACAGAGACCCTGCGTAGCCACAGCGCAGACAAGGCTGCTACAGGGTTGTGCTCCGTTGACAATCCTGAGATCTAGAGATGATTCTGCATCCAAGCGGAGAAAGTGGAAAAGCGCTTAGTCCAGCTTCTCCCTTCCATACATCTCAAATACTGGACTCCATCTAATTGAAATTCACCAGAGTACCCTGGCAGGTTAAAGGGATGGGGGTGGGGCTGTGTTAGTGTGTGTCGGTGAAGGAAATGCACGGTTGACTCAGCTGGACAGCAGGTGTTAGGACGGTGGACTCACAGATGTCAGGTGCCTCGTCGGAGCCATCGGGGCAGTCCTTCTCCCCATCGCAGCACCAGCCTTTGGAGATGCAGGTCACCTGGTCCTTACATGCAAACTGCTTGGGGCTACAAGTCTTCGAGGCTGAAACAGAGAGAGCACCGTAACCAAACCTGTTCTCTGGTATCCATTCAAATAAACTGCCATTGTAGTATCACATGCTGCTCCCTGTAACGTCAGTCACTGTCTGCTCTTAACCATGCGCAGCAGCACAATGCCAGACACCTCCCCACCTCAGGGTTTTTACATTAGGCCTTCAACTTCAGAAGTAAAAAGGACGATTTTCCAAGCTGGAGCCAAAGTCTCCCTGCCCTATACAGCAAAAGAAAATCTGCTTTCGTTCACTGCTTGACCCGAGTTTTTCCAACCCCCTACAAGTAAGGTCATCCCAAGTTCACAAATGTGTTTCATCTCTCAGAGGACGCTATGAGACTCATTCACAAAACAAATTCCTCAACATTCAACAAACTATTTTTTTTTTAAACTTGCTTTTTTTTAGCCCTACAACTTGCAGGTGGTTTACCAAGGATTTTTACTCTCTGGCACGGAGTGTCTGCTCTTTCTTTTTGTGCTCAGACAAACCATAGCCCCAGTAAAAGCAGCAGTAAGCGGAGTATTTTTAGGCAGTAGGTTATGTTCAGCAGAGATTGTTGTGGCGCACCACAATTCTGCCTTGTCCACCACTGGAAGCCTGGCACTGCTCCACTGCTGACAAAGGTGAATTCAGTCGTGCTTTGGGAAAGACTGAAACTAAATCAATCCTCTGTCGGCCTACACCGTGGCATTAACTTGCCCACAAACACCAGAATCTCAAGCCAAAAAATAAGGGGTGGCGAGACGAAAGGAAAGAAGGGCATGAGTGCAAAAGGAAGTTCAACAATTTTTCCTGCCTTACAATTCAAAGTTTAAATTGACTTCTTGTAAACAGATTCATAGACTACAGATGTAATAATGTCTGAAACATACTCCAGCACATGACTCGGCGTACTCTGCATTTCTTTTGTAGGAAGCTGGTGATCTACGTGTTTTAGAAGAAAGACCAGGCTTTTAGCCTCTCCAAAGGCCCGTCTCTGACACACATTATGGAATACCGTTCGAAAAGCGCCGTCTTAGTGGCTCTACAGCTGTGAAAAGGAGCCATGTTGCACCTCCACATGGGCACTCAGCAGGCCTGTACTTAGGAGGCTGAAGGTCTGGGGGTGGCAGAGCATAATCCAAGGGTGACAAAATGTGAAAGTCATCCTTGTGCATTTATGCTTCATAAAAGCAATGTAAATTTTACCCTTTGCTGACCTCCAAAAGTTTACACGTTCCTGTCACTGTCACCTTGAATAATTGACCCCACCAGCATTGGGGGGGGGGCTCCTTTTATTCCAGGAATGCTTTGCTGAGTAAACTGCTCATCCTTTGCCAATGACTACTTAACACAATGCTGATCTAGAACATGTCCACCTGCCTATTCCAGTAATTTTAAGAGATAAAACATTCCAGTAAATGAGTCAAATGGACAACCTTTAAACAACATTGGCTGTGGGAGGCCAGATTCAGATTCTTGCATCTCAGCTAGGTTTTTGGTGCTTTTTGGACACAAGTCTGCTGATCGGCACGTGAACATTCCAGTGAAGTCAGATGCATTCTGCCACTCACTTGTGGGGAATGAGGGGATATAACAACAGCTCCATTCTGCCCCAAAGTGTGTATTGAAGACCGACTGCATGTACACCAAAGATCTGAGCTAATTTGAGGGTGAAGGGTGGGGTGCAACTGGAGTTTTCGCAAAATATTTAAAGCCCTGTTTTTGAGAGAAGCCTTGCCTGTTTTGTTGCTGTATGCACCTTCCTATTTCTTAAACATGGGCACACACGGTACAAACTGTACCTTACACAGACGACGCTTCTAAATTACAGGAAAAAATAATCTCCCCAAAGTTTCCACTCTGCCATCAACATCAAGTGTAGTTCATAAAGTGACCACAGAACTTTTTTAAAGCCCACATCTTAATTTAGACTACTTCACAGGAAATGAAGAGGTGCCTTCATGGGGCCTCCTGGCACCTGAACACACAGGAGACATGGGAGCCATTGAAATAAAGGTACACAGGCATGTTGTTTTTCACCGCACGAAGCATGGTAAACCATGGTATTTCATGATGTCGGCTGCAGCAACGCCGTTCAGGGGCAAGGCTCAGTGATTTGGCTGCTGGTAATTCCTGAAGGCCTAGAGGACAAATAATATTATTAATTATCAATAGGGGATAATTAATATCTTGAAACTGGTGCTCCTGTAACACAAAGTGTGATCCAGGCAAACAGATGAAGTGTAAATCAGGTAGAAAGAGGTGGGTGAGCAAAAGTGTCTGGAAAAACAGTACAGTCCATCCTCCATTTTCTGGACTATATGTGTCCAGAAATGGTAAAAGTCTCCAATATTGAAAGTGTAATATTTTGCAATACGGTGCTCTATACTGCATATATGACATTAAAGAAAATGTAGCGTGTTTGATACAAAGAAATAGTTAGTACTGTAATTGAAACACACATACATATTACTGTAGAATGAATTATATGCAAAAAGCAGGGAACGGCACACACTCTCGCTGTTAGGGTTTGATCAGAACAGCGCTACAAGAGGAGCAACCGGCGCTTCTCAGGCTTTCTGAAAATGGCTACAGAGATGGTTGGATGGTTCTTTTTCAAAATGCATTTCAAAATTCTTTAAAACATTATTTTTTCCAAAAGCTAAAAAGTAAGTATTTTTCTTTATGCGTTTTCTTTTTTCTTTTATATTTTTCTGTATGCAAAATAGAGATTTGCTAAGTCAAGGATTGACCGTATAGCAAAAGTGTCTATGGCGGAATCAAATGCAGAGGCTTCTTATTTCAAATGAGATATTGTGGAATGAGAAGATCTAAGGAAAAGACTGGGAAAAGACTGAAGGGAAAGGGAAAAAAATCAAGCTACAGTTTGTTGGAAAAACAAGCAACCTGTACACTTGACACATTATATGCCTCTCAACTACATACCGAGTGCGTGAGAATGACTGACGTAGAACAGATTAGCACCAACACCAACCTCAGAGCCATGTATCCCCTTCCCACAGGGCTTCTGAAGATAGGCCTGCTTCACATAATTAAAATTCAAACCTTCTTGTGTGGCCAACAAGGATTTCAAAGCGAGCCCTGTGGATTCTCTGAGAGCAGACAAAGCACTTGCATATGAAATGCAGAAAGATGTGATTTCCATTGCACACAAACCTGGCCTGGGCAGGTGGATGCTGGACTGTCACAGAGTAGGACCACACTTTTTGGAAGCTCCCCTTTAGCTAAGCAGATAAAGCACAAAGGAAAGCACAAAGGCTGCTTTCTCAGCTTTACAGGATCACGGTCTGGCACCAGAAGTGCTTCTGATTTTGTCCAGGTTTCATTACTCTTCTTTACATCCGCAACAACAAATCATTTAAATGTTATGAGTGGACAAAAACAAGCGTGCAATTCTTTACTTTGGGATAAAGTGCCAAATGAATGGCATTTCTTTGCAGGTAATAACAGATGTGTGATGGAGCATCAAATAAGGATGCTGTCTTTTTAGCCTTGCAAATGAACCTTGAGCAAAGTTCTCTGGCAGGCAAAACACAAGTGGTGAAAACAGGCATATTATTTGTTACAGAAATGTTTTGGGAAAATGTGTCATAGTATCTGTTCAAGAAAGTGTAAGCCATCAAAATTACATGGGTGAAGAAGCAACAGTGGGTCACTTAGGGAGCAGAAAAATTAAAGGAGTACAGTCCTCAAGTCAACACCTGTCCCAGTGGCAGCCAAAATGAGAGATGAAAAACTGCCAGCACTGCAACCCTGTTTGCACAACCCACCACATAACATAGGTACACACATCCAGAGTCCAGAGCCGCATTAATAAAACCCCGATTACCAGAAAGCATCACCTGCTTTTATGTACGTACTGCTATGCAAATTTTAAGGTAATACTTTTCTTAGCTTCCACATATTTTCACTATGAATGAAAAGGACTAACAAATAATACAGATTTGGAGACACTTTCACAGGTCTTCTATATTCCCTCAACGGAGACATATCAGCAGGACCAGACTGTCCTATCAAATGTCTTCAGGGTGGATTGAGATCTAAACCACTTGGTCATGCACATACAACCCCCAGCTAGAGAAATGGCTGAGCATGAAGGTTAAACTGTGAGCAAAATAGGGTAACAGTCAAAAACGGCCGTGTTCACCACACACACCACACGAGCAACTGAATCCAGATAGCACAAAATTAAGAGGAAAAAACAACCCAATTCAAAGGAGGCTACATATCAGGCAACAACTTGCCACTTACATGGAAGAGCTTTTTGAAAATAATCGCTCCTCTTTGTAGGAGGACTGTCCCAGAAGCAAATAAGATCACATAGCAAATTAACAAAATGTCTTAAAGTATAAAGCAATGGCAAATACAATCTATTAGAAACTCATTCAAGTCTAATAACATTATCTCTAAAGGGTTAGAAAAAAAATCTGCTTTTGCACATTCACTAGGCAGCAGTTGTAATTCTGTGAGAGAAGTCTTGCCCTGCTAATAAAATCTGTTGGATTGTAAATGCTTTCATTTCACTACGTTTGATTTCAGGCTCCTTTTATGCTTGTTTTAAAGTCCTCAGATAGCACCGCAGGAAACCATAACAATAAAGATAAGTGTAACAAGAGGAGAAGTTGACAAGTCTCAAGATAAAGTGGCTCGATTCTTGTGAAAGTGTCACTGGAAGTGACAGAGGCCCCGTATGGCAATGTCACTCACAGGCACCTCCATTTAAGCAACCTGCTTTGTCCTGGGATCTGATAGGAGAAGGGAGCTAAAGAGGGGAAGGGTGGGAGAGCAAGAAAGGACAGGGAGAGGACTGAACTGACATGCTGAAAGGCTGACCACAATACACACCTGGCTCAAACTACCAACAGAGACAGAGTGTACTTTCCGGACCGTCCACCCAGTAGGGACACCGCTGACCCACTTTCTTCCCACCCCTGGGGGGTCTGCTTTCCACACTTCCCCACCACACTACCCCTGTGGCAAAGCTCATCACCTTCTAATGAATCACAGGTGGGAAATCTCTCCACTGCCTGCACCCACATTTGTACAACATCAGACAAAATGAAAGGAAGCTTCCGACATTCTAGGTGAAATCCGAATAACAAACCTCTGTCTGGCTTTGGTTTGAACCTGGGCTTACTTCAAGAATTGTGCTGCAGCTTACTTCCAAGTGCTAATGTTTACCTTCATTTTATTGCATCTGCGACAAGGGACCCATTCTAAAGTTCTTTAGAGGCAGGTTAAGTGCAGGAAATATTCTGAGCGAGTAGCACAGATTTGGTATGGGCCGTGGCTGGAGGAAAGTGCTGGGGATCGTCAAATCTTTTGGAGAAATTGGGAGTGATTCTTTTGTAGTCTTTGTGACAACCTTACATAAAACCTGCTTATAAATGAAATCAATTCATCGAAACATTTTACGGCCTACTCTTGGCCCACACCTGGTGTAGCGTCCACCCACCTTATTTATAAGGCAGAGCTTGTCTGAGACATCTTCTGGTTTTGGCTGATTGCATCTCAGCTGTGTCCTTTCATAACAAGCATTAGCTCACCTGAACTGTTTATTTTATCTCATTTCACCAATGGTCTGGGATGAAAGAAGCTTTGAGGAAACCCTCTGATTCCAAATATCCAATTAGTTGGTGCCCTGATGGCTATGAAGTCCAGCACACACAAGCAGTAGGAGCCCTGGGCAGGGCAGAGAAGAAAAAACACAAATTTGACACAGTTACAAAAGCCCTTTCACCCCTTCCCTCAGATGCTTCTGGCGGAGCAATGTAGAATTCCACATTTAGAGACTGACATAGTAGACTAGCAAATATCCTAAATTGGGCCCTGGAGGTAACACTTTTCATCACTGAGCTTAAGGTTTTTAAAACCAAGACCTCAAGCTGCATCTTAACGCAAACATGAATACTACGTATAAGGACAAGGGGAAGGAAAATAAAATCCATGGAAGCACAGAAAATAAATGGAGGGAAAGACATGTAGATCTTCTGACAGATTAGGTCTTCCCATGTGAACGCAGGCAAGTTCAGATGCCCTCAAATGCAAGGGCAAAAAAAAATAGCGTATAGGGGGGTGGCAGCACTAAACCGTCGCAAACCTCAAGCCTGGTACGTTTTCTCCCTACTGCAGGACCTACGCAGGCAGGTCTCTATTTTTAGTAATAAAGTAAAAAATTTAAATGTTTTACTCGATGAAAAATACGTTACCTTTTAAAATTGGTATGCCCCAGGCCTGTTTACAACCTTCTTAAACCCACTGTCCTGATTTGCTTCAACAAGTGCACCATGCTCACCACTATAGTATTCACAAAGGCTTTGCTTGCTCCCCTGCCTACTTGCTACACGCCTCCTACCATGGGGTGAAAACTATCAGCCAAGCTGGCTGAATCAAACAATACACAAAATTGACATCACATAAAACACATAATGAAAATGTAGGTCTTATAGCTATGCTTATGTAAAATGTACAACCTAACTGTTTTTCATTATAATGAAATTGTTCAGGGCTGGAGGTGTAGCAGTAGTGCTGCCACATGCTGTACTTCAAGGGCTGAATCTGTAGTACCTTCTAAAAAACTTAATTCTTAATTTCAGTGTTTTTCGTACAAAAGTCATCACGTACGCATTTAAACCAAAGCAAGATATGAAGTAGCGCAGGAACGTTTGTAGGCAGTTCACAAAAAAACAGGCTCAACACACATTTCAAGTTTTGCTATAAAAGGCTTTAACACAAAAAAACAACAGGTTCAGTTCAGACATTTTTTTTCATTTAGCTAATGTACAAAAAACAAAAATCACATAAAATTCACATTTTCAGAATGGAAACTTTAGCATGTAGTGCTGAACAAAATACTGCATGCTAAAAAAGCTGTGCTAAAGGCTTGTGCAATATTTGCACTCCTTGTTTGTACATGCAGCTTTTGAATTTTAGTACAGCCAAGCCAAACCGTGGGTCTTTCATGCTAACTGGCTGAACTGCGGACAGGAACAATTCAGTCAGTTTGATACCATTTTTCATTTCCACAAACTGAATGATTCTAAAGAAAAGGCAAAGTAATGTAGCAGTTAGTACTTAAACCCAGGTTGAACTTTGGGAGCTTAGGGTCAATTCTGTAGCAAAATAACTGACATTTCGCAAAACAAAGTGCTACGCAAACACTTTCTCAGCTCTGTGTCGACAAAAACAGGTGACTGTACCCATACACGTTTTCATTAAAAACAGCAAAACCTTTGGCAGGGCAGAAGATTGGGTTTGCGGTCAGTTTGAGCACAGTTCATAAACGTGAGTCTGGCCATCAAGATTTTATGGCTATTACAACTTCTCCGCTCTTTATCAGCAATTGCTTGTCCAATACAGAAACACAGAGGTCTAGAGTCTATTCCAAAAACCCAGGTTATGGTGCAGGACACACCTTGGATGCGACACCTGCCCAGTTCCAGAGCAGCCACTGGGACAGCTGTGGTTTTTTCCGGTGTGCCACTACAGCTAGCCGACCTCAGCTACGGACTTGCCGATTTTCATTTGTGGTTGCTACACACACACGTGTACATGAGTCATTTGTAGGCAAGACACGTAGCGCAGCCATGTCTAAGAACTTGGGAAAATGATTAACATCTCCATCTGCTTTGGTGAGTTCCACATTGGTCAGATCACGTGGTGTTGGTACAGTACTGGACTTTCAAATTTAGAGGACAAGTTTCCCACTTGGGAGCTAAATTAAACACTAAGCGCTTCAGGCATGTGCCATTGACAACCCTTAGAAAAGGAATTTACAAATCCTACATTCTGGTGGCCATCTATGCAATATGCTGATTTATTGTTTTTGCTTAAAAAGTCCACTGGGCAAGACTGCCATTTTCATCTTAACAAAAAAGTGACATGGTGGCAATACCAGTGCCTCACTTCTCCGCTCCTGCTTGTTCACGTGTAGTTTCGAACAGAGCTCACGGTGGCCGAGAAAATCCCTGACCGAGAAAATCAAAATGAGCCCAATTTGACAGGACGGCACAAACCCTAACCCTAGAAGAACCCAACAAATCCAGTTTTCCAGAGAGATCCGCAGAGCCCACTGATTCAGGTATGAAACCACACAGTAAATGAATACAACAAAGGCTCAGAATGAAACTTCTTGTTGCCTTGCTTATTGGAACATTATGGGATGACACAATATTACAGTGCTTAGAATGACTGAAGAATGCGAGAGAACGACTTTAGGCGTGCAAATGGAAGATATGCAGTAACATATGAATGGGCGCTTATATTATTGTTCGAAAAAATCTGCTATTCTCAGATAGGTCACACTTTTTGTTTTGTATTCTACCACTTTTGGGTAAGTGTAGTGGCACTTTTACTACTTTTCCCCCTGACATCTGCAAAGAATAGGCTAAGGAGCTCTCAAACACGAGCATTTAGAAGTATTCATGCTCATGTCAACATGAGAGAGATTCTTACGTCCATGGACAGCGATGAAGTGATCAACAAGGTGGCCGACCGAAGCAACTATTTGTGCTTTAATGTGGCGCAGTTTCATTTTTCAAGGTGATTGAAATTGAGAATGTAACCCACTCCGCATCTTATTTTAGGCTACCTTTAGAAATTAATAGTTTGGAAATTTTTTAAGCACTCCTCTTCTTTTCTGTTACATTAAATAGCCTATTTGGTTACTCTGAGGAGGCCTGACAGCTACATTAGTTGCAGTGTTTCAGTGCCCACCTCCCAGGACCACTAAGACAAAGACAAACCCACACACACTCAACCCCTCACACATACACATAAAGGGCATTATAGCATCACCAATTCACCTGAAAAAAGTACAGATTAAAATGTCTTTACTGGTTAGGGAGAGAGTGCCTCTGTGTAGACAGAACTCTATAGTGAAAAGATGATATGCAAACAATGACATTTAGCAAAGGCTGCCTGGACTACTGCTCATGGTCAAAGTGCCCAGCTCATTCCAAAAATAATCACTGCAATAATCCTCAAAGCTGAAGAACTTGACTTGTGCTGAAATACTTAGTACTACGAGTATTTTAGCCAAAATCTCAAAGCTACTTTTTAGTGGATTTTCAATGTGAAATAGTCCTTTTGCTAGTTTGATGGAACAGGGGTCTAACATAGCATTAGATATAAATACAGTGTATGGTAGATTGACCTTAGTTACTGTAGGTTTATGGCAAACATAATTATTTATTTGTATGCTATTATACCTACACATATAATTGAAATTATTAAGAAATACTCAGGGAAAAACTGGAATATCTAGCCTGGTAGTACACTACTCAGACCTAAATACTGTACTACTTTGCTGAGTAATACATACATTTATATTTTACATTGACTTTTACTGTTACTATATTTTTTACAATGTTGTGAGAGAGACCTAAACTCACCTAATATTTTTAATACATTTTCTTCTATAGGACAGAACATAATTACTTCCGCTTGCTCTGTCAGCAGCTGTAAATGTGTAGCAACGGTTTATAGCATGAAGTAGACTGCCCTACAGATATGTAACTGACAAACAATTGTTCTCGGTGAGGTCTAAATAAAGTCCAATTTGATCACATTTGTCAGTCCAGAGAAATATGTTTTCCACATTATGGAATGCAGAAGCCAGATGCGAAGCTTGATATATATCTGTGATTGAGAGTACGGCACCAGAGAGGAGCAGTAGGACTGAGGTTCACATCTAGGGGGGAACTGCTGTTTAACCCATTAGTATTATGCATAAGCTGATTTGTTCTGGAATTCACTCTACATGTAAAATTTTGATAGGGAATTTACAAGAATCAATCATGCAATACAGTTATTAATGCAAGCAACAGTAAAAAAAAAAAACAAAAAAAAACAAGGAGACACTGGAGTTGTCCAGTTCCAACCAAAGCATAAAAGGAAAGTGGGCCGCAGATTAACTTCTACTCCCCTCCCTCTTTGTCACAACCTCCTGGTTCAGCCCAGATGCCATGAAGGTGGACTCCACAATAACAACCAATAATGTTTTGCATGAAATTGCAGCAGTTCCTGCTAAAGTTCCATCAGCCCATATAAAGCTCTTTGCTCGAGCCAGCCGTGAGTCACCCAGGACGACCACAACCCCGCAGCTCTCTAAGCAGGTGTGGAACCAGTCTGCGAGCTTCTGAAACACATCCCGGGACACCAGCCCAGCAATCTGCTTGCATCAATGAGGAACAGACAAGATCTATCTGGAGACTACTGACGGGCAGACTCTGGCAATGGTTGAAAGGTTTGAAAGGTAGAGACCAAAACAAGGCCCAGTGATTGAGGATGAAATTTGTCCTCCATGGACAAGCGCACCATTAGGCTTGTCTAAATTTGTCCTGCATTTCCAAACCAATTGGGGTATGTGGGCCTGTAACAAAGATTCTGCGTGTTGGAGCAAAGCATGGAGACTCTGCCATTCTAGTTGGGGCTTTTAACATTATTTGGCCATTACATAATACAGTGCTCTGGTTAATCTATATAAAAGCAAAAATTAATAAAGAAATTTCCTTTTGGCCCAGAAAACTCAAAGGTCTCCAGACCTGAAGACCAGATTTACAACCCCAAATCAGAAATAGTTGGGACAGCATGGAAAATGCAAAAAAAAAAAAAAAGATTCTTACATTTACTTTGACTTCTATTTCATTGCAGACAGTATGAACCCAAGATATTTCATGTTTTGTCTGGTCAACTAACATTTCATTTATTAATATACTGTACATCCAATCCTGCATTTCAGGCCTATAACACATTCCAAAAAAAGTTGGGATGGGGGCAAATTAGAGCTAATAATGAGGTAAAAAAATTAAATAATAATGTAATTTCAAGCAGGTGATGGCAATTACAATTACAATCACCTGTTGACAGCCCTGAAATGCAATGACAAACACACATTCTCTGAAAAACCAAAAACACTAAATATAATTCAACATTAAGCAGCATTTCTTCAATAGCAACTGCAATAACAGAAAAGCAAGAAACCACTTTGGTCTTTAACCCCAACAAAGCGAAGTTCTACAAGCGGTGCTGCTCCCATCACATCATCTGCGCTTTCAATTACAAAACAGGAGAAACACCCATCATCAAATCAAAGAGACCCACTAGAGTAAAAAGCTCCTCATCCACTACATCTAAAAAACATACATCTTTCTCTTCCACAAAAGACTTTTTCATCTGTGCTGAGCAGGGCCTCAGTTACACAAAAAATGTGCTTCTTACAAACCAGCCCTACATCCCATATACACAGTAATGTGTGGTTCATTCTAGGAAGCAGAGAAGCAAGAGGAAGGGAGTCTTTCTGCGAGAAGCTACTGCTACAGCTCAGTACAAATGCCTTTAATAAAATATCCCACAATGTTCCTGAACATTCAACTTCAATTCACATTCAGATGCAATAATGGAAATGACAACAGTAGAACATAAAGGCTGCCTGCTTTTCATTAATCTCTTTAAAAGCTCATCTCTGTCCCAGAGAAACCAAGTATGCAGGAATGTATAAGTGCCTCAAAGGAATAATATACCTAATGCATTTTTTCATTATTTAAAAAGCGCCAAAAATGTGCCTGTAGATGTTTCTTCAAATGGCTCATCTGAGATTCTTTCCCCAATTTTAGAAGGGCCTTTGTGTTACAACATGTACGATGTTAGCAATCCCATACAATTAGCAGTGCAGTTTTGCATTTTACTTTTAACATATATTGCACATTACTTTGCATAAAGTTCATTTTGAACTTCCTTGCTTCTATTATTTCCACATTTTTCTTTGCAAATGCTGTCAAAAATGCCTTCAAAATTTTAAACACTGTAAGTGGTTTCCATCCCATATTTGACTGCTGTTCAGATGGTCTAGCTGCTGTATCATTAAAAAATCATACTTTTCTACTAGTGTAAAAAAATATCACTGCAAAGGGACACTAAAGAATATACTGTTTATTCCTGGGAAAAAACAACAAATCTTGCCCGAGAGGACAACTTTCTCAAGGAGTGAAATCGTTTCCCATCTCTCAAGAAAGACAAGCAGCTCTCACCAAACTTCAAGAAGTAGCATACAAATAAATTTTGTTTATCCTTAAAAAAGGCAGTAGAGAATTCAAAACATTACCGATCATAAGGCTAAAACTTACACTTAACAACTGCACTGTGCCTCATCTGAAACAAGTGGCGAAAAAGTTCCTCTCTGTTCGCTAAAATACCAGTGGGTGGGACAGCAATACAGCTCCAGACATGAACCTCCTGAACTGCCTGGGGCAAAGATCTCATAGATAAATCATATCCAGTGCAGTGGCATGATATGACAAGGTATAATCACCTGAGGTGCTCAACAAAAATACTTTACATGCTTATTTTTAATAGAGTCATTTAACATAAATTAAGTTATATGCCACGGATGGTATCCTTCATATTATTTTAAACAATCAATGCATCTATACATTATCAATAGTTGCTTGTCCAGTGCAGAGCTACAGTAGAACAGAGCCTATTCTAAAGAGTAGCATATGAGACGGGGAGTAACACGGACCTGATGCAAGCGCATGATCAATACTTTTCTACAATGCAGATTATGGACTTTCTAAAGCTCTATTCATTAAAATATACAGGCGACCATAAGATAAAAAGTTCCTGGTCCAAAAAAATGAGCCTTGGTTGCAAACATTTATCAGATGAATTACCAACCATTCACATTTTATATGAAAATAATTTTGCATTGCGGATTGTTAATAATTAACAGAATTGCCCCTATAACACAGCTATGGGACTAGAATTATTTAACGGAAAGGCAGAACAAAGCCATTTTGAAAAGGAAACTTCGGATACATCCAAATGAACAACATGCTTAACAAAGAAAGTTGTATCATGCAGGGTCTTAACAGGTCCCCTCTTGGGACACCGCTTAGAAGTATGTTTGGAAGACACTACTTGAAACCAGATGTACATGTCACTAATGCTCACACAACAATAAACAACAAAAAAACTAAATAAATAGACAAATGAATGAGTATATGATGCAAAAAGGGTTACTAGAACTGGCATTCTCTTGGGTCTCCAAAGGCACCCTAAGGCCCCACATTCAAATGCTCTCTCCCGCTCAAGCTGAGTGGCTGTCATTACCAACTCAAATCTTGAAATTATTTCAAATACTGTAATTGATTTCATAATAAACCTCCATCACCAGACATTTTTACTGTAGCTCCCCATACAAACGGTCCTCTACCCCAACTCCCTCAGGATCCATGCTTGCTGGTGCCAGCTCTAACACAGAACATCTGTGCCTCATATCTTCACACTCAGCTGCAAAACTTGTCTTTGTCTATTATTGTTCTCTGTTGCTATTTTCATTGTTTTTTTTCACACTGCTTGCCTATTCCCATATTCCCAGCATTATTGCCTGTCTTCCCAAAACTACTAACAATCACATGTATGCTTCAGGAGGAAGGAAAAAAAATCTGGAGCAGACTACATCCCCCAACCCCCACCCCTCTTCACAAATAGTTCCTGGATTAGCAGATCCCTCCATCCAGATGTAGCAGGAGTGAGAGAAGGACAAGGCAGAACATGTGGGCTTTGTGTTTTTAACCCCCTCCTCAGACCTGACCTCAACTCCAAAAACTGCTGCCAATCGCCATTGGAATGAGGTGGGATTAAAAAAAGGATAAGAAAATTGGCAACAAACCTGAGCTGCAATTTTAAGTGTTTATACAGTACATCTAGGATGAAGAAGACTGTTGAGGAGAATACTCATATAACCCCCCCCCCAACTTAAGGGGGGCATTAAAAGAATAAAGAATACATAGCTGTGAATGATGTAAAAGTTCCTCTTAATAATTCTGCCAGTGAATTGTCTGAAAATGTTTTACATTGTATCTAGAAGATTTCTGAATTGAACTGTATCTGTTTTAAAGCAATGCGAAAAACTACATAATTTTTACTATTGCAAGCCCCCCACCCCACCCATACATCACTGGAACTGAGATCTCACCTTCTTATAATAGTACACATGGTAAGGAAGAACCATCATCAATAATAAAGTACTGGGAGAAGCCTAACTGGTGGTACTAACATCCACTGACGGAAAAATTGGTGCAAAAAAGCCATCTTGCATGAGCAGCACAGCAACAGTTCCCATTTTAGATGGATGTGCATTCTTAATAACCAAATCTTTACAAAACAAGCTGGCATCAGCGCCGTGAACAGTACCAGGAACGCAGTTCCACAGTAACCAAGAGGAAGCTACAAACATACTTAAACAGAATAGAAAGCAAAAAAACTTGAGTGAGTTGCATACCTAAAACAGCATTCATACATTCAAATTCCAATACATTTAAACACACAAGGCAGAAAAATTTGGAGCATTTCCATGAAGGTGTGGAGTGGGCAGAGCTCTAACAGGCTGCATAATTTATGTCAAACATAAATGTCCTGTCTGAGGGCCTTCGGTTACATAGTACACGCTTTAATAAAGAAAAATGAATACACAACAGAATCTTATAATGCAAATCAAAGAATGCAAATACATTCAGCTGCTAAAATGTCTACATGTGCAGTAGGCACACATCATTATTATTATTATTATTATTATTATTAATAATAATAATAATAATAATAATAATAATAATTTAGGCATAAGTGCTTTTAAAATGACTAAGATTAATTTTCTTTGGAAATTTTCCAATTTAATTCATACTGTCCTACTAAGGATTTAAACAACCACTTTACGTTTGAGCGATGCCACTTCTGAAATATTGTAGTTTTGTGGAAAAAACGGCTAGACAGCGAGGACAAAAACCTTGTTTGGTAGTTATACACATATACACGGCATATTTTAGTTTGCTTATTTTTACTCTGCATATCTACACTAAGGTGTTTTGTTTTGTACTGTGTGCCGGAATTGGGGGAGGCATCTTTAAGAGACACAGCTGAGGATGTGCAGCACCAGTTCTGGCAATAACTTTTAAATTTCAAGGCACCGTGCGAGTGGTCTTCAAGCCTCACTGGTGATCAATATCATCAATATTTGAAAGATCCTCTGAAGGCATGATGGTTCGGTGAGAAGCAGCGCTGCTGCAGCGCAGATTTTCCCAAGTCGTGGATGTGCAGGAAAGGGAGTGGGGGCGCGTACTAATGGATATTAGAGCAGCGAACCGGGGGCGGCCCGCAAATAGCCCCGCAGCGACGGGGGTCGGAGCGACCAGGGCAAAATGGGAAACGCAAGAAGCTTCTCCAAGCACCTCTCCGAAGCCACCTCATCCAGTGTCAGGCGTCCCACGAAGGGGACAGTCACTCTAACCGCAGAACATTTCAGACAAGCCGGCACACGGGCTGACCTCGGCAGACGCGCCCTGCGGAGGACGGTCCAGCCTCCACACCGAACGGCGCTGCGGGGGGGGGTTTGAGGGACTTCGAGGACAGCGCGGCGGGCAGCAGGTCGGGCACGTGCTGCGGTGCGGGACGGGCCGTCTGACAGGTGAACTGGGCGCCACCTGCGCGGACGCGCCTGCTCCCGCACGGCCCCCTCGTGAACGGCTGGAGCCCGCCGTCCGCCATCCCGAGCCCCGTCCTCCGCGTACGCGGACGCAGTGTGGAAGCCAATAAGTACGAAGGCGTTCATTCATTAATGTTTCCCGCAGCTGCGGTTCCGGTGTAAACAAGGCGCAGAAGCTGCTCTCCGGCGTGCGAAGCATGCGTCATGTGCGACGAAAACCAATAACTTGTTGAAACGGAGAGCCTGCTGGCCGCGCCGCCTTCGGTTCATAGAAACACAGTAAACCCCCACTGTATCGATTATGGCTTATCGATCCATCGGTCTATCGCGGCTAGCAGGGATGCTAGCTGTCACCGTTAGCGTCTAAGCAGGTACAGCCAAACAGATCTCCCAGCCATCTTTGTGCTCCTTTCGTGCAATAAAATCAGCCTGATTTATGTCATGTCGGACTCGTCAAATATTTTGCACCCCAGACGTGCGAACCACTATTGCTTACCGTCAATGGCCCTGGCAGGGGAAATAACCTCCAAACTCTGCAAGAATTCAATGAAAAGCAGTACGGCCGTCAACACCTTTGCGGTAAAAGAAAACATAGCTGATAAATGAAAAACGCAAAAACGTAAAAACGGGGGGGAAAAAACACAAAAATGAAAAATCAGTGTGAAGCGGTGGATGCCGAACCGCTGCGTGGTCCGGACCGGCGCCGCGCTTGCGATGTCTCTCAGACTAAAACAGGAGGACAGGAGGGGGGCAGAACAAGCGCACTGTTTGTTTTATATAGAAGAGAAAAAGGCTTATTCAGCCCTGTGAGGCAACGGCTTGCCTTGAATGGCAATCATATAGGTTGCTCACTGATGGCCAGCGACTCAAAATGCAGAAGAAGAAGAAGGAAAAATAAAAAATAAAAATCCACAAAGGTGTGTCAGACCACCTCGTTCGAGAAACAAGACTAAAGCAAACGCGCTATTTGCCGCCGCTCTCTCGCATGCCTTCGCGGAAAATAAGACGAGCGAAGCGATTCGCTCGCGCAGCCCCGCGCAGCCTCGCGCCTCCGTTCGCCGCTTCGCCACGGATTGAGCGCAGGGGGGCCGGAGCGCGAGCCGCCGCGCGGACGACCGCCGCATGACGTCACTCGCTCCAGCGCGCAGCCCTGGCGCGGCGCCTGCGCAGACGACGGCCGCCGCTGCCGCTCCGCTGTGCTGCGCGCCCACCGCGCAACTGCCTGCGCGCCGGCTCCTACGCGAGCCATGTTGGCTCAAAGCGCCGTTTCTGTCGGCGAAAGGACGACAGCAAGGTTTTAAGCAGCTGACCGGACGCGTGTAAACGCATGAACTGTCTTGCATGCCGAAATTTCGAGTAGAAGCAGTCCATTAATATAATACATTGTATGTCATAATACCATTTTATTATAATTAATATGGACATCGTTAATGCTAATACAATAATATTTTGTTTTCTGCTCATTTTTTTTTTTTTACCATCAACTTAAAACCATGAACTGGCATCGACTTCTGCCTGCTTTGTCACGCAAGTTTTTTGCTTGGCTATCATTAAAATCTCTTTACCATGGTCCTTTGTGTTCCCAAATTTTTAAAACATGTCACTGCCCCAGTGCTTCAATGAACAGGTTCCACCAGTTGCCGTTAAGTGTTTGCGAAAGTACATGTATGGGAGACTGCATGACCCTCATAACTGAAATCAATGCTTAAGAGATTTAACAACTGTTATTTCTCTCAGGTCCAGTCTTTTTCTATTTTTTTACAGTCATCATCACAACCTTTCCAAGTGGCATTACACAATGTCCACATTTACTGCAAATACTGGACTTTGGGGCAATATTTTAAGTTTTACAGACTTGTTTCCTACTTCTGTGCTTATGACAAGATTTACAATATTGCTCTGATGAATATCAGACGACAAGCTGATTTCTCCATCTATACGGAGGAGCATTTTCACTGAGAACCCTGGAATAATACTCAGCTCCAGCCTCTGCTTCTTTCATGCTTGGTGGATGACGGATGAGCAAGTTGTTGGGCAAAATAACACATGTCAGAGAACAGCTTTTACTCATGGAAAAATAATTGAATATTGAAAAACAAAATGCCTTTGTCAATATTACTAAATTTCAGTGCAAAACAAAACAACATTAAACTGACTCAGAGATAATGAAGTGTGTTATGTTATTTTCACAAAATAAAAAGTATGAAAAAAAAATCTCATTGATGTCCCAGCAGGCATGCAGATGTCCTACACTTAAACAAGGATCCTAGCCGAAATGCATGAAACTGAACTCACTCTAAATAAAAACATTTGTTTATCAGCAACATTTTGGAAGTCATGATAATTTAACCTAAAATAGTTGTATCGAAGCAGACTAAAAGAATGACATAAGTAAAATGGCACTTAGCTGATCCTTGGCTAAGAGGTCACCCCATCTATGACTCACATAGTGCAAATGAACCTTTGGGCAGAAGACTTGTTTTCCAAGCCTGAGCAACTGATGACAGTAACATCTATGCAGCACCCAGGTGCCTTGTGTTATTCTTCTCATCTGTTCCAGGTTTTGTGGCTGTGGCCCAAAGGCTGTGAAGAGAGCACCCTAACATAGGGTTGGAGGTGGGAGAAAAGCAGTTCCCTTAATGACCCTCGAGGTGTGCGGTTCAGAGCTCTTTCAGCTGTGAATATAATGGCTGCACTGAGCATCAGGTAAAGAGGACAACTGATCAGACATCGGTTAAAGGAGGGGGAACTTACAGATGCCCCCCAACAGACTCTGCTTCTTCATCTCTTTTCCTGCTGCCATACAGGCAGTGATGACATAGCATGCTGTCATCAAAGAAGCTTTTGGCCTTCAATGCCAAAAAGGCCCTTCTCGCTATTTACAATAAAATATGAATCTACTTTCTGTTTTTTGAGAATTTCATTTTCCATGTGCAGAATATACAGACAAGTTATGAATTAAATAACAGACCAAATGCTAAATGGAAAGAATATTCATCTTTTCTTTACGGAATGGTTTCTTTTGTGACGTAAATCGATGAATTAATGACATATCATTATTAATGCACAGAAATTACATTTAAATATGTTTACATTAACTTTACATGACCTACATACTTTAGACAGACAGGCAGACAGATGGGCAGGCAGGCAGGCAGATAGATAGATAGATAGATAGTCCCAAAATATCACTTAAAATTCAGCAGCTGTGTTTTTTTGTCAGCGTCAACTGATACGATGAAGCTGCAAAGGTGATGAAAGCAGATTCAACGCATTAAGGTCATTAAAGGAGTAGGTGGTCATGAGCAGTTTCCCATTGGACTCAATGAGACTCTTCTAGCGTCTTCTAGCGGCGGCAGGGAGGTACTGCACCCTCTTTCCTCTGTTTAATTAATGGAGGTAAATTGCTTGTTTATGTGAAACTAGATGGACCTGGACCATTTAGTGTCCATGACAAAATGTATGCTTTAGGAGAGACTAAATAATATAATAATAATACTTTTTAGAGCAGATCTGTGTACTGTAGCTCTCTTGGAATTTGTCCTAACGCTGTTTCAAGATGCTGGGCTTTGGGACTTAAGTCTTGTGACCTTTCCATCAGCATGTTTTTGCTCCAGGATTTTGAAATATATCAGATGTTTAATATATGCATATTTCGGTTCGATTTATCTTTATTTCCATAGAGCACTCTTCTCACACAGCGACAAGGCGCTGAATGAGGGATCGGACGTGACTGGCTTTACGTTTAAAAGCTATAAAGAGAACGTAAAGTAGGCCGACTGGCATAGATAGATGCTTTCTGCATTCAGAATTTATAGTTGTACTGAAAAAACCTGCAGTGAAATTTCCGAGAGGACGGAACAACTGAGATGTGTTATGCGCGTGTGTTCCAGAATGACTCATTGGCCTGTACCCCCAATACATTGGCTGTAGCCAGGTGGCTTTAGCCATGTCGCCAAGGAAAGTTCATTATAAGTAATGGAAACTCTACAAACAATGAGACCCTAGGCCACAACACCCACATTGTGAAAAACAGACTCAAAAAAGAGAACATCACAATAACAGAAGGTCAGGTAACACATTAGGGCCTCTTCCTGTCTGTCTGGACACCGAGGGCAATACCGATCCAAGACCCGGGTCAAGCTATTTTCGTCCTATCAGAAACATATCTGCCATAGCACGATGGAATTGTTTTGCCGTCCAGAACATATTGCAAAATCCTTTCAGTTATCAGCAGAACATCTTGGCTCTGTGCTGAGGTGGATTGTGTACAGCTGTGTGTCTGCTCCGGCCCCTCCCTCCCGCCCTTCCTTCTCTTGGGGGGTCATTTTGGGGGGCAGTAATCCTGAGGAATTAAATACAAGGAACCCATCTGTGTGAGTGTGGACACTGAGCATAAGAATATGGTTCGGCATTGCCTGGAGCGACAAAGCGCTCAGCGGCCTGCTCTGCAGGGCAGGCTCAGCTGTGCTGGGAGAAGATGCAAGGGAGCTGAATGCCTTACTGAAAGGCTCATTGTTGCATCGCCTTATTTCACATTTCTTTCCACTACATCTCTTTTTGTCCCATAGTTGAAAAGCGCTCCCCCTTCCTTTGCTCCATTGCTTATTAGAAAGTTTTCTTAATTTGGTAGCAGAAATGATAACCGAAATGTGACTGTTTTCTACTTTTACGTCCCTTTGCAATCGTCTTACCTGTGTCAGTCATTTTCAAAATGCAGAGGGTGAACATTTAGGGAGGTTAGGGAGGGTACGCAGGTCAGCTCCAGCTCATCCAAGTTCTGGCCAACTTAGGGAAGTTTCTCCCATGTTTATAGAATGCTGCCAAATGTTCATGTGTCCATGCGTATGACTTTGTGGGGTCTGCTTGGCTCCAAAACAAGGGCAGAATTTCATTCATGAGATTTTTGGTGCCCCACGCATAGATCGCGTTTTAAAAAGCTCTTATTTCTTTTTCAGAACTGCTGGGCTGGATGGTCTGTTTTCCCTGAATTCCAAAGGCCTGAGCCAAAAAAGGAAATTCATTCCCATCTGGAGCAAAAAAGACAAAGAGCTCCTATATATTTCCCTCTAGGCTATGAAAGGCTTGACAGTAGAGTTAAGAGCCATTAGTTTTACATAAACAAAAGCTAACACATAGATGGGTGCTGTGTGTGTGTCATTTGTAGTTTTGCATTTGATAATATTTCAAACAATAAGGATGTGAAAAATCCAGACATTTTTTTCCACTTGCATTGCTCTTCACATGTGCACAGTTTCAGTTCTGCTCAGCTCATGACATCACTTTGGGCCGGGAAATAGGTGGAGAACTACAAATAAATCAGGTCTGGCTGCGTTTTATAACTCGGTCATTAGCATCCACCGATCTTCTCCACAGTTCATGTAACGCCGACCTTTACAGTCCCGCTTCTCCCAGTTTGTGCTGGTTGTAAAGGAAGGAGAAAACATTTAGAAATGCTGGTGACAATGACATCCTTTCCTGTCATTATTGTAAGTGCTGTTGTAATGCTATTGTAAGGGAAGTGAAGCAAAAAAAAAAAATGTGACTTCAATGCTATCCATGGTCAACTTGGCCATAGCAGACACCCCAGATCCCAGGTTCCTCATCAGTTTTCAGTCCTATCAAACCATTTGAGCGAGTGGAGCCATATGTGGCCAAGTTCTAATACCCCCACCACAATCTCAAAGCCTCATCTTGTAAGGGCTCTTCTCCCCCTCCCTCTGTGAACTCAGCTCATCCGGAAAAACTCCACTTCATCTGTTTGCTGCCCTCATCTCAGACTTAAGCCCTCCATCTCTTACAGTCCACTCATCCAGCAAGACACTCCTGTCTTGCTGATTCCAGATGGTGCTCACTCATACGCATATATGTAGTTTTCCAAAGACCAAAGTGTCCCGTCCAATACTTTTGGCAGATTTAGGATCCAGAAGCAATCTAGTTTTCCCCAATAAAGCACTTAACCTCTTCAGTGCATTTACACAACTGTCAATGATATTTTCTGCTTCTACACGCTCAAATATTTTAAGTACAAAGACAGAGCAGCACGACATTTGGGCAACGGAAACGAAGCAGGAACATCTAGCATTAAACCACACACCACTTGGCAGTCAATCTAAGGCCCCTAACTGACACAGCTTGTTATTTCTGGGCCCATTTCGATATCCTGCAAAGTACATGAACACATTGCCGGCAATGTTCTTTCTCTGTAATGAATAAATTATTGGAAGCACTTGTGTCTGACCTGCGAGAAGAAGAAAACTGCGAATTTAAAAAGTAGGACATCTAATTTCTCTGTGTTGTTTTTTTGTGTTGCTGTAACTTATTTATTCATGACCAATATGGCTGTTTCTCCTAAGGCAATGGTTCAGAGCCTAATGTATGATTGTAGTGGACTGGACCCTATCCCAGAAGCCTAGAGCGTGAGGCTGGGTACACGATGCTCAGGATCATTGCAGGGTAACAGCACATGACCACACTCACATTCACACAGTATGGACACCTCAGAGTCACAAATTCAACCAGGGAAACTGTGAGACGAAACTTAAGAAAGCAGAGGATACCCACGTGGGAACAAACCCCACACACACTTAACAGGAATGGGTCAGGTTCCGGTAATGACTCATCCGGTGTGAGAGTCCGTAGACGACCAACCGCACCTCATGAGTAGGTGCACATGGACTGTATCTGCTGGCTGTGTTTACGCCCCAAAGCCAAGAATTTTCACTTTTTCATGTTGCAGCTGGGCTACCAGTGCTCACACAAAAGTATATCATTGTTTACTGAAAATGACCATAAACTGCTAAATGACAAGCACGAACATGACATTTCTGCTTTATTTAGGGATTGAGGCTTTCTTCAGACCTGGAGCTAGACAGACAGACACACACACAACCATTGCTGCTGACCCGGACCACCCTTCCCATGCCCTGCTCACCCTCTTACCATCCGGTAGAAGGTACCGGAGCATCCGGACAAAAACCACCAGGCTCCACAACAGCTTCATTCCTCGGGCGGTCAGGCTCCTTAATGGCCTGAAACTCACCCATGCCCCCCCCCCACCACCACCGGGAATTAGCCTGCTGCCTGGGTCCAACCACCTCGTACCCCAACCATACCAATGACTGCATGGTCACTTTCAGTTTATGTTTACCTGGACATTTCTGCACCTATATTTATTATTTATTTATTGTACGTATTTGCACTGTTTTTCTTCTGCACCCCCAGAAAAATGAAATTTTGGCCCCCAACCTATAGCTGTATATGGATGGGATGACAAATAAAAACTCTCTTGACTCTTGACTTGAAACAAACACACACACACACACACACACACACACACACACACATTTTTATGTCTGCATATACACTTTATAACCTCGCTATTTAGAAATATTCAAATTTAATTAAAAAAATTTAAAGCCCTTTTTTGCAAAAAGGCTGTACTTTTTCCAAAAAATCTTTTTTGTGCTGGTTCTGGCTGTTTTTATGTAGTTACAGAATATTTCAGCTGACTTTCCAGTAAACTTCCTCCTTTTCACTAGAAATGTTAATATTACATAATTGTTTCTGCACCGTGCCTTCTGAGAAGTATCCATGAGATTTTATTTTACACACGAGTTTTTCATTTTTCACCTCTCACGGACCCAAGGTCCATATGGCGCAGCTCCGTTCATTTATCCATTTATAAAGCCACAAACATTTAGAACTCAAGCCATTCAAATTATCACTCTCAACTGAACTGGACCCTGTTCCTGTTTCATCTGTGGTTTTGTCAGTGTCACACCATCTGCTGGCAGTGCACACACAGGCATTTGTATAACTGCAGTCACCTTGCCGCTTCGTGCAGTGATTTGGACCTCTGGATTAATGCATGATAATTCATACCCAGGCTATTTTCTGTCCCCCTACCCAGACTTCCTAAATAATCCTGTGGCTCCTTTTCAGACAGGTAGGTCTGGTCTAGGAGCTACCATGAATTCCCCGAGGAAGACTTGGAGAACAGATTCTTCTGCTCCTTGGTTTTCTGCCTGCTTTCTCACTCATCTGCAAAATCTTATTATCATTTAAGGAGACCCAAGGTTGTGCCGTGCCAGATGCTGCTGATTTATTTGAATCATTTTAATTCTCGATATCTTCATGACTGTCAAGCTTGCGCATCCTTTCCAGTTTAACTCAAGGGGAGGCCTGTTAGGGATCACACTTTGCAACCATAAACAATATACTTTATAACACTAGGATACCTTATTTCTGTTTCTAAAAATATTACTTCTACAAGGTGAACTACTGTATATATTTTTGCTTTCTGCTCCTAATCTCATACGGCGACAAACAGATGAACAACTGCGCGTGATGTCTGATTCATACTCAGCTCTGCTCCCTGCTCCACGCAGAATTTAACACGATTATCCCACTATATTACTCTGCTTTTCTGGCACACAGCAAACCCAGTTGTTGTTTGCTGCCATCCCTCTTCTGTAGATCATGTACTGAGTAAATGTTAAGCGATGTACCCTGCTGTGTAGGCCGATCTGATCTTCCCCACTTCTTTCATTTGTCATCGCATTCTTTTGTTATTTATTGTTGTCTTTGCCGGCTTCATTTCATGCTGCCTGACTCCTGACTGCTCTGTTCTTGAATAATAGAACGTGTTCACTGTAGACGGGATAAAATGAGAACGAGCTGGTGGAATAACCTACTGTTCTTTAACAACCCATTGTTACACCACGTGACCTTACCAAAGACCGCCCTGGCATCTTTACCCAGTTTATGTTGTCTGAAAGCTCGAGCATTTATGCATCTTCTGTCCGTGCAGATCTATGACTTTGCCCATTTTCATCTGTAGGCTAACTCCACTCGCGGAGGGATGTGTCCAGAATAGGTTAGCGCTCCGCTGCAAGGCTCATGTTTGTTTGCTCCGGACGCAAACATCTCGTGTCGCTTCAGGAAGCGAAACCTTCCAATTTCTGGTTAGCGGTCCTTCTGATTTAAACCGTGGTGTTACAAGGAGCCTGAGTCACCCACCAGCCAAGACACAGCCATGAGGTGGTTGGGGTGCTGAGAGTAAACAAAATGAACTCAATAGAAAAAGTACTCCGTTCCCTTCGAGTCTTTATGTCTGGTGAAACAGTTTTGTTTATGCTCTTCACCCCATGTGCCTCACAGCTGTGATTTTTGCTAGATTGTGACAGAGATCCCTTGTGATGCCAGGGTTCGAATTAGAATAGCATTTAGTGCGAAGAGAAGATGCAAGGAAACGTGGGACACTTTCTTGTGTCTTGAAGTGCCGGTCCTCAGTAAAGCGCTGACTTTTCACGCACCTTCACAAGCAAGGCTGTGTGGCGGCAGGACATGAGCGAACATGACGTCGCGCATCAGCAGGTCTACCTGTCCGCAGTGACATCATCGCCCTAACGGTGCTACCTGCCGTTTCCCACGAGGAGGAGCCTGCTACTTCAGTTTGTATTTTCAGTCGTAAATACAAAAACGTGCAGCTCGCACAAAAAGTTCCCTTGAAAGTACTCTCTGAGCCTGAAGGTGGCACTACGTGATAAACATCCTTTTAGTTCAGGAATTGGATTCTGATTCTCATGGAATGGAAAGCCAAGAATTGTGAAATCAAAGAAAAAAGCACAAACAAAAGAGGGAAATGTTGTCACGATAATGTAATTTGTCTAGTTCTAAGAACAGGCATTTATTTTATTCGGTAGAAGTCTCGGTGGATATGTTTTGGTCAGGGAGTGCTGACCAAACAGCGCATCCAGGAAAAATGAAAAGATGATCACCTCTGTCCTGATCTTTTGGCCCGTGCCTTAAATTTCGCAAAGTGACGCTAAGTAAGATCTGAACTGTGCGTCGCAGGTATAACCATGATGGTAGGAGAAACCTCTTCACGTATAGAAATCCTACATTCATGCGCGCCATTCCAACCAAATAGACTCTGCAAACCATACACAATTGCCTGAAAAGAGGAAATGACATTAAGCAAGCGCTAGCATTTTCTCCTTCCATGTTCTTTGTCAGACCAAGCACACACTTCCTGCAAGCCCATTTTCTACTATCTACCCAACGCATGCATGTATTCCTCAGCAGGCGATGCGAGTTAGGATGCTGAGCTTGAAATAACAGCGGTATGGGCATGAAGACCTACATCCAGCCATGTAAAGGATGAATAATAAATAAATCGAAGATTCCCAGTGTTGCAACTTTCCCTGTAGTAAACAGGAAAGGACTTTCCAAAAATCACTATCAAAATTAGTTTTCAGTAAACTGTTGTACACAATAAGGGGGGACCATTTACATACCTTGCCTGTCAAAACTCAGTAAGCCTGGATTCACTTCCATTCGAATGTGGAAAAAAATGTCTGGAAGACTGACATTTTTGTATCTACTGAGTATTGCAACAGTGTAAACTGCATTTGGGTTTGATCCAAAGCAATCTTAACTGTAACTCAAGTACTTGTGTTATGTACTACATCCACTCTTCTGGGTGCAGTTCCTCACTGTCATAAAATCTTAGATTAATAAAGCAACAAGTCAGCTATCTGGGCCCAGGACACAAAGAGAAGACACCCAGCTCTTTAGGGAGAGGAGCGGGAAGCCGGGTCGTTCTCAACCCGTGCCTTGCATTTTCCATCCACGCCGGAGCCAGATTGAAAGAGCCGCCCCATCTTTGCAGGAGCTTGCTGTCACTTTCTTGAGCGACACTCCCTCCCGGGTCCGTGTGGCGGGAAAAGGAGAGGAATGCAAGCGTGAGCTCCCCCCTTCCCCCAGGACGGACTCTGGTGTTCTAGCACGCTGGCTGCCTGGAGAAGGAGGCGCAGGGATGAGGAATGCCGAGTATGCGCCTAGTACGCGACCGCCGTAGCTGAGGGGTCACCTCAGCAACACATGTCCCATCGTGTTTAGGATCTTAGCAGGAAATGGCCAGGCAGGGTTCAGCAAAAAGAAGACAGGGCCACTACAGTATTTGCATTCCTTGGAAACAATATGCAGGAAGTGACTAATGCGTGCGGCACAGAATGGTGAGTTTGCTTTCTTGATGACCTCCATAAATTCCTGGAGGCCTTAAATAAGGGCTTCGGGGTAGCATAGCTGCCTATAGACAATTTTTCCGAAGAACAGCAGGTTATTCAGTCTGAATGCGTTTGCATCTCGAATCACCCAGCACAGCAGAACTCATTGTCAGGAACTGCCAGCTCACACGGGTTTGATACGCATCTGTGGGGTGTCAACAGAACAGCCGGTGAAGGAACCTTGACGGACTTTGAAGCCACCTTGCACAACAAATCTACGAATATCCTGCTTCTGCAGAAGTCTGGGTCAAAGCAGACTCACGATTAATGCAACGAATCGCCGCCAGACTGCCTGCCAGGCCTTCAAGAGCCCACCTTCACTTAGAATATATGTGTCACTTGGCCGAAACACAAATATCGCAGCAACTTCTTGCCATTTTCTGACAATGTTATGTTTAATGTGTTTTAAAGTACACAGTAATTTAGTAGACAGTAGTTTGCTGTAACCACGCTGAATTTCTCCATGCCACCCAGGTACGGCAAATGATAAATAGTTGTCAAGTTTATTCCATGGAAAAAGAATATTATCACGGAAAAAGTATTCCATTGTCAAAAAACAGCCTCGTGTGCCTTTAACAATACTGTTCACTCTGGTGGTCACAGTTTATAATAATTCTCACTTGTAATTAAAAGTAGGATACACCCACATACTATTTTTTATTTGAGGCGTACCATAAACTATTTCCACAAGGAGTGGGTGTAACTTTTGGGAAGTTTTTCAGCAAAATCTCTAACATGTAACCCTCCTGCGATTCATTCACCCTCTACATAAAAAGGGGCTTGATATTATACTTGATATTTTAGCGTAACGTTTTCCGTAAACACGTGTATCTTGTCCAACCGTCATTGTTTGGCACATTAAGCCAGATGGAGCGATCTGTAAGACTTTGATCTCATGGCAGGTAGAGGTAGTATAACTACACCAAAATTTTATACCTGCCAGAAGCGTAGAAAATGTGCGAGAGGGTGTGCAGGACAAACATAAAAACAGCATTTTGACCCAAGAAACACGGAAAGATGGGTGCCCTGCGTGTTATCATGGGACGAAAGCGCCCAGGATTCTGTGTGGGAGACATTCTGAAGGCATGCCAGCATAAACAGCCCCAGACCACATGCTCTCCTAAGGCAGAGAGCCAAGCCTTCCTCTAAGTACATCTGGACCCAATAGCCCAGCTTTTGTAACCCAGCTGTGGAGAAGGAGGGGTTAGGTGCTGGGACTGTGTGAATGTAAGTGTGTGTAGGGGGAGGGTAGGATGGCACCATCCCAGACAACTGAAACCAACTCCAGCTCCGTGTCCACGGTCCTGGAAAGACAGCCCTTTGTCACGGGAATGTCAAATGCAGATTTACTGAGCAATTGGATGCACAACTGAGCGACACAAATGAAAAGCATTTTTGTGGGAAGAACCTCCTTTGCAACACATAAGGGACTGCGGAAGTGGGGTTTGCTCATTCTCCCAATGTTCTAAGTCCAAAGATGTGAGGAAGAAAGCAGGACTACTTGCGAACACTGCCTTACCATGAAAGCCACATAAGCGAGTGGCGTATGAGAAGTCCGCCTCAATGGCATTGCATGTCTTCCAAAGCTGTGAAACTAAGGCCCTCTCCCGTCCCATCCGATTAAAACCTCGTGTCTACAGGTAAGGATGGCTGATATAACCAGACATTCATTGGGTTGACTCATACTGGATTCTTAACTCTTGTACCAAAGTTCCTCTGCGGTAAGATTGATGGTACTTTCCAAATTTTTGAGTTTGTGCCCCTTCCCCTCAGGCAGTGGAGTTGGGCTCATGGGAACCAAGTTACATCACACAAGGGAACTGGCAGGCTGAAATAAGCTAAACTCCCTTCAGCCTTGAGGCAAGATTGATCGGCCCATAAATCAGCTTTGTGTTTCCTCTTCCCTGCTTTGCACTGTCAGCATGTTAGAGCACAGTTTGTGTTTGTCAGGGTGCCGCAAATGGCAACACCACACCCCCAAGTCCTTCCCCTTTTCTGTGGCAAAGTCTTCAGCTGAATGGCTTCTGGTCTTCTTCTGGCTTCCTCTAGTCCAATGGCAGAGCCCACGGAGGCCTAAGGTGTTCTGAAAAGACTACACGTTGCAAGCGGCGTAGCTTGAGAAGCAGAAGAACTTGAGGGGGTGGAGAAGATGTCAGAAATGCTGCAAGAAAAATGGAGCGAAGCTTCAAAAATTAAAGACATCAATTACCGATCTACTAGCCGCAAAAGAAGTCCGCAGTCAACACTCGAAAAGTTTGCAAAGTAACATCGAAAAATGTTATATAGTCATACAGTTGTCCTGCATCCAACGGGGTTTATGCTTGGAAAAAAAGCCCAAAAGATTCCTGCAACCCACATAATCGGTTGCCAGCTGTTAAATATGTTACTCAATCTCACTCACCCACTGCTGAATGAGCGTGCGCCGTGCAGGACTGCAGCGGTCTGGAATTT
This sequence comes from Heterotis niloticus, assembly GCA_018136845.1. Classification (NCBI taxonomy): domain Eukaryota; kingdom Metazoa; phylum Chordata; class Actinopteri; order Osteoglossiformes; family Osteoglossidae; genus Heterotis; species Heterotis niloticus. The sequence goes on from CM030898.1 coordinate 2,971,066, forward strand.
ATCCAAGAAACACAGTGCCGTAGGACAGCCAGGGTACACTCCAGATACAAAGCGAGTACATCGCATGGTAGCCACACACGCAACAGGGAACTTGGTGTCATCGGGCCTCCTGAAACACATCGTTGATCTGTGGGAGCGAACCGGGGGACCCAGAGGAAGCCAGCAGAAACACGGGACGAACATGCAAGGTCCACGCACCGAACGGGGATTAAACCCACACCCGAGCGGGTAGCCCAGGCACCGTGAGTATCGCCGGTAGTCCCCGCACGACTCTGCTGCTTATTGCTAACTCTCTAATGGTCGATTCTGCCAACCGTCTCATGGTAGTCAGATGATGCATTACTCGCTTGGCATGGACCTAACTGTGAGGGAGTCTGAGGCCATTCTGGGCGAGCAGCTGCACTTTGTCATGCACTTTTCCCCTTCGGGTTTGCATATTCTGAGTGAACGAAGCCCACCGATACGCGAAGACGCATTTCGTGAACACCAGGAAGAGAAAAATCCGAGGCCTTCCTTTACCTCCCCAATCACAAGATGTAAACATTACAGAACATTTATAGGAAGTTCCAAACCACAGAGTGTGCAGCAGTTTCCACATCCTTCAGCTCTTAAAGACCTAGAGGTTTTCCTTCTTCAAGAATTGTCAGTTATCTCACCGCACTATGTTCAGGATTTATGACTGCGTGCCATGTGATTCTGAAGTCAAAAGGTGGGCCTACTCCTTAGTAACTACCTAATGTTTACGTACAAGTTGGCATTACAAACATTTCAGGCATCCCCATACAGCAAGTAGTTGTACAAACGCTGCATACAGATGGGGCTGTACCGGAACAAACCTTTTCAAACCAAATGCTCGATGCAAAATACATCAGCGTTACAGAGAAGGCTTAAGAGAGCCGTGATGCGCCAACTTGGTACTTCACAGAGCTTGAGGGAAAGAGCCTTCCCTGTCTTTCCCAAGGATTTAGAGAGGAAAGACTGTGTGCCCTGAATTTTGGGTGGGCTGCCATGTAGTAACATAAAGGAGGCAAAATACTGGAGGTTCTGCATGGCCCCCTTGACTTAAAGCAATGACACAAAAGCTAAGTACAGCAACGCTGTTTAGTGCCGTTTCGCTATAGTTCTCATAATGTCATGTTTCAGCGCACCAGGTCTGTACATCTCCTTTTTCCTTGTTAATATTGTAATGATCCTTATTCTCACACCTCTCTGGTGCTCATGCCATGCAGTCTGGCTACTTCGCCCTGAAAGTAGAATACTCTCTTTGCTTTTTTCCCTGCACCACCCGCTGTGGCCAGTTCCACAGCTTGCTGCATTCACTTTATGGACGCGTGCTCTCACACGTTTCCCTCTGGGTTGCGGCTCGAAGCAGTTCTCGATCCTTTCTTCCTCTCGTTTCAGCCGTGCCTCATGCGTTTTCTCTCACTATTAAAGCTTTGGGAGAACAAAGGGTCTTTTGCGTGTGTCGTTCACCTATATTATAAGATATAATGTTAAAATGCATTAAGTGTAAAATGCTAAAAGTGCTCCACTTTCTAGGAACGCATCCTACGTGCTGACCGGGGTGCTACTGCATTAGTAATGGGTGTGAAGGTGAGCTAAAGAAAATAAACAATTTTTTTTGTATTTTTATTGAGCTGAGTGTACATACAGGCTACTGTATGTATGGGAAAGTGCAAGATATACAGTATTGTCTAGCATGTAATATACCCTGATTTTAGCTATAATAGACAAATATGCTAGGAAAAATAATTTCATTACAAATGTAACCTTCTCTCTTATTTTGAAAGCAGGTTCAAACAGTTACGTTCGATACAGTTTACACTGTTTGTAAATGCAAATTCGGTACGTTTTTTTTTCATTTTTCAACCCAAAAAAGGTTCCGCTTCTTCGTGATATTCTGCCTTGTACATCAGCCAGCTCAGCATGCGAGGATGCCTTGTAAGCAGGGCATCCCAGCACAGCTAATCTTCCTGCAAATGGATATTGTGGTAATATGGTCAAGCACTGTGCTGGTAGCTCCAAGTGGAACAGCTGTGCTTCTGCCACTGCAGAGGCCTGGGGAGTTACCTGGCAGCTCTGTTAGAGCCATGAATGTCAAATGAGACATCCTGCTTGGCCTTATCAAACAATGCCAATTGCTGCATGGTTTGCCCCTCCAGAGCTCACGGTCATCGTGGCCATCTGGATTATAAGGTGCCGCACTCATGCGACCACACCTTTTGCTCACATTAGGTGCTCGGAAGCCCAGAATTTCTTAAGCGACTGTCAGTCAAAACCTTAGGCGATTATACCGATAACAGCAAAGGAATTCAAAGCATGCACAAATGGACAGACCTGCCCCCTCCCCCACCTTCACACTTATCGCAGTCCCCTCGCCTTCCCATTTCCGCCATCTGCAATACAAGGTCTCGGAGACCACCGTGGGCTTTCAGCTTGAATGCACAGGCTGCAAAAGTGCCGGTTCTGTGTATGAATGCTGTGATCAAGATAACCTGGCAAGTGGAGCGTGCAGAATGCACTGGAGGTGGTGAATGCTGGTGTGAGCTACCACACTATTCACTACAATCTGCTCACTGCTAAACGCTTATTTACGACTGTATCCTATTACAGCTACCTAGCCGGTGCAAGCCCAAATTCCAGGTTTAAAATTAAAAACATCTAAAGGAAAAAAAAAACGCACATTTTCATTCATAGGACAGTTTTATTAGTAACTATTAAGAGCAAAGATCTGTTACACAGCTTTAAAGATGACCCAACTGGAAGGTCAGGTATATACTCATATGTAGTAAAGATAACATTTTATGAGCCCAAATAAATATTTATTGACTAAACTATGTAAAAAGCTTATCTGATACTATGGGTGTAAACTGGAGGAGAGAAGAGTGCATTTAAGTGAACAGCGGAGTGCAGTCTGAGCTGAATCACATTACGGATGAGGGTCTGCACCAATCTTTAAACTGGAGATTAGAGATCTACATTTTCTTCCTATTTGAACCTTTATGTTTCCATAATAAAATTAGTCCTGCACTATCAAATAATAATCTTAATGGTACTGGAGGTTTGTTCAATTAAAGCCTGTAGTTACAATGCAATTTATTGTCAGATTGTTATAACTCACAGATGTTACCTCTGTTTTCTAGTCTGACGGCACAGTAATAGTAACATTTTAAAATGTGATTTAAAAATAAAAAAAATAATAATAAAAAAAAAAATCAGTAGACCTCCTGATGGCATAGCTTTGTTATAACCACCAAACAAATTACAGGTCAATGGAACCCCTTGTTTCAAGAAACACCCATTACCGACAGGTGATGAACTAATACAGACTTGGGATTAGAATGAAAACTAAAGCCTATACTGAAGATCCTCAATGCACGACAGGAGTGTTTTCAGATGCACAACAGTCAATTTGCATTTACCAGAGAGGACATGAGAAATGGGAAGGGTTAGATACCATTCCTAAACAATATCTAGACCTGAAGAACTGGGCTCCCACTAACTCAACAATGCAACCAGGAGCTGTTGCCTCACCCCACTGGTCCGATCTCCAGTGCAGCTAGCTGACAGAAACCAGCCTGGTGAAAGAATGTTTATTTAAAAAAAAAACTAAGAAATAAATAATTAAAAAAAAACACAGCTGTTGACAACTCAGACTTTGTTTAAACTGCACTTTATTTATTTTTTTAAAAAGTCACCTTTGCAATGCTTGCATATATTGGTGCTACGGGAATAACGCAAAAGTGTTTCGACTGCGATATAATTTGGTATCCAAAGTGTCAGACTGATCGGTTCCAAATAGCTGTACGTACTTGCGAGAAATCAGATAAAGTACCTTTTGCAGAGCATCTCCAAGGGCTTCAGCCTGCAACCTTGAGGTTCCAGATTTCTGTCCTTCCAGCATTTTACCACCTGCTGACACACACAGATGCTATGCTGCAGTAGTGACCCTGGAATCAGGACTCTGCACAGCTTTTTGACCAACAATGGGAAATAATGAAGTTACGCAGCTAGAACCAGTGTACAGCATTTTCTCTCAGGTCACCCAAAATTCTCATGGCAAGATCTGAGCAGTCTTAAGATTAATAGTCTTAAGATTATTTTTAATCTTAAACTGCAGGGCTTTTCTGCAGTTTTCTTCCATGTATGCAGGAGCTTTGAGAACAGCTGTCAGTTATTATCAATATAAATAAATAGAGGCAAAGTATTGTATTGGGATGATGCTTCCCAATGTATGAAGACCAAGGATCTTAGGGTTAAAGACAATACGTCCAAAAATACTGTCTGAACTGTGGATTTTCTTTCACAGAAAATTTTTTTTATTGACCCATCTGTTCACAGTGGTCACCACAGCCCGCTGTACAAGGGGCGAAATCACGAATATTAAACAAACAAAAAAAAATCTTAAACGAATATACACACACACACAAATGGAAATTTGATACTTGACGCAAATTACAAGTACTTTAGGTTCGACGATTTACGGCATTCATAAATTGGACGACTTCCACAACCGGGAACAAAGCGGATCCCCTTGTGTGAAAATTGCCATTTCTTGCCCTTCGCAAAAGTACATGCGGCTGTGGTTTAAGTCAGCGACTGCTCAACACTTTCTTCTGTCATTGGCCGAGGCTCGTCACGTGGGCCAAGCAGCCACTCACGGTCAAACGGAACGAAGTCATTTGCATAAACACACATCACAAATTTCACATTTGAGGTTGCGTTTCTGCTTTTTCCACGCATCGCCTTTCGATCGACGGCGTCGCCGAGCCGAGTCGAGTCCGCGCGAAAAACGCGAATGGCGGTCCAAAGCCCAGCCACATAGAAGCGTCCCTCTCGGCCCGGATCCCAGGCAGAACTTCCCGAGCTGACGTCAGCCGGCTACCTCGGCTGGTCTCGCGGCGCCGGACGTAGCGCGGTGAAAAATGCTGCTCTCCGTGCCCGCGAGGACCGGGATGAGCCTCCACAACGGCTACAACGGCAGGAACGGCAAAAAGGTAACGGCGTCTTGGCCGCTCTCCGCCGCGCTCGTCGAGCGGCCATTTCCGTGTGTGCGGACGGACGCGGAACGCAGCGGGTGTAAGCTGCAGTGTCCTTGAGAAGCGCTTCTCCCTGCTTTCTCAGCACGGAGAGCCCCCGCTCCGCCGAGCTGCTGCCCGTTTCTCCCAGCGGGTGGCCGGCGGGCGCCCCGGGTCGCCCCGCACACCTTATGGGCCGTTTTGCGCTCGGCCAGCCGGCTGACTCGTATTTTATGGCAATTCTGCTTTTTTTTAAGTGAGCGGGAAGAGAACTTTTACATGGAGAGCGGCGTTGTAATGCAATGTAGGGCGGGGTGGTGGTGGTCGCGCACGGTGCCGGTGGGAGCTGCGCTGGGAAGGCGGTCCGCCGTGTGCAAGCGAAGCTCCGGCTACCCGCGCTCCCGTGTCCGCTCGCCAGAAGAACCGGGTTTCATTCCACGGGGAGGGGAAACAAATGTTTCAGATGAACTTCGGTAAAGTTTCTTCTTCGTTGTTCGTTCGGTTTAAAAAAAAAAAAAAAAAAGAAAAAAAAAAAACATATCGCCCCTCCCCTGAAAGCCCGGCACGACTCGGCGGTAAATCATGAGAAACGACAAGAATCGCGGAGAAGTGCAGACATTTTGTGCGTGCCCGGTGGCGCGCACAGCTCGGGAGTCGCTTGCGGGACGCGCGGCTGCAGCTCTGCCGCCGGAACTCGGCTTTTAAAATGGCATAAAAAGCGCTCGTTAGCCTCATCTTCCAAGATGGGAGAAAATGCCCATTAACTTTAAACACAACCCTCTTTTGTCGTTACGCTCTTTCGCGACGATTTTATTTAAAATAGTTTAAACTTGCCAGTTATCTGCCCATGAATAAATTGTCGGATAAAATGCGCTTGTTTTCAAATTTCATGTGCAAATAATCCTAGGTTTAGGCGACATGAAGCAGTCTGCTTTCTTTCCCACTCCTTAGCTCTGTCAGGACAGCTGACTTGGATCATATTTAACTTTCTAGCCTACTGACCTCGACTGTTGAGTAACACCGACCTGGGGTTGATACAGGCACTCCTCTCAGTGGATGTGTGTGACTTTGAGGATGGCTTCTGGCATTGCACCTCTCCTTCTGCGCTAAGAATCTCCACACTACATCTCGGGCTCATCTCGCCGTGGTGTCTGATCTTCGATGGCCAGACAGTATAGTTGGCCGCATGTGGCTTGAACCCTTGGCCACCAACTGGATCAAACCGCCTCTCCTGGGCTGTCGGAATCCTCAAGAGCATTTAAACGGCACCCTGTGAATTCCCGTGCTCGCACCGTGTAGCTGTAGTTATAAATCTGTATTGAGTTGAGGCCTTTGGTCCAGGCACCTTACGATGTTGCATAACCAGCTTTACAGCATTTACCCATTTATATTGCGGAGTATTTTTACTCCATCAATTCACGGTAAATACCTTGATCAAGGATACTACAGGAGGGAGGTTTGATCGGAGACCTTTCAGACTGCATGGGGAAATGTCCTAAACACTGTGCCAGCAACTGTCTGATGGTACAGGGAGCAAATGCTTTAGCATCAGTTTAGCCTCTTAAAAAGGAGTGCAGCTTTACATGGTGTTTGCCTGTTGTGCGGCCAAAAATTTATGGACTGTTTTAAAGGATGCTGATTTTTGGGTATTTCATGGTAGTACTGTTGGTTCCCTGCTTTTGCATTGTTTCGGGGTTCTTGAAATTCTTCAGCGAAAGATTTGTCTGTTTGAAGCTTTGTACCTAGAGATAACTAGGTTTGGGTACACATTTCTTTTAAAAATTGATCAATGTAAATTACTGCATTCATAATTCTTGGCTGACATGTTGGAAGACAAGGTATAGCTCTGCAAAAAGCACTTGAGACTGGCAGGTCAAAGATGCGAGGAAAAATTTTCACTTTTTTTTTTTTTTTTTTTTTTTAAAGTTGTGGGTCTTTCATTTCCAATAAAGATTTTGCAGCTTTCACGTTATGGAAAATCAAATCCGTGGCTTGTGAGTGACAAAGCTGTTGAATTTCCGGGAACACTGGCAGGTAACATAAAATCTTGATGAGGTCACCCGTCCCGCACCCCATATTGTGTCCCTGGTGCACATGTGCTAGGGTCTAGGGTAGAGCTGGGAAGTGTTTAAGCGGTTTAACCTATTGCTAATCAGAGAGATGGGCACTGTTGTAAAAAAAAGATAAATAAATAAATAAAATAAACACTATGAAAACTAAATAAAATATTAACTTTGAAGAGGTGAAGTTGGATGTGTTTGCAGCGATTTATCGGTACTAAGTGGAAAGGAGCTTCGAAAAGCTGCTTTCCCATGATTTTGTTGAGGTGGCGTGCTGCACTCTAGAGCGGGCTCCCGTAGCCCACCTACCACGATGCGTCCCACCCAGCGCCGAACCCACTCGAACAGCCTTGCCCTTCGCCGCCCCTTAGCGCAGTTAATGGAAGCACAATGGCGATTGCTTTGTTAGTGCGCGACTGACTCGTGCTGGGTGCAGGCATTGTTAATCGGAGCCCTGCTGAGAACAACAGCAGCAGATCCAGACTCCCAAACACTCTGAAACAATGCTGCGGAGACTGTGTGTGGCCTGTGCCTCTGGAGTTTGGAAATGAAGGCGGATAATCGGTGTGGCATAGAATGTCAGTTGGCACTCGGCGGTTTGTTGTTGTTCGTACAATTTTCCCAGTTTTATTCATCTTCTGGAAATTTCTGAACCTGGAGTTAGGAATATACATGGAGAAATGTTTTTTGTTTTGGCTACGGAAGATTGTGCCACAAGTTCTTACTATAAGGTTAAGGTTTATTTTGCGCCCACGAGATGAGTGTGTACACCGAAACAGTGGCATCGTGGGATTTGTCCAAGTATACTCCTTAATTTACTATCATGCACATCTTCCCCGTGTTCACTTTAGACACCATAGACATCCAAGTTCCCTTTAATATGTGTACACGGGCACTGTGTGCTGGATTGGGGTTCCCTGTGTTTTCCCACGTAGGCCGTTAAACGATGAATGAATGGCTACATCTGCTTTAAATAAGACTCTTGTAGTTATTATCTGACACAGGAGACATCTCAAATTTAACAATGGCTAGTGTGTTTAAGAGTTTTGGTGCGACTACAATTTTTTCTTCCTTGACTTCCTCAGTATGAAATATTTATGGCTGGGCCAACTTTTTGAATCCAGCAATTAGATGTACAGACTATTTAACTGAGAATTAATAAGGGGAAAAATTGTCTATACTTGACATCTTTTATCTTGGAGATATATAGAGCTGGCATGTTGGAAGACAAGGTATAGCTCTGCAAAAAGCACTTGAGACTGGCAGATCAAAGATGCGAGGAAAAATTTTCACCCTTTAACTGCATAGTGGCGTTTTTCAGTTATATGATTAAGAGCTATATATATATAAATGAGAGAGAGCGAGAGAGACTCCTAATAGATTAATAGAAGAAACATCAGAGGTGATAGATGTGGCATATACGTCTATCACCTCTGTTAATATATTTTATTTAGTTTTCATAGTGTTATATACAGTATATGATGACTCGAAAGGTCCGACATCTTTGTGTTGGTTTTGTTTTTGAACCTACGTTTAGTCGAGAGCCAATAAGGCTGTGCTCTATTTTTATGTAATGTACCATTGTGTCTCATCTCCTCACAGGACACATATTTATAACTGGCCAAAATAATGTCACTCCATCTTCACTATCACTGTTTGATCAAACCCTTCAGCTCCAAAGCCAAAATGAGAGGATTGCTTCCAAACTCAACGGTGTTATTAAAATAGAATACATTTTTGCAGGATCATATCAAATATTAGTCCTGCTTTTTTCAGCGTGATGACTTCTTAAAATAAATTGAACATGATGTACATAGGTTCTATTCCAAAAACTAATTCCAGCTTTCTTGGTGTTTAGTTTTATCACAGGTAGGGCTAAAGAAGGTGACATCTGAACCGGTTATCAAAAAACAAATGGTTTACCTGTGGATCTAACCATAAGATAAAAATGATAAATTTAACTACATAGTAGGGTTTTTCAGTTATATGAAATGATAATTTTAGCAACATACAAGTTGATTAAGAGCTGTTTATTTGGTGAATTTTGGAGCCTTTTGACTTCTGCTCCTCAAAGGCAGCGTGATAGGGTTGCCAGATGACTGCTGGGTGGGTGTATTGAGGATTTAATGTTATTTTTACAGTTGACTCAAGATTTAGATGCTAAAAAGGTTCTGCAGAAGACAGAAAGACCAGTCAGTGACCGGAGCGCAGGGACAGGCCAGGTTTTCTACTGTGCCGTAGCGGTCGGCAGACATGAACAAGGCCATATGGTTGAGGGTAATGATGTATCAACTCAAATCAGAAATTAAAGATAAAATCTGCCCAATAAAAAAGTGCTGATCTTTCCAAATTCACAAATTTCATGAGACTTGAAATTTTCTGTCATAAGTAGTTAAAAAATAAATATATGCATAATGGCTACATTTGTCTTAACTTGATTACAGCGTAGATAAGCTGCTTTGCTGTTTTGTATTTGTTAGCCTCGTGCCCTATGACTCTGGGATGGGCTCTGGACCACTGCGACTTAGACTAGGATAAAGTGGTTATTGATAATGGATAGAGGGATGGTGACTGAGTTTTTTGGATTTGTTATTGCAACCATGAATGTAATTCTGAGAGCAACTGATGAGTGAGGGAATACAGATCAGTACTTCATTTTGTATCCATCAAAATTGATGATGGCAGAATTGAATGTTTTTATTTTTACGAACTGGTTTTTAATTGTAAGTACGCAATGTTAAATGAGTCAGTATGAAAACCATATTTCGCCATGTGCACCGAAGCGGAACAAAAAAAGAAACGACAAATTCGGTTTCACAGTTTTCCTCAGAAATATTATTCATAAAATATGAAAGAAAGGGGCCGGCTTGTCCCGATAGCCTGTGTCATTGACTTTGGCGCCGTTGGGATACGCTGTTCCCTTCCCCACAGTGCCGCTGGCTGGGGTTTGGAGCATTCCCATCAACGCTGTGGAATTCCCGGAATCCCAGTCCCAAACAATGCACTCGTCACAGGAGGGGTGTTGGCTTCTGCTGCCTTTTCACAGTTGAAGAACTCCCCCCCACTTTAAAGAGGAGCACAGCCTTTAAGTCACACGCAGAGGAGACGTGTAAATCCGACAGCAATGAGGCACCTCTGACCTGACTTTTTCCTCCTTTTTTGCTGGAAGGGAAGAAATTTCACTGGCAGTCGAAGGAGGTGATTTTTTTTTTTTTTCTCCCCTCTTCTTCCCCCCTTGCTTTTGAGAAACTGCCAGACAACTCCCACCTCCCGTTTTGCTCTTTATTCCCCTTAATCTCTATGTCTCATACCTTCGTCTTGGGGGTCCGTCTAGTTCACGTGAACCCAGGGGATTCAGATTTTTCTCCCGTTAGAGTGAGTTTTTTTTTTTTTCCTCTGCATGGTCTCGAAATTGTTCTTCAACATCTGTTAGGTATTCCTCCTAGATTATGAAAAGAGAGTACCGATTTTTGTTGTTTACTTGCCCACTGGAGTATCGGGCTGAAAACGGGCGATGTGAAGGGGAAAATGAGGCCCCAGCCTGTAACTGTACGTAGATGTTTGTAGTCCTGCACTGCAGTGCGCTGGATCTAAAGGGAAGGGGCAGGAGACTGCTTAGAAGTCACTTTCTGTTTTCATTTTGCGATCCGCCTGTTCGCACACACATTGTTGGGGATCATGATCTTTTCTACCGTGCCCTTAAGAATATCTTACGCTAAACAGGTAAGGTTTACGCAATTTACTAGCATAGATTTATTTATAATGATTGAAATATTTCTGTTTGTTGTTGGTACACGAACTAACAGTTCTGGGCTGCCTTTCAAAGAATGAAGTCTTTTAAGGCCATAAAAGTGTTGCATACATAAAGATTTCTGTACTTTCGAGTCTTCTGGAAGACCACATCTATATCACTTTCTATTTTTGCTAACTGTTCGACTACTGACTTTTGAGCGTGCACTTTCTTAAAGACTCAAGGATGCTGGGAACAATGTGTCCTTTATTTTAGTGCCAGATTTGATAGACAGACCATTTCCAAATGAACCCATTACACGCAGACCTACTGGCTGGCTGCAGGACACACTTGGTGTGTATTTGACGCAGGAGGTACTTGTTTATCTGATGGACAGCAGAAGCACAAGCGTGTCTCCACCGGAGGAGAAAGCTCTGCTTGTCGGAGCTGAAAAAACCTTGTGACTGCAGTAGGGTTCCTGTCCTAGTATTGGGAGTTATCTGTGGGATCAGATTTCCCCAGACTGCGGCCACCTGGCCTCTCCTGAAGCCCAGCCATGTTTGTGTTAACGGGAGCAGACACACAAGTTTGCGTGACTGCATTTCCCTTGCTGTCATCTCTGCGGGACATCAAATGTCCTTTTCTGGGCAGCGTCCCAGGCTCACCTGCCTTTTTCTCTCTGTCCGGTTTCTCCAACTGCTCCCACTGACACGATGCTTTTCAGCAAGGCTGCTCTCCTCTTACCCGTTTTATACTGTGGTGTAGCCCGCACAACATTTTCCTCTTCGTGTGCTGCTGGCTCCAATGAAGATACCTTGGTGCTGAACGTGAGATACCGCATTAACCTGCGGACATCTGATACCAGGAGACCTATTCGCAAACCTCATGGGATAACCCACGGTCTTGGCGTGTTATGTCCTGTTTCATGTAGGGCTTTTTCAGGCACCGTGCCAGTTGTTAGGCTGTCTGATTTTGCAAGATTATTTTTTTCCCCTGGTTTTGTGTTCTGCTGACATAGCTTTCCCACAAAACCCAAAGCACAGTTGAATTTAGGTAAATGTTTTCCTTTTTCTGAGCATTTATTTCTTCCACAATTTAGTTGAAATGCTGTGCCGCGTAGATTAACGCTATAGGATACTAGAGAGGTGGACTCCACCTAAAAATAAGATATGCTGGGAACTAAAAAGTACAAAAAAGGTTAAGGCTAATTTCAGTACCGCACGGTAAAACACAGAAAGAGTTAGGATGTTGCTCAGATTTTGTGATATAAGCAATACTCGTACGTTGTATATTTGCGAACATAATTGAAGTCGCATTGCGAGAAGGAATAGAGACTCCCTCTTGGTTTTTATTGAGCAAATGTTTTCTGTTTTGGCTTTATACAAAGGCTTAAGCCGCACAGGTTCTTAATCTACATGCCGTGATCCAGCGGTACAGCTGCGTGTGTAAACAGCCAGATGTTCGGTAACTTTGGGCAGGTCTGCGAAACGAAAGGTGTTTGTTCACAGGTATGAATGTGTTCAGAAAATCTGCTCGCAACATGGCTGAATAGTGGTTTTCTAGAAATATAAAAAGCCTTTTGAGCTCGCTGTCAGGAAGTGACACACTCCAGCAGGCTCAGAAAGAGGGAAATGTGAAAAGACCGCTAGACGGGGCAGGGATGACATCATCATGATTTTTTTTTCCCTTCGTGGGTAAATGATGTCAGCCTAACCAACTTTCCGAAAACAGGTTGGATGTCATCTCCAAACTGAGCGGTCCATTATGCTTAACCTGTTGAAGAAGCACTGACGTTTTTTTTTTTTTTCCCCCTTCTTCTTCTTGTACCAGGATAGCGGCTTACACCTGATGCTTCCTGGGATGGGGGACTTGACGGGGGCATGTGGGATGGGTTCAAGGGTTGACCTCACATTCCCAGAAGCAGCAGAGCAGGGGTAACCATGCAGAGTCTTCTGACTGGCAGCCACATGACAGGGATTAACGTCCACCGCTAACAACCTCAGGACCCGGTTAGCCAGGCATAAGACTGTGGCGTGGGAGACTCCATCAGATGGGCTTTAACTGCCGCAGATGTATCGCTCTGGGTTCGCAGCCCAGTCGGCAGACACGGGTTTGACATATGAGGGCTTCGTGTCATTTAGAAATGTTTGTCGTACACTGTTTTTCGTGGGTTTCTCTAACTATACCGATCAGAAATCTCCTATCTGTGTGCTGGAGTACAGTCAACCTGCTGTGGCAGCCATTTTGTGTAAGGTTTAACGTGTGTGCGCCAGGTTCTTAATTTTTGCTGGAGCACTTTAAAGCACCTTGCTGTATGAATGGATAAATTTGATAAATTGTAAGCATTTTAAGTTGCTTCAGAGAAAAGCTTTAGCCAAACAAATAACTAATGAGCAATGGACCACCAGTGAAGACATATGGGATGCCCAGGAACTGCAGAGGTCCTGAAACAGAGAAGCAGCTGGTCAGGGGAAAGCTGCGTGAAGCTGTCACAGGAGTATCTGGAAGCGGGATTACTGCCTCACTTGACCCTAAAATAGAGCCTCCCTGTCAATCTTCCTTTTCCCCTTTGCCTCTATTTGTATTTAGTTTTCAGTCTTAAAAAAAATGTATAATCCAAACAAGATTTATGTTTGGACACCTAGAAATGATCATGAATTTGGCTGCATGGTCACAGAAGCACAGTGGAGTGGTTTTTCAACATTAAAAAGAATAGGGAAATAATAAGAAGTTACTGTAACAAGAGTCCTGGAGGCAGCTTCTAGATGCAAACTAGTCCATTATCTGCTATCCTCCTCCTTCCTCACCACCCTCCTCAAGCCTGCCTCTTCCTTATGAGGTAGTCTCCACCACAGGGTCTGTTCGGTGACCTTGCGGCAGCTAACAAATTGGCCTATTGTCCCACAGCAGGTTGACTGCACAGATGCATCTAATGAGATATTTCATAGTCCATGAGCCACTGATGGAGACCAAATTGGGAAAGAAAACAGCCCGTGTGTCTGGCAGCAAAAGAGATGAACGAAAGACTCAAATTTTAAAGCATACTTGTGTGTATTACACTGGACTGAAGCAGTTAGAGGACTATATATTTTTTCCTTTGCATAGTATATGTAACTCTTCTTCAGTAACATTTAATGCTGATCTTGAAGTCATTGACATGCTGATCAGAGGTTGGTGGCACTGCTAATCCTTACACATGGGAGGCTAGTGGAGGCCAGTGGGATCACCAGTCTAGACTGGGATGCTGTGGGGTGCTGGTATATCAAGGCTGGTTAGGGCCCGGAGAAGTAATTCTTAGAGAGCAGAACTCAAGATCTGCAACTGACATGCTGGCAAAACAGTTAATTTCAGATGGGTGCTGCTTTGGATTTTGACCAGTAGATTAACCGAGATTTTTTTTTTCATAATGGTTGAATTTGAATTGAAACTTTTTTGCTGTTTTGTCTGCTTTTCCACTGAATGTATTTTCTGAAAGTTTAGGAGGAAATATTTGAATGTTTGTAGTAATGCAGCATCAACTATCCATAAGGCGTTTTTTAAATAATTTGGCCGGACAAATCTTTCTGCACAGAATTAAGGGATTAAGCAGCTCAGTTTAATAAAACTGATGAGTGTTTTATTAATGTTAACTATTAAAAGTAGCTTTACTGCTTTTCCAATTCGGTTGCAGCTCAAGTGAAAATGGGCGCTCGAAACTTACTAGCTGCTGTTTGGAATCTTATATAAACCACTTAAGTAGTCATTCATTTTATGTTGAAATTTTAGATGTTGCTTTATATGTTTCCACTTGTTTTAATACTTTTGACTTTATTGGTATTAAAATGTACTTAGCCCTGATAAATAGAAATGAAGGCTAGTGATTTAAGTTCCTTTTCACTTCTTGTATAACAGAATGTGTGTTTTCCTGATCACTCTGTTGGCAAACATTCTTTTAACCTTTGGGATGAACCTAATCTGCTTTTCCCCCCTTGTCCACAGCAGGCATATGTGTCTTCCAGCCAACAGATGGCGCCACCAAGTCCAAACACCAACAGCAGCAGTAACAGCAGCAGCGGGGGAGGGGAGCAGCTAAGCAAAACCAACCTTTACATACGTGGCCTCCATCCGGGAACCACAGATCAGGACCTGGTTAAACTGTGTCAACCGTGAGTGCTCCGTTTCCTTTATTCGCCCATAACGCTACCACTTTCATTGTTTATTTTGGTCTCCCAAACATCCTTTATAGTTGTTCTACTTTTAAATCTTTCACCATTTTAATCACCTAATATTTTGCACGGTAATAGTTTGCCTGAAAATTTTGCTTAATCCAGGTGCAAGAGATTAGCAAGATTTGGCATAAGAAAGGTTCAGGGAAAATGGCGGGGGGGTCCATAAATTTGAGGAAGAAGGCAGAAGAGTAGGGTGAATGGGAATAAAGGTGAAGTTGGGCAAGAAGGAGGTGGAGAGACAAGAACCAGCCAGGGGAGAGCTGATGGAGCATGGAGAGATGGGGGAGCGTAAAGGGGTGTATGGGTTCCGCCTGTCCTGACGTGAACCTTCTTTGGAGTTGGAAAAATGCAGTTGCCTTTTTTTGCACAGGAAAAAAATGAATAGCAACCTCGAAGCCAAAAGGGGCTCTTCGTTTTTCTGCAGTCACAGTGTGCACACGTATACAGAAGTGCATGCAGGCATGCACGTACACTCACGCTACCACAGCTGCACCTTTCTTTCAGAATCCCTAACCAGACCAGCCGTGGGAATAGTCTGTTTAAAAATGTATGAATGAACTGGAGTTAACAATCTTTACATTTGGATCAGTGGACTTTGAAACATGCAGTCTGCACTGGTGAGAGTCACCTCAGTGGAGGTAGAGTGGAGTGTTGGTGAAGCCAGTGAGCTTTGGCTGGCTGTATCATGATGTGGAGCATGGACACTCTTCCGGAAATGTGTTGGACTAGCGTCTATATCTGTCCTAGTAGGTCTTCTTTTAATTCTTAATTCATTTTGTCCGTTGTCATGTTTATTTTCCTCTAGTACTAATATTTCTGCAAAAAAGGAACAGGTGATACTATTTTTTTTTTTTTTTTTTTTTTTTGGTGAGAAGTACTGTATTGCAGCAGGCATGAAAGGCATGAAAGGTTTGATTCTCATATAGGATGTGGTTGATGCGGTGGATGTGGTGCTGTATTGGTAACTGAGAAAAAAAAAAACAGTGAAAAAGTAGTGCTGGCTTTTGTGTTTCTACATACTGTACCATTTACTGTGTATCAACCGATTGTCCTTAGCCTGCTTTACATGACTTTTTGGTTTTATAGACCAGCGCACAACACAAGGTAAACAGTTTGTACTGGCAAGCACATCAACGTAGTCTGGGATAATTCAAGATGGAAGGCTTACAGACATTAGGTATTAATATTTCTTCCCAATGAAAAGCAAAATTATAGCAAAGTGTAACTCTGACATGTTCTACATCTGGCTCTGGTGTAGAATGACCTGGCAGGTTGTCTTCTGTGCTTTTGTAAATGGACTGAGGCTAAAACTGAGAAGAGATGCTTTTTCATCCAGCTGCACATTAGCGCATCCTGTACAGAGCAGCGATCTCAGAAGCGTCAGGACCTTTGCTGTCCTGTTGCCATATCATCCACATAATAGAGTGGAATACCATGATGCAGTTGAGGCCAATACGGTGACCGGGCAGGTGGGCCTGGGGAAGAGTGCTGCAGCTGAACTGTTGACAGAAATGTAGCTCAAAGGCTTTTGTGTTTTTACAATCACGAGACTGTAGGGTGCTGAGTTATAATGCTTGTCAGTCAGGGATTTACTGGTCACAGTCAGCATTGCTGAAAATAACGGGTTTTTGGGGTCCAGTGAGTCGAAGAGTGAGAGAGAGTGAAGAAGGAAATGGGGGGTAAGAAGAAAGGGTGGCGGTGCAGGGGTCTGTGTTTTACAGCTGCCTGGAAGAGACCGCCCTAGCCAGCAGGAAATGGCGAGGCCGTGGGGAATGAGAAAGACAAACAGCAGCACAGCTGTGAGATGACAGGCGGTGAAAGGTTGGGACTGGGATTTGTTGGATGTTAGGGGGCTTTGGTGGGCTTCTGGTGCACAGACTGGCATTGAGACATTACTAATAATGGCGAAGGCGTGGAATGAAGAGTGAGGTGGGGTTCTCATCTATATCTGAGGAAGAGATAAGTCCAGTTTTAAGGTAGAAAACTGAATAGTAATGCAGTATTGGATGGATGAATGTTTATGAGATGGGGAGTTGGTAGAAGCGGCAGCAAAATCCTGCAATTAAATGGAAACAGGATACTGGGGTGTGTCCCAGTGAATCAAAGAGCTGCCCCTCGGTGAAACAACTGCACCAGCCAGCCTGCTGTACCAAGCACAGCTACGGCAGCATCGCAGCGCGGCCCCTGGCTCCGGGGATGTGGCCACTAGTGGGACCATCCTTTCGGGAGCACGAACAGAATGCTAATAAAATGCATGGGTCTCACAAACACAGCCTGTGGCTACATGGAGGTGAGATCATAAAGCCGACAGCGTACCTTTGCGTTAAACTTGGGGTCGAGTGGGTGACCACAACATTTTTTTTTATTGTGGTGGTATAGTGATGACAACCATCACCTTGCACCTTGCAATTGAAGCGCCCATGTTTTAGTCCCTGTACTACTTTGACCATGGTAGTTACCCTGAATTAACAAAGTGAAAACAATACAAATGTACAAATGGGTAAGAAATTGCAGGTAACTTAGTGTACCAACCTTGCATTGTAAACCGCCTTTTACAAAGGTATTAGCTGAAGTAATAATTTGGAAGGTTCCGTAAAAGCTCTTGAAAAAGGGGTTGCTGTAAACAGCATTTCAGAGTACAGTTTCATATGTAGACTAATAGCCCAGAGCTTTAAGTACTGAATTTTTCATGAACATTATTTGTAGTAGTTTGTCATGATCAAAAATCCCAGTGTTTAGTTTCATATTTCTCTGATTACAAAAATGTGCCTTCAGATATAATAACTGAATAATATTATGTTATTTGGAGTGTCATAGTATTTCTGAGGTGTCTTGTTAAAATGTGAGCATAAGCAGCATCGAAGGAGTGAGCCTTTGTGGTTGGAAACGCTGTTAATGATGCTCATCGATAGCCAGAGAGAGGGTGCAAATGGCTGCCATTGCCAGGCTTTGATGTCCCTCCTGAACAAAGGCTCCGTTGTTCTCTGGCCCACGGTGTGAGTGTAGTTGAGTGGCTAAAAGGGAGAGATCGGTTGTCTTGCTGTGCCAACATACTGCAGACAGGCAGCCCTGCCACTACACCCAGAGCATCAAGGTGAGACTGTAAGGCCCTCCTAAACACACACACACACACACACACACACACACACAGAGATTACGTATGTGCATATTCCATATATATTGCACTGATCCTGGTCAGTCTCCATTTCCTTGGCCTCCTTTTATAGGACTCTTCATTATATTCTGGGACATTTTCCAGAAGGCCACTACAGCCTTATACAAAGACATCCTTCTAGTGCTTGCTTAAAAATGTAAACTTTAGGTTTTGATGTAAAATTGAACATAAATTACTGCTCCTTTGAATTACAGTTAATATTTAATATGCTAGCTTTGAGTCTGTAAGCATTTGAATTCTCCCCAACTGTTCTTAGAGTAAACTGTATTGTTATTCTGAACTCATCTCAGACTTTATTTTGCTCAGAAAGTCATGCAATCTAAATTAGCACTCGGTCTTTTTTATGGATTTGAACTTTTTAAAAAATTTTTTATTACTGTTCTCAACCAGTATTTTTGTTGTAACTTGGAAGAATGTGACAATACACACATTTTCCTTTGTTTGAAATTATTTGCAGCTAAATAAAGATTACGTAATAAAATGCGAGGATGTTTGGCTGTACCACTGTCTTGCAAGCATCTGTCATTTACTGGTCTCACATTAGGGGGGCTGGATGGCAGGATTCTGTGGCTTGATGGTAGCTGAAGTCAGAACAGGAGTTGTGGTACAGGGCATGCAGGGAGTAGGATGTGGCTCTACCTCCCAGCCAGTCATACAAGTTGCCACGTTCCTGGAATGTGAAATTTGTTCTGCAGTACCGTGTATCTTCATTCATCGCAAAGGCATGGTCTTCTATCTGCGGCTGCGTAGCTGGTGGACTGGAGCAAGTCTTGCAACGCCTGGTGTTCGGCTGAATGCGAAGCTTGAAAAAAGGACGCGCAAAAACAACGGAGCCACGCTCCTCTTTGTTTTTCTCATTTTCCAGAATCGCAGCGATGTTAAGTCAGACGTGCAGCAACGGTGCCACAAGCTAAGTCAGGCCTGATTAGGGTCATTGGTGGTTTAAGCGGTTAAAGATGTGTTCGCATGCCTTGGCCAGAGTCTTGGTAATTCATCCTAGCTGCTTGTCATATTAGCTGTTGCCAGACATTCTAGGTTAGAACTGAAATTTAATTGCTAGCATGCATATATTAGGACACCCTCAATTTTTTCTCTTGTTTTCTCTGTATTCTTTGATGGATTGCCAGATGAAGTGGCATTAATAGCACGTTGATGCTGTGAACCTTTATGAATCTCACATCTTTCTGCATCAAGAATTGTGTATTGTGCTGTGACAAAATGTCTCCCCCCCCCCCCCACCACTGTTGGATTTTCTTTATTTGATTTGTTACACCGAATGGTTTCAACTTTTTTGACAGAAGGAACCTTAGTAAACACATAAGTTTTAAAAATAATACTTAATGTAAGGAAAAGTTATCTAGCATACATACAACCCATGTGAAAAAGTAATTACCCCCCAAACTTGACTGCATCACCTTTAGCAGCAATAATTGCAACCAAATGCTTGCTATATTTTGATATTTGATATCAGTGCTCCTGAGGAATTTTTGCCCTCTTTTTTGCAGAACTGCTTTAATTTGCATCCACTGGTAGGCTTTTGAGCAACAAGCTTCTTGTTTAGGCAATGTCACAGCATCTCTATTCATTTCAAGTCAGAACTCTGACTAGGCCACTGCAACACATTATCTTTGTTTCTCAGTCATTCAGAGGTACATTTTGCATTTTGGATCATTATCTCGCAGCATAACCCTTTTTCATTTTAGCTCACGTAGAGATGACCGGCCATTCTCCTTAGTTTTCTGCTACAGTGCGGAATTCATGCTTCCTTCAAATCGTCCAGGTCCTGAGGCAGCAATGCATTCCCCACCACCACCACACAACACCATGTTTCACTGCTGATATGATGTTCTTACTGTGGAATGGCTGTACACGCTTTGCTCCGGACATAATGGGATCTGTATTGTCCAAAGAGTTCCACTTTTCACTCATTTTTCCATAGAACATCCTTTCCAAAAGGCTTGGAGATGTACGTGTGGTTTGCTGGAATCCCAGAGTCTAAGAAATGGCTTTGTAACCCTTTCCAGACTCATATATTTCAAGAATTTTTCCTAATTTCTTCTGGAATTTCCTTGATTATGGCACAGTTCTTAGAAACTTTGTGGTGACCGCTTCGCTCTCATGGTGAGGTTCAGTATCTAAACGGTGAAGTTTAGATCATCGGGGTGGCTGCGGTCAAGCCTGGCTGTGTCCAGTTGGCTGATTCATTTAAAATTGGTCAATGATCGAATAATTAAGGGGCAACCGCTTTTTCGCTTGGTTGGCGTGTGTGTTCACTTTGTTCTTGATAGTTGAAATAATTTTTTAAACCAATATGTGTGTATTCAGGTTTCCCTTCACAAATATTACATTACAAGATCTGAAGCTTGAGTGAGACAAATATGTGGGAAATCAGGAAGAAGCAAATACTTCACAACACTGTAGTTTATTTAGAAAAAAGCTAATCGAGTTATGTCTCTTTTTTAAAGGTACGGGAAAATTGTTTCCACCAAGGCCATCCTGGACAAGACCACCAATAAGTGCAAAGGTAAGACTTAACAGTGAACTCGAGTGAAATCACTGAAGCTGCAAAAAGTACAGTTGATTATAACAAAATAGTAATAGTTGAAAAAAAATTTTTTGCCAGGCAACAAACAGCACAGTGGTTTGAACCATTACTGTACAGTCAGGAGTCAAGGCTTCATACCCCAATCCTACGGTCATTCATTTGAAAAAGGATTCCCTTTCTTAGCTACCCCGGTAGTGTACAATTCTAGCATTGTAGGGCAGTTTGAAAAAGATGATGATGATAAAAATAATGTCACCAGTCTAACAAAAAACGTTGAACATAACTGGCTAAAGAACAACTATTTATTGTATACTTGCCATGCTAAGTTATATCTATATCTCTATTGATATATGTAAACAAAGGTACAGTCTCCACTGTGGCATTTTGTGGACGCCTGGTATATTAGGCATCCTGGGCTCCTGACTGAAGTAGACAGTGTATTGCACACAAGTACTGCACTGGAGAGATGATATCCTCCACCTGCTGGGTGCAGTGTGATGTAATCACAATGGGCATGACGTAACTTCACATCTGGTGTCTGGTACAGCTTCCTTTTATTGCATTTATTGAGTTCATCTCTCCGCATGAATATGTCCACTGAGTGCGATCTGCACCTGGGAAATGTACCTTGTACCAGACCGTATCGCAGAAATGTGCCCCAGTGACTAGCCTTGAAGGCAAGAATTGCACACGCTCGTGTGAGTTCTGCTTTAATTTGGCAGTACCGAACAGAGATCAGAAGCCCTGTTGTGTTATTGCAGGTTATGGCTTTGTGGATTTTGACAGCCCAGCAGCAGCTCAGAAAGCAGTGTCTGCTCTGAAGGCCAGTGGAGTTCAGGCCCAGATGGCCAAGGTAAGGAGAAAACCATTTCTCTCACCTGTCCTGCTCTGCCTTGTCTTGCTGCTACTCTTGCTACACATCCACTGCCAGTTGACAATTTGTCCAAAGCTATTTGTCTCTCTGTAGTCAATGAATATACCTTTGTTTTTAAAAGTCCATCTGTGCTATGATTTGTTTTTGCTGGGAGGGAGGAACCACATCATATAAAACAGAGCTTGGACTGCATTTTGCAGGCCCGGTTGCTTATGCACATCTCTCTTGTATCTGCACCTGACTGCTCCGCGATCCCTGCTGGGTGCCTCTCCCATACTTTGCAAAGAGAACATGCAAACTGTTCTGCCACTAGACTTACAGTTGCATATTTGCTGTCTCCCTCTAAGCAGCCCCTTCTTCCATTGTGTTTAGGTTTTGTTTGTAGTTATGGCAACTATACTTAGACTAACTGCCTGGGATTGTAAAAGGTAGTAAGTGTTTACAAGTAGAACACATAGGCGTGCAGACGGGTACCATATCTAATCCAGACAATGTAAGTCGCACTGGAGAACAGCAACTGCCAAATCAATGAGTAAATGAAAATATGTAATATGAAACTGGTGCTGCACAGAGCTGCTAGCATCATCTTTATTAATTAGTGCTAACTTTCAAATTGAAATACAGGCTTTCCTCATTTAATGACATACTCTTTTTATTAAAAAAAAAATTGGAACAAATGTTATTTGTACCTGAAAATTCATCTGCTAAGCAATATAGCTCATGCATATGAGCAAAAGCCTTACAAGAAGAGGCATAAGTTCTAAGTATGTGCTTTGGTGTCAAGCACCACACAACACACACTGCCATCTGTCGTAGGGTATGGCTTCTTCTGCGTGTTTCTGTTGCCCCATGGCTATGCCCCATGACAACTCTTGAAAGTTAAAAAGGCATTAGAAAGCCTTATCTATCACTTTAAAACCTAATGTGGAAAAGACATACAATTCTATTGGAAGGCAATATTGCTATGAATGACTTTGGCTGTGATTTCTATTCATTTTTCACAAATGGTACTAAAGGAGTAACTCCAAGAATGCCGGGTATCAGTATTAAAAATGATTGCAATGAGCACATTATGAGGACTGTCTGTTAGTGAGTATAGTAATAATAATTATGAATATTATTAGTTTTATAGTAAAACCCCACCATAATGTGATAAATGGGGTCTAAAAAACTTGCATAACAAGTGGGATTGCTTTATTACTATGTTAATGAAAAAATCTATGGGTTGTTGAAAGTATTATAAGTTGAAAATGCATTTAATACATGTAACCTACTTTCATGCCTGTGGCCACTTCAGCAACAGAACGTAGGCGGTCTCTCCACCCCCGTCTTCAGACTGAGCACTGACTGGCGTGGGAACCAATCCTGGATGGGATTTCGTTCCTACCTGGACTTCCTGTCAGTGTTCAGTTTCTGTTGCCCCTTGTGAACTCTCCTGCAATCACTGTCTTGCTAAGACCTTGTATTTTGTTTATTTTCAATTGTGGCATCTTCTGTTGTTTTTTTTTTTTTTTATTGCCAATTGCTAATCTTTAGCACTAGCTCCTGGCTAATCGTAACACTCTTTGTCAGAAACAACACTCAGTAAAGAGTTTAACAGAACTTAAGCGTAGTACCATAGTGTCTCGTGATTGCTTCCACCAACCCATGCCGTAACACCTACCGAACATCATAGCCTAGCCTACCTTTAAAAGCGATTATGTGCTTGCCGCCTTCATGCTGGGCCATTATCTTGAGTTTCTCCTCGAGAGTAATTGCCTTCTCACCAGTAGCAGGCGAAACAGATGGGCATTTCATAGACATGATGGACGCACAAAACACAACATAGATACAGAGGGTCAAAAAATGCTGGCAACGCAGAGTGGGAGTTGCGGATTGCTGCCGCTGCCCAGCATCTTGAGAGAGTATTGTACCACATATTGCTTAGCCAGGGAAAAAAAAAATCAAAATTAAAAATCCCAAGTACGGTTTCTACTGAATGCACATCGCTATCACACCAGCGTAAAGTCAAATAACTGTAAGTTGGACCATTGTAACTTGGGGACCATCTGTATAGTCTTCTAAAATGCAGCATAAACCTTGCAGGTTTTCTTCTTTTTCTACCCTTTTACAGTAGACTGTTTGGCTATTTTCTGCTCTTTAATTGATATTGAGTACTTAATGTTTCTTGAACAGGAAAAGAGTGCTGTTTACATGCCAATTTATTCATAGTTTTGTACTGTATTAAGATTTTACTCTTTGTTAATGTTGTATGTCACTTGCTAACCCCACACCTCCCCCTGCAGGAGGCTGGGAGCCAATCACAGTGCATCCAAATTCATGTTACTTTGGGAAGTGGGTACTTTGGATTTTACTATAATTAGATTTACATTTATAATTATAAATCCAATAAAAGCTGCTTCTCAAAAGCACTTTATGATAAAGATGTCATAACCATAATGAAATTTACAGTAAATATCAACATTTTAAAAGTATAACAATAAAACCAGAATCTATTTATTATTAAAAATTGCTTGTTCTGGGCAAGGCTGCAGTGACACAGTCTACCCAGGAATGACAGGACACCAGTCCAACAATGAGTAGTCATGCACTCATTTATTCATGTGCACACATTAAATGCAATTTAGAGTCACAAGTCCACTACAAATGCATGCTTCTGGCCTTTGCGAGGAAACAGGAGCACACAGAGGAAACCCACAAGAACATCAGAGAGCATGCAAACAACATGCAAACAATATTCAGAGTGGAGTGGATTCAAATCCCTGTTTGATCCCATAGATCAAGACCGTGACACAGATGGTGCGAGTATACCTGTAGAACAGCATAATGAAACAACAAAATGAGAAAATAATTATAATAAGGTAAAATTATGAGAAGAAAGGCGACAGAAAGTTAAAAGAATGTGGAAATGTGTTATTTAAAATTTAAATTTGCAGGTCTCCAGCCTTTATTTAAAGGTGTTCAGAGCAGTTCTAATATTCTAGTCTTAGATGTTTTCCTTTTTCAATGAACATATTGGAAAAACTGATACTGAATTTTGCATTTCTGGTGGAAAAATGTGAAATTCTAGCTGAGGAACACCCAATTATTATTTTTATGAAAATGCACTTAAGAAGAATTCAGTGATCAAATTGCTCTCCTTATAAGTGTATAAAAAAGGTGGGGACCAGATTATACAATGGTTAGAGTAGTTGCCTTGAAATGGAAAGATCTGTGTGTGTTATAATCCCCACTCCTGCTATAGTACCCTTGATCAAGATACTTGCCATGAATTGCTTGAGTAAAAATCACCCAGCTGTACAAGTGGGTAAATAACTGTAGATAACAAAGTTGCCTTGTTTGAAGGCATCGGCAACATAATTGCTTAGGGCCAGGTTAAACCGAAGTAATGCAAATGGGTCCCGAGCATCTGTCTGTATTGACAATCAATATTTAGGGATCCTCTATTGACTTCTCCGTTTAGAAGCCACGAGGTCACTGTTCAGCAAGAAAGATGTCAGTGCTGAACAGAGCTCTGATTTTTCACCCTCACTCAGGCCGCTGCAGTTAGAACTGTCATTCATTGCATGGAAAGTTACGGTGCTTTCCAACGTGTGATCAATCCAGTGTGAAGAATGCTGTTAACAGCAGGGTGAATCTAAGGTCTTGGCCATTTTCATGTACCAGACTGATGGCTATCATACATTTAATTTGTTTCTGGCATAGACAAGTGGCATAGTTTGTGATTTATTTTGGAAGAATTTTTACATGTTGGTGTCGTGTGTGTGGTTTTTTTTTCCAGTGGGAGAAGTATCAGCAGGAAATGATGTTCGCTCAGGTTTCTTGTTCTGGGAAATGACTTTAGAGTATGCAGAAGTATATTGTTTGTTTTGTGTCTTAGTGCTGGTATCCAATGTGATTTTTGTTTTACCCATTTACACCTCTGCTTATATTTGGTGGATGTTTAGGCATTTGTTTCCATTTTATGCACAAGGTTGATGTAGCAACCTCGAGGTTACAAGTTGGTGACCTCTGCACACGAATACACAGAGCTACATCTCCCTCACTGTGCATCCCAGAAGGATCGGTGATTGACAGTAACAGCGTGTCAGCAGACTGGTGTGACAAGGACACACACCGAGCAGAGAGAAACAGAGATGGGAACTAAAGTGCGGTTAAGGACATGCATATGAGTGCGTGCAGGTTGAAGACCTGTCGTGCAAGTGTTCACATGAGAAAAATGCCTGTGCAGGAAGGCAATGAATGTACATGTAAGAGAAGCGAGCTTCCTTACTGGGTATTTGTATTGATCCACAGCCATGCGTGTCAATGAAGAGCTGCTATTATTTCAAAATCAAATAACTTTTAAAATACCTGAAAATAATTTCTACTTTATAAATTCACTGCATGCAAAAAGTAGGACAACACAGATGCTTGAATGTTTAGCTTTCTTGCGCACCTCTACTGTATGGCTTGCTAGAACATATCGAACACCGCATGCCTGGTTTTAGGGACTTGCTGAAGTTTCAGGTAGGACTAGTTAACTGTGACTCAACTGTTTACCCTAAAATGATCTATTAATAAAATTGCCAGCTGTGTATATGCAGGTTCTTCTTATGAACAGGTGAAAAAGTTTGAAGGATTCAAATATCTTCACAGTTTCTTTTTGATCCTGTCATTCCTGGATTTGTGCAGGTGATCCTGAAATTTGTCATAACTGTCAGCTGTTTCATGGAACTATTTTATGAGTACATATAGATGGTCCTTGAGTTATGTTGGTCTGACTTGTGCTTGTTTTTTTAATTTTTTTTTTTATTTTACTTTGCGATGGTGCAATAGCGATGCGCATTTAATAGAAGCCGTACTTTGAATTTAGATTTTTTTTTCCCTGGGCAAGGGATATGCGGTACAATACTCTCTCATGATGCTGTGCAGTAACAGTGATCCGCATCTCCCAATCTGCCATGTGGTTGCTAGTGTATACAACCAATACTCTAGAGTATTCTGTGTTTCCAGCATTTTTTGGAAACCCCCCATATCTACATTGCATTTTGTGCATCAGTCATGTCTATTGTACAAAACACCCATCTGTGTCTGTGTCTCCTGAAAGCGGAAAGCCCGTAATGACTTTTAAGGTAAGCTAGGCCAGGCTATGATATTCGGTAGGTGTTATGGCATGGGTTGGTGGAAGTAATTGCAAAACACCATGGTAATAAGTTTAAGTTCCTTTAAACTCTTTACTGTGTGTTGTTTCCGACAGAGTGTTGCCGTTAGCTGGGAGCTAGCGCTAAACATTAGCGATTGGCAGTAAAGAAAAACAGAAGATGCCACAATTCAAAATAAACAAAGTACAAGCTCTTAACAAGACAGTGGTTGCAGGAGAGTTCACAAGGGGCAGCGGAAACCGAACACTGACAGGAAGTCCAGGTAGGAACGAAATCCCATCCAGGATTGGTTCCCACGCCAGTCAGTTCTCAGTCTGCAGACGGGGGTGGAGAAACCACCTACGTTCTATTGCTGAAGTGCCCACAGGCATGAAAGTAGGTTACGTGTGTTAAATGCATTTTCAACTTATAATACTTTCAGTACTTCTACTCCTAGCCAAAGCAAATCAATAACTGGCATCTGAAAGGGACATGAATGTGTGACCACCTTCATTCAACTCACTGTGATAGTGTTTACAGCTTGTACCTGCAGTTCCTTGCTGTTGACGATTAAATAACAAGATGAAGAACATTACACATGTTTATAATAAGAATTGTTCAGCACTCGGTGTTTAATAGGATGATTTAGAGTTTAGTTTTGGATTGGATTTGAAAGTGCCACTGAGTCATGTCTGACTCCTTGGCAACCACTGGCTTGGTTTTTAAGGCAAGGAGGAGTGTAAGTGGTTCACCATTGCCTCCTTCCGGCATATTTTTTCCTTAGAGGGGTGCACACACGGAGGAGAACATACAAACTCCACACACACCCCTGAGCTGAACCCCACTTCAGGCAAGCAGCCCAGGAGCTGTGAGGCACCAGCTTACTCTACTGCACCACCACATCCCAAAATTAGTTTTAAGGTAGTATAAAGATTTGTTTATGGCATATTTTTACTTACTGCATCAATGGAGAACTTAACTCCTAATAGGTTTTTATTTAGTTCTACTAGCAAAAGTGACTTTTGGAGACCAAAATGAATTATAAACTTGCTTTGGGTTCCAGCTGTGTTTATAAGGGTGAGGTGGCAGGAGTAAATTTGTGTCTCTCCAGACTGAAAAACAAGATAAAAATGGTTATAATCACCATGTTTTAAAAAAATGGTCCCTGCAGCTGTGGTCAGCTTACAAGCTCATAGTGGAGAGATGTGCCGTATCAGTGAGGCAGATGACCGGGAGCAGAAGGTTTCCTGTGGGCCACATTCCTTGGTTCTGAGATGTGTCCCCTGTCAATTGTGGCCACATGCTGATGACGTCAAGTTCCCGGCGTCCAGAATCAACACGCGTGAAACCGCAGCCGACTTGCACAGGCTGTCCTGAGTGCCTCTCCAACAGATGGCAGCGCACTAGCTGAACTGTTCCTAAACCCGAATGCACTCCAAGAAGCCTGAGACAGGGTCACATCCCAAAGTAGCTGAGGAAATGAACGTGTGTGCTTCTGCCTTTGCTGTGTGTTATATGGTGCCACAGAAATGGATCATTTTTGGCCTCCTATATTTCTGGGAAGCTGAGCTAATATTCTTGGCACGGTATTATTGCTGCTGTATACACACATCATCTCACTAAAACACGAAACACATGAGGTGTGTATGCAACACCATCAGAGTTACTCAGGCTCACACACACACACAGCTGTAGCCTGAAGTCCATTTAGATTTTCTCTTTGCATAAGCAGGTAGATGTTTGCTTGTTCTAGCTTTTGCACCATGGCAGTGTTTGTGGGGCCGAGTGTCTCCAAGTCTGACAATTTTCGCTCTTCCGTGTCCAGCTGTTGCTAAATTCCCAACCAGCGATTGCAACACACCTCTCCACAACAGAGAAAATCCCCAAAGTCGGCCCCTGGCGCCCCCCCGCCCCTCCCGGCGCCGGCTGTGGGCTGCGCTGCCGTCAGCAGGGAACTGGCGGCAGCCAGATTGTTGCGCCTTGCAGGAGAAAGTGCCTGGTGTGCAAGAGCTTTGGTCAGTTTTGTTGCTGAAGACCACACATGGAATGGCTGCGCACTCCTCGCTGGGGGGATCACACAAGTACCAACAGAGAACCTCAACTTTATCTCTCTGTGTCTCTCATGGGCATTTCGTGGGGCCTGCATCTCTGTTGAAGTCGTATGCGGGCCTGGGCACCATCGCAGATCAGTGGCAGGGCACAACAAAGGAGATCTTTTGAACTGGAGTTGCCTACTAAATGACGTGCGCGTCCCCACCCCCCGCTGTACACGCACACACTCTCTCTCAAAGGGTCTGTGTTTTCTCAATCGCTCTGTGGTGGCGTAGTAAAGTTTTAAAGGGGGAAAGGGGGACTCCCTGGAGACCGAGTTCAACTGAAGTCCAGCCATGCAATCCGAACACCTCCGCCACATTCCTTCGTTCTCTGCTTTCCAGCTGCAGGCCGAGCTCACTTCTCTTCACACACACACCAGTGTGTTTCAGCAGTCTTCAGACTGACACCGCATTAGGTGTCTATGTGTGTGTGTGAGTATGAGTGAGTGAGACTACTTACTGTTTAGGTTGAAAGTGGTTTGTGCTGTGCTATGGCAGGTCCGATTAGAGCGGAGTTGGCAAAAAAGCATCTGCTAAATGTATAAATGTGCTTCTCCTGAGGACAGTGAGATACGAGCCTTTGGCGAACATGTGCTATGAAGCTCAGCGCCTTCGTTTCGGCCAAAACCTTGCGCCGTTTAAAAGCACCTCATCCTTAATGTCAGCCGATTTTTGCCTTGTTTATGAAAAAGCCCTAATGCCCCGTCTTCCCTCAGCAACAGGAGCAGGATCCCACCAACCTGTACATCTCCAACCTACCGCTGACCATGGACGAGCAGGAGCTGGAGGCCATGCTGAAGCCCTTCAGCCAGGTCATCTCCACGCGCATTCTCCGCGATGCCAACGGCACCAGCCGTGGAGTTGGCTTCGCCAGGTACTGCCCTACAGGCAGCATGCCAACACACTTAGACTTGACAGCAGGCTGACTGGTGAATGCATGTCAGTGCTGATAGAATCAGAACCAACATTGTTCTGCGGTGTTTGTACAGTATATCAGCTTCCTAGTTTTCTTTTCTCATATCTTTCTTGTACCAGTTATTTTCTTCCAATTAGAATGCATCAGACCCCCCAGGTGCAAGTTTTATTTACTGCTGAGGGTGTCTGTAAGAGCTTTTATTTATTTATTTATTTATTTATTTATTTATTTATTTTTATCAGGCCCAGACATTACACCCTCATTAAATTTCTCCCGACTGAAAGGGAAATGAGGAAAAATGACTGGATCCATTTTGTGAAGGAGCTGTATTTTACCTACAGGCACTGTGCACAGTACTGCCATCCTGTGGCCATAAGTAACGCTTCACCTTATTGTAGTTGAAAGCAAATGTGTGTACTCTCGATTAGGATGGAGTCGACAGAGAAATGCGAAGCTATCATTCAACACTTCAATGGCAAATACATAAAGACTCCTCCAGGAGTGCCAGGTGAGACATTCATTTGTTTTTATTTTTCCTGTTTTCTGTACTTTTTGAGGGTTTAAAGGAGATTGCGTGTTCTTAAGTATGTGTGGGATTCCCACCAGAGTCCAAAGATGTGTGTTTCAGCTCGACTGGTGGCTTTAAATTGCCCTCTGTGTGTGTGATATTGCTCTTTTGTATAATGATGGTAGAGAGGGCAGTGCATCCACTTTTGGGCGAAGGTGTCAGCTAGACCATAGCGAATAAACATTGTATATCACTTTGGGGAGAAATGTCTGATAAATGTATATGTAAAGCATGTACCAGCTTGGAGAAATATCCTGATCCTGTACAGTGCCATGTTTGGGCTTCAAGTACACATTTCTAGTTGCATCTATGGAGCCTTCCTTTCGTCCCCCAGTTCCCACGGAGCCATTGCTGTGCAAATTTGCTGATGGGGGGCAGAAGAAGCGTCAGAACCAGAGCAAATACCTTCAGAACGGACGGCCCTGGACCAGGGAAGGCGAGACGGTGAGGAAACAGTGTGATGTTTCCAGATTGCTCATGCTTTGTGTCTACCCACCAGACATTCAGTCCTCAGTGGATGTACCAGTGAAAGATTGGTTGGTGCTGAATCAAAATGACCACCCTAAAACAAACTGTGATGCCTTCTTTCCTCTTGGTCACTTGGTCATATAAAGAGGGTTTTTGTAATATGCTTTTACCAAGGTGTCATGCTGAATGACCGGCTCCTTCTTTCTTAGGGAGGAATGACGCTAACGTATGACCCCACCACAGCCTTGCAGAATGGGTGAGTGAGTCAGTAAATATGTTGTTTAAAAAGGCCTGCAGCTTTGTCACCTGTCAAACTGGAGCTGCCACTTTTTTATAGTTATAATAAGGACTTGTAATACAGAAATGTAGAAATTGTGATTGCTGGGTACAGATGTTTAACTGCTTGCATTTGTATGTTTCTATGTAGGTTCTACTCTCCCCCGTACAGCATTGCCCCCAACAGAATGATCACGCAGACACCCATCTCGCCCTACATGCCCTCTCCTGTCTCATCATACCAGGTCAGAGTGTTTCCCTGCTCCCATATGTGCTTCTGCAGCTACCTGTAGGTTACATACACTGGATGGCCGGTTACCTTTAAGGCTGGAAAAAAATAGTGTTTTCACGAAACCCGTATAACCTCGAGCAGGCAATGGTAATTGGAACCAGTGTGAGCTTCCCATTTGCTGATCACGGCTTTACTGCACTTCAGTATAGCTGCTTCATGGTGTATGCTGGCTTTATTAGAATCTTAAAGGAAGCTAAGAGTAGCTGGAGGTCAGCGGGAAAAGAAGTTGCATCTTGGTGCACAGTAGTGTACAAAACACACCTTGTAAACCATTAACAGAATAAATGGTAGTAACACTTATGCTGTGTACGCTCCTCCCCATGCAGGTACACAGTCCCTCCTGGATGCACCATCAGTCTTACCTCATGCAACCAGCTGTGAGTGTCCTTGTCTCCCCTCGCTGCAAAATCAGCTGCATCTCTCCCTGATGCTGTTTACTCACCTTTGGTTGTCTGTCTCTCTGTCTGTGTGCTTCCCAGGGGGCAGTGCTGACCCCCACCATGGAGCACGCCATGTCCATCCAGCCCACCTCCATGATGGGCCCCATCACACAGCAGCTCAGCCACCTCTCGCTAGGGAGCGCCGGCACGGTCAGTCCCTGAACGTGATGGAGAGCAGGGTGTCACTGCTGAGGGCTGCTCTGTGCCCTCTAAGAGAGCGTAACACACATGCATGGCAAACACCACACACTGTGCCTTTAGCAGTCATTCACTAGCCTTGTTGCCTTAAAGCTGTTACTTAGAGTGCCCTCTGGGCATGTTTGATTATTTTCGGGCCTTTCTCCAAAGTCTGGCTTGATAAGAGAACCAGACGGGGGGGTCGCAGACGCACAGTAATTGGTCCTTGGGATTTTTGTCTTCCATCCCAGTACATGCCTGCCAACACAGCTATGCAAGGGACATACATCCCGCAGTACACAGCCGTTCCTCCTGCCAGCGTCTCCGTAGAGGTAGGCACTTTCTTTGGTTTCGGTGGTTTGCCCTCTGGGCCGGCACACAGTCCAGCTGTGGACGCAGCGTCCGGCATTCGTAGGGTCTTTGACCAAAATGTACGTCAGCAGCGCAGTGACCCAAAGTGCGCAGTTAGAAAAGGAGCTGAAAGTGCACAGCTGGGCTGGTGTCTGATCTGAGCACAAAGTAGCTCAGCGGTCGTCTGTCAGAGCTGAGGGCTGTAGCACAGCTCACATTTTGTGCACGGTGACGGCACAAGCCACCCCTAGTCGCTGTGTTTCCAGGAGAGCAGCAGCCAGCAGCAGCAGATGGCAATAGAGACGCCCTCGGAACACACAGCCTACCCGTATCAGCACAGCAAGTGACGCGCAGGTGGGTGCTGCTCCGATGCGCCTGTGCGCGACACGCATGCTGTCAGATCTCTTGCAGGAGCAGTGTTTGCCTCCTGAGCGCTCGCTGCCAGGCGTCATTGCTGTTGTTGCCGCTTAATTTGCATGGCTCGACTGCGTGCGGGTCGCCCCGTAAAACGAAAAAGCACGTTCAGGGCTCGAAGCCCCATTTTTCCCCTTAACGTCAAGTCGAAATTGCGAGTTGCGAGCACCGCTGCTCATTCTACCACTACGTGGAAACTGGTGTAAGTGTGTTTGTATAAGGAGATATCTGATACAGGGCAGTGTCTGTTTGCTATCTCTTTTAAAAAAATTTTTTTTAAATAATAATTATTATTATTATTATTTATTATTATTATTTTATTTTTTTATTTATTTTTTTCCCCCCCTCAGGTCCTCAACAAGGTACATTTCCACGCCGGCTAGAGGCGTTCTCTGTCGGTCGGGCGCAGCTCGGGACACTACACGCAGACCTTACGCAGACAGCAAAAGGGACGGTTTCATTCAGTGCGAAACGCCGACTACATCCTAGATGCTTTTCCTCACGAATCAGGCAGCCTTGGGAGGGGAATGTCTGTGAAGGAGAATCACTATATTTTGATACCATGAAAAAAGAAAAGAAAAGAAAAATAGAAAAAAAGAAAGTCGGACAAAAAAAGTACAAAAAGAGTTATTTTGTGCACGTGATATAACAGATTATTTTTTAAAGAGCATTCTGGAAAGCCAGAAGGAAACAGATATGTTACACAATGTCTGTAGGTTTCTTTTTTTGTTTTGTAAAATACAACAAAAACTTTTATTTTTGGATTTGGTTTTCTTTTTAAAATGTTACTGGTTTCAATACAATCATTTTTGTACAGATTGTGGAGCGTCATAGAGCAACGTAGTCTCTTTTTTTGTTTTTGTTTTAATTTTTAGCAATGTCGTAGTGTTGATCTTTCTATTGTACCTTAAAGAAGCAAATGCTAAACAAACCGCTTAAAGCTACCGCTTAGAATCTGGTCCAAAAGAACGGAGAGCCGAACCGCTTTGGTCTGTTTAGAGGGTGTTTAAAGGCCACTGCGGCTGGAAAAGTGGAACTGGCTGACATCGTCTCACTGTTGCTGTTACTCTTCCTTTTAGCTCATTCCCTCAAATATGCCGAGAGTATTTTTGTAAAGAGCAGAAGACAATCAGAAAAGTTACTATTTATATTCTGGTCATAGTTTATTTTATTTTTTTAAGCGTAAGAGAAGAAATAGACGTTATTGCAGATAATATTATTTAACAAATAAGTCTATTTAACAAAGTATGTAAATACGTAAGTGTTGGTAGTTGGTTTCCATTCTGGAAGAAGATCCACGTTGTTTGAAATGGAAACATCAGGGGTGTCTTCTCTGGAGATCACGGTAACACACGTGTGCACGCGTGTGTGCACGTGCGCAGTCTCGTGTTGCCCTCATGGAGGTATTGGTATGCTCTTTAGTCTCTGGAGGAGCTCATTTTACCCCCAGCTCATTCCAGACTATTCCACAGGACGTTTAGAGGAGAGTCGATGGCTTCCGCCCTCCCAGACTGGAATTAAAACGTGCAGCTTGCATACATGTGCAGTTTTTTTGCCTGACAGATAAAGGCGCTCGGTGGTCTTTGGCAGTGCGTCCACCACGTAAACACCTCCCGAACCCGCCAATGCGACCGTGTCCCCGAGCGCAGCACTGGAACAGAAGTGGTTTTAAGCGGTTCGTCCTCGTAGGTGCCGATGCATCTACATGTCACGCTCGTGTGAAAAGTCCAGTATGTACATTTCCCTGCTACAAGTGACAGAACTGTTATAAGAGTTTAACTAAAAGGTCAGAAAGTGAGGATTTTGCCTGTAAATCCTTAGCTGCTTGTCAGTGTGTTGGGAGCAGCTCTTCCTTGCCTTCCACAAAGCTGCTTCTTTCTCTCGATCTCGAAACCGTTTCTTTCTCTTTACGGAGAGCTTTTTAAATTGGGGCTTTTTATTCACCTGAAAAGCTGTCACGTTTGTAATTTTTTTTAAAAGAAAATTAGCTATTTTAGACTTTAATGCTTTTGGACTGTAGTTTTTAGTTTTTTAAAGATTCATAGGACTGTTTGTTGTTGTTGTTGTTGTTGTTGGTGTTGCTTTGAGTGTAAAAGGTCCATGCAGACTTCTGTTTTCCTCAACAACCCCCAGGGTCCTCTCACACGCTTCCTTCGTTGTGTCCAAGCTAGCTTTACCATTTTAAATAACTTTTAAGCATCACACCATCTGGAGGCACAGCCTTCGCCAGCGACTCATAAATGCAGAGCGGGTTGTTCATCCGTCCAGCGTGTTTTGTAAAAGGAAAAAAAATTAACTTGGAAATGGTGTGCCGGTATCTCTCCCTCTCGAGTTCGCTCCATTGTGCGTGAATGAAGCATCCCTCTGCCCGCGTGTGGGTGTGCGTGCGCCCCTGTACCTTGGACACCCGCTCTCTGAGAAAGATGTAAAGTCTGTAGTGTGTGTTTCTTGGCCCCCAGGCTGCTCAGCGTACCGCCATCACTCTGTCCTGCTGTAATTTTTTTGTAACTGTGGTAAAGCACGGTAAAACACAGCTATACTCCGGTAACCTGAGCAGGTCTGCAGCGCAGTTTTCAGTGCTTTCAAAATGTTAGGGGTTTGCATAACCGTCCCGCTCCACAGTCATGTCCTCCTGTTAATGTGTATGAAATGGAGGAAGGAAGGAAGGCACAGGTTACCACCTCACACAAAGGAGTGTGGCCACTGCTCTCAGCTCTTCTCATAACTCGTGTATTTGTTTGTTACCAAAGACTCAGAAGCCATCAGCCAGTCAGGAAGCTCAGTTTGTTTTACATCTGTACTTTTTTCATGCTGTTCATTTGCATTGGGGGCTGGGTATCCCCCGTTCTCACCTGAACCTCAGCACGGGTCAGGTCACCTTCGTACCGAATCGGGTTGGAGAAGCTGACTAGCGGGGGGCCACGATTTGCGGACTCACAGTAACCGAACGTATGACGCGCGACCAGCGTTACTGCTTTGACCATTTCTGTTTGGTCCCTCCCTCCTCGTTTTATTTTTCGGCAAGCTGGCTTTTGATAGTCTGCTCACGGTCAGACTGTACAGTGCAGTTTTTTTTTTTTTGGTAGCTTTACACCTCATGAAGGAAAAATGTGTTTATTTGAATTATTTCAAAACAACAGTAAGGCAATGTACACAACAGGGTTATGGAGAGGAGTTTTAGAAACTATGAAATAAACATGCAGTTACCTTCCATTCCAGATGAATAATTCCAAACAAATTCGATCGTAGCTTCTCTTTGTACGCGAACGGGGAAAATCTTTGTAAATGAGCCGTTTCCGTAATCGGTTTGCTCGTAACGGGTAAACGTACTTGAGGACAATGTGGCGCCTGCTGGGATGTTGCAGCGGGGGCCACGGGGACGGTGAGCACGTTGTCAGCCACCGCCCCGTCGTTCCCATTTGCCCCTCGGTGTTTCGGCTCGCGGAGCTCCGAGAGCTGCAGTATTTCATAGTTTCCAGTGTTTTGCTGCTATACGAGGATGTGAAAGCGGTTTGTGAGGTGCAGACTCTGCTGGAGGTTCAGATGTTGGTGGATAATCTATGCAAGGGAACCTGGGGAGCAGGCGGCTCCGTCGTGCTTTACTTCTTCGGCGCTGAAGACCGAGGCCGGCGCACGATGCGTTTGGGTTTCGCTGCTCGGCCCTCAGGCCGCCTCACCGTCGGCCACGTTCGCCCGCAAAAGAGTGCGGCTGTAAACCGTTTGCCATAGCAGCTGCACTGGGCCCCAGGTTTCGCAGCCATCCCTTAGGGCAGAAACGGCTCCCGCCCGCACAACTGGCTCATCTCTCACAGTACTTCACCTCTTTTTGTAATAAGCATTGCTCCTTATTTATACAACTCCTTTTGTACTAAATGATGAAAATTAAACACAAAAAAAAAAACCTGTGCCATTATCCGTTTCTCGGTTGCGCTTGTTTTGCTTAAGAACCTTTTGTTTGACTGAATTTGCTTTTCTTTTTTAAAATAAAAGGTCTCGTTTTCCATGTTTTCCTTGTCTTTTGTTCAGGGGCATCTGGTGCGACGGCGTTCCAGAAAAACTACTCCCTGTACATGAACAAATAAGGCAAACGGGCCAAGACGGGTCATCAGGGTACTTTTTCAGTTTATTTCTACAAACGATCTCTTCTGGATACAAAATGGGTAATAAAAATTACAAAACGTATATGAAATACTTCCAAGAAACATACGTATATACAAAAATTTGTAAATATCCTGCAAAAACCTCTAGAAATATGTCGGCCTGAAAGGGCTTTACTTTAAAAGCTGTCCTTTTGTCAGACTTAGTTTGACATTTGAATTAAAATACGGCGGGTGACCACGAGCCCTGAATTGTTCGTGTAAATTGCTATGCTGAGAATTCCCTGCGCTGCCCTCCCACCCCTCAGGGACAATGGACGCACGAACGACTAGCAAGAAGCACTATTAAAAGTCAAAGCTAAGATGAGAGGGACAAATGCGAAACAGGTAGCTGGTGAAGATCGTGGTGGGAAATGGGCCTGACTGCCAAGCACAGAACTTGACAGCACTGACACCGAGCGGTTTGTACTTTAAAATATCTGCCACGTCGGTTTCAGCAGTACGCAGTCCTTTCTGGAACAGCTGGTTGCCTTCGGAGTTGATAAGACACTGATTTAGAACTCCCTGAATTCTCCACAGACGTTACTGAAGATGATGAACCGCTAACAGTTTTAAGTCTTGTGTGACCGGATTATGTTTTTAGCCTAAATATCACTTCCCTTCTCTACTGGATGATGATGAGGGAGAAACAGCCAGGGGTCCTTCAGCTCCTTACAACAATAGCTTAGATAATGAAGACCCAGACAAAGCTTTGCAGCACGCAGAGCTGAAGCTGCACTGTTTGCCAGGAGCCAACGCTGCATTAAAAGTTGAACCACCGAAGAGGTCAGAACCCACTGGCAGTGTTCCCTAACCCTCTCCTAGAGGGGACCCGGATGCTTCTGCTGGGGGAAGCACCGATGGTGCTGGTGTCCGGCCGTCTCCGACGTGCGCGGCAGGACCGGTGCCTGCGCTGCTCCTCTCTCGTTAACCCATTCTGTTCCGCTGCCGCCCTCCTCCTCACAACAGCGTGCGGTTTAAGATTTCCCACACCATCCGTCTTCTGAAGTAGGGCATGTGTTTCTGCGGGTTTAGCAAAACAGCAGTGCGGTGAAACAGCCTGCATCTGTACATCAGCTGCAAAGATGTAAACCCATTATCTAACCGACACCTTCCTCCCAACTTCACAACTGGGTAATTTTTAGCGCATCCATTCCGGAAAAGTAGCCTGACCTGAGGGTCTTGCGTACAGCACTGAGAAGGATTTGAAGCCACATCCCGCAAGTGCCTGGTGGCAGCAGCTGCAACCATTACACCCCCCAATGACCCCCACCTGTCTACATTCTCCAAAGTGGCTCTTCAAACTGCAATCACTGCAGGTTTGTAGCTCCAGAGTCACTTTTCCATCAACATACAGCTAAAGCTCGATAACAATAGCTCCCCTGATTTATGTCCAACAAACCTCAAAAAATACAAATAAAATTATAGAAACAAGCTGAGCTAAACGACTGCACATTGCAAGTTATTCACTAGGCCATCCTGCAAGTGTACAACAGTCATCAACTTGTCTCCACATTAGCCAAGGCAACAACTGTCCTCAGAACCACAAATGGTTGAGAAGGCCAGACAAAAGTTGCAATCACTGGGGAAGCCCTGAATTACAGCCATTTCACTACCACCTAAAAACAAGCCACAACCCCTGGTATAAACATTTCGGCTAAGAAAATGTTTTAAAAAAAAAAAAAAAAAGTTCCATTCGCAGCTAGAGGATGCAGGGTACGCTGTGCGTACCTGTGTGAAGGTGATTGGCCGGTCTTTGGTGATGTACTCTGCGTACTTGCACGTAAACATTCCACAGTCGCTTCCGTTCATCTGCTGAGGGATTTCCTGTAGTAACACAACGTCTTACATTAGAAGCCACATGCAACTGGTAACCCTGGTTACACTGTCATCACCTTCTGCATTCAAAGACAACAGGGAAAATGCTTCAAAGAACGCAGCCGACTTGGTTCCGCCCTGCCGTTCGGCCAGCTCAGGTGACTGAGGTGCATGATGGGAAAACCAGAAGCCCCCCTCTCTGACAAAATACTCACACTGCGTTTTTTGCTCTGCAAAACCCACTGCGACACATCCAGCTCCTTGCCTTTCTTGTCGCTGCTCTCCTGCTCCAGATACTTCCTGTGGGAAATAGGCTGCATCACCCTCCATGAGATGGCAAACTGACCGACAGATGGATTTAACCTAAGAAAACATCCCCAAAGCACATGCTGATTTATATACTATAGATTGCCCGTTTTTTGTTTATTGTACCAATACAATTTAGTTGTGGTGCAATCCCTTGGCAAAGCATCTTTGTGACACCTCCGTGCACTCACAGTAATATCCTGCAGGCCTCATCATTAGTGCCCCCCATAGAGTCAAAGTAGGTGATGCTTTTTTTCCGGAAATCTACCACCTGAAAAAGGAGAAAAAAAAAAAAAACAGGGGCTTTGAAAAAAGTGACATTTCAGGAACACTCAGAGCCAATCTGTCCACTATGGGCTGCTTTTCTTAAAGTAGGGACTCCTGGACTCACAGACAAGCACCAGTGAACCCCCAGGTGGACGGGCACCAGCAGGATGTCCGAGGAGAAGATGTCCACCTTCTTGGTCCAGCGACGCACAGCGAAGAAGCCCGCGCTGCGCAGCCTCGGGAAGAAGAAAGTGTTGAAGGTGTAGACCGAGGGCAGATCTGGCCGTTGACTCCGCTCCACCAGTAGATTCATGTAAAAGTTGATTACCTGAGGGAGGAAGGGTGAGGGATATAACCTGTGAACACAGGAGAGAGAAACTGGCCTTAAAATAAAATAAAACAGCTGACGCTGTCTCACCTCGTCATTCAGCCAGTTGAGACCGTTGAGTGTCTGCAAGTCCTTCCGAGTGATAGTTAGGCGGAAGCCTTCGCTCAGGACCTCATCAGGACTCCCTCCATCCAAGGCATTGTTCACCTCCACCTCTATGGCCTACATAGGGAACCACGGACCTCCCATGAGCATCTCAGCCAACTCCAAGTCCAGTTGAAACGAGCCTTATTCAGTCTGGCCACCGAGTCAAGTGTGAGCCACAGTTTGCTGGATGGATTGTTATCTGCTGTCACTCATTCTAGTTGCAGCCCAAGACGGAGTGTAAAATCACTGACAGTGCGTTATGCCAGTAATGCTTTATTTTTAATAACACAATAAACTATTACTGAATTAAATCACATATCCGTCTGAGTGTACACTGCAAGATCTGTTTAAAAAAAATATATATATATATATCGCTCTAGGGAATGTTGCAGATGTGAATGTATTTGTGGCCTGGTGAATCCACTTAGTTCAATATGTTCTACTGGTAAAATACTTGCTGCATGTGACGTTTACACCAGTGTCACTTATCTGCTGTATTTTTTTTCTTATCAAGTACATGCATTTACTCCAGAACAACTTATAGTCTGGAAAATACTTGTACAACTTGTACAAACTGATTACATTAAGGCTCACAGAATAGAGACCTGAACAAATGTTGCAAATGTATGTACAGCCACACTAAACCTCAGCAAGTGGTTACCAGATGGACAAACCTTGGACTACTTTGTCCCAGGTGACTTACATCAGTGAGCTCAGGGAATTCATCTTCTAGGACAGCTTTGATCTCCTCAATAATGGGTGCAAGGGGAACCTCCTTCTCTAATGGGACTCGCACCTGCAGCTCCACACCACCCTGACCCACGTGACTCTCCTCTGACAATCGCTGTTGAGCAAACAGAAAGAGGTAATAAGACGCCTGAAATCAGAAAGGGTGCAAAGTTATAAGAAAAGATGCTTTAGCCATTTATCCTTTTTCCACCAAGTGCTTTAAAACTAAAATCAAGTGAAAGCTTTGATCAAATATTCAGGGGGTATTTGTTAAAGAAAGCACAGAACTGACAGGAGGGTCAGATTTGGTTCACCTGTCTTAGCAGCTGTGCAGTCAAGGCTTCCTGCTCCTCGATGAGCCTCTGCCGTTCCCGCGCACGAGAATCGTAGAGGCTTGTCCTGCAATGTTCACAAGCAGATGCTTAGAAAAGAGAAAATTTGAACACATCAACGGTGATCAGAAAACATTTTTAGTTCTGAGGAGTATTTTTTTTTTTTAATCACGTAGTCCTGATTTTCCCCTCATTGCATATTTGTCAGACTGAGTAGATTCAGAGCTTTAGCCTGAGTAAACACATAGCAGTTTATTTTATATACGTAAACATTTATCCAGTACACATACAACCCATGTGAAAAAGTAATTACCCCCCAAACTTGACTGATTCACCTTTAGCAGCAATAACTGCAACCAAACACTTGCTATATTTTGATATTTGATATCAGTGCTCCTGAGGAATTTTAGCCCTCTTTTTTGCAGAACTGCTTTAATTTGCATCCACTGGTAGGCTTTTGAGCAACAAGCTTCTAGTTTAGGTAATGTCACAGCATCTCTATTCATTTCAAGTCAGAACTCTGGAATGCTGGAATCCCAGAGTCTAAGAAATGGCTTTGTAACCCTTTCCAGACTCATATTTCAACAACTTTTCCTAATTTCTTGTGGAATTTCCTTGATTATGGCACAGTTCTTAGAATCTTTGTAGTGACCGCTTCACTCTCATGGTGAGGTTCAACATCTAAATGGTGAGGTTTAGATTCAGCAGGGGTGACTGCAGTTAAGCCTGGCTATGTTCAAGATTTTCCACTGTACTCAAATACCCATTATGTAAAAAAAAAAAAAAAGGGGTTTGTTTAACCAAGCTGTTGGAACAAAATATTAATAGTCACTCACAGTTCTTTGATCCATAGTTCTGCCTTGAAACACGGCACACTGTAGAAACAGCAAAACACGTGCATTAGAGAAAAATCACATGGTCACCACACATAAAAACACAATTCTTATTGCACACGTCTCACCTGGAGCTGTCACACTTGTTGCCCTGCTGCTCCTTCACAAATATCACAGAGTCACCATCTTGTGCTACAGCAAAGATTGAATCAATTTCAAAAGTGTTAAAAAACTACAAAGTACCAACTGGACTAATTTGAGCATCACATGCCAAACCAGCAGTGTCATCTGTAGAACATGAGCCACTGCAACACTCTGCTGTGACTGTTAGTCCAGCACATACCTGATGACTGTGTGTCCTGAGAGGAAGTGTCCTGCAGGGCAGCTGGGTTAGGACCTGATGGAAATGTCAGTGGATTCCCTGAGCCAAAGTCCAAAAGCAGAACTGACGTGTGGGTCTCTGCTTCACTGGACCCTTCCCCTGGGCTGGTGACATTACTGGAACTGAAGCTGTTCTCTCGCTGGGGGCTAGGAGAGGCACTGGTGCCCTCCAACAGCTCTCCTTGTCCCAACTCAGTGGAGGATGTACATTTAAGCAACCGATGTCTGGATGTAAGGAAACTAGTGCTGGGAGACCAGAGACATTCAAGTTGCCAGTGACAGAGAAACTTTAAACAGCAATCATTCAAAGCAGTAAAATAATCATAATAAAGGCAGTATAACTGGGAAGGGAGATGAAATTTTAAGTTACGATAC
The DNA here is from genome assembly GCA_018136845.1 of Heterotis niloticus. Classification (NCBI taxonomy): domain Eukaryota; kingdom Metazoa; phylum Chordata; class Actinopteri; order Osteoglossiformes; family Osteoglossidae; genus Heterotis; species Heterotis niloticus. The sequence continues at coordinate 3,013,446 of CM030898.1, forward strand.
TTACAGGTCTCTGTGTGAGCGTAAAGGAGTGTAGGAGTTTCCAAGTTGAAAGAGTGGACACTGTCCTCCTGACACCATGGTTAGGAGCTGTCGGTATACCTCCTTCTCCTCCTCATGCACTGACTACAAAGATCAAAAGGGGCAGTTACTACACAGTGCATTAAACCAATGGAGGTAATAAAGAGCGCTGTTACAATGTGCATGATTTATAGTTAAAGAAACACTGACTGGCAGATCAGGCAGCGCAAATCCCTGATATCAATAGAGAAACCTAGGGTCTGACCTCTTGTGCCGTGCAGAGAGACTTCTTTCGGCGGAGGAAGGGGGAACGGATGCCAGATGTACCCTGCACCACGCGAATTGGGAAGGTCTTCTCATACATGCTGGTGAAGTTTGGGTTTCCTGCTCCATCCCCTGCACTGTAGTGCTGGCTGCCAAAGAAAGCATAAATCTGAACATACCACTGAAACAAAAATGGTATCACAGATTTGTTTTATAGTTCTAAAATGACATTCATTTAAGCACAGTGGTTTCATTTCTGTTTATCCTGCCTAAAAACAATTCAATCACCACATTATTATAGTTGGTGGTGCATGACAAACTGCTATAAAAGATGCTGAAAAACGTTTTGTCACTTTTGCTTACATTCTTGTTTTAGTGGTGTCTATCTTTGTGCTCTCTCTAAATTCATACATCGGACAAAGATAATAAACTGTCATTTACCTGATGGATTTACGTGCTCCGAGGTGTAGAGACCTACCCAGACGAGGACAGGGGCATGACACTGGGCTCTTCGGGGGTGGTACACTGACAGAGTGCCCATTGGTTTTAGGAATCTCATTCTGTGGAGAATCTGTGCAGACTTGTCTCATGGAATACTTTGAAGCACTCAAAGACTTTTCAATCTTTGAGGATTCTGTGAATCAAGTGGTAGTTAAATAGTAATTACGATAATATAATGATAATAATTAAAATAGCACAATTATAAAACTAACAGCTGAAAACTGCGATACAATTTCAGTTAAAAAACAGCATATAAATATACTACTGTATGAAGTCTGTAAATTAAGTCAAGCTAAAGGTGAGGCATCACACAACAGGCATTATTTTGAGAACCTCACTGCATCTTATAATTGATAACACCTCCTGTTTTTTTAATTCAATTTTTAAAAATGTACTCATAGTAAATGTGGCAGATTCAAACTTGGAAGTATCGGAGGGCAGCAGATGAAGCAATGCAACAACAAGGGGCTAACATGTGACATGAAAACAACGGATTTCTGAGTATTTGAACGCAAGTTTAGTCTGACAACTGGCACATCGAGAATCTCAAAGTTTACAAGATTATGTAAACTACAGAGGGGGGGGAGGAAAAAAAAAAAAAAAAACTACCCATGTTAGGATCCCACAATTTATTGCACCACTTTCAATATTATATGCTGTGATGTAATGAAAGTCTTTCATATAAACAGTCATACCTGATCTAGAAGGCTTCCACACTAAACTAGTTGAGGGAGAAACAAAGGTGTCATTGAGCGAACCCGGAGTCTTAAACAGAAACTGAAAGAAAAATAAAGGCAAAATTAGTTGTCCCTCAAAGCAGACGAACTTATTTTCATGGAATTTTAACAATATAACAGAGTCCCTGCTGGGCTACCACTGGCACTGCAATAATACCTCATTGTCTGTCCACACAGAGGCAGCTGGAGATGAAGTTGGGGGAAGGTCCTGCGAAGGCAGGGCTGGTGGGAGGCGAGGTGTTGAAGTCGAGGTCAAGATGTTGCTCAGCGAAGGGCTCATACTATTTCGCACCCAAGATGCTACACTGGAGCCTTGATTCTTTACCCCCTCAGCTGCAAACTTCACTGTGTCCATGAAATCCTCTGTCATATGCAAATATAGAAGGAATGAAAATTTTTAAAAAATGAGTATAAAAAAAAAAATTCAAAATGTGACTGCCATCAAAACAATAGAAAATTAAAAGCAACACAAAAACTTACCTATCCTGGACCTCTTGGCAAGAGGAGCCGGTCCATCATCCACACTGTGCAGAAATAGCAGGTGCACAACATCAGAGGCAAGGCATCATATTTTCACATCACATTTCAATGTCCATTACCACGACAACAACCTGATGCTTTGAGCTCAATTTACAGTAACTGACAGGAAGTTTCAAACAGTAAACCATAGTTAACTTGCATGTGTTCCCTACTGTCTCTTTCGACAGCTCAGCCGTCTCCTGCTGACAGTGTTTCTGCTGGCATGAGTGAGGGGAAACGCCGCACAAAACCACTGTACAGCCTCACTCCAATCACAACGTCCATTTCTGAATGCGAACACAGTTCACAACAAATACTGCACACAGTCGCTCGTACCAGCAAACACTCACTGCTCCATAGACTCCATTCACAGTTAACACTGGCAAACCCAACCACGTGGGTCTCCTGCAAAACTAATGGACCGGTTAGAAACTAACCGAAAACCATTTAGGTCACCGACGGGGTGAGCTTTGCCCCAGCCTGTGTCGTAGTGCGGTGTACGAGCTGACGAGTTACCAGCTGAAGGTTCGCTTCCTGACCGTGTGCCCGTCGTGCGCGGCCACGGAGTCCCGCCGCTGGCTCACCGGCGCGCCGTTGCGGAGGTTCGCGATGCCGCTTCCCAGCCATTCATACAGCTTATTAAACATGGCCAAAGAGGAGTGGCGCCAAAGCTCTACTGACACACAACGAATCGCCTCGCAGTGCCGCGCCGATGAAGCTGCCAACGCTGTTCAAAAGTCTGGCTGCCCGGACTCTGCATTCGCATCGTAACCGAAGCCCGGGTGACTAACTAGCAACGTCAAGTTAGCCAGCTAGTCAGTGGTGGCGGTCGTGTGTGCTCCCTGTCACAACTAGCTCGACAGCTAGCTAGCGGAGTAGCTAGATATATTGGGCTACACTCAACTCTGTCCCCGATACTAGTAGAGCCTTCACGGAGCTTTAGCTACCGCTTCTTCTTCTGCCTGTGTATCGGATGGTCTAACATTCGCGGCTTCTAGTCCTACGGACGCCTTGCTGAATTATTCGAATGGAAAATAAAGCAAAGAAAACAAACGGACAACCTCTCCCGCTTCTTCCTCATTCAAAACCACAACATGGCTGAAACTCACGTCCCTCCATTAGCGGTTTTCATTGGACGAGCAGCTGGAGAGAGGCGTGGTTTTGGCCAGTATGCTGCGTTGGGACTGGCTATTCGCGCGTCTGCGAACTGTCAGAACTGTTCTCCGCTGTTCGTCTGGACGCCGCTGACAAGTTGGTCGGAAGGAGCGTAGAGGAAAAGAACAAGAACGCAAAATATCTTTCTTTCTTTATTTGTGCGTTTGTCCAACAAATTGAAGGAAACAGTGACAAGGTTCAGGTCAGATGTGGGTCGATGTGACGATTGACGGTGAAGTAGCCTAAATCTTAGCTGTGATGACATTTAAAAACTCTGCATTGTGTCCTTACTCTGAATATTTTTTTTAAAAAACGGTTCAACCGTAAGGAAAAGGCTAAATTATTATAGACCGAGGCTAATACCTTCAGATGGCAATAAAAATGAAATTTCGCGCAAAGAATCTTAACATCTCGCACTCATAGTAATAACATTTGGCATTACAGTCATGGCCCAAATAAAAAGTGAATTTGGTCTGTGTGTAAGTACAGATGGAAGGATTTTATATTATAGCATATCATAAATCACGATGCTCTTAAAAGTAAGTTTGCAGGTTTGTAGGGGTTGTCCTTTTAGTAAGGAAGAGATTTGGCAGGAGGATTCGGACAGGGAAACCAACACATCAGCTGTTGGAGGGGTATGAGCATTAGTGAGTAGTGGCAATGTTGGGGGTCCAGACCCCTCTTCCGGTCACACCTGTGATTCAGACGGTCGCCCGAATTCATCATTCCCACCTGAGATGGCCCAGCATGTTCGACCGACCGAAGGTCCTTGTTGAAAGTCAGATGGTGCTGCCTGTGCTGTCCATCACACATCTGAGCTGGGTGCACCTTTCACCCTGACAGCACCCTTTTCTTCTTATGCTACTGCTTGTAAGTAAAACATGTACATACGTCAATGAATTGCTGCACAAGTAACTAAAAAAAACCATAACCTGTTTTTATGCTGCTTAATTCTAGCTGTACGCAGCCTCGGATAAGCAGACGAGAGGACAAATGGAAAACGTGTAGTCGTGTCATGTAAGCAAGTTGTTCAAACATTAATACCAACATACTGGAAGTAAATCAATAAAAAGATATGTCAGTTACTGAACTGAAGAAAATGTTGTTTTATTTGCAATTTTATGAAAATATATTTACAATCTGCATTACTCTATTAAGTAAATTAGAGGAAAAAGTCGTAAGCAGTCCGCTTTTTAATGTGCTAAAAATGATGGCTCACTCTTATTCTTGTGTATTTCATTAAACTTAGGCATTCAAGCATTTGCAGCGCTATTTTTTAAGCAAAGGCCACAGAGGTATAAGCAGCTAGACTAACTAAGCTAATACCATAGAAACACTTCAGCTTTAAACCTGTAAATACATAGTACGTATTCACAATTAAACATCAGCAGCTAAGTGAGAGGGATGGCAGTGGAAGCTTATACAGTGTTAGACTATAACAGTTGTAGCCACCCACGAAACGCTAAATACTATACAAGTGTAAAACTGTTTTAAAACTATTTCTGTTATCTAAAGATAAGGAAAACTGAACTATAAAGTTAAAACATTAATTACAATCTGCAGAACTATTCTCACTCTGTAGGCTGTGTTCCTTCAAGTTTTAAAAGAATATTATTAAATCATGACAAAAGATGTACAGTATAAAATACACATAATTCCACTTCTGGTAAAACTTCAGTACTTAAGTTACTTATTGTTACATATTTCTATGGATTCATTAATCAGAAATGTACTCAAACCCATATAATTTTACATGAAAACTTACTGCTAACCTTAGTATTGTACAAAAGTTTTTAAATATATGTGTAAAGTTAGAAATGGCAAAAATTACAAATACTGTCCTACTTGTTGCCCAAAAAAAACCCCATAAAAATAATTTATTAGTATTAATAATTTATATTTAGGCATATTTAGGTATAACCTCTACACACTGTAAATATACTGCATGCAGGGTATACATGTAACTTACCATATATTTATAACAGCAGCATAAAAATGAATGCGCAAAGTAAGATAAAACCAATCTCACTTGAGGTACCGCCTCGACTGTGATCTTACGGTAGATTACCAGGTGAGTATTATCGTGCCTCTCAAAATGATATCATGGAGATGAGATGCGAATCCAACACATCCGAAATGTACGGTGCTACACAAGTTCAGAAGAACAGCATGAGCAATCATGAAACACATCTCTGGAGTCTTTTGTTGCTCTCCCCATTTTTGTTAAGACAAGTGTCTTGAGACATCTTTCGATTTGTTTTTAAATATCACTTTTTATACAGTAACTGAATAAAAATTATGTCTAGCTGTGATGAATTCTGTACACAAAGGACATGTGGAGTGCATGGTGTCATTGAGATATAATTTAGTGTTATTATGTGGATGCCAACAGCTGGCACTGTAAAACCATCCAGTTTTTTGGGCAATGAAAATATTTATGGCAACTCACCCAGATGCCTGTTTTTATCATTCTGTGCTGGGAATGTACTTTGTTCTGGGATAATAAATATAGTTAAAAATATTTTTTGCATAGCAGCTAACCTCAAAGCTGGTACACACGAATGAGAATGCATGAATAAGCAGATGTCAGACTGGGATGATGCAGATGATAGACAAGCAGAATTATTAGTGGGCAAATCGGGGTCTTTGCACAATTATTCCTGCTGTGAACCAAAGAGTTGCAGGAGGAAGGAGAAGATATAGATGATGTCAAGGTAGAGGTTAAGCGCAGCGAAGATGTATTCTTCAGGACTCATGGCATAGCGTCTGTTGCCGATTAGCAGCTGAGTGTCAAATGCCAGGAACTAGAGAGGCAAATAAAATGAAGGCCTGAGTGAGTGAACTGTCCATGCGATGCTGGAATAGACACAGCTTTGTAATACTTTCAACATCACGACAGAACCTTACCATGGTAAATATTATTGCTCCCAGAGCAGCATAGATTGCATGTAGCCATGGCACCTGCAACACAAAAGAAATTCTTAGGTGTTTAAAACTGCTGAAAAAAAATGGAGGAAATTCTCATTTGTGTTTGGACAAACAGTGCAGTTTGAGCAGGTTTATTTGCAGTTAACTTTTGTAACCGTATACAGTGAACATCAAGTAGGAAAACTCTGCCTGAAACATCTAATGCTTGCTAGGTGAGTTATTTTACACATTAAGGTCACCAGTTGCTATTTTCACTAAGCTGGTAAAAACGGAATTTGAGACACTTACATAGCCAAAAGGTAGGACAATGATAAGAAACAGTCCACAGTATAACAACACGAAGAGCAAGATAAAAAGCACCCCCTGGCATGATGTCACATCAATCTGGAAAGAAAGAGAGAGGGGTGGGGGCAGTTACTTAATTATAAGAAATCCGCAATTGTAATATTGCACTTACATGGCCTTTATGTGAGCGACCCTTTACAAGGACTCCTGTGTTCCCTAAAGCAAGTGACTTAGACTCACTACTACTGCCATCCATCCATTATCAATAACCAGAGCTATTGGCGCAGTTCAGGGTCCTGATGATCTGGAGCCAATCTCAGAATCACAGCAGATGGGGAAGATTCTGGAAGAGACTCCAGCCCATCACTCATGCATACACACACCACTGGCAATTTAGAGTCACCAGTCTACCCGAAATGTATCTGGATGTGGGAAGAAACCAGAGCCAGCAGAGCACACATACAAACACAGGGAAATCAAACGCCATACAGAATAAGCTAGATTCAAATCTACATCTGAACCCAGAGCTCTGGAACTGTGAGGCACCAGCACTACCCACCGCACCAAAGTGCCATCCATCCCCAGTAATGTATCATAGGATACAAAGGGAATTTTCCTGTTGGCCATCATTCCCTTTAGTCTCCTCTCTAGCAGCACAACTAACACGATTCCAAAAACTCTGCTCTACTTTTCCCTATATTTCTGTTATGTCAATATATAATTCTGTAATATCACTTCATCGGAATTCTCATTTAAAGTCCAGGTTTCTTAAATCGTTACTACAAATGCAAAGCCCAGCAAAATACAGACCGGGTACTGACAGAGGGCACAAACAAAAAGCAAAGAAAAGAATCAAAGCTTCGATCTGGCTCATTCTTACCTTTGTCTGGAAACTGAAAATGGTTACTGACAGACACACCAAGGCAGTGATACCCAGACAGATCATCACAGACTTGGTATTATAAAAGCTGCAAAAAAAGAGAAAAATGATTTGCGTATACTGCAGTCGGACAATATTTCAATTCAAATTCCCACAACTAAAACTAACATGATGTGAAAGTGAAGAACAAACATTTTTACTGTATAAAATAAAATAAAATATACTGTATATGCTTTAAGTGCAGCATTTACTAAAAAGTAAAGCATTTCAGGATTCATAAAGTTTTTTCTCATGTAAACCCACCCCCCAAATTTGAGCCAACAGTGCTGTTTGCTAGAATAGTGGTGACTACTGAAATCTATCAGCACTGAGTGACAGTACAGCAACATCAGCGATTTTACCTGGATATAAAAGCCATCATGTTGGCCATGCTAAGGGTCTGTGGCATGAGGAAATGCAAACATAGCAAAAAAAAAGACAAAAAGCAGTGAGACAGAACACTCAGGCAGACAGAGCCAGCAAAGCACTGTACCTGGACAGCATCCCTGTGATATAGGAGAGAGACAAAGTCTGCAACAGAGCACAGGTCCATTAGTGTGAAGGGAGTAACAATGGACAGAAATTGAGTTTCTGCCTTTCAGAACTGAACAAAGAATGGAATTGCTGGATTTTTTTTTTTGTATGTTTTGGAAAACAATCCTAAATGTGTGTAAATCCCATTGTATTCATTCAATAAACTAACTGTGGACTGCATTAAGATTAAACTGTTTTGTTTGTTTCAGACAATCCAGTGTGTTCAATATCAGAAGACAAGTGCATACTGTGGTAAGCTACCCAGTATCCCTTGAAAGAAGATATTGTGTGTGCTATTGGAGCGTCTTAGACAATACTTACAAAAATGGCCAGAAGGATTAGATTCCATGGAAATTGCCGTCTGAATCCAAGAAGGATATCAAACAGGTTGGTAAGATTATGAATATTAATATGGTCTGCGATTCATGTGACCAAATTATTGTGAGAATAACACCCACCTGGGTCTTGTACAGCAAGACAGCGTCAAGTATGTGATGAAAAAGACTCCGCTGTTGGCCAAACAAATTCACTTAGTGACAAAATACTGCAATATTTATTGCTAAAATACTAAATTACTACTTGACACTTAATAGTTACTTACTAAGAAGCCCAATACCAGGCAGGGTTAGCCTGAATATACTCCTTTACTGGATCACTGTGGGACAGAAAGATCATAGGAGTTTAAAGGACACTTTTCCAGCAAAAGTCATTCCAGACAGTACTATAATAGACACTACATGGCCAAAAGTATGTGGACACCTGAGCATCACACCCATATGTGCTTATTGAACCTCCCAATCCAAACCCATGGCCATTAGTATGGACTTATTGTCCCCTCTGCTGCTTTACCAGCGTCCATCTTCTGGGAAGGCTTTCCACGAGATTTTGTAAATTTGTTACTATTCAGCCAGAAGAGCATCAGTGAGGTCGGACGAGAAGACCTGGCATGCGGTCAGCATTCCAAATCAACCCAAAGGTGTTCAGTGGGATTGAGGTCAGGGCTCTGTACAGCTACTTGAGTTCTTCCACACCAACCTGGGGAAACTGTGTGTTTATGGAGCTTGCTTTGTGCACATGAGGGGGGGGGGGGGGCACAGTTATGTTGGAGCAGGAAAGGAGCTTCTCCCCCAAACTACAGCCAAAAAGCTGGAAGCACACAGATGTCTAGAATGTGTTTGTATGCTGTGTGGGTGCAGCTAAAAGAGCTCAGCTCTGTCATGCTTTTGGGCTTACAATGTATATTTATTGTTCTACAGTATGATTTAAGTTTTTTTAAACTTTAGTACCAACAAACTTAATTACTTTCACCATAATCCTCAAATAAAGAGACACAAGTAACGGTGTTCATGACTTCTAGGTTTGGCTCATTTTTGTATTACAGCATTTATTTAGTCACTCACCAAAAGGTGAATAGAGCTACAATGGCCACTGTGATGAACAGCTGTGTCATCAAGATGGCATAGACCTACAATGATGCAATGAGATCTGTGAAAGACACACTTTCACACATGGAAACACACCAACACAGACACCTGTTACACCTGTTACACCACAAACATTAGATTCTGAACAAATTATGCACATTACGATGCTATACAGTATTTCCATAGTAACCAGTATTTGATTTTAATTCCATTTCCATGACTTATGTAGCTGAGCATAATGACATGGATTGGCATTAAGATTTAATGATGAAAAAATTAAAACGTAGGAAAAAAGATTGAAGATGCAAACACATACCTTACGAATGAAGACGCGCCTAATGTTTGTGTCATCCCAGCCAAACTCCGCTGGCATTTCTCCATCTCCAAGGTAACCAGGGTAACCCCCATAACACAGGCCTCTATCTTAAAAGTCCAAATGCAAATAAAATCCACAGTGCAACTGGAACGCCAAAGATTGTCTTAAATTTGAACAGCTTATCTTCAATGAGTTATTGCCATGATATCCAAGATGTCACTATATGTATAGTTGCTCAACAATTCTTCAGCATGACGACAAAAACTGTCATTGAACGTCACATTTAGCTCAGCTACAATGATACTATACATAACTGTGACTGTGGGTCATGAGATAATAAGTTGCTTGTAACTGTGTGTTTGGAGGGCGGGGGACTCTTACCTGCAGTAGCCTCCTCATAAGATGGTGGGGCTGTTGGCATAGAACTGCCCTGCACACCACCAGTTGTTTTGTTTGTTACCAAAACCTGTAAACATAGTAATTAAATCATTCAAGTATAACACATTGATCAAATATAAGCTTCCTTAATGCAAGACAATTCTGTCTATAAACTGAAGCACACAGTGGCCAAGAAAAGCGCACGTGCGTCTGCAGGCTTTTCCTTGTGCCGAGGAGTGTGGAAACACATGCACACAGGTGAGTTACCGATCACGGGTTCAGGTTAGGTTCAGGTTTCAAATTTCACAGCGTCATTCTGGTTGGATTTACAGAGTGGGTACAGGCTTCAGACCTATAGTCATTGTAATGCCCTGGATTTGGTCACAAGTAGTAGTATTTTATAATACTACTGCTACTAATAATAATAATAATAATAATAGTAAGAAGAAAAATAATAGCGGCATAATGGTAAACATAACTGTGGCCGTAGGAACAGGCCTCTGGCCCCAGTAGTGCTGGTAAGCGAAGGAATTTGTGTAAAGACAGGGACACATGTCTTGCTCTATGAAACCCTGTGGCTAAAAATCAGAGCTGTCCACTGCAGTCATAGCTCCTTCCTCTTCCTCTGTGCCGTGTGCTGAGCAGGCACTGATGTCACTCATTACACAACCCTTCTGCTCAGACCATATGCCTAATCTGTCTATAAGCTACCAATACTGCACGTCTCCCTCCTTTCTCTGTGTCCCCCATTTAAGCCGTCCGTATCCCCGTTGGATAAAAACACTGTATTTCTCATTGGCGGTGTGGTGGGTGGAAAACCCAGGAGAGAGAAACATCTCAGCTTTGCTTCTCCCTGTGAGTCTTTATACCCTCAGTCAATGGCTGTTTTGTCTTTCGAGAATCCTTGTCATTGTTCTTTCAAGGCACCGCTGACTGTTTTCGAACCGCTGCAACCACACTCAGCGCCAAATAAGCTTACAGCGAAAAAAGAACAAGGTCATGCATGTTTTATTCTTTTACTGGATTACGAAACAGTAATAGGTACCAATTGCTTGAATTATTAATAAGTGTGGTAACATAACTATAGAGGCCCATTCTCAGAACTGATTACTTGCACATGTTGAAGATATAAGCGTGACTGCAGTTTTGGAAAGTATCAATGCATTAAAAAAGAATTGAAAAATGTGATCAAAAAAGTCAAAATATGGAAGATTGGTGTAGTAAGTTCCGGCAAACAAAATTCTTCAGATCCCATAAAGAAGCTTGACTTTTATTAAAACGCTGATCCCATTAGTGAAGTAGGCCAGTGACACCCACGCCAGTGTCTGCCTGGCTGATTTATATATTTGGCACTGTGTGTGTAACATGAATCTGGACACGGATCGGCACTTTACTTCATCCGTGGCTGTGAATAAGGTTCTCGGCTTGCTTCTGCTCCTAGTAGTGGTCACGTCAATCACATTCAACAGTGAATCCTTTATGAGATTTAGAAATTGCCATATTAAAAATATAACAAGTCAAAATGTATTTGAAATTTGGTGTTAAATTTAGTTGCCAAAAAATTATCATCTTAGCATTTGGTTACAGACAAGACAGCAAAAACAACATAATGTAGTAAAGTCTGTACAGATGGATTTGTTTTTGTTTTTACTTACACGTAAATAGGCACATCACGAATTAAACATTTACCTCCCATTTCTATCGACATAACAATAATACTCTGATGTTTCTTTCGTTCAGCCAAATCAGCAATATTGGTAACTGAGCAGCAGGAACTCAAATGTTAGAAAATCCTTACTGCATCAATGTGGTTTCAAACTCTTTGCTCACTCACTGTAGTGACTCAAAGGAAAAGGAACTGCAGGTTAAAAAAAAAAAAAAAAACAAATACGAGAAAGGATGCCAAATCCAGCCAAAGTTTTATGATTACAAGCATCAACACACAACTGTAGCATCCCAAGCATGACCTACAGATTTTAAGGGCAGCAGCATTACTTTTGACAAAGTGGCATACCATTGCAACACAAACCATCTTCATCAATTGTTCCCATCATTGTATGTGATTATCTACCTTCCCCAGGGTCATGGTCTCCTCTCAGGTCTTCTTTCTCCAGCTGTAAAACTGCTTCTGCTCTGTTCTCTCAGAGCTGACCCCACTATGGACAACCAAGTTGTTACTCAGGGAAAGACTGCTGTGCTCTGTTGCTTGGAAGTAAATTGCTATCTACCGGTCAGATTAAACTATCCTTTATACTGCAGGGTAGGATAATCCCACATCGGGGTGCTCTCCCCCTCCCCTGGTGGAAATGGATGTTCTAGCAACATCGAGGTGAGCCTCCAGTGCTGAGGGGGTTTGGGACCGTACCAAAGCCCTGAACAAACAGGGGTGGCAGCCCTGGGTTTGTTTCACAACCAGTTGACTCTGATGTAATTTGTAATTTTGCACTGGAATGTAGAAGACCTGGCTGTTTAAATCAGATGCCTTACTACCTGGGTGCAGTAAACACATACAGGATAAAAGAATTAAACCTACTCTATCTTTCAGTTGCAAGAAAAGTAATAGATATTTTCACTGGGTTTATCTGTAAATTTATTTAAATTGTACATTGCTATCCCCATCTCGGCAAAAGTTTAAAATTATGTTGCCCACAAGTCTATAAGCATTTATATTTTATATACTTTAGCATCACAGTTCTTGCATTTTACATTCATGTTAATTTAAATTCAATAAATTGCAATTTTTTTTTTTTTATTTTGCAAACTTATTGCTGTAACAATGAAGAGTCCAGTAAATTTCAAGCAGGTGATTTATTGTACCAAATAATGAGATAAGAACAGGCTCAAAAGCCATTTCAAAAAAGATAAACAGTGTGTAAACATAGGCGCTCTGCTTAGAAAGTGACTATAAAAATAAGGACATCAGCTGAGCAGGTGATCATAATTTAATGCAAAGCTACAAACTTTGCCACAGGCCTGTAGCTTTGTCTTAAGAATCCCCCCACAAAGTGCTACTGCACTTCCAACACTCACCAAGTCAGTGTGCCTTTCGCTTCCCAACACAACGATGCACTGAATTAACAGCGACTGTAGCGATGTAAAACTCACTGCCTCTTTGACCTCACACTCCAGTTCATGCAGGGGGTGACAATGAAAGTGTACAGGCAATAATGTCCGTGTGCCGTGGGACAGAAACTTCAATGGACTGTGGAGCAACTCCTGGAAAGAGGAGGCATCTCTACCATAACCTTGGGCTTCCATAAAAATCATACACATTTCTGCTGAAAGAAACATTAATTCATCAGTTAATTCACATTTACAAAACTGGATTCAGACTAATTCTAAGAAATTTCCTTTTGTCCCCAATAAGAAAAACAACGGACAGCTTACCGTGAGTAACAAAACGTCCTTCTGTGACACTTTTTGCCACCTCTGCCTAATGTTCATTGGACACATATAACAAACAATTATGTCCAGTCATTACACGATAAACAGTGTACTGTCCAGTTCGATACTACACACCCAAGGTGCGTTCAGAGTCCCGCTCCTCTTTCTTTGTCCTTAGAAATCTCCCTCTCCGCGAGTCCCCTCAAGACGCAGCTCAGAGTCTTGCCGAGTGAGGGTGTAGAGACTGACTACAGCCAGCAGGGCGGCGAGCATCATTGCTGCACAGCCCCCAAACATGTGCCTGGTTCCACCACCACCTTCGCCTCCCCCTGTTCCAGACACCTCCCCGTGGAGGGCCAGTAGACCCAGACACGCCAGCAAGTGGAGCGGCAGGCGGAACCAGGCTAGGACTGCAGTCCGACGCTCTTCTGGGATCACGCGGCTTTGTAGGAAGCTCACAGCTGGGAAGTAGAGCCCACAAGCCAGTTCAAGTAGAAGGAAGGCTAGGAAGGACTCTTTGGGCCTAGGCTGCCCCGGGGCTGTGGAGAAGGTCAACATGAAGAACGAGAAGAAGGCCAGGAGCACAGCAACACACAGAAGGTGGCCGGGCTGCAGTCGGTAACGGGTGGAGGAAGCAATGCGATACAGCAGGGAGCCAGCCATGCTGGCAGCCATCAAGCAAGAGAACACTATGCCCAGTGGGGGTCCATGGGGATCCAGCACAGGTGTCCAGAGGAAGACAAAGATATATAGAACACTTTCAAAGAGGGCCTGGACTCCACCTAGAAGCATCACACGCCTGTCTGACAATAAACAGCGGAGCCCTTCCAGGCAGCTGCGCCAGAATCTGGCGCGTGCTGAGCTCTGAGAAGGCATTACATTTGTGTGTGTGAGCAGCGGAGCACTCTTCTCACCCTCCAGTCCTTTCTGCCTCTCTTCCTTGCCCCAGCTGAACAACACTACCCAGCCACAGGCAGCGAGAAAGGGGACGGCAAGCAGAAACGGTGCCACTGGGCCCAGCTCCAGCCACTCGGTCAGCAGGTTGGCCATGATGCCCGCAGCCACCGCCAGACCGTGACTCCACCCGGCAGCCCTGGTGAAGGTGCTGGGGATCCATTCTTTGGGGAAATCGTGAACATCCAGGTGACGGTGCACATACCAGGTCTCAAAGGCTGTCGCCAGAAGGGAGGTGGACAAGCCCCCCAGGACACGGCCCAGGATCAAAACAAAGTAGTCACGAGACAATTTGGTGATGCAGCAGGCAGAGTAGGCCAGGCAGAAGAGCAGGCAAGTACGGCGCCTCCCTAGGGCCTGAGGGAGCCAGCTGGCCACAGGAGCAAACAGAACACAGGAGGCCAATCCACACACATAGAGAATGGCGATCTGCGATTCTAAGAAGCTGTAGTGGCGGTAGAGCTTGTATAGGTAAGGTCCCTGCAGCCAGTCTGCCCACAGTGCCAACAGGTATCCATGTAGGAAGACTCTCTGGAAGCTACGGAAGGCTGGGTTGGCGACAGCAACTGGTGTGGCCTGAGGTAGTGCTGTGCGTCTCACTGCGAGCTCCAGGCCCAGGCAAAGGGCCAAGAGGAGCACAAACACTAGGTAGACAGACACCAGCATGATACCGCAGTGACAGAGTACGTGTGTCCACTGAGGGGGGCGTCGCCCTGAAGAGCCACTTGGACACCCACTGGCCGCCCACTGCTGCCCTCTTCATGCCAGCCTCAGCATCACTACCAGGAGCTGGGGAGACAGATCAGCAAAGTGTCTTAATGCTTTTTCACCAAACACAAATTAGGAAAGAAAACTGTAAATAAACGACTTAGTGAAAAGAACCTTAGGTTTGGGTTAAAAGTGTGACTGTGAAATAGTTCCAAAAAATGCGACAAGACGATAATATTCTGCAGTTTAGCTGACGTCCTCATTTGCAAGGATGATGGATACCTAATGCAGAAATAGTCACATTTCGAAGCGTCTTCTATCATTGGTTAAAAATATACACCTGACAGATGCATAACAAAGCTGGGTTTATGTGTTCCTCTGTATCCAAAGACGGGAGCACAAATTACCAACAGCAGTACGGCTACGGCGGCAGTTCACCTCACTCTGCCGTACAAGGCAACAGGCTGAAGTGCAGGCTACTTACCACCACAACAAGGTAGGAAACCGGTTTCGGCTCCTTTTACCACGTTACTTACCTCGTTTCGGATGTCCTCTTCACCACTGCAGCAAATTCAGGTCAAAAACGTGTCGGCGAACTTAATTCTCAATATAAATAGAAAACTAGGGACTGACGTGGCTTTTGTATTAACAGTTCACATACACAGACGAGGCCTGTCCATTACAGCCGACATTTACTTCCGGGTTCCACTGTTTGTGACGTAACATCGTTAAATCTCGCGATAGCTCGTGATCTCGAATAGACGATATAAAGCGTTATGTGCTCAGCCCTGTTCCAAGTATAACTTTTTTTTATCACTATGTTAAACTGTGATCATTTAACTTGAATTCTTGCATTAGAAGCTTTTTATGTCCACTTTAACCACAGGAGCTTGTTGTGTTGTATCATTTTGCGTTTGCCACCAGTCTCGGCACGCTTCCAGTGTTCTGCAAGCCTGGTCTCCATCTGCTGCACGGATGTCATGCCATTGTACATTGATATTATTTTTTTATTGATTTTTTTTTATTGTACTGCTGTTATTGTGACACATGAAGCCAGAAAATGCTGTCTTCCGTGCTGTGATGTTCAGATGACTTAGCTTAAGTTCAGGTAATCTCCATGTCAGTTTTCGTACGGTACAAATTTAATAAAGATGATTATTTTTACCAGAAAAATGCTGTCCTTCCTAGTAAAATTCCAACCTTTTATGTGATGTGCTTTAATAACGCGGACAATTTAATAGGCGGACACAAAGAGGGAAGTTGATCTAAATCAGGGACACTTTGGAACAATTTCGAAGTTGCCTCCTTTAAACAACGTCTTAAACAATGGTCATGTCACAGGTCTCCTCAATTTATAATTTAACAACACATATATTTTAGAAGAAACCCAATAATAAATGTGGCTCGTTTTTAATCAACTGCCGTGCGCGTCGACGACCACCAGATGGCGACCAACGAAACGGTTTGTGTCTTTTAGCATGTTGCTAAACCTCCTGTCTTTAACCTCCCAGATGCTCTTCCCGAAGGCTTCCTCAATAAATGACGGCACAAAAGATTGTGACTTCCAATATTTCCTTTATTGAACAACTTCCCATGGCCACATGACACTCTAACCCTCTAAAAATTCAAGGTATGCACGATTTTCCGCAGCCTGGACTTGCAGAGGTTTGCCCTGTATGAATGGTACAGTGAGTCAGAGTGCGAAAAACCTGCTTGTGCGTAGTTGTGCGTTATTAAACTCCTTCTTATCCATTAACACTTTGGAGAAATGACTCAGAAATATGTATCAAAACCAAGATCTCATGTTTAAACAAACTATTCAAAGGCCATATGTAAATTATTTACAGGAACATAGTTACCATAATAATAAATAGGTTAAACGTTTTCGACATAATTTACCTTCACCCTAACCAATGGCCTTAAAATATGTTTTTGTTATTTCATTATATTCCTGTTTATTTGAATAAAAAAGTAGACAAAAGCTGTCTATAAAAATGATTGTCCCAAGATCCAGAATAAATTTGAATCACTTATCTACATAGTGTTCTGAAGTCTGTGTATTTTTTTAACCCTAACTGATGTTAATTCCTGACTGAAACCTTTTTGTATAACTTTATTTTGAAATGTCACCTAGGAGGAAACAAGGTAACTTATACACAATAGAATAATAAAACCCGTTAAGGCAATATACTTCCCAAAAATAATCTGTGGTTGTTTCTTACATTTCAAACGGACTCGCTTTCTGTCCGTTTTCGAACACAGTGATCTCTAAACAAGGGTTTTCCTCAGTGTCGCAGTTCACCTCTGCTCATTTTACATGGACCTTATGTTATGGAAATGAAAGTACTAAATGCTGCATGACTGCTCTAATTTATAAACCACCTACCACCCTCTTTAAGGAAAGCAGCTGAAGCACTCATGTAGATTGTGTCTCAGGTTATGTCACGTATTTTAGAACTTCAACCAGTTTACACCGTCAGTGAAATATGTTTCCAACATCCCAATTCCCGATTGAAAATGGCATTGACTTTCTGCACCCTGCATTGGCTACAAAATGCCTTAGAAGGACACTAGGCCAGCTGTAGACCAGCCTAAACTGAAAGGCTTATTTGTGGGAAAATATCCATGCCAACCCCTGTATCTGAGCTTAGAAAGTGAAACAGATATATCAGAAGAATAATAGAGACCAATAAGATTACAGAATGGGAAATAACAGCATAAAATTACTCCGAACTATGGCTGTATATAGTCACAAAATGTAATGTTTAGCATTTATTTGTGTTTAAATGGTACCTTTAAAATGTTTGTTAGGTTCTGTGAGTTGTATCATTTTTGTATAGAAACTGCTTTCCTAAATGAGGCAGCACCTATATCAAAATGTTGTCAAGGCCTTCTGATCCCAGATAAGCTGCAGTTTCCACAGCAGAGGTATTCTCCAATCTTTCTTTATCCTATGAATGCACACTTTTGATTTGCACAATGATGATATTTTTCACTGAAAGACATTTTTAGAAAATTCACCGATAATCTGCTTACTAAGGGGTGTGTATTGTTTTATTGATTTTGTTTCCCTGCCAATATTAAGCCATAGGTTTAAAATTTGTTATAAGTGTTTTGCAGTCGACAAAGCTCACATGTGGCCATTATTAAATATTGTGATCCTTTTTCTTTTATGTCCAAAAATGTAATTATTTATCCGTTTACAGTTGACGCTCAGGATACATTCTTAAAAAGTGGGTCACTAACCAAAACATTGCTAAACAGGGTTATTTTAACATTTTATCTTATTAGGTAGGTAGAAATACACTGCCCGGCCAAAAAAAACAGTCACCACCTGGATTTAACTTAATGTTATGATGTGGGGTTGCTTCAGTCGGTCAGTTCCCGGTTCAGCAGCGTAATGTGGCCAAAAAATGAGGTGAGCTGACTACTTGAATATACCGAATGAGCAGGTTTTTCCATCAATGGATTTTTTCTTCCAAGATGACAATGCCAGGATTCATGGGGCTCAAATTGTGAGCATGAGAGAGACATCATTTTCACACATGGATTGGCCACCAGAGTGCAGACCTTAACCCTGTTGAGAATCTTTGGGATGTGCTAGAGAAGACTATGCAACTCTCCCATCATCAGCACAAGATCTTGGTGAAAAATGAATGCAACTCTGGATGGAAATAAATGTTGTGACATTGCATAAGCTTATCGAAATGATGCCACAGCGAATTAGGCCAAAGCTAAAGGTGGTCCAACAAAATATTAGAGTGTCACTTTTTTTTGGCTGGGCAGTGTACAGCAGAATGATAATTTTGCTATAAGTATAAATAAATATTTATGGTGTATAAATAAATTAACTTTTGAATGTATCAATAAATGCACTTTCATTGAAAATCTTGCCATTAGAATAGTATAAATAGTTGTTTTTTTTATCTTTGTAATTTCATTCTGTACCTCCATGAAAATATGTAGAGATACTTTAAATGCAGAAAAGACAGCAAAAATGCAGCAAAAAGAGGGCAAAACGGGAGTTCTTTTTTTTCAGTTGCTTGGCATGACTGATGTATTTTATTAAAGTAACTGCAACAAGGGGGTCCACTACAAGCTCCTCCTGCCAACTTGTCTCAGACCTCACAAGCATCATCCAGGGATCCAGCAAAACACATGTACATACACACCCACACACACACACGCACACGCACACACACACACTGTTACGACCCGGCGTGTTGGCTAGGGGACCAGCAGTAAGGATCATAGCATTTTTAAGGGAAAGAGAGAAACTGTAAGTGGTAAGAGAGAACCCCCTTTAACAGAGAACCCTGATACATGGCACAGTTATCCAATTTTTTTAACAGTGACAAAGTGCAATTTATTCACAGTGAGGAGTGATGAAACCGAATAAGGAATTATATACAGAATACACACCACAAAACAAAAGAACCAGGTATCCAAACGGTTTTACATAATATAGGCGGTTCCCAACGCAAACAACGTAACAACACACACACACACACACACACACACACACACACACACACACACACACACACACACACACAACCATTGATGTATAAAGCGGATGTATAAATATAAATACAGACAGGTCATCAGCTCATTGCCGGCCTCGTGACAGCTGTGGAGCGAAAAAGATCATAATGGGTGAAAATGAAAGAAAGAATGCAATGAGGCTCAGTTGTGAGGAAACTTTGAGATTAAAATAAAATGTGTGATGCGTGAGTAAGATGGCAGAAAGGTGCCAGAATATGGCCTGACTGCATACAACAGGGAAGTGTGTGTGAGAGCCCATACCCTCTAGATGTGTGCTGCAGCAGCAGTGGGGAGAGCATGTACCATGAACGGATGTCCAATGCCACACGTTGCCAAAGCCGCAGAACTGTGTGTAGAGGTGGTGCACAAAAAAAGCACAGAGAGGTTCCCACCCCTACTGTGAACTGCGAGGAGAATGAGGATATTAGCGCTATTTATAACAAAGAGAGGAGATGTGCATGCCAAGGGCACTATAAGCACGAGTGCTAAAACGTTATAGCGCGAGGGCAACAAAGAAACAGCCCTAAAAGTGGGGCATTGCTGTATTTATTAGGCTGGTGGTGTTCACAAAGGGAGTAAGAGGTGGGATTCAAACCAGTATCCCTCAAGTGTAAGTCAGCACTTATAACTATTGAAAGAGATAATACACAAAAATGTGAACATATCAAAATTTTTATAAAAATGTGAATGTAGCTACCTGAATTTTTTATAACTTTCACCACATTATCCACTTGATGTTTGTAAAGAACCACAGTACTTCTGAGGTCCTTTGAGTGTGGGTGTGTAGAGTGTAACATCAGTAGATGAAGCTTTCTAAGCCTTGTCAGGGACCAAATGAAACAATGATGTTGAATACAATTTACTGTGGAAAAACCCCAAAGCAAGAAGAACCTGTGTGCCAGATTTCAAATTTGTGGCTTTTAAAACAAGGTTCCGTGTAAAGAACAAACAAACAGACAGTCAAACGGAAACTGAATCTAATAGATAAGGAGATTTATCGCATAGTGAAATGCACAGTGTAACAGCAAAAAGTGCATCAGGTTCGACTTACTGCTCAAAGAGAGGAGCAAAAAGTAAAAACAGTTTGGTGTGCAAGTTGTTTAGTCTTCTGGGGACAGAAAAGTCTCA
Source organism: Heterotis niloticus (assembly GCA_018136845.1). Taxonomy (NCBI): domain Eukaryota; kingdom Metazoa; phylum Chordata; class Actinopteri; order Osteoglossiformes; family Osteoglossidae; genus Heterotis; species Heterotis niloticus. Next base: position 3,034,143 of record CM030898.1, read on the forward strand.
AGAGGTGGAACTCTTCTTGCTGCACACCGCTCACCGAGCCAAATAAATCTTATGGATCTTCTAGATTTGATCCTACAGTTACATTTTAGCAGCTGCTGTGGGCTTCTTGGAACTTACAAAACAGAAAAAAGTAGGTTTTCCTTGAAAGTCTAATTTGAGAAATAATTCACCTATGTTTCAAGAATAGGAGATAGCCTATATGTGAATGTTTTTCATGTCTCTGTATGTCAGATTTAGGCGTTGGTTTGAAATGTGGTTAGAAAATGTTGCTGTCACCATATTGTCATCTACTCACTACCTTTTGGAGATGTCCCTGCCAAATATATGATAGGGAAATCCGTCTAGACCGCCTTGCCACTTGAAGCTTCAGATTTCAAATCTTTGAAGTGCTGCTATAGTTAATAAGCGCTACGGTTTCATCTGCTGCGTCTCAGCTTCATCGTGTAAAGCCACAATGTTGAACGCCAGTGCCTGTGTTGATGTGTTGGATGATACCATCATGTCATAAATATACTGTAGTTCCTTATGGCCGGACCTCGTAGGTCACAGGTCAGTACCTGAAAAGTGCGTGAGAACGGGACCACCTTGACCAGCTGGTTTATCCAACTTTTGTCATGCTGTGTGATCAAATGTCCTACATCTGACATTTTTTGCAATTAAATGGAAGAATTCATTTGTACTCTAATCGTTCCCGAAATATTTATACGGCGGTGCATTTTATTGCCTTATTTTGAAGGCCTTAAAATCATTTCCGCAACTGTTGGTTTTCCTTTTTTATTCCCTTTGGAAAATCACATATTAATTCATTCAAACATAGCTTTGTTGTTCATTAACTGACATCAATGAAAAATGTTCACTGTACCAACCAAATTAGAGCCTTCTTTTGGAGACTTCTTTAGAATTTTTATGTGAAAGGTATGCTTTCATGAAGCCTATAGTATGCACTCTCCTATTTTGCTCTTTTAAGTTGTGCATGCTTATGCCCTAAAGACAGCAACAGGACAAAAATTAACAAACATTTCAGGATATTTGGGCTAAAAACTGATGACAGAACAGCAAAACACCCCCCAAAGAAGACCTCCCCTCGGGATACCCAACAAAGTGCAAATAATGAATGCCAAAAGTGTCAAGTGGAATATGACTTTGACTTTATATTGTTTCTGTGGAAGAAGATAGAGAAGAGTATTCACAATTTGTACAGCAGAACGTCATCAGTCCAGAGTATCGATATAGATGGCTTCCAACCAACCTATTTAAAGCTGATTTGTCAACCCTTTATAAACGTGGCAGACTTTATGGTTGGTGGGAAAGGATGACTGGAGTATAGACAGTACTGCCTTCACTGCAGCTCATTTCTTTACACCAGTGGTGTTCCGTTCATTTTCTTTGCAGCCTTTCACCCCCACCGCGTTGCCCACACAAGGTCACCCTCTCCGTAGACCCTTTACAAAACCCAGCAAACAGGGCCAGCCAGCAGCCAGCGACACGTTAACCGGCACAAAGTTTACAACAACAAAATCAAACACGGAGCCTACAAAACTCAACAAGTGTGAAATAAACAAGCATCCATGTCTCCCTGATTTCTGACATAATTCATGTGGAGAAATTGTAATAACAGTCCATTTTAATTATATTCTGCATCTCATTCTTAAACAAATATACAAATACACATGAAATAAACCTTTTTTAAACCATGTGTAATATTGCACATTTTTCAAAGCCCCGCAACGCATTTACAAAACATCAGCGGATAACACAATGCATGTGAATTCTACTGTGACAGTGCCCTACAATTCTACTTTTACTTATCTCCTTTTGTATGTGACATAGTGTCGGTCAAAATTCCGATTGACAAGTGACTGTACGTGTTTATTTATTTGTACCATGTACAGCGTGTTTATTCCCTTTCTCTTACATGCACACAAAGGCAAACACAGAAACACATAAATGCACGGACCGTGATTGTTCATGGTGCTTCGATGATAAGTACATGTTCTTCCGGCACAAACGCCGGTTCCGTTTGTCCATTCCCACACTGTCAAGTAGACCAAACTGGAAGCCAGTCGAGATAAGAAATGAGAGAGCACAAAGGTGGAAACCTGCTTCTAGTTTTCAAAAATTCTGCCTCTGTTTTCCAGGAGAGAGAACAGAGGATTCGGAGCTAAGAGCCAAGGGCTGGGATATAACCAAACGCCTCGCACCTCATCCTCCCTGAGGACTGAGGTGATCCTAACCTAAAACATAAAGGAGTGAGTTGAGTCAAAAAGTGGAACATATACCATCTGTAAACATTTGCTTCCAGATGTAAATCGAGTCCAGCCAGTTCAGTCAGGTCCAGTTGTATTTCATTTTTCTTACAGCCATTTTGGAAGCGTTATCTTCTTCAAGAGTTTGGACGTTTGGGAAGCAGCTCACCCTGCTCTGGGTGAAGCCAGTAGCTCAGTCGTCAATGCGGAAGGCTAGCAGCTTGTCGGAGTGCAGGTTGTTGAGGGTGCGCAGGTCTGGTAGACGCAGCAGCAGCTTTGAGAACAGGGTGCTGTCCTCGGGATGCTGGCGGGTGATGAGGGACCGCAGCGCCCTGATCAGACCCTCCTGCAGATGTTCCACTGCATCCATGTTCATGATGCCAGAACGGTCTGAAACGAATGGTTAAAACCATGTCAGACTCGAACTGTGTGACATCTGTGTTATTATTAGCATCGCACCGTAGACTCTGTATGGACAAGTTTTCTGCAGGAACACAACACATGCAAATTCTAATACAACAGTGCCCTGCTATTATACTTTTATTTATCTGGTTTCGTTTTTTTTTTTCAAAACAAATTTTTATTAAGTAGTGAACTGCTGCCATACATGTATTATTTGCAGGTAGAGTGTAAAGTGTGAAGCCAGAACTTTGGCTGGACTGATGTGTATATACCATAGAGCAGTGATCACCAGCTTTTGTGTATAGGCTTTTATTCCAGACTCTGGCCTTTCACCATTTTGATGACCTAGCTTTTACTTGGAATATCATGGTCTTATTTTTCAATTATGGGCAAAGAAACAGTTAAATATGTCTGCGGAGAAGCCTGTTGATCGACAGGTCAACGGCTGGTGTCCCACTGCTGTACAGGTATTTCCATGACATCCTATTTACATTCTCTTTGGGAACGAGCTGCAGTCTGCAAGCATGCCATGGAGCTCTGTCTGTTACCTGCTGAAACCAGCACCACAGCCATGAAGAGAGCAATCTCATCTCCTTCCAGTCCTAAAGCGCCCAGCTTCTCACTGAAGTCAAACATGGCGTCTAGCAAAGAGCCCATGCCGAGTGCTCGGAGGGCAGCCAGCGGGTACGTCTGTCCATTTAAGAAGGTTACCGTCCGTTCCTTGGGGTTGAACAGTGTGCAGAACCGCACCATCAGGACCTTACAAAAACCAGGACAAAAACAAAGGAGCGTCACACACAAAATTTGTAAATATTTTGAGTATAACGGATGCAGAGAATGAAGAGTGGGAAACATGTAGCAGGCCAGTAGAAGAAAGAGCACATTTTTCCAAATTCAGAGCAGTTTGATTCAGTTTATTTAGTAAAACTGTCTGTTTGGTTCAGAGAGGTTAAAAATGTGCAGATTTTTGTGAATTTAACTGTGAATGTCTGCTGCACCTGGAAAGTCCCAGCCTTGAGCAGCATGACTTGGTCATGCTGGCTGAGGTTCTGGAAGCCTGGGATGCCCTTGGCGAACTCCACAACCTCACGCACTGCAGGCGTGAAGCACTGGGAGAAGGACTCCCACACCTGATGACTGGTGCACCCTGCTGGGGACATGGGGCTCGCATTGAGGGGACACGCCTAGGGGACAAAGGGGAATGGAAACAAGATGATCAAAATAAGTGGCGGAACAACAGATTCGGAAGCTCTGAAGAGCACAAAGGAACAAAAAGAAAGCAACTGTCACTATGCCACATTTACTTACCAGCACTTTGGTGCCTGGAGCCAGTCTCCAAGAACCTGGCAATTGGCTGTGAGTTTCACTTGTTGGATAATTGTTAAAATTGGCTGGGTGGGCTTGGGCGAGTGGACCCACATTAGATGGGCACTTGCTTTGACTGGAAGGACCCAGATAGCCATAGCGATTGCTGTTAACAAAAGTGACCGAAGAAGCATCATGGGGAAAGGCAGGGCAACGAGAAGTACTTGGGTACCTTGCAGATGCGCATAGGCTGTATCTTTGGGCTGGAAGTGTGTGTGATGGGGAATGTGTGTAGCTGCACTGTTGAGAGAGGTTTTTCAGGAACGAAGCTGGGCTGCTGTTCATGTCACTCCGCTTGCCCAGTCTATCGCGATTGCTGACAAAAATATCTTGGTAGGCACGGGAAATGGCTCCTATGGCCTCCTCTGAGTGACTGTCTCTTGGACTTGGTGGGGCCTCCTGGACAGGGGAGGAATCTATTTCCATAGACGCAGATTCATTAAGGCTGTTCATGTAGCTCTGCATTTCATCCAGCAGCCTCTGTTTCTCACGTTTTGGAATGCGACCAAAACGTACAGCTGAAAGAAAAAAATACATTATTCTTAATTATAAGTCCAATGAGTTATTGTATGTGGGGAGGCGGGGGAGATGGTTAGTGATAACAATTCATCCATTCACAAGACAAACAGCAATAATTATGTTTATATATTTTTTATTTGGACATCAATAATAACCCATTCATCCATTTGCTGTATCCGTTTGTCCAGTGCAAAGTTGGCCCAGAGGAATAGGGTACAAGGCATGGTGCACAATGAATGAGAAGGCAGTACATCACAACAATGACACATCCACACACACACACACACACACACACACACACACACACACACACACACACAAAGGCCAAGTTAGAGTCACCAATTCACCTAAAACACAGGTCTTTTGACTTTTGTAGGAAACTGAAACACCTAAAGGAAACTCAGTTGCAGGGACAATGGACATACTCCACATAAACTGAGCAGGATTCAATCCCACATCCAGACTCATCCCCTATGGGACTATGGGACACCACTGCTACCTGCTGTACTTCTTTGCCTTTTAGTAACTCCATGCTCTAAACAACAATCGCACGTTGCACCACAACTTTGCATTGGCCATGTGGATACTGACAATGAACAAATGAATTAATAAATTACAACATACAGTAATACCATGGTTAGCTCTCAAGATGTCCTCTTGAGCAATAAGAGCTTAATGTGGCAATTCTTATATATTAATGTTTGTTAATTCATTCTAGCTGGAAATAAAAAATAAAGGGATAAAAAGTCTGGATGGACGTATCAGGCGCGCAACTAATAACAAAATGTGTGCTGATGGCAGTTATGGGGACACAGTGCGATGTTTATCTCATGTAAACTAGATCATTTGCGTGCATTTTAAAATGTGCTTCGCATTAGAATAGATGAAATGTTATACTCACATTATGCTACATATTACAGTCTTGAACTTTACATTGTACATTACTTTGTTGCACGCTGTTTTGACAATGTATTTTAAACAAAAGCTGAACATTTTTAAGTAAAACCTTTCGAAAATGGTATACATTTACGCTTCCCTAGCACTGTTAATGATAACATATCATTTTAAAGAGCTTGCTGTTTGGAACAGCTCTTGCCATCACTGTAAATAAACTGCGTAAGGAATATGAACACCACAGATCAGAGCTGCTAGCATAATGCTGTGTGACTGATGGCATTGTCTCTGACAGCTGCAAAATCTAGATGTGGAGCAGGTTGTGTTGGAGTCCCAGTGAGCCCATGCCTTCAGATGCAGACCCTCGTTCAGATGCGCCTGCCTTCCTCCCCACCCCCTCTCCACAAGTAAGTGTCAGCTGGCATGGTTATTAATAGCGCCGCATTACCGTGTTCTGCAGCCTCCGACTTTATTCCCCGCAACTCCCTCCCATTGCTAGAAAGTGGGTCAGTGGGTCACGGTTTCACTAGTGCTGGAACTGGCAAAGCGGGAAGCGGGGGGCTTTGGAGCCAAATGGTGTGATTGTGGGACATAAAAAGACAGGCAGTGAGGGAGACGAGAGAGGAATGAAGAATAGAGCGTTTGAAGGATGGATGCGAGTGGAGCAGAAGAGGCGGTAAGGTAGTGGAAATACACGTGACACCCAAGTGCCTCCTTCTGTAGAAATAAACAGCCAGAAAGGGAAAATGTTGGAGCTCTGAAGAGCCTCTGAAACATTGTGTCTACCGAACACAATGAAATAGCAACATCACTCTGGATGTCAGTGTATTATTTCCAGTTCCAAGTAAATTTAGCATCCTTCTGTTTAATTGTGGACTCAAATGTTGCTTTGAGTATAGCAGAAAGTATTACTAAAGTTAACATTCAATAGACAAAAAAACGCAAAAAAAAAAAAAAAAATGATCAAGGTGCCTTTGCAAAGGTGGTGGTAAGAACAATTTTTGAGCACGTGCCCAATTGTATTAAGCCTGCGTTAAGAATTGTGACCAAAATTACTTAAAAATTTGTGGCTTTCACAATTTTATATTGTTTCAAAGCACGGGGATTTTTTTCTGCAAAATTTTGTCCAAAACTGCTAATTACTCAGCCACATTTGAAATAGCGCACACGTTGCCAGGAAGGCTTGCAGTCACAGAGCTGAAGCAGTATTCCCGTGGTAAATGAGTGCAAATTTCCTTCAAAGCCTAAGGAATCATATGGTTTTAATTTGAACAGGTCTGAACTGGCTGGCTTGCACGTTTTAACTTTCATCTCTGTCTTCCGTTTGGTAGTTTCTTCAGCTTCGGTTCAAAATGGGCTTCACTGTCATCAGAGTGTGTAGTGTCAAGGCTTCCCAATACTTTATATTACACGCAGACACACACAGACGCACACACACAGATGCACAGATATACGCACAGCCAACTGTTTACTGCAAAAGCTTAAGTCCATTCCAGTTGGTCACGCCTGGTGGCTCAGCAAGTAAAGCAGCTTCTTCTGAATGCAAATTTCATCCTGCAGCTACAAACACATCCCTGCCTTGCTGGCAACCAAAACACCCACACAACCCTGTCGAAACATGCAAACATGCACCTAAACAACAGGAAATTGCTTAAGTTGGAAAAAGATGGAAAAATGATGATAAGAATATGCAAAACTATGTTCGCTAGCACTGTATACATCACGTGAGTTCAGCCTTCGCTGGCTCGACAAACAGCGGTTTGACGGGTGGCTCATATGATTTATGCAAGCCCCCTAGGAGAATTGCACTATAATTGCATTACTTTATAAAAACACTGGAATTTGGGTCTAGGATTACACATGAAAACATGTCACCCAGCCAATATTTATCAGTATTTGTGTGTTTCTCACACACCAATACAACCAGGCACTGAAGAAATCAGGGCGTTTTATTTAATGTGGGATGCTGGCAGTTACATGAGGTTTTCCTGTTTTTGCAATGGCTGCAACAAAAAAAAGAGGTTTCTAGGTTGTGGTTTTGACACTTTCAAGAATTGCGATATAGATCACTGTCCCCCCTCAAGACTCCTGACACTCCCCTCTTTTCTACCTCCACACTCATGACCGCAGTAACTGTCAACTAACAACAGTTATCCCCCTACATAAAATGGCAAAGCAAGGGTCGGTGATTTACAGTACAGCGAAAACATACCCACTGAAAAAGGTGAAAAAGAAACTAAGCTAAGTAGGTCAAGATGTAGAGATATATTGTGGAACATCTGTTTCTTTCTTTTCCTTTGCTTTTTGAGGTCACCACAAATAAACATTATGCTGTATACATGAATTACTGTCCAGCATTCTCTTATTGAACTAATTGTAAAGGCAGTGATCACGAGTACTGGAACATCTCTAATGTCTGATAAAGGAGTGTGCACAGATCTGAACTGCTCTTCCATGCTACTTGTGTTATTGTTGCTTGAATCTACAGCATAAATTAACGGTGAGAGACGGCATATACAGAGTAATCACGAAATCTGTGTTCCAGTTTCCTAAAATAGCTGCTGTGTTCACTGCAGTTTTCAAGATGACTGATAGCTTAAGGGATTTCATAGCTCCTATGCTCATAAATCACTGTCCATGGGGGGTGTTGGAGAAGGAGGCATAGGGATTATGGAGGGTGGAGAGAAAGAAGTAGGAAAGGGGCAGGGTAGAGAAGAAGACAAAGAGATCATTTGTAGTGCCAGAGATGAGCAGGAAAGGACGTGAGGAGAAGAGCGAACATCGCGGCGTTGGTCTGGTGATGCGAGTCGGGATGAGACATTGAAAATGTGGGGTGAAATTCATGCGCAGTGAGGAGTGGGTATTTATCATGCCAGTGCAACTGGCAATCTGCTGCCTCTTCAGTGGAGGGGAATTGCTGGTGGAGGCGTGATGGGCTACTCACCATCTCGTGACATGCCCACGGACAAACATTTCTTGAAGCGGCAATGCTGACAGCGGTTACGGTTCATTCGCATTATCAGGCAGTTCTCATTCTTCACACACATTTTGTAGTGGATGTTCTGCTGTATGCTGCGCCGGAAAAAACCCTGCAGAGGGAAATGTATAGGGGATATACTGTGCTGCTGGAGATGTCTAGACACATAGTGCTTTGGAATTTTATGAACAAGGACTGTTCGGTGTGTGGGATGATGCATACCTTGCAGCCCTCACAGGCATGAACACCGTAATGGAAGCCGGAAGCAATGTCTCCACACACCTTACACAGCAGCACCATACCTCCGGTCTCTGCCAAACAAAGAAAAAGAGAGCGAGGCGGAAACAACATTAGTAGACATAAACAAAAAGCTATGTGGACCACGCAAAGAGGCGGACAAGCATCTGACTGGGGATTTTAAATGAATCAGAGAAAGAAAGATGTGCTGGTAGTCAAATGCACACAGTCCATGATGTACCCACTTGTGAAAGTGCCTGAGAATGCAGAAGGTCTCTTTGCCATGATCGGATGAGAGAGGTTGGGCTGCACTGGGCCAGGGGTGCTTGAGATTTCAGGGAACTGGAAGACCAGCTTTGGAGAAGGAGGGGTCCCCCTAGCCATTTTGTGCTTTAGCACCCCAATCTCAGTGAAGGTTGTCTCCTCTGGGGATGAGGGCTGGGAGTGAGAGGAGGGTGACTGCGTCTGGTACCCGCTGGAGGGGCTGCTTGGACTGGGGCTGGCGCTGCCAGACGAGCCTGCGTAAAGGATTACGCCTCCTGTGGAAATAAGCGAGAGGGTGGGAGGTACAATCATAAGCACACTCTCATCAGGCCATCCATCCATCCATCCATCCATCCATAATCGTTCACTAGTTAATCCTGAACAGGGTTGCGGTGGTCTGGAGCTAATCCTGGAAGCATTGGGCACTGGTTTATGAATCTACTCCTGGATGGGATGCCAGCCCACTGCAAGGCAATATCAGGGAAACATAATGCAAAACTTTGTCATCTGTCCTGAATTTTTGTGGCTCATTCAGTTGTTCTACACAGCAATAAAGATTCAGAGAACACTCATAAAAGACTTTTTAAAAAGCAAGTTTTTTTTTTTTATTCAAAGAAATGCAGTTAGCGGTGAACAAATGTACACGTAACACTAATATTAAGAACACATCTTTCAAAAAATCGGTTCACATTCTTAGGCCACATTTGTTATAATTACATGGCCCATAATAAGTAAAATACATTTTAAAAAAGTCTAGGGGTGTGCAAAAGGTCACTGTGAGAACTGTCAAACTTTCAGGTCTCGGAGGACATGATTTGGCATGGAGACAAGTGATCTGGGGGGGGAGTGTAATGGTTAGTTGAAGGTCACTGGTTCACAACCCCCCACCCTTCCACTGCAATAACATTGATCGACTTACCTTACATTTGCACAGGTAAAACACAAACCTTTCAACCTGCCTTGGACAAAGGTATTTGCCAAATAAGAGTTCATTTATAATTACTCCAATGTATCACAGTATTCTAAACACTGTGACAGCTGGCATTCCAGTGCTTCCAGTGTACAAGGTCTTGGTATCAAAAGAGCCACGGTAAATATTTATGAAACTGCTCAGAGAGGCAACAACATGTGCCCTTTGGACCAGAGCCTGAACACTGCTGAAGACAAACAGCCAGTGGAGACAACTGCTGCATGACGGAACTCATGTGGCTGTAGGGCGGTAATATAACCTACTACACCAGCATGTTCTTCTGAAGGAATGACTAGACGAAAACATGCGCCTCATCATGACAGAAGCAGTCAAACCTTTTACTACTGACACCAAACAGTCAGAGATGTAAGGCTGTCTGGAATGTTAAAAACTCATGGCTTGCTAACAAAAATATGACGGGAGGTGACACGTTAGTATTAAATTTCTTTACTGCTTTACTGTTCCTAACACTTGACCTACAAACAGGCATTGCCAAGTAATACGAACATATTCAGCACAGCAACCCAGATACGGCATCCTGCTCAGTGAAGTTATTCTGATCAAAAGCTGCTGAAACCGCACCAAATACCACATGCTTTTCTCACACCCATTCTGCTCCAATTTTCCCTTACTGTCCCCAACAGCACCCAATGTTATTATCCTTTAACCGATACCTTTTGTCTAACGCATGTTACAATATTACTTTTTCACATTGACTTATTTATAACGATTTACCCATTTATACAACAGGGAAATTCAGGGTAAATTCCTTGACCGAGGGTACTATAACAAGAGTGGGATTCAATCCAGGAAACTTAACATTGTAGGACAACACTACACTAGCTGTGGCTTATGGGCTTCCTTTACCAACTATTGTTACTGGAGGACACATTACCTGACTGCCCCATGGTTTCTTGCTAGTTAGTAATAAAAGAAATAGCTTAGTATCCTAAAATGTAACCAATCAAACAATGTAAAAGTGAGTGTTTTATACTTCTTTTTATATAACAGGGCTCAAGGGTAGAGACAGCAACATTTTAAAACTTTCAGCATATGCCTTGCTTTGAGAATATTACATGGCACTGGGAATAATTGTGCCATCAGATGGAACGATGACACGAGCTAAAAATACGGGCAGGACTCATGAGTGTGGTGCAGTGTCCGTGGTGCGTGATACCGCTGTGTGAACAAATGCGTGCAGTTCACTGTCAGTGGTGCGACTGGAATTCTGCCATCGAGATAAAGGTGCTCATACATAGAACATGCAGAACACTGGTGGGGGGTGGCTGAATCTTTTCACCCCTCTCCCTCCCAAACGTTCTTCTCCTTCTCCTCCATCACTCCGCATCTCCAGTCAGGCGATGTGGATAAGCGGAGACACAGTCTCACGTGTCCATGAGGGCCGCCTGCCTGCACGCTTCCAATAATAATGGGCTCTGCTGGCGGGCTGCCCGCAGCCGGCTGTGCGGCGACACCTGACCGCCAGCGCACATGGACTGCTGACACTGCTAACAGCAAGTCAGTTGCAAAGTCCTGTGTGGGTAGGGGGTGATCACTGCCATAAAATTCAGCCACGCTTAGCGAGGAAAAGGGTAAAACTCCCCTTTATTTTCCCTCTGTCTTGTGAGATTTTCCACCTGTTTCATTTTTCCACATTATTAACTTCATAATTTCCAGATTTAGGACCAAATGGATACAAGGTCAAGCGCTAAGAAAATAAAGAAGCTTATGTTGTTCCATGTTTTATCAAATTTTTATTGTTTCCTTTGAATTTTAGATGATGTCCACTGTTTTTCTTCCCAAGATGTCAATGAGCACCTAAGTTAGGTTCAGTCATGTTCAAATCAGTCATTGAGAACAGACATCTCATAGAAAATGGATGGGTATGAGAAGAAATAAACATCATTGTATGCATTGCAAATAAAATAAAATAAAAGAAATATCACTGTAGAAGTACTGAGGGAAGGAAACTACCAGTAGGTTTTTTTAATCATTTGTTTTTACTGAATAGGAGATTGTGGGCCTTCAAAGTGAAAGGGGACATCTGCAACCACTGTGCTGTCTGCTGTCTCATGCCTGGAATGTTTTGAATTTTTTGTCTGACACACAACCCTGAAATTCAAGATAGGCCCCATTGGTTTGTTTTCTCCCCCCATCTCTTCTGTATCATTTTCCACCTAATGAATGATGACGTGTATATTGGAACCATTTGTAATGTCTACATGTGTAGATGGGTATATGTGGGCTAAGGAGGGTGTGGTTCGCTGCTAAACTTTATGCCCAGTCACACACATTTGAGCATCCACATGCCCCTTCTCCACAGGTTGTTCTCTACGGGCTACCCCCCAATCATCTCACACCTGTAGCTTCGCCGTACAACAGAAGAAGTTCACGTTGAGATTCAAGCCAAATGCAGAGAATTGGCTATAATTTGCACAGCTCCAATGTCACAGAACACGGCGGGTTACGTCGGCTTTACTACGCCATACAGTACATTTCAGTGCACCTGATCTGCAGTTATTGTACTTATGTTGAAGGCTCATTATTTGAAGTCTGGAGGGCAAATGTTGCTACAAGGCAAGTGACAACTGAGAAGTCCTGCTCATCCAGACCGAAGCCAGGTGTCCTGAACACAGTCATCCGGTGTAGACGGCACAGCCAGCAGCTCAGCACGCTCAGGAAGAGGGTGCCACACGCCACTCCCGCCGGGCAACCTCGCGAGCCGTGCGCACGAGATTGAGGTCAAACCAAACGTGTGCATTAATGCACGAACCAGCCGGTTGCGGCGGCTCACAGCGAGCTTAGCGTACCCGTGCGGGCACTAATCTGGCAGGAGGCACCGGGGACAGGACAACCGCCGCCACCACAGGGCCCCTTCCCGGCCTTCCACTCCCCATCCCGCTCTGGGCCAGCCCGGGTTGGCAGGAGCTGCAAATCCTGCCTTGCACGTTTCTACCCTTGAAGGCAATGTGAATGCATGAATCTTGGCATTTCTTGCCCTATTTTACTTGGATTCATTGGAAAATGACTTGAAATCGGAGCGGCACGTAGGCGTGATCTCAATTCGTTGCATTAAAGTGATGAATAATAAAAATTTTGATTTGAATAGGCACACAAAAATAAGAAAGATGCTGTGGTTAAAGAACTGGGACATAATCGTTTACTGTTTGCGCAAAGTTTTTGTGAAAACCAAATAGCGCATGCATGTAAGCGTCCCTGTTGCTGCTCACAAACATTTCACACTCATCTGCATGCAACCGAGGTGCAATGCAGAACACTGACGGTGTGTGACAAACTGGATGGACGTCTGCGATCTCCTAGTATTTATGAAAAGGTTCGCGAAACAAAGAAAGCAGCAGTGGCGGCAGGGCTGGCGGGGACACGTGACCCCAAGGAGTTCAAGCGAACATAACGTAGCGCGCCGAACTTTTGACACCCGGTTCTACTGGTAATACTTCTTGCGCTCCTTCCAGTCTCTGACCAACAAGTTTTCAGCCCCGAGGAGTTGTTTCTTGCGTCCGGGGAACTCCCAAGCACCGGTGGCCATTATGGGAACGTACGAAGAACCCCCCCCCCCCAACACAGGCACCAAAGTAGACAAAACGCACTTTTTAAAAAAATTGCTTCTATTGCTGTGGAGCAGCAGTAAAATATTTGCATCACTGTGTGTTTTAACGCATTTCACCACGTTTTTTTTTTTTTTTTTTTTTTAAATCCTCAGCAAACAACATCGACTCAGCCGCCCTCGCGCGCTCCCTTTGGCTCGCGCGCGCCGGAAGGCTCGGCACGAGCCGAGCCGCTCACGTTCCGCTCAGCAGCGGAGAAGTCGAGGCGGACGTTTCGGGTTCGCCCTCGCCGAAATATTCGACGCGCCTTCCAAAGTCGACGCCAAAACCAACCAGGAAGGACGCAAAGTAAGCGAACCAAGCCGTTGACCCACTGACCGGCCTCACCCTGGCCCGCCGCAGCCGAAGCGTGCGAAAGCGGGAGACTCTGTGGCGAGCGTGTGCTTGTGTGTTGGAGGAGGGAGGGGGGGTGCGCGCAATCACGCGCAGCACGCGGCTGTGGGAGTGTGTCCACGTGACGCCGATGCGAGGCGCGAGATCTCGCGGAGGGAGGCGGCGCGTCGACCCCCAGCAGGCACTCACCTGTAGAAAATTCCCTCCGCGCAGCCGTTACAGTTAAACGGGCGGCTGGAGTCGTCACGCCACAAATCAGATTTGCCCCGCACGGCTCCTTTCCTCATCATAACGCGCATTTACTTTAATCTGTATTGTCAGCAATGCGTTTATCCCCGGTTGCCATGCAGAACTGTTAAACACGAACCGGCATACCATTTCTCTGTGAAATATATGACCCTCTACCAAACTATTTTACACACTAGACGATTGTCTATAGCAGGGGTATTGAATAAAAATGCGACGAGGTCCGTTCAACGACATATTGTCCTGTCAAAGGTCCGAATCTCACGTTTTTGGTATGATTCACATCCCTACGTATGTAGTCGGGGGGGGGGGGGGGGTACCTGTAAGATCCCAGAGCTGTTGAGTCCATGGGAAGGGACTGTAAAAACCAATTTCGGAGGTACTGTATACAATATACAATACACTCACTTTAGTGATGCCTCTTACGTCTGGGTCCGGGTCCGGATCCGGACCGCGGTCCGCCTACTGGTGACCTAGGGGTAAGCTTTTACACGTAATTCACTGCGTTCAGCACACCCACCAAGTCCAGTATGCCTCCTTGACTTTTGAGTCATTTCGGCATGGACGCGCTCCTTCCTAGTATACCTTTTTAACTTCCATTTGGTGTCCCCGTAAACTCATGACCCATTACGCAGAAATACTCCTGGCTTCTGACACTCCCTTGATCTGAGAGACGCTTTGATGTCGAAGCTCCTTCAAAGTGCAAAACGGGGGCTCGCATCCACCGCGTGCGGGCGGCGCGGTCTGTCAGTGCATGTATTTCACACGTTTAAGCGCATCGTTGGAAAGCGCCGACATCTCCATGTTGCGTGCACCTGTGACAAAGAGCGGCTCACATTCGATTGGCTTTGCATACAAATGACGTTTCCAGCATTGGGTATCGGACTGAAACACAAAGCCATCGCTGGCTGAGACAACTGAGTTTGTCAAACATACTGCTGTGATGTTTATTTTCCTTACCGGGTGTGGATGACATGCACATCAAAATGCGAAATAACCCTAAAAGGCGAGAGTCATGTTCTACCCACACCCATCGAAAGAAGGGCTGCAACGTTCGCGGTGCTCATTCTGATCTTTCCTTCACCCCCGAGGACGGGTGTATTGACGTGGTTCAGCGCGGTCACCAGCGCCGAAACGTGACCGTACCTTTGTAAATAAATCACCTGCCAAATGAAACTTGAATGCCTGCGGGAGTGTTTCTGCCCTTGTTTGGCTCTCCATTATTTTGTTTAACAACGACCGAAAAAAACGATTGTTTGACCACTATTGTGATTAGATCGTGATACGGGTCGATGCGTAAATACAAATGGCAGAATGTAGACAAATACGACAGAATGTAGCACAAGGGTGTAACGGCAAGGAGTGAAACCACGAGGCGATCGGGTTGGAGCTACACGTGAGTTTGTTTACAGAGGCAGGAAGTACGGAGAGTTTAAGTGATGCCTCATCTCACCGCACCCGCAAAACTATGCTGAGGTTAAAGTCATTACAATAACACATTTGGCATAGAATAATAGCCCATCTATTACCGGAACAGCGCAGTACATTGTTCAGGAATTCGGCAGCTACATTTCTCTGCTGAGGAAAGTGGCCGGTGATTTTTTTTTTTTGTGTGTGCGCTTGCAAATTTTTGGATCTTCATGCGTCTGCTGTGCTGCAAGTTCATAAGATTCAGCAGATGGTAAGGCTGTTTAGAAGCTCACAGGGACGCCATTGATCCATCCGTGCATTTACCTGTATCGCAGCTCTGACAGTCCCTTCAGCTGGGTTCCTACATTCCGAGTGGTCAGCGCCACTCCTCCCTGTCGCCGTCACACCTTCACACCGCGACCAAGTGCACTTTCCCAGCCATCGTCTCCATCCCAAACCACTCGCACATCCACTATCATCTGGACTGTCTTTGAACCTGAGAGCAACCTGTCATCGCGCAAGCAGCGCACACTAAGTAGTTGCAAGCGACTGCAAGATGTTAGCAGCTGAAATCACATCAGAGCATTTAAGCAAGCAACAGCGATTATATTAAAACAATAACTCGAACCCTTTTAATATTAATTCCCCCATCATTCAGCTGTTCTGAAAAGAAATACACGAGACGCAACTTACCTGGGCTGTTGTCCATCCTCGCGGCTGTGTGTATTGTAAGAAATGTCGCAGGCTCGATGAAAGGGCAGTTGTCTTCGTCGGTGCGTGTCAGTAAGAGAGGCGCGAAGTCATGTCAGTACTGGCGGAAAAGTGGCACGATGGAAGGAAATAGCGGTTTCCCGGAGAAGAACCTGTTCGCAGGACATCAGGTTGGGGAAGCGAGTGCGCGCAGCGTCGCCGACATGCAGTGACAGCGTGCGAGCAGCTCGGCCAACAAGTCGAGAACAAGCGGCGCTCAGAAATCCGGAGCGTTCGCAGCCATCAGCGCGTCAGTGGCGGAGCTGTCGACTCCCACTCGTGAACACACCCACCGCGACATCGGTCACGTTTTCCGCGGCCACCGCTGCGTGTGACGCGCTATTTGCCCCTCTGCTCGCAGTCAAGCGCTGGCGGCTCGGTGACGCGGGGGGTTTTTCGCCGCGTCCCGGTCGCCCGTCATGACTGCGCTAATTCCGCGGCGGCTGCGCTTGCATGTGCGCTCGCCGTGTGCAGGTTGGCCGCGTTGCCCTACTGACACACATTTCATGCAAAGCAGCGAGCGGCGGATGAGCGCGGAGCACATGGACCGGAGGCGGAGCTCATCGTGACCGCGTCCTCCGTGGAAGCCCTTCTCTCAGGGTCTCCTCGGGTTCATGGGCGCCAGGTGGCTCGGAACTGCGTGCCGCTGGCGAGCTGGGGAGCGTGGCAAGGACGGAGCGGTGCGTAGAGGTCTCGGGAGAGCAGTCCGGACGCGGGCGTGCGTGTCTTTTCGGTGCTCGAGTTGGCTCGTATTTTTGACCGGAAAGCCATGTGAAGAAGAAAGCAGCGCGAAGTAGGTCACGACATTCGTGGCTTTGGCTGCTGTGTGAAGAACATGGTTTTCCGGTCAAAAATTGAGAGTGTATGGGCTGCTGCGTTTCACTGTTTTTTTTTTTCTTCTCAGCATTATTTGGGGCGTGGGACCATGTGGGAATGCCTGCAGCGGCCCCTATGAAGATGAACTTCGGCACCTTGTGGAAGTCACACCATCACACACTCTCTCTGCACTTTATATGAAACTCAATCTCTGTCTGTGTATTCGTTCTTTATGGTGCCACACACATTTGTTATTTTGTCCCTCCGGGCAGTTCCAGGCTAATTTGTCAAGATAGAGCGAAACAGGCCACTTCACTCACTCACATGCCAGGAGGGCTGAGGGAGGATGTGCTGGAGGAAGGACCCAACCTGGAAACAGGGAGAGATAGGAGATCATGCATGATGTATTACCAAGGTTAACAAAGGGTGATGACATTTTATTTCATTTCTCCTTCCCATCTTTCCAGTGGACCACAGGAATAAACATACTTATGGATTCAATACACCAATTTAATGGTAATACAGTGTGGTGACTACAATATGTTATTAATATTTACCTTTCCACTTTCTGCATAAGGCAATGCCACACAACTCAGTAACAATAAAAAAAAAAAAAAACATTGCTAGTTGGTGCCCTCAAACTAAGCCGCACTGAGCAAAGTACCGACAGTAGTAAAGCGCCACATTGTGGCAGAGTAGATATTAACATCTGCAAGGCGAGCGTTGACGTTTTATTTTAGTTTTTTACGAATAAAAGTTCTGTTTGGAGCGTTTAGTGTTCAGATGAATTGCGTTAATGTTTTTTCCACAGATCCACAAGACTCTAAACTGGATTGTGAGGCACTGAATGCTGCTTTGAACGTTCGGTCAATATTACAGTTATGCAAAAGCAGTCGAGGCGACACATAGGGTCTGAGGATTTTATTTTCATTGGACTCGGAAATAACCACATTGTTTTTGCCAGTGTGAATAGTTTACTGCCTGGACCGGTTTCCAGCCAGCATGTATTTCTCCGCAGAAAGAAACCAACTTGCATTATATTCTACTTGGCACTCACTTTGACCGCTCAGTTGAATATCCCGGAAACAACAAAAAAAATCTCAGACCCTGTTGCCCTCATTCGTACCCTTATGGTGTCTGAATGGCTACATCTCTTCTGGGTGGAGACAGAAAGGCAGACTTGGAGTCTAAAGCTGAATGAACTGTGTTTGTTTTATTTTAGTGGCACAAATAGTAAATGACTATGACTTGACCCTGGGAACTAAAGATATTTTTTCTTGCACCAAACATCTCTTTGACCAGTTGGCCTTTTGTCATAAAGCTACGTAACCTGATAAACAGGCTTCCCTCCTATTATGAAGGCTTCTTTTTCAAGAACTCTAGGTCACAATAAAAATGTAATTTATTCCGTAAAATTTACATAAACAGCTGTTAGTTTACACTTGTGATACATTTCTAAGGAGAGCAGACATTTCAATTCATCATACAAGCCTCGGTGACTCCACATAAGGTGAGCAGCCCTTGCCCCCATGCAGGGTGGGGCTTCTCCTGCACATCATTTATCTTGTAACCCTATGGCTGCTGACATGGCAATGCATACATCTTGTGACTCTTTACCATCTGTAATAGTGATCCTTACAGCAAAACAGTTTTAAAGAGCAAAAAACCAAAGGGAAGTCTCAGTTAAAGCTTGAATTCATAAAATGTATAGATTGTTTTGCAAGGAAATGTAATGACAAATGTTTGAAATATTTTCTTTGTGTCACGTGCAGCACCCCAATTCACCAACAGGGGTGCTCGCAAGGGCAACCCAGTCTTTCAATAATTCAGTTTTTCTATTACATAATGCAGGAACCCTGCTGTAAAAGGGAGAGTTAGCAGCGGGCAGGTTGTGAATTCTCACATAGAATAAGCCAAAGTTGAAGTAGCAATGCCCACTGCGTTCTGTTCCAGTATTCCTGCTCCCTGTCCAAACTCGTGTTTTGTTTTCTAAGCATTCATTGTGTTTTTCAAGTGTTCAGGTGCTGTATTCCCCAAGTCTCCAATCACTGTATACTTCAAGCCCCCTTTTCACTGCACTCAAACCTTCATGGACTCAATACATACAGTATCTGAGAATGATTCAGAGAAAATCCACTCACCTTGGTTAGCGTAGGTATGTACTTACATTACATGGTCAAAAATATGTGGAAACCTGAGTATCACACCCATATCTGCCTGTTAAACCTCCCATTCCAAACCCATGGCCATTAATATGGACTTGTCCCCTCTGCCATTCTACCAGTCTCCATCTTCTGGGAAGACTTTCTACCAGATTTTGGGAATTTACGCTCATTTGGCCATAAGAGCGTCAGTGAGGTCGGGCACTGATGTCGTGTAAGAAGGCCTGGATTGCAAATGGCTGTCCGGGTTATCCAAAAGGTGTTCGGTGGGGTTGAGGTCAGGGCTCTGTGGAGGCCGCTCAAGTTCTTCTACACCAGCCTGGGCAAACCTTGAGTTTATGGAGCTCCCTTTGTGCACGGGAGGCTCAGTCACGCTGGAGCGGAAAAGGAGCTTCCCTAAACTGTGGCCACAAAGCTGGAAGCACACAATTGTCTAAAATGTGTTTGTGTGCTGTGTAGGTGCGGCTGAAACAGTTCAGCTCAGTCATTAAAGGGGGGGGTCCACACACTTTTGACTACATAGTGTATAAACACATAGGTACTGTATACCACTGGGGGTCACAGTCACCAATCACATTTGTACTCTTTCATTTGGTAAATTAAGTCTGCATCCAAGTTCACTGATATTCACACCCTTGAGTTTTTATGACAGCGGTATCAGCCGTTGTGGACTTGGTTCAATTGAAGAACACCACCTCAGCAGAACAGACACTCCTGACATCTCAGACATAACAGCTGCACTGCCTTCTAAATAGCATGGACTGTGCACAACAAATGCTGTGCAGAGCCAAGTAGCTAGCTGCTGGTAAATTCGCACACCCTTGGCTCCACCCAATCCTCATGTCTTTTCAGCCAAAGAAAACCACCTGGCCATGGCTGACCATCAAGCTCAGTCTCCAGCTGTACCCAGGCACAGGCCAGTACCACACAACAAAGGTGCATTTCTTTTGCATGCCATTTTTGAGATGGACTGTGTTTTCACTGTGGAGCTGCTGACCACATCCAAGTCTCCCATTCTGTACACCACCCTCGAGTGGCTTTTGTCACAGTGCCTTCCAACTGTCTATGACAGTTTTTGGGGTTCTTAGACACAGGAAATGAAGCATTCAATGACAGCAGTGCTGCAAGTATTTTTTTTATAGATGCAGCAACAGCAGAGGCTCGGCAATGTGCGCAAGAGTTACAGGTGCGCTCCTTAAGACGGGGAACCTCTTTGATTTGGGGTTGTGGAATTTTGAACTGAGCCCATTACCCTGCAGGTGGGGCCTATAACCTACTGATTTAAAGATATACTCAGCTGGTTGCCCATGAGCCTATCTTTTCATAGATCTCAGGTGAACAGCTCTCTTCAGAAGGTCTTGTCCAAATTCTTCTCTCACGTTGCCCTGCAGGACATCCACCGCCTCACCCGGACTCCTGAGGCAGTTAATACAACTGAGGACCTGAAAAAACCTTTTCCTATTCTTAAACACCCTAATCCTTTGCTGCCCTTGGTGATTGAGGTGGTGCTTTCGAAAAGGCAAAGCACTCCACCACAACCAGTTTCCTGCATGTCTCCCAAAGAAAGAAATTATCATGTAAGGAATTGCGAGTTGTTAAACTACTAACTTAGCATTCCAGGAATTGAGTTGTTGGCTAGACTGCACCCCTCACCCTTTCATTGGACTCACTCACCTTAACGTGGAATGTCTCCAGAGTAGCTCAACAAGGAGAAAATATCTAAGGATTTAGCACACCATCAGGTTGAATGGAGTAGATACATACCTTGTTCCCAGAATTCCCTGGGACACTCATCCACAAACATCATGCCTTTCCAGCGCGTGCAGGATTACAGCTGCCTCTTGAAATTTAGACATATGAAATGTAGTCCTCGATACAACAGACCCTTTATGATTTAAAAAAAAAAAAAAAAAAAAAAAACATGAACTCGGTCACCTACATCCAAGCACACCTGTATTTCAACTGCTCTGTCACATAATCTAGGAACCCAGGCTAAAGTATCTATCAGAGGTTTAAACCTGCACTTAATGGTGGCCACAGTAATTCTGATATTTTTGACTAGTTTCTGAATTAGATTTTTAAAAGTGTTTAAAATATAAAGCAAGAATTTTACATGCTTTGAAATTGAACTTTCTATAGCTAAAGAGTGATGTATTTTGAAGCCTTTTGCTTGCTAAGACCACATGAAATACTAACAAAATAAGTAAAATATAGTCCATTAATTCTATTTTTGAACATTTTTCCCTGTATAGTCTACAGACTACAGAAATTACATCGATCCATTACCCATACCCGCGTATCCTGGACGCGGGGGAACATGCACACCCGACACACACTGAGTCGGACTGAAACCCAAATAGCCCACGTGCTGTAAGACTCTTGCTATCTTTAATTTTATCAGTTATGTTTTATTATTCAGTCACGATTCAGGAGTTTTAAAATATCTGTTTTGACCGAGAGGGAAACCACTATTAACACTGAATCATTCAATGATTTATGACTGCTGCAGCGATGTCCAAATCCCTCGTAAAACTTCACCCAGAATTTTTATAAGCGGGAATGAACTTTTAATGTTTGTTTTGGGCAAGAGATCAAAACGTGGCGTTCTTATTTCCTGTGCTGGCTTCCATGCTCAAGTCCTGCAGTAATCCAATGTCACTTATATTTCACTGGGCTGAACACGTACAGAATTAAGACAAACAGGACAGAATAAATAACGAAGATAAACTAAAAATACATCATGATTCGAAATATGCTTTGTTTTGGGTGAGTTTTTGTTTACATTAATGGAAGTTGGATAAACAATTTCTGAACAACAGAACTGTTGGAGCAAAAGGTGCCGGGAAGGGAGGGTCAAGTGTCACGGAGTCTAATTCGAGTCATGGGGATCATCCATGTGGTTTCCAAGGAAGAGGGGGTAAGCATGAAGTTTATTGGCGACTTCTTCGTCAGAATGCGGACCGGAGAAGATGACAATGGACAACATAAGCCGAATTCGAACCCAAACCCGAACCGATTAAAACCACCTGAACTGCGAGGGAGGCGCTACCTCCTACCCAACCCTTATACGTACAAATAACCTGCAGTGTTGCAGTCGTACCGATAGATGGAACTCTTTGCAAACGTAAGAAAACCGTAAAACTTTCAGTTTATGAAATAAATGCTAGAAAATAATAAGCTGATCGATCATGTGGGGAAAAAGTAATATTTAACATCGGCCTGTATTTTATTAAAATAAAATAAAAAAAAACAAATTTAACTCAATCCTAAACAATTACAGAACTTCCAAAGCTCGAAGAATGCTGCTACGTATTTCTTATTTTAACACTAAATGCTTTAAACGCGCACGGTGCACATTTGTTTAACGTCACTGTTACGATTGGGCTTGCAAGAAACTTAAGAAAGGCCTCAAGATATGAGCGGATTAAGCATTTATAACCGGACTAAACCCCGTTTGAGACGTCCCTACAGGAGAGTGGTGTCTGCTGAGGAAGTTTAAGGAACTCGCAGTTTATAGCGACGTTTGTTTACTTCCGAGCGTTGCGTTCCAGTTGTACACAGGGGGTCCGCTTGCGTCTTTCCTCGGAATGACACCGAAAGTGCGGGATTTCAGGCAGAAAAACCCGCAGGACTCCATTAGCGCCGCTGCCTGACGAAGGGCGCCGCGCTCTCAGGAAGCGCCCTGCCCCCCCTCCCCGTCCCCTTCGCCCCCGGTGGTGGGACGCGCTCGCGCTCGCCTGGCGGTCGCGTGACCGCGCGCTGCCCGCGCAAGTCGCGAGGCGGAACGGCGGCAAATTGCGGAGCGCGCGAGCCGTTTTGCAACCGAGCGCGAGTCGCCGCATTTCTGGCTCGGCTGCGAAGAACGCTGGGCGCCAGGGGTGTCGAGTAAAAACGCGACGAGGTCCGTTCAACAAAACTTTGCCCCGCCAAAGGTCCGAATCTCACGTTTTTGGTGTGATTCGCATCCCTGCGTATGTAGTCGTTGGGTATGCGGCGGATACCTGTAAGGCCCCAGAGCTATCGAGTCTGCCGTTGTGTACAAGTTGCGGGCGTCAGTATGCGGGAGACTTAAAACGGTCCGGACTTTAGTGATTCCTCTTACTTCTGGGTCCGGATCCCGACCGCGGCCCGCCTGTTTGTGACCGAAGCTGTATGCTGTACACTATTAAGGAGCACGGCCAGATACAGCGTACGAGGCTTGCACGCCAGAATACAGCGCATGATTTCCGCACCAGGTGTGCGATCTCTCGCAAAGGTGAGGTAAAACCTCGTTTAAAAAATCGCAGAAAGTGACTGCAGTCGATGGCTAATAACTTCTTTTGAAAATGCAAAATTAAATGGTCGTTTCATTAAGATTGTGACTGGGAGGGAACAAATTCAGGCCTGTTTTTCAGGAGGTCCTTAAGAATCTGTGGAGATTCTTAAGGACACACCGCTCCACTGTGTTGCTTGAAAACGCTTTAACCGCGCGGATATATTTCGTGAAAGTGGATGGATGGATGGCTTGCGTTATTATAAAAAGTGTGTCCTTTTGAGATTCTGCACAGATAAATATCTCACACAGCACAGTGTGTGTCTCCCACAGTTACCGTGCTTGAATCACCGTGTTGACACTTCGTACATACAGCACCTTAAAATTTAGTCAAATGCAATGATCGGTTACATACCATTGAGCTAATAAAATAGCTAGAAATGACAATGAAAAATGATCAAATACAGTCAAAAGTGGGGCTAAGAATTCTTGCTCCATCCCCCCTTTTTTGTAGGCCTCCTCCAGGTGTGGGCCACTCAGTTCTCAGCCCTGTGTTAATCTCCCTGCACCACTGGCAACAGTGCTGAATGCAGCCATGAGTGAGGAAAAATGGTGTGAAGTGTAGCCGAGGACGCCTTTTCGATGGTCCAAACACTCGGCCGCTGCCAAGGGGAGACCGCCTTGCTCTGTGGGATTTCTTCTTGCCATCAGTGTTTTGCTTTGTGTTTTTCCATGATGTGTGGATATGGTTGGTATCTTGAATCTTAATATCTAGACGTCAATCAATTTTTAAAATATTTTTTCACCTTCTCCCCTGACATCGGTGCCCAACCCCACTGATGAGGTTCAAAATGTGGTGGAAAGCCTTCCTAGTAGAGTGGAGGCTGTTATAGCAGAAAAGGGAACGGGGGGTGACAACTCCATATTGATGCCTGTGGGTTTGGAATGGGATGTTCAACAGGCAAATATGGGTGTGATGCTCAGGGCTCCACTTTTGCCCATATAGTGTCTAATTATAGTTCTGTCGTATCTTTAAAGGTCTGTGATGGATTGGTGTCCCACCCAGAGGAAGTTTCCTAGCCCAGTGCCCTCTGCTTCTGGGATCGGCTCTAGCCCACCGCAACCTTCCTCAGGATAAGCAGTGAACACAAGCAGTGAACATGGATGGATGGATCTTTAAAGTTTGACTAAATAGAACTTACAGGAAGCCCAAAGAGCAGATGAAGAGGTCTGCATGCTTTTTGTTGGGCCTACGTTAAAAACATCTGTACAGGTAAGTCAGATTGCGTAACCCTGTGGAAGATTATCAACACACTGAGCTGCTGAACAGTATTTTTACTAGTAGGTGTTGACAGATAGACAGACAGAAAGATAGATGAATAGATGAGAACTTTGTTTTTACCAAAGAAAATTGCATGGGGAGGCAACAGCATACATGCAACACAGTGACATAACAAGAAAGTTGTGACACAGACACTGGACTCTCACCAAAGTAATCATCTTTAAATAATGATAGAAGAATTATC
This sequence comes from Heterotis niloticus, assembly GCA_018136845.1. Lineage (NCBI taxonomy): Eukaryota > Metazoa > Chordata > Actinopteri > Osteoglossiformes > Osteoglossidae > Heterotis > Heterotis niloticus. The sequence goes on from CM030898.1 coordinate 3,059,138, forward strand.
AAACAAATGGTGTGATAATGATTTCAAGTAAATAAATAGAAATTAGAGTAGTCCAGACAGCTCAGTACCACTTACACTGTAATATGATGATGATAATGATGGTGATATTATTATTAACAACAACAACAACAACAACAATAATAATAATAATAATAATGTTCAGTCTGTGCCTGTTTGGGTTTCCTCCCACAGTCCAAAGACATTCATTTCAGGTTGATTGATCACTGTACCACCCTGCACCCAGTGATTCCAGGATGGGCTCCATACCACCACAGCCAAGGGTACAGAGGTTAATGATGGTCGGCTGGATGAATAATAGTCCATTGTTGTTATTATTAATATCATTATTATTAAGATTGCAATGTGGAGACCCCTTGGGGAACAAGAAAAACAATTAAATTCTTAATCACATGCTAGAAAAAGGTGTCGGAGGAAAAGAAAAACTGTAGCAAAGGAATGGATGGCAGTGTGGGCAGGTTGTGCCGGTGGCCTTTTTATGTGAGCCGACGGTGCAGAGCTAAACAGCAGCACACGGTTAAATTCACCGCTGTCAGTTATTCATACAAAAAATGCTAGACTACGTATCCTTTCAGTATTTGTTTTTGCCCTCCGCCCCCTTTTCTCACAAAGGCTTTCTTGTTTGCGGGGAAGGAGACAGAGGCACGGTGTCCCCCCCCTCGCCTCCACCCCTCCAATCGTCTCCTGTCCTGAGCTCACAGTTTTGCAGTAATTAGACAATCATTTCCACATGTGCGTCTGTGCCTTTCAACTGCTCCAGCCCTGCCTCCACACCGCCCTTCTTCTCCCTGCTTCCTCCCCTCCCTCTTCATGCACCCCCCACCCCTCTTCCCTTCTCCCCTTTCTCCTTTCTTTGCCCCCATGTTTCTCCCCCAGCAAAGCCATCAATTTTGAAACCACTGGCTTAAAAAAAAAGGTCTGTCTTAATCAGAACAGCCTGGCATATTTTGGCACTGTACTGAATTTGTGGTGAGAGAGCGAGGATTGGGGGGAAAGAGTGAGAGAGGGGGCAGGAAAAGTGTGCTCTACTGCAGAAAGAATTACACAGAAATGGAAGAAATGGAAGAGGTGGAGAGAGCGATGGACAGAAGAAGAATAAGAGAAGGAAACAGAAAATGAGACTGAGAAGGAGCAGTGGAGTGATGTTATTTGACAGAGCTGGGTTCAGGCAGGGTTCACAGTGACATCATGGCTGATTTTGAGGAAAGTTTATATGGGAGAGCCATTCGCCTTTCATTGGACACACATGTTGGGAAATATGCTGTGCGCACAATTTTAAAAACATGCCGGCACACGTGCTGATAGCTCTGCGGACCGCGCTTAGCCCAACAGCCTCCCGCCCCCTACAAGCACAAGACACTCTGACACCCGCACGCACAAAATGACGCTCTCGTACACTCCTCGCACAGCCGAGCAGCACTCATGGAATAAGCGTACTAAAGATCTTTCTCTCATCACTTCTCATTTCCCCCTGTGTTGTGTATGTTTTCTTTCCATGGCTGCTTGAGTATGAAAGTGTAAATTGCACCATGCTGCACCTTAGCAGAATGAATGAGCTCCTTCATTGCTCAGGATGCTTGTTTAATTTTATAATCTGAAACTGCCGGTGGCTAAAAGACTCCCTCCTTTTTCCTGTTATTTGCTTCCACTTCTTTAAAACATTTTTTCCTGCCTTTCCTTATTTTTCGTGTTTTTAATGTATGTTAGTATGTGCGTTGGCACCGGTTGCTTGCATCCACCCTGTTTGCTGTGTCGTGTCTGCTTATTGCTGTTTATCAGAAATTGTGTGTGTGTGTGTTCTATATTGTATTTGTGTGCAATGTACTGTATGTGGTGGCAATTTTAAGTGTGAACATACGGTGCGATTTTTTTTTTTTTTTTTTTAACAGTGCTTCTACTTAAATGTACTTATATGCAGTTGTTTAGAACACTGTATGCACAGTATATATGTTAAAAAAGAATCTCAAACACATTTTGCAGATCCATTTCTTCCCAGATATCCTAATAGCTACTTAAATTTGCATCACACCACACACAGTATTTGCATCATCACACACAGGATCATCCTTGTATTGTTTTTTTCATATTTGATTATATTATCGCTTATTTGATTCCCAGTTCTTTAGGCAGCTGCTCAAAAACAGTCATGTTGGATTAGCAAACTGTGCTTATTTGATAACTGTGCTTAAATCTCTTCATCTGTTGTCAAATGCAGATTTTCAAAAAAAAAATCAGGGTTGTATGTTGCTTTGGATAAAAACCTGTGTTAAATATATGAAAACAAGTGTGTTTTGCATGCACGTGTTTGTGTGTGCGTGTGTGCTTGTCTGCCTTGCGTCTTCTGTTTGTCCCTCTCATAGCAGTGCAGAACTTCACATGACATCAATCTGAGCGTAGGGAAACAGTGATCTCATTACAGACATCTTGGTCCTGATTAAAACCTGCCCTAGCCATGACGTGCCCCCCCTCCCTCCGCCTGTTCCTTACCGCCCCTCCTTGCTGCCCTCAGCTAACACCACTCTGTGTTTCTTCATACTCACAATGTGAAATTGGCCTTTTTCTTCTGAGTGGGACCATTTCACTGCTTCTTTTGTGCTACAGCCATTATTTTATACACATTTACTTTTTATTCCTTTCAAATCATGACTGCTTGGTGCTCAGACTTCCCCATGTGAATTGTCCCTATTTTGCCTCATTTGTCCCCATGTTGCTTGTCTTGCCCAAACTGAAGTACTGTGGCAGTAGCTGAACAAATAAAATTGTGAATCATGTTTGGAGCCATCTTGAAAAACAACGTTTACTACTTGAACAAACTTGGAAAAAAAGATGTTTTGATTTTTCTTTAATGTAGCAGTGCTGCCAAGGCTGGGATACGGCAGACAGCAAAACCTAGGAAAGCGTGCAGTTTACCATGCAAAGTGGAAAAGGACATCACAGTGTTGCAGTGCTTCTGGCATTACAATACTGAACATTAGAACAAACAATACAATAAACTGTATTACTGTACAGTTTTCATTATTTGGGTTTTGTTGGACTGTAATTTAATATTGTTGGTATAACTACATGGGGACTTTCATCCATCTATTTTCATTAACCACCGGTTCAGATTAGGACTATTGTGGTCTGGACCCTATGGCTTGATCACTGGGTGCTGGGCTGGGAGGGGTACACATTAGGTGGGATGTCAGTGCATCTCATGGTAACCACTCACACCGAATCACTGATGCATGCATCTGTCTACTGGCAATTTATAGTCACCCTTTAGCTGAAATTCCTGCTATTAGACTGTAGAAGAAACCAGAGCACCCAGAGGAAACCCACACAGAGAGGACACACAAAACTCCACGCAAACTTGAGCCACATTCAGCCCTACACCAGAACAGCCCAGGTGCTGTGAGGTGACAGCACTGCCCTCTGGTCCACTGTGCTGGCCTTTAAATTAAGGATTTGAGGACCCATATCATGGTATTGATAAGCCAGGTGCAGGTATTTTTCAAGAGGTAAATCTCTGACTTACGAGTTTATGCATGTACAAGTAAAGCTTTTAATACCCTTTACTGAACTATGACCTAATATGAGGCTGACTTTTCACATTTACCAGTATTGAGCTGAGTGTGTGTGGGGGGGGGTTTCAAAGTTTGTACCAAAGTTCATAGCCATAATTAGGTTTCTGACTTAGGAGATTTGACCTTATGAGCTGATTTGCAGGAGCACACGCTAGTAAATAAACAGATACCTGTGTTTATATTCATGATGCTTGATGTGGTGAAGTTTTGATACCATTTGTTTAAGAACAGTCCTAACTACCATTGCTATTGCAAAAACCATAAATAGGAAGTGGAGGCCAGAGTTCTGCATCTTAATACTGACAAGCATTACGATGACATAACCATGGAGGAGCTGAAGGGCTGTTTTTCATAGGGGACCTCAGAGATGCAACCATGGGCAGAGACACAGAGATACTGTACTGTAGGACTCTTATCTGTCTTTATTATCCCTCGGTCTGCAGCCTCCCAGACACAAAGATCATAAATCTCTCCCCAGAAGCACACTTCACTGACACGGAAACACAAACACAGCTCACCTCTGACCTCCCTGCTGCTACTGACAGTCACACAGACACAGACACACCCACCCATGCAAGTTCACATGCGTGTGCTTAAGGTGAAGTACCCTTGCACATTATTGTCCTTGACACAGAAACCTGTTTGCAGCAGATCACTTGTTTTCTTCTGCTGTTTGGGCTCAGTTTGCAATGTATGGAGCCCCCCCCTTGTGTCCTGGGACTTCAGCACATTTTTCAGTTTTTCAGTGCTTGCAACTGGCCACCAGCAGGCAGCACCTCACATGTCGGCAACACAGACGCAGCAGCTAAACCTGACCAGGAATGCCCTAAATGTCTTAGGAGAAGTTCAATTTTAATATCGGAACTTACTTCATGTCTTTTCAAATAATAATGCAGTCGAAATGCCTCATTTTGCCAATGAAGCTGATCGGTTATTTCAATGCATTGCACAGCCATAAACCTACGCTGCAAATAATGGGAGAATGAGACAATGAATTATTTATAGGAACTCTTAAAAAGCAATTGTTGTCACTGGAACGGGGTTGTGCATTTCTGTGTAAGTGCCGTGCTGTTGTAGAATTTAAGAAAGGTATGTACCTTCATTTTAAATAGTCACGAAAATGAAAAAGTGTTACACTGGTAGATGTGAGTACGTGTGAGCGCTAATGTAATGCACTCATTTCTTGAGAACATCTGTAAATCAGCGCTAATGTTTGTTAAGGTTTATCCACCTATAACCGGTAGCTATAGATTCCCTGGAACAGAGCTGAGACTCACTGGGTTAGGATGCAGTTATTGTTGACCAAATACTTCATACACTAGTAGAACGCAAAATCTTAATTGGATGCTGCAATAATATTTTTTTTCTACTGACTGCCACGTTGCTTTGGGAACAAATGAGGAGTGGATGTACAAGTGGTTCAGATGAGGTTACTGGATTGATGTTTACTCATTATGACTGTGTAACTAACAGTATTTGCTCAGACAAAGAGCTCTTAAGAGTAGAATTTACCATGGTTTTGGGTTTTTATAAGGAAAGAAAAAGATTAATGCTATCACAGTGCTTCCCATTAGCTGGCTGAACTATACTGTGTGGTTTAATTCAGAAAGATTTTTGTAGATCATAAAATTATTCTGACAGTATGCAAAAGTGATTATAAAACAAGCTGGAAAAAAGAGGAAAGATCATAAAGAGTTCATTTGGGATGATTAGTATGAAGGGGAATATAGAATCTTAAGAGCTCCCAGGGAAGTTTTGGAGAACAGCAGTAAGCTAAGGAGGGAACCTTCCTTCCACTTAGAAGAAATTAGTTTCAAGGTACGGCCAACTCTGGCACATGGATGGACGTATTCAGAGGTTGGCTTATATGTGTAACAGGAAAGTTGTGATTTGGTGTCAGTTTCTGTCAGTGGAACTGTGGGACCTGAATGATGTTGATGTGTGGACTCTAAAACTCTAGAAAATTTACACGTTAAAATGTCCAGATCCCACATTACACATTGTAAGGCAATTTTCCCCTAAAATGTCCACCTCTGCCATCCGGAGCCCCGTCTTTCTTCATTTTCTACGTTTAGTGTGCTGTAATAGTCAATGAACTGTGATCAAGCTTTTCCTTTGTCTTTCAGGCTGCGGAATGTGAGCGACATGTGAGTGAGTGTGTGCATATGTACAACTGTGTACAATGGATTGGTGTCCTATCTGGGAAAGGAGTGGTTTCAAAGCCTAGCACCCAAAAATTACGGGATAGACTCTGGACTGCAGTTAACAATAATGGATAAATGGATATATACTGTGTGTGTATATATGCTGCCTGGCCAAAAAAAGTCACCACCTGGATTTAACTTAGTGTTATGATGTGGGATTGCTTCAGTTGGTCAGATCTGGGTTCAGCAATGTTATGTGGCCAAAAAATGAGGTGAGCTGACTACCTGAATATACTGAATGACCAGGTTTTTCCATCAATGGATTTTTTTCTTCCCTGATTCCAAGATGACAGTGCCAGGATTCATGGGGCTCAAATTGTGAAAGTGCTTCAGGGAGCATGAGAGAGACATCATTTTCACATGTGGATTGGCTACCACAGAGTCCAGACTTTAACCCCGTTGAGATTCTTTGGGATGTGCTGGAGAAGATTTTACGCAGTGCTCCGGCTCTCCCATCAATACAAGATCTTGGCAAAAAATGAAGCAGCTCTGAATGGAAATAAATGTTGTGACATTGCATAAGCTTATGGAAACGATGCCACGGCAAATGCGTGCCGTAATCAAATCTAAAGGCGCTGCAACCAGATATTAGAGTGTGTGACCTTTTTTTTTTTGGCCGGTCAAGGTGGTGATTTTCTCTGAAGCACCTTACAATAACGCACCAGTTATTCAGCTGGTTTTTTAGAGCAATTCAGAGGAAGTGCCTTTCTGAAGGAGGTGGGGTTTGAACCCAGATCCTTCAAGCAGTAACTGTAATGACTACACTGCCTACTAACCCCTTTTCTGTGTTATTCTTTGCATCATGGTGCTTGTATAGTCTCTTTCAAGATCAGAATCAGATTTTTTTGGCAAAGTATGCACACACATACAGGGAATTTGGCTTTGGTTCCCAGTGGCTTAGTGTTCATTAGACAAACACCACGTACATACATGTACACACATACATGCAACAAGTGCATGATGCATGACAGTGCCAGAGAATAAGAATTAATAATGAGGGAATAAATAAGAAGAGAGGGAATAATTGCAGAGACTAACAATTTCCTATATTCTATTTCTTACAGTAGATTATTCAAATAAAGTGTGTGCTATTAATGATGTTGGGTTTCTGACCATCTTGTTTCTCTTCTTTATTTTATAATTTTAATTTTTTATATTCTGTGCATGCTTAGCCTTCCATCTAATGTTATTCCCTACTGTTGGAATGATTTTAAAATTATAGAAATAAATAATACTATATTAGAGAGTAATAATTACATGCAATATATGTACAATACATTTGGCCTTGTTCTGACCTTAGCCACTTCTGTCCTGTGTGCTTGTTGGTGGTCAGGGGCAACTGTCAGAAGGAGTGCAGGTAAGGTGTGTCTGAATGTTGAGGTTTGGGGTCTATAGTTGGTGAAGCTACTTCAGAGCTTCAGATTCATAAACAGTGGCAAAGCCCACACCCAGAACCACAAAATGCTAAACACTCAGAAGTACACAAGTATGTGTTTGCTCAGATCAAAAACACATGGGCACAAAAAATGGGGCACACACTGAAACACGCCCTGCATTTTGTTTTTGCCATCTTTGTGGGGACTTTCCACTGGGTACCACTGAATTTACAAGGTGTGGACATTGACCAGAAAACTGACTGAATTTTAATTAAAGGCGAGTACCCACTTGTTTGCTTATTTCTTTAAGAACTAAAAAAACCTTAACATTACGTATCTTACGTGTGCATACACAAATCTGCAGAAATAAACAGGAAATGGAGGCAAAGAATTTAAATAAGCATGACAATAGTGAAATGTCAAAATATTCTCAGGCCTAAACCTTCTTCTAAATACTCATAAATAAGCCTATATATTTATATTTCTTTTACTGTAAACTCATACAGAAGCTGAATATAAAGTGAAACTTTGACTACATTTTAAAGCAAGACCGTTGCTACTTCAGCTTTGACTCCAGGACTCTAAAGAGCACGTTGTACAAAAACAGGAGTTGAACTTGAGCTTGTTTTCAGTCAGATATTAACCCAAAAATGAATTTGTTACGGTATTTATCCTTTGTTACATCAAATTTACAATTGGCAAATTTCAGAATCCAGCTTGTAACTGCGCGTAAGAAAGCACACACTTTTCTACTCACGTATAACAAATAATCAGGAGACCAGGGCTTTGGAAAAGCTGTATGTCTTTCAGCTGTGTGAAATTTTTGAGTTTTTTATGGCCATTTTACACGATTGTCTTTAAAAATGTGTGGCCCTCAACACCTGCACAGTTTATGACTTGACCTTGTTACATACACAGCCAACAAACTCTTAAAAAATGGCAATTTTTGTTGCTCAATAGCACCTTGTGCTTTGCAAGGCGCTCAAAAATTCTCGTGATCTGTCAGCATTGTGCTAGGAACACATCGTTCTGCATCGGGCGCAGTATTTTCGATGCCATGGACTGTCTCTGCTGATATAGGTTAGCTTAAATCTGGCTCATTATGCTCAGAATTGTGATGCAGACCAGGTCAAGCTGATCTGTTTCTCATTTGCCAGTGTGAAAGCTCCTCCAGAGTCCTGGAAGACGTAGCGCAATAACAATGTGCATACTTTGTGCGCAGTTAGTTAAAGCCACAGACTGAGACGGATATCCCCAAGGTGGTTCTTTTCTTGTGCATGTGTATTTGTGTTTGTTTGCCTCAGTCGCGTGGGTGGGAGCTGCGTACGCTCAACATACACATAGTGACAGACTGCTGGATGCACAGCTCTCACGGTGAAGAAGAAGCAGGACAGCACAGAGGAGAGGTAAGGAAATTTTAAGCTCAGGCTGAGAGACGTTAAAAGAGAATGTAAGGAAAGAAAGAACGGAGGTTGAGTGGGGGAGCGAGAGGGAGAATTAAAAACAGAAACTTTAGCTTTCTGAGTCCTTTTTTCTCTTCCCTCCAGGCATCTGTGGCTTGTGAAAAAATGTGCTGTATATTTGAAGTGTTGGGTCATGTGACCCAGGCTGGGTTTATGAATCAAAGTGCATAATGATTTCTTAGTGAGAGAGGCTGAGAGAGTGAGAGAGAGAGAGAGAGAGAGAGAGAGAGAGAGAAAGGGGAGTGTGTCTGTGTGGAAAAAGAGAGAGATACAGAGACTGAAAGAGTCAGAAGCGGAATGCTACAGCCTCCTTGGTGCCGCTGCTTTCGAAGGGACTCCCTCCCCTCCTCCTGCTCCTCAGCCTGTCCTCTGGCACGGGCAGCCTCTCCATTCATCTGCCTGCCAGATCCACTCCACATCGGGTGAGTTTCCGTCCCAGACAACTTTGTCCGACTCGTGCTTTTCTTCCCTTCCTTCTTCTTTTGTTATACTGTATTTGGCACTCCATGCTGAATTAGGGAACAGATTAAGCAGAGGAGGACAGTGAGAGCTTGAAAGAAAGGGAGGGGGGAAAAGATGGTCTGGAATGAAAAGAAAGTAAAAAAAAAAACAATCAGCAGCTTTAATTAAAGACAGAGATTTAGAACGTTTGAGAGGAAAAAAGAATGAAAGTCGATCACAGTTTCCATAAGCAGTACTGCCACATTTGAGTGAGAGAGTTTCAGTTTGTCTCGTGTGTATTTTCTGCATGCGTGCGTGCATGCGAGTGTATGTGTGTGTGTGTGTGTGTGTGTGTGTGTGTGTGTGTGTGTGTGTGTGTGTGTGTGTGTGTATATTGATGTAGAGAAGAATGCTTGAGTGACTGTGTGATCCCATTTGAACTTAGATTTCTCATCAGTCAGCTATTGCCTATGTGTGTGTGCAGACTGGGCTGTGGAGATTGTGTGCCGGACTGAGCGACTGTCTATGTTTTCCTGGCATCTATTTTGTTGTATGTGCAGGATAATAACCCAAACTTGAACTATGGAAATAAATTTCATATGGGAATTTTTCCCCCATCTTGTAACTACAGTATTAACCAAAAATATACCTCTCTGACTGTGAGCTCACTGCTTTTTCGGGAAACCTTACAGTGCTTTTTAACCGATTGATTCATACATCCTAAACCAGTTGTATCGTAGTGGCAAGTCTTTCCATCTGTGTAAAAAGGTTATGTAAACTCCTGTTTGGGTAGAGAAATGTGACAAACAGGTTTTGCTTGTTGCAGAGGTATATAATAAAATATAAGGTACAATTAAAGCCACACTTCTGGAATATCAGGGAGTGATCAAAGCATGGGCTCAACTTCATTCCCTTTGTTTATGCTGTTTCATAAAGTAAATAAACTCTACACAACTCACATGGCAGCAGGTGTATGAATAGTGTGCTGCGATTTTGTCGCCAAGTGTTGGTTCTTATTCGTGTTATTGCCTGTGTGACAAAAAGACAGACTCAAAATGTGTGAGCAAAGTTTATAAGCATTTTATTTACGTGTACACTATGTACAGTGGTTTTACCTGAAAAACATCATTATACCTGAATGGGGGCTTTATCGCTTGGAAAAAAGAGGCCATGCTTTTCAGAATAAGTTAAAAAAAAAAAAAAAACATTTTGGCGCTTTCCTTTAGATTTCCATAATGGTGCACGTTTTTGTAGCGCAGTTTTTTGGATAGCATACGGTTGACTCCCGGTCTGAGCGGTGACAAGTTAGAAGTTCATGCTGCTGCAGCACCTTCTGCCTACATGTGTTCCAGATTGACTGTTAATATGTGCTGGAATTTTTGCTAGCAGTTGTAACACGGGACTAGCTCCACAAACAACTCAGAACGGTCCACTTCATGGGGTGGGATGCAAAATTTACTGTAGAGGAAAAAATGGGGCATAAACGGCTCTCTTAATTCTCAGTAAAAAGAGCAGTTTCACACCCAGTTAATACAGAAGAGCAAGTTTTATGCTGAACACATCTACAATTTATACGCACCAACTTTACTTATTATTTAAAATTGTCAACCTCAGCATTTTATGTCTTGATGAAATGCAAATGCATTTCTTGGAATGTGCAGCAGTTCACATAAAAATGCCAAAAAATGTAAAACACGTGGATGAGTGCAAACAAAGTACATCAACTTTTTAAAATGAGTGTCACAATGACAGCAGAACATTTAAGATCCACATTTAACAACAACAACATGCATCCAGGTTTCAGTTTGCTCTGCCTGCCCTGTCCATCTGCCCCTGATAGGCTGAGGTGAGGCCTGGGTGCCCATCTCCTGTGTGTGCAGGATCCAGCATAGGAACCCTGTGACCACTCCTCTTCACTACTGAAGAAATCAGGAGGCAGTCTGATAGCTGTGCCGACACTGGGACACACCTCCTGACACTCAGGCCAGGGAAGCTAGAAGTGGTCACTTTCTGGTACCATTCATCCATACCAAGCCTGCTCAAGATGTTGATACAGAGCAACTGCAGTCCAAAGCCATGTCAAATGACTGATGTCATCAAGGAAGAGGTCACCGACTCGGTTACTGCCATTGAAGCATCCTTTGCTGACTCAGCTAAGCTTGGCTTTGGCTTTTTAGGGTCACAAGGAGAAAGATGCTCTACCAGTGTATGCTGGGGCACCAGTGGCCCTGATGTGTGTGCTGGCACAAGTCATGCCTTTAGAAAGCAACAAAATGGAAAAATAACCACATTTTACATTTATGCTCACTGGGATGTGACCGTGTTTAACTAAGCTGTGTGCAGTCTACAAATTCCTGCTGAAATATTGTTAGATGCATGCTTTTATTCTGATGAATTCAGTTGTCCAAGTTTCACTGTAAGGTATGATTGGCTACTGTGCTGACAAGAGCTCACTTTTTGGGGCCTGGGTTTGAGGGCTGCCAGGGTGGGGCTGGGTGTGTGCGGTTTGAGGCAGAGGTGCGGAGGTGGGGGTTCCCCCTGCCACACTCTGTAATTAAGCAGGAAACTATCAGGACACGGCTTCCTGTGTGTATTTCTGCAGGTGTTGCTGGATATATGTGTGAGCCTCTGTGTCTGCAACTGTTTCTCTCTGTCCTCAGGCTACAACCAGTGATGCAGATGTTCCCTTACCTTTTTTTACCTTTTTTTTTGCTTTTTTCTAACCAAGCTTTGAAATGGATGAGGTGAAATAGGAATAGGTGACACTTTTGGTGTCAAATTATTATTTTTTCTCCACAAATATTAAACCCAATGATTATCATCAAGAGCTACATCTTGTTTGTCTCCAGGTCAGCCTTTGTCTTTGGTTACTGGCACACTGCCTTTGCCAAATGGCAAAAAGAAATTTCATTTCAAATGTGCACATTTATCTATACCCTATTAGATACAAGCTGAGCAATGGTGTTCTTCTATTTGGTTTTCCTTTGTACAGTATATATTGTGAATTAAAACACATTAAAGATTAATGGTATGTGATGTGGAAATTTGATTCCAGCTCAGATTCTGCATAGTTTGCATGCTCTACCTATGTTTGCATGAATTTCTGACTGAAGGTGTGTTTCTAGTGAACTAGTGACTAAATTGAATTTAGCGTGTGAATAAGTGCGTATGATTGCTCTGTGAAGGTTTGGTGTCTTGAGCTGGGTGTATTCAGCCTTTCACGCGTTGCTTCCAGGTTAGACTCTGGACCACCGTCATCCAGCAGAGGATGGATGATGAAACTGGAAAAACGTTTATTTAAGCATGCGCAAACCTTTGTGCTGCCTTCTGTCATTTTCCCAAAGGAAAGGTTTTCTTCAGGTGGAGGTGTGCTCCCTTCTGCATCTTTGCATCCTTTGTGCTTAGTCTCTGTCAGTAATGTGTACACACTGCTTCACACTACATCCGCAGGTTGTCAAGACTTTATTTTCCCCTCGTTTTAGTAACCAGCTGATCTGCAGTTTTGTAAATAGTTCACGAGTATTTTAAATCGCATACAATGTACTTTTGTCTTTGTGAAAGCTTCTGTCTTCGAAATTTGGATAACATTTAGACTCTTGCTTTGACAGCTACGGCTGGTGGAATTTTTGAGGTTTTAGTTCCCTGTTAAACCCACATTTGATCTTTGTCTTAGCCTGCAAACTGTCAGTATCCTCAAGCTTTCAGCAGCACATCCCATCCCATTTTCTTTCTAGACTAATGACTGTGTTGACCCCATAATTCTCAGTCAGTCTTTGTGAAAGATTGGCTAAAGGCAAAATAAAGCAGCGAAGAAGAGTAAGAGAGAAGTGGTGGGAGAACAAGTTTTAAGGTGATTCTATTTGGCTTAGGAGAGATGTTGACTGGTGCATGTTTCAATTAGGCCTGGCCTCTGACCCTGTTTGTGGCCTTGAGTGATTTGTGCTGACCTGTTTGGCCCTTGCAATAGCCACGTAACCTTGTATCAGGCACAACACTTTGGCATACCTGTACTTACACTCACCAGGATAATAATAATAATAATAATAATAATAATAATAATAATAATTTATAATGGTTACATTTTTACTTTTACATTTTTTTGTCTTGTATTGCACTTGTATTCACACTTTTCAGGTAATGGCCCCCAGTCAATTACACACACCTTAAAGGTTTAAACACACAGACTGGTCGATTATCATGTCAGTCAGTCACTCAAAAAGGCTATGCTCACAGGGGACAGGCGAGAATAAAGATAATTATAATAATCATGTTATTCTTAGATTCAAAACAGCATGGTTGGAATAATTTTAAAGTTATAATAGTTTTAAAGCGCTAATGGGTTTTGGTAATTTATATTAGAATGTGATCTAACTTTTCCTGTGCCTTCTATGTGCAATGGAGCTATGACAAAATCATTTTTTCAGGTGTGAAAAAGACAACATCTGTCTACAACTTCTGTGGTGTACAATAGAGTGACTGCCTCATTTTGACACATGAAATCCTGAAATGACACCTTTTTGATGCTTGGCCTCATACGTGAGATCTTTTCTTGTATGACTGATGAACAGTGTTACCTCTAAGATGGAATTTGTCTGTTGTGCTTGGACCCAACCCAGCTGACCTTGTCATATAGAGGTGTGTCAATGTTATTGTGGAGAACTGTATGAGAAAAACCAAGAAGACATAAAGAAAAAAACTACATTTTGCACAGTTTAATTCAACTCTATTATGCAGATTAACCCATGGCAAAATAATTTCCTTAGGTAGTAAAGCTAAAAGACTCTGGTAAAGATACCTTGCTACTACAGACACTGTGGAACTTCCAAGGCCTTCTTTCTAAAATAGCCAAGGCTGAGGGCATGAACTTGGTACACAGCAGCCACTTGTGCCATAACAGTATGGTTTCTTCAGTCCAAGCCCATAATTTTCCAAGGGACAGTTTGACTTTAATTTTGATCCATTTCAATGTGTCATTTCCCGTATTTAATGTGGTTGCATGAAAACCATTAAATCAAAACACTTGGAAGCTCTTGTCCTTTGCCAGTGACACAGCCCTTTCATTCCCTGGGGTTGATCAATAAAATTTCTTTTGTGCCTCCCTTTTAACTGAATGAGAGTATGAGAATGAGGATAACATATGGATCCTTCTTTTTTACGGGATTTCGCTTGCGCTCCAAATTATGCAAGCTTACGATTTACATTAAAGCACATTTTTATGTGCAGTTTTTAGTGTCATTGTGTTTTTTTGCACATTTGTTCAACACATTGTGCATTTAGAAAGATCTGTAAGGGACAGACACTGTATGGTAAAGTGGGCTACTCCTTTGGAAAGCTCCTGAGCATGGGTAGACAAGCCCTGTGATGGAAAACAAGGGCACAGAATGTGAGTTGCCAAATTTTCCTGCCCCTGAGTCAATTATGGAAGCTTACTAACCTCATTAAAATGTGAAGAGTGATTTTAAGGTAGAAAATCTTTGCTTGTTTCTGATCTGTGTTGAGACTTGCCTTTCCATCTGTAGTGCGGCAAAAGCTGATTTTTGAAAATATCTTATGTGAAATTACTGCTCCAGTTCTTTTTAATACTGCTGAATCTTTTGCCATAAAGAAAACGTGCTCTGACAAAAAAAAAAATGAACAAGAGAATTCACATTTTCACAGATAAAAGGAATACTATTCCCCATGTTAAACATAAAAAAATTAACAAATTATCCCATATCAATGCCAGGGGAACTGTTTCTGCTATTAGTCCTCCTTCACGATATGATGATACCGATGATGGTGTTATCATTATTTAGTGTTTTGTATTTCAAACAGCTAATGTTTATAGTTATTACTGCTGTGCAAATGTATGTACAGGCTGTTGTACTTAAGGTTAATAAATAAGCCGTTTAAAGGGTTCCCAATGCACACATTTGGTGCATATGTTGCTGAGTTTACCAGGCTGAGTGATGGAGAAAGGGCGTTGTTGCTTTTGCACCAACCAGTGTTTTTCACTCTCCCTGATCATAGTCAAACCACGTCCTCTAGGTCTGTGGTTTCTAACTTCCTGAGACACCTTGATTTAATTTCCATTGTCATGTTTCACTCGAGCAACTGTCACCAGCACACGGGTTGCCTTTTTTTGTTTACAATAACATTTATCTGGTGATCAAGATCTATGCCATGAATATATGTATCTTGAACATATCAAGATGCGACCTCTGAACCACCGTGGAACCCCCGCCTTGTGTATGTCAGAAAAGATGCTGTGTTGTTTGCTGAGGTTTTCGCTGTGCTCAAATGTGCGTCTGAGTGTTTGACACCAGACCCTGTGGTGATACTGCCCTCTGTTTCCACTGAAACTACTGTTTAGCTCTAAACTGTCACAACTGGCAGAGTCCTACAACTGCTCATATTTCTACCCACCAGGGCAAATGTGGAAATCAGGCCTTGCTTTGTAACTCAATCTTCCACTCTCAGTGATGAACCAACAGTGATGATTTTGTGTGGCTGGATAAAAATAAAAACGGAGTAATGGAACAAAACAGCCGTTCCTCCTGTTGCATGCACTGCATATTTTAGACATGCTAATGCTGTACTGAAAAATACTCCAGAGGAGCATTCTCTGTCATGGCGTGAGAGCGTGTGTGGACAGGAGTAGTTATGAAAGCAGTTGCAAAGGCCTATGTTTCGAATTGGGAGCTAATAGTTATGAATGAGGGTTTAATTTGCAGAATGAGATTAGTTATGAGCGATGGCTGATGTGTACGGACTAATGCATGCAGCTTAGATTACCGCCCTTCGCATTTGGCCCCTCACCAGTGTCTGTTTCTAAGATGCACACATTTTTATTCTCAAAAACAAAAAGTCCTTATGAAAACAAGGATGTTTTGTTTCTTAATATTCCTCAAAAAAATAAGAATATCAAAACCAGACAAATTCTCAGAATACTGAAGCACTTCAAACAGCGTGCTGAACTTGAAGGCCCGAGAGACAGGCTTTAAATTGAATACACACAGTCCACTAACAGACACCGGAATGAATGGGTGTCTGACAACAATAAGTTTGCTAATTATGGCACGGCACAAAATGAAAAGAAATAACATTCATAATTACCAAATGGACAGTTGCATTCCTATCCCTTGACCCTGAGTTGCTCTGAATGTAGGAGAAAAATGAAGGACAACAAAAG
The DNA here is from genome assembly GCA_018136845.1 of Heterotis niloticus. Taxonomy (NCBI): domain Eukaryota; kingdom Metazoa; phylum Chordata; class Actinopteri; order Osteoglossiformes; family Osteoglossidae; genus Heterotis; species Heterotis niloticus. The sequence continues at coordinate 3,075,377 of CM030898.1, forward strand.
TCAAATTGGCAGCAGCAGAGCATTCGCCCTAATGTGGAAGTCAGATGAGCTGCACCAGATGTATTGTTACACTTCATAAGGAAAGTTTTGTAATGATGTTCTGTTGGTTCTGTGTTCTGGTAAAAAAAAAAGAAAAAAAAAAGAAAAGAAAAACAACTTGCAATATGTTTCCTAGAAAAAAAATGTGGAAAGTCCCAGCAATTTCACACAAAGTGAGCTGCTCTTAATTTCTCTTAAAGTGGGCCCTGCTGTGCCCTTAGGAGTGCCCTCTCAGCACAGGCGACGTGGAGCTCTCTGCTGGGTCAGGCTGGGTCATGGTGGGAGAGGTGTGAGGTCACCACCCCCCAGCTCCCCACCATTTGCCCACGGTGGGTGTGTTCCGCTGCAGAGGGTGACCCGAGGGCTGGGCACCACTGCCATAAAGAGGGCATTGAGTGTTCAGGAGCACATAGCAGGGTGTGTTTGCAGCCAGAAGGTGTGTTCTCAGATGGAGCAGGTCTGTAATGGCTGCTCTGCCGGTGTGACTCATTTTAAGGAAAAACAAGGCCTTTAACGGCTCTTTTAATAGGCCCTATTTTATTATACATGGAGAAATGTTGAAATATATTTACCTTCCTGTGCACCCCTCTGTTTTAAATTTGTACAGATCCAAATGCACTATTCATGAGCAGATTTATTGCTGGGTCATTACAGAGAGGGAAAAGTTGTGCTTTTTCATGGCAGAGAGAAACATTCATGCAGATATCCTCTCGCATACTGAATGCAGAGAACCAAATGGGGTTGGCTAAGTAATTCTGTAATGCTTTTGTAATGTTTATTGCTGACTTGACAGTTAAAATGAATTTTTCCTGCAGGATTGTGCCATGACGTTGACCCTAGTGTTTGATGATTATTTATTTATCCAACACCTTTGCCCAAAGCAACTTACAATGCTAGCAGGACTGATCACCAAGCAACTTGCCGCGACATACTTGTTTTTTTTTTATCTCATTGAATCTATTTCAGTTCGGATTAAGTACTTTCACCAAGGGCGCTACAGCAAGAGCAGGGGTTCAAAATCATATCCTTCACCTGGAAAGCAATGTGCTACTTGCTGCCCTGACTACAGTAGTACCTTGATAAACACTCATGCGCTTAGGAGAAATGAAGTGTTTAATGAAAGCGTGCAAGACCTTTAATAAAGCATACTGTAGAAATGAACCTTGAAAAGTGTGCAGTCTGATCCCAAATAGATTAGTTTGACCTTTAATAATAGTGAATAAACAGAGAAAACAAATGTACTGTGGATAACAAACATTAAATCCCAAAAATTGTTTAAAAACATTTTTAAACTTTTTTAAGAATAAGTTAAATGATGGTAAATTCCTCAAAGGGCTAAAATAAAAGGGTGCTGCTGAGAAACAGTAACTAAGGAGGTAGCGCCGATGGAAGTATTGCTGTAATAAGCACGAGTTTTATGTGATGGTTGCTTCTACAACATTTTTAGATTCATGATGACGAAACACTTTGATTTCTGCATTTATTTATTCAGAGGAATGAGAAAGATGTATGTAGTTACAATGAATGTTTGTGTGCCACTAATAGGCTCACACTGGTCTGAGAAGGCAGAAGCACAGATGAGTCTCATGTTCCAAACAAGATCTAATGTTTATGGATTTTACAGGCAACAGGCCTCATTAAAGCCGACAGCAGACCAGGGATATTTTAGGCAAGGATGCTTATTGCACACGCGTGTGTGAAGTAACAATGCCATGTTTATACTAGCCAAATACTTAAATAATGCTTAAATAAATAAATACTTTGCTCAGGGCTGAAACGTTGGGATAAGTGTCATGCGGTCTGCTGGTCCAACCATACTTTTAAGGCACTTTGTTCAGTGAATAAATTTGGTGCTGTTGTCCAGCGGCAGCATGTGTTCGGCAGGCTGCCTCATCGCATTGTGCACCTAGCCCTGCGCTGCCATCATGCCGGCCAGTTTCATGGCCTGAACCCAGTTGAAATTTACTCAGCATTGTGTTTTCACTCCGCTGCACACTTACATCAGTTTGCCTGTGACTGCAATGACCCAATACAGATGATGTGATAACAATAAAAAATCTGTGAAATTAGTATAGTCAGGAGGGTTATAAAAAATACTTTGGTTTAAGAGTCAAGTAGCTGTCTCTTTTTCATTCTTATCAGCTGGAAAAGTTCACAGCAGAGGTTTGCTGAGGTGTCAGGATGACAGCGATAGGGTTGCTTGAGCAAATTCAGTAAGCAGCTTAGGGTCTTTTGGGGACTGAGTGAAGCAGCCTGTGGTGGCTAAAACAAGGCCGCACACAAACGTCTGGAAGGAAGAGAAGAGTGTGGACCCTAGTAGAGTATGTACCCTTTGGATATGAGGAAAAAAACACCACTCGGGAGAAAAAGAGGAAGGGAGGGAAAGAAAATCAGCGCAGGAACTCAAGAGGGAAGGGGATGAAAAGCAGACTCTGTGAGAGAAGGCCTGGGGAGGGAGCCGCCGAGGGTAGTGGTGGCAGCGAAGGGGGTGGGTGCCTGCCGGCTGCCTCTCCTTCCTGAAACGTGGCCACCTCAGCCTGCCCGTGCTGGGGATACACATGTGGAACAGTTTACTGTAATGGAACTCTAAATTAGCGGCGGTTTGAAGCTGCCTGCAGCCGTAGGGTGTAATTAACTGCCTCTGTGGAAAGAGAATGAGAAAGAGAGACAGACGCAGAGAAGGGGGAAGGGTGTGTATATGTGCATGTGTGTGTGTGTGGATGTGTGTCGGGCAGATTTTTATTCCCTCCCGGGCAGGAAGCCACCCTGCCACCCCCTTAGTGCCCCCCAGTGCCCAGACTGAGTCACTGTGCCTTGATTTGTTCTGCTCAGTTCAGCAGTTCAGCCTCAGATCTTTTTTTCGCCCCCCCTTTCTGTGAGCCGAGTTCATTACGAGGATTTTTTCCTATGTTTCCCCGGTTCGCAAGCCACAGCAGCTCCAGAAAGTGCAGTATTTTCTTGGCTCTCCTTCTTCCAAAAACCACATTAAAAAAATTAAGCCGCAGACGCCACCCACTCATAAAATCACCCAGGGGAAAGCCAACCGAATAGGACGGCAGGGCCCAGAGAGAAAGAGGACTCAGCTCATTGCGGCTCCCCCACAGGATGGGCCTGTGGGGGGTTTTATTGCCCCCGAACGTGCATAGGTGATGGTGGCCATTGAGGTGATACAGTAGCAGAACTCAGATCCGCATGGGGACGGAGGGGACGAGATCTAACGGGTTAACTGGGTAAGTGGTGAGGGGGCTGCCTCACTCTGGAGACTGTCGAACCCGTGTCTGGGCCTCAGGTCCCAGAGCAGCCGGGAGAGTGGCTGGCCGCCGAATCAGGCTGGCAGCGGGAACAGAGGAGTTCTTTATAGTGGAGTTCTGGTGATTTAAATCATATGCCATAGCCTGGAATCACAGCGCAATCTGGAAGACTTTCAAAACTGCAGAAACAAGAGCTTTCTCTCTCTCCACACACACACATACACACACACGCACGTGGATGGTCATGGACACACGCGCGTGCATGGACACGGATACACACACACACTCTTAAAGTTCCATATTTGTTGCTTCTACTGCAAAACTTTCTGATTCCAGCGCTTCATTTTAGTTTCCCATGCTCTAAAATCCATAGGCAAAACACTCTTTTTGGGCTTTTTCATTTAAAGTCAAGTAAGGATGTGTCAACAGGAGAAATAAGTTTAACAGTGGCCTGGGGCAGGATGCTGTTTAGGTGTTTAAGGAGCAAGAGTTCCACTTAAACTTCTATGAGGCAATGAGCACTATTCTTCTGAAGGAATTTGGTTCCACTGCAGTGCTGTGTTCAGATGAAAGAAGATCTAATTTTATTTTTAAAATTTAAGCTGACAGGTCAGTCACTTTCTTGTTTTGCATTTCAGCATATCTGTTTTCATTTTCTAAACATAACGCCTTTGCTAAATGTCTCTTAAAGTAGCGAAATAATGAGACTGGAAAAGCCAGTCCTTTCAACTGACATTCATCTTCTGTCCTCCTTTTTACTCGTCTTTTTTAATTTCAATTTTTCCTTTCTGCATTTCCAAGTTTTTTTGTCTACCATTGCTCTTTTCATTTCTCTCTCGTGTCTCGTATGTTTACTATGTGGCGGAATGCGCGCATCCTTTTCATGTCAAGTGCGTGCAAAATATATGTGTCCAAAAAAACAAAACCAAACAAAACAGTGAGTTCAAATAAGGTGAAGAGGAGTTTGGTGCATATTTGTATGCTTGCTCTAATTAGATTATTGAAAGATACGCCTTTGGCATGGTTTTGGTAAAACATAACAATCCACCGGTATGTATCGTTGTTTTCTATGTATTAATTTAATAATATTTGTAATCTTCCCCAATTTCCTTTTCTGTCTTTTAATCTTTTTTCAGGATCTGTTCATTTCCACTGGTTTGATGCTGCTTAACCCATCTGTAAGCTACGACGCCCCCTGCTCCTCAATTTGCCACACACCTCCACCACACCTGGCTGCAGAGGGGAAGCGAGAGCACCCAGACAGAGAGTAACAAGTACTGTGGCACCCGGGGCCTCGGGAGTTTGGGTCCGTGGTACACACAGTCCCCTTGGGCCGTGGTTCCTTGGGCGTTTTGTCATCATGGCTACCAATCGGGAACGGCAGGTGGGCCACATGACTGGTTTCCCACCGGCTGTCTACCCTTTTGCCTTCAACTCCATGCGAAGTCACTCTCCCTTTGACCTGCTGGCCAATAGCAACCTCTTTGGCAGGTTTGGGGCCGACCTTCCTAAAGAGATGGCAGCACTCTGTAAGTACTTTTAGTCACTTTACCCTTACGTGTTACTTGTGTCTTTTTTCTCTATTTTAAATGGCTACAGATACGGCCATCAGTATTATCGAAATTTTCCCTTCCATTCCACTGCACTGCTGCATTCTTGTTTTAAACTTTTAAAAATTATTTTTCATATACGTTTAGGTTGATGTCAAAACATTTTAAACAATTTCTTTAGAAAGATATACCAAGACTTGGAGAATACAAGAAAATTATTGTCCTTGTGTGCAAAAGTACACGTGTGTTTTCGTACGGGACCTTTACGTGTTGACCATTTTAGACAGAGAAATGTGTTCTTCATAATCTGCAGTCCGCTGGGGTTCACAGTGGTGCCCAAAGACATTTCCGACCCTAGAACCTGCTACAGCCTTAAATGAAGGCCACCTCTTTTCTCTGGTTTGCGGCCAGCACGTTTGAAACTGACTCCCCTCAGCTCTGCTATGGGATGCAAAACAAGGTTGTCTTTATACCACGCCAAGCTACCCTGAAGGTGAAAGTTACATTAAAAATAAAAACATGGAGCTAAATGTTTGGAGAAAATATTTTATGAGCAGTTAAGAGCAGAGAAGCTGTTAAGAATTTTCAAGATTGGTCACAGGGGGTGCTGTTGCACATGAGAGCAGAGAAGGTTGGTGCCAACAGCCTTGGGACACAACATGGCTGCCTGCCGCAGCCTCAGCAGCAATAATAATAATAATAATAATAATAATAATAATAATAATAATAATAATAATAATAATAACATCAATCATCACTGTTAATAATAACAACAAAAACCTGTTTTGAATTCAGTATAAGTTACAGTATAGCAGTGATGAGAAATTAATTTCCTTCAGCTTTGTTTATTTAACCTTGGCCTTATAGGCTTGATTTTTTTCTTTACTTCATTTGAAATCTGTTTTGCAACAGAAACCCAGGTGTACCTACTTTGTGGGAGGTTCTGTGCAGGGGATTCTTTACACAAAGCAGTACATGTCTACTGTTTACATTTGTTACACAGGAATGCAATTCTCCGTGGTCAGTTATGCATAACGGGGTTTGTTTCGCCATTGACTGGGCATAAAGTACGAGATCCGTTTCTGTGGAGCGAAGCAATGGGACATTTTCTCACACCACTCGATCAAAGCACCTCACCTGGTTTCTCATATTCCGCCGGCTGATTCCAGAGTGTGTAGCAAATACGTTCGTAAAACATTTTTTTCATATTTTTCAGGTTTACTGGTTCAGATGTAGCTTCCAAGTGATTTTCGTAATGGAGGAGGGTACAGTGTCAATACAGCTATCATGCACCACAGATTTCTAATTGAGTTGTAATTTATATATCACTTCAAAAAGAGCCTTTTTCCTTGTTTGTACCATTTTTTATTCCTCTGACTGTTATAAAATAAAAACACTTATAAATTACAAATGAATGTTGCTTCGCACATGCTCACAAACAAACATATGCCTTGCATGCATGCATTCTGCAGAATAATCACCTCCACTTCCTATTAGAATTTCATGCACCAGTTCCAGGAAAAGGCTAAGCTATACTTGGGATATGACCAAATACCTTAGCCTTGCTATTCATCTCTTTGTCCAAACCTTTCTGGAGGTACAAGAATCAAAGCAATCAAAGGAAATAAGCCCAATTGTAGAGAACAAAAAGCTGTTTGACAGACACAGCACCACAGTTATGCGTACGGCGGCAAGAGTTAATATGATGTTGATTTAAAATGTACACACGTGCGTATGCACAGTGTATGTCCTGACCAAATTAAATCCAGTTGGCTGGTGTGAAAAGCATTTTTAAATCACTCATTAGTTTGTCCATTCATTCGCTTGTTCAGTCGTACATTCATTCTCTCTAACCCTCTGTCCTGGTCAGGGGTGTGATGGTCCGGAGCCTCGGAATAATCTGATGAGATGCGAGTCACAGTGGGAGGACCTCAAACCCATCCACATACTCAGCCACGCACTCTTTGCAACTTACAGTGACCAATAAACATGAAACACATGAGTTTGGACTGTGGGAGGAAGTGTTTTTGCTCTTCAACATGTGGTGCCGTGAGAGAAAAGCAAGGACTGGGCCGTAAAACTCTGGCATGTTTGCAGGGTCAAATAAAGAACTTGGCTAAGACTGAGGAGCTTAATCTTGTGTAATTTGTAAAGAAACATAATGTTAAATGCTAACAATATTATTTACAACTTTAAGCTGAGGACAGTCCAAACACACAGAGACATATTTAAACCAGAGGAAACATGCTGAACCTGTACAACTGAGGAAGCAACCTGATTTGTTTTTTCTTTTCTCTGTGTGGGAGGCTGGAGATGTTTTGCCGACAAGCTACAACATACTTAACAATTGTCATACCAGGACATGACTTTGGTTACAAAGCCTGTAGTCCAAAGTGGGGGAAATGTTTTTGCGTTATTTCACACTGTTAGCATATCAAATACCATAAACAGGAGATTGTCCTGTTCTCGCCTACCATAAATACCTGCCATAGAGGGCACATGGAGGCTGTAGCTGCACACACGTGCACACACACACACACACACTTCACAATAATGTGGGCGAACACTGAAGAAAGCACGCCAAACTTTCTGAACATGGCTAACCCCCCGCCGTTGCTGGTTGAAACATGTCTAAGCACCAGGCCAGCCTTTTGGATGTCAATCATCGCCTTCCGCTCTCACTCTACAGCTAATCCTCTAGGTATTTTTGGAAAAGCCCCATTGACACACAGACTCTCTTTGGCTTTCTCCTTACAAGTCTAATCAAAAATGTCAAATTGCTGCAGTTTATTTTATAAAATTAAATATTCAGGTTCAAACAACCATAGCAGGTCAATGAAGAATAATGTGAATACTTCACTTCTAATTAGTTTAACAGTACATACTAAGTTCACTGGCAGCCGCTGTACCGACACATTCTCATTTTTTTTTAGAAAACTTTTGATGGGAAAGAAAGGAGTCTTGCACAGGCTAATGGAAGACTTCCTTTTCAGTGGGAAAAGGCTGCCCTGACAGATCTCTGTGTCACTGTCAGAAGTATCTGCTAACTGAAGTGTGGGGAGAAAAAGCCAGTGGAAGAAGGAGAAGCTCGGTGTCTCGAGGCATCTTTGAAGTGCTGCATTCTTCCATAGACGCGAGCTCCATACTAATTATCCTCCAGGTCAAGTCCCAGAATATACTGACTGGACAGAGAAAGAGAGAGAGAGAGAAAGAGAACAGTGCTGACAGCTTAGAACTCCGCCCACTTTTGGACTGTTGGCATTTTACTTTGAAATACCTGTTTGGCACCAAGACACAGTACAGGTAGAGAAGTGTGTGTGGCCTCTGGAACACCTGTGGATATGCAAAACCTGCTCATGTGGCCAAAATGGTCTTCAGAACCCTTTGTACACTTTGATGATTTTTACTTTCATTGTGTGCGTTCATGTGAGAGACAGACAGTTCAACATGCCACTACGTAGACGCTGCTATCTGTTGATCCTTGTCATTATCTGAGCTCTTCAAGCAAACAGTTGGAAGCCCATTACTGCCACTTACTGTGTGATAACATCTCTACTGGAACGCTTTTTCTGCTTTTACCAAGGCAGGGTGGGGGTGGGAGTGAGGATGGGGATGGGCCTGAAAGGGGGTAGTGTTGATGTCAGATGCAAGTAACACGAGAACTCGGCTGAAGGCTTTTTATTTGTTATTCAGGCTCCGTGCTTTTATTTTCCTTAATGATGAAAGGCAGTCATTAGTATCATAAGGAGTGTGAAAACAATTTAATGCTTGTTCCATCTTGTTTTAGAAGAATGCCACTCTACTGACACTCTACTGCCCCCTGGGGAATGTACTAATACAACAGTCTGCCTGGCTGTAGGCACACACACACACACACACACACACACACACACACACAGAGAAATAGACTATGCAGCATATAGGCTGCCATGTGCCAGCACAAACATATTCATAGACACTGACATAATGAAAAACAGTCATACCCTTACTTGCATTGACAGAGGCGCATACAAACGGTGGTTGTGTTGGCCTCAAGGGTCTTTGGGATTTATAAAAATTAGAGACATTCTGGTGGTAAGTGGTTTAAGATGGAATGGAAAAAGGAACATTCAAAAATGAATGCCACATTTTCATGGAAAAAAAAAAATCTAACAGGAAAATAAAGGTTACTGTAATACTGAAGGGGCTGAGCACAAACGGCTCATTGTACCTAATTATTTATTTATATAAAACTGGAGTTGAACTGTTTGGCTGTTGCCCAGTTCTTTTCAGCTAGCAGAGGCCCTATATCTGTGAGTGCATGTGAGTGCATGCGTGTGTGTCTGTGCGAGGGGGAGAGAGAAGGAAAGCGAGCGAGAGGTGCTCGTGTGTGTTTGTGCATATGGAAAAGTATGCGCTCGGTCCAGTCTTAGTCATCCCTATCTGGACGTGTGCTCAGACCCCGTCTCCTGGCTTGGGCCATTATTCTTCGAGCTTCATCCAGATCCAGGCAATCCTCCATTTTAAGTCCGGTTTCCTTATGCTCGCTCCTGCAGACGAGGTTTCTCATGGGCACCCGAATGCAGTTGTCCTCCAGTCATTGTGAAAAGCCTGGTGTGACTGGACAGTTGGCAGTTAATGAAGTGGCAAGTGTCTGTGCAGTCTCCTCTGCATGGTGTGGCTGAGCAGCTCTTTCTCTATTTCTCATCGCCTAACTGACAGGTCGGTTGGCTGCTGACTCCACCACCCTGCTGTCAGTTACTCAGATTGGAGATTTCTCACTTTGATTAACACTCTCGGTTTCCTCTTCTCCTTCTCAGTTTCCCCTGTCCTTCATGCACAAGCTTTTCTCCTCAATCTTCCTTCCATTTTCTTACTCTTCAAAGCTCACTGCATTTGTTTTTTTGTTAGCACAGAGCGCTAAATTCACAAGAGAATACACAGGTGTGAGTCATACGTTGCTCAGTATGATTGTATGAATCTAGGCAAGAATCAAATATTTATTTAAAAAAGTTTATGCATTGACTTTCAAAGAACCTGCATGCTTTATAGACATGCACTGAAACATGCATAATAATGCAAAATGCCTTTACCCAAAGCTCAAGAGCTACATCTACCTCTAAGTAACCATCTTGTTTCTTTTTTCGCTACATGACGTGTGTATAAAACAGCTCACTTTTGCTAACTGCTTTTCCTTGTCCGAGTCACAAGGGTTTTTAGCCGGAAGTCACTGGATGCTAAGCTAGAAGCAATACAACCTGGACAAAACACCACTCCATGTCAGGGTAGCCACACATATGAAATAAACTACCTAAAGCTGCAGCAGGGAATAGCTGGGAGGGGAAAAAATGGGAGTAGAGCATGTGAGGGTGATGGTCTCGGACCTGGGATAACAAATAAAAGATAAAGAGCCCAGTATTAAAATTTGTTAGCCGTTTCCCAAAGGCCATAGTTGGCACGTGCAGGATGGGGCCTGGGCAATGGCGAAAAGGATGGGTGTGGCTTTGTTGGAAGGGGAGGGCACACAGGGTATGGGTGTGAGCCTAAGGAGATTGGGGGGGGGGAGCCATTTGCCAGCCAGCACAATGATTGCTCAAAAACATGTGTGCTCCAGTTCCTGGTGTTGAATAACTTCAGTGAAAAGTCATGAGAGCGTGCAGCAAGAGTTCTTGCTGACCGATGGCCAACAGCGATACAGCTCAGGGAGGTTGTAATGTTTAGCCATTTTTGGGAGACTCGCCTTTGATCATGAATGTGCAGAGCTCACTAAATGGGGTCTGATGCTGACGTAGGAATTTCTGAGTACCTGTTCAGTCTTTAGTGGGAGCGTCGTAGCACAAGCGTGTGCTGGTGAGAGATGGTTTGTGTGTTTTAGGCATGTCGATAAGATCAGATGTACTTTCAAACGGAGGCATGTGTCTGACTGAGGGCCAGGTGTACCTGGATGACTGATATGCTGCTGTTGGTTGTGGAGCCTGTTCCATGATGAGGACTGGCAGCCTGCGTGGGCAGCTTAAATCCCTATCTGTGGTCCCACAGGGTGGGCCTCACTGCTGTGGACCTGAAAAGTCACTCACACTTTGGTAACCTGAATCCGGTGAGCGGCGAGGGGGGTCGACACAGGGCGTCCTGTCTCCGTCATCGGCAGTGCCCTGCTGCAGCATGCAGTTGCAGCGCTCGTGTTGGTTTCCAGAACTCATGTAACCCAAGGAGCAGCAGGATGCTCTTCATCCAGCAGTTAACCACACTGGTCAATGTTGGAACCCCGACATGGGTAGTTGGTTGTATCCTCTTTAAAAATTGTTGGAGAAAATACAGGAATGAGAATTGTTTTCTTCTGAACCTGAGCATCATGTCAGTGGGGAGAGTGAAAGGGAATCAGTGAAACGTTGGTAAAACCGGATTGAAATGTGCTTTTAAAATACATGAAATGTTTCATTTTGCAAAGTCACTCGAAGTTGGAAAGATGAAGAAAAGAAGGAATAGAGGATTAAAAAGAAATCCGCAGTAGACATAATAAAACAAAGGAGACTTGCTTTTCCCTGCTCACATTTTCTCTTTTCCGTGTGTGCGTTTGCAAAGAGGCAAGAGCTGTAGATGCCTCAAGGTGTTGAGAGAACACGGCAGAGTAAGACTGCACACGTCCGTGGTGACGGGAGCGATGCAAACAGAAAGCCAAGTGAAGTGACAGGAAGGGAGGAGGAGGTAGAAGAAATGGAAAATGGCAAGAAGAGACACAGTAAAACACCTTGCACCATGGTGCAGCATCTGGTATGCAGGCTGAGTGAGTGGAAATCTCACTAAAAGGGAAGAGCCAGGTGAAAAGAAAAGAAAATGACATTTTTACAAGTTTGGAAGTTAAAAAAAAAAAAACTATTTTGTTTGATTTGTTAAGATATAGACTGAGCAGCAAGAGGAAAAATAGTTGGTCTTAAAGAAGAATATTTTATCTTGATGACGAAATGGAAAGAATGTTAAGTCCAAGAGTTCAAATGCTAAAAACTAAACAGGTCTGCAGAAATGGGTTAAAAAGACAAAGAGACTACAAGAGGGAAGTGACTTAAGGCCAAGGCTGTGAGAGATGCAGGCAGAGCAACAGTTCCAAAAAAGAGCGCAGGAGAGGGAATGAGAGAAGGGCAGGATCAGTTTGGGGGGAAAGTTAGTGACCCAGTGGGGGTTTCTTCCAGAGTTCAACCTTCTTTGACAGGGAAGGAAAGGGAGGGGGCGTGGGTGGGGTCAGCACTGCGCAGTTTGCCTGTATTAAGTATCCAAATGTACTTGACCGGCTTTGCTGGCAATCCTAAGCACGGTTTAATGCAGCGGACCCCTCCAGTGAATGGACAAGCAGCGAACATAAATAAAGAGCAGGGGGCAGACTGAAAAACAGAAGAAAACACATTTCATACATCTTTATAGAGATGAAATAATGACTAAAGAAAGCATTCATGGCTAACTGTACTGTGAGGTATTATGATGGATTCAGATGTTCCACATACTTCAAATGAGGCCAAAAAAGCTGTAATAAATTGCAGACGGCTGTTCTAAATGCAAATGGATATACACATGGATATGCATGGATGAGATTATAAAAACCTTTTTAAATGTGAACTGTGCATATGGCGGAAGATTAGATGTTGTATTTCTGATACTGGTTGGCCTAGGTTACACTTTATAAACATTATAATGTCACTTGGTTTGTATCTACCTGGTTATTGGAGGCATAAAAGCCTGGTTTTCAAACTTCAAAGACTGTTGAGGAACTTATGAACAAAACTCTTAGCCCAAATTATTCAAGTAAATGTTCAGTTAAATAAAGTGATGAAGTGATCTATTAAAAGATATGAAGAAATGAGTTTGAACGACATCCCGAGCAAATGTGAACTATGCAACAGATATCTACTGAACTGCTGGCATGCTATTAGTCCAAAGAAGAAGGGAAGAAAAATGCAGGAAAAAGTGAATGGTACAGCATGAACTGGTTTAGGCAGTAATAATTCAGTCTGGAGGCTTTTCCAATAAAAGCATGATTGAATTAGGCTTGAGGGAGGGGAGATGTAGAGAGAACAAGAGAGACAAAATACAGATGCAAACCATGCAAATGAAGAATTTTCTTGACTTGATAGCAGCTTGGTAAGTGTGTGTGTGTATGCATGTGTGTTTTGCGGGTTGGCATTGCCGCAACAGCGTGAAAGAGACAGCGAGAAGAAGTGGGATGGACAAGAAACAACAGACCAAAGAAAGGGAGAGCAAGCAGGGAGTGAAGCCTCGTGGGGGAAACTGTAAAAGACATAGCGACGTTTTCATATATCATATATGACGTGGAATTATGGAACAATGATAGAAATTATCAAGATGATGTCAATCTCACAGCTCTCAGCAGACACCGTTGGCTGCAAATCCGAAAGAAGAGCTCAGCCCTCATCCCTCCCATCCACTCACGTTCCCAGTTGAGGAGCTTTGTCTCTCATTTTAACTGACATTCATTATAATCAGCTCAAGCAACTTAATGCAGTTGAAGAGTTTGTTGCTGGGCTGCGCTCTGTGGAGGGGACAGGGCTCTGTCGCTCCTCGAAGTGTGTCCAGCTATTTCTGTGTGTGTCTGTGTGTTTATTTGTGCCGGTCTGTGTGCAGACCTGGATAATCCAAGAAAATACATGACAAAGAAGATTAATTCAGGAAATGCCAAATGCTGCCAAGTACAGAGGAGCAGAAAACTGAGGAGAGAACAGGGACTTGGGTGAGTGAGGCTGTCTAACCAAGCCGGATCAGTCCACTGAGAGGACAGAACCGCCAGTACACCCCGAGAGAGGATTCGCACGGGATTTCAAAGAGAGGGAAAATTAGAAAGGCGTAAGAGACAAAAACCCGTGAGTGAGTGAGAGACAGCGAAAAGGGAGAGTATATTTAAGGAGAGCCTGGGCAGCAGCACAGATTGACAGGAAATGGTGCCTTTTCTGGGGCTGATGGGCTGTACCACTGGCACCCAGCTGACAGGGGAGCTCTGCTTGGGACGGTGGAAAGGACTCCTGCACCACACCAGACCACACTGCTCTCAAACCTTTCCTTGGACCTACTGCCTTTTTCTCAGAAATGTCCTCTCACTTGAGAGCAAAGTAAATCCCAGAGAGTCCTAAATCTACAACTAGTTGAAAAAAATATATACATCTATTATATATAAAATATATATATGTGTGTGCACACACACACACGCTAGAAATGCATTTACTTAACCTATTAATTTAACACGTACCATTGTAGTCAAACACTCGAGATGACACGTTGATGTTTAACGCAGCAAAAGGCCGATCTTATTGATAATATTATATAAGGCCAAGGAATGGTTAGATGTCTTGAAATGCAGACTTGTGTGGCATTGCTTGGGTGTTTTCTTAGTTTCGGGGGGAGGTACTTGATACCGGGGTAGTCCTTGTGCCCTTTCGCTCCTCCTATCTAACTTTATTATGTAACCTTGTGCTTCTATTCTGTGTTAACGCTTAAGTGTGTTTGTACCTATTTATTTAAGTCACTGAGTTTAAATGAAGGACCTGAAGCTCCCAGCTTTTCAGAATTTCTTATCTGTTCAAGGTGTACAGGTGCTGTTTTAGATAAGGGCATGTGTTTGGCAATAATAGACTGTAGTAGTAGTATCAACAACAACAACAACAGCAACAATAATAATACTAATAATACTACTACTACTACTACTAATAATAATAATAATAATAATGACCACAATACAAATATCTTCAAGCTAAAAATTTTAATTTATCTTCTCAAGCTATAAAACTATTATATTATAGATTCATTATAAACAAAATATGCTATTTGTGTTTATTATGAATTCATACATAATTTTTATCTACGTAAATACATACATACACACATAAATACATGCGTGCGTACATCTTTTCTTTGCTTAATTTCATTGTCGTACTGCACACCCAGTCCGACAGGGCAATGAAGATGTCATTTGTCACAGTTAAAGCCCATCCATTTCTCTTTGCTGTTTTGGGACAAAGGGACAGATGTGTTGCTGCATCTGGTCTTTGCTCTCAGCTCAGCTCGGCACACTATATTTCCCCTCTCTCTTTCTCCGGGACCCTGTGGGTGGACTTTAATATGGTTATGATTAGAGCCAGGGGGTGGGGTGGGGGTGTGGGGGGGCTTACAGCAAGGGAATGGGGGAGGTGCAGCATAAAGACAGAGAATGAAGAGTGACGAGATTGCAGTATGCGGGAGGCATAGGTTGTGCTTGTTTGTGCTTCACACCCCCCTGTGTCTCTTACCCCCTGGTGTCTCCTCCTCCCCTTTCTGTGCCCAGGGCTCAGGCAGTTGGTTTGCTCCATAGGGTGTCTGGGAGGCAGCGAGGGCTGCAGGGCTTTATTTTCTAGGGGTCTGTTACAAGAGAAAGGGAGCATACCCAAGGGCAGGGAGAGCTGAGTGGAGGCAAGCGGGAGCCAGGGCCGCTGCTCCAGCTGGGCGAGCTGAGGAGTCGTGCACCACGGCAGCCGCGCCAGGGGCAGCACGTCCAGGAGCTGCACGCTTGGGAGAGTGTTTCAGTAGTTATATTTCGTGTTTTTTTTCTTTCTCCTTTTGCCGTGACGACGGAGAGCAGGAAGGAGAGAGCAAGACAGGGGAACCAGCTGTGCTGTGTTTGTGGAGGGGGGCTTTGGAAAGTGCACCATGTTTGACTGCATGGAGGTGTTAGGGGAATGGGCCCTCGGCAGCTCTATGATGTTACCAATCGAGGGCCTGTATGTTGCGAGCAAGCCCTTCTTTCCACGGACTGAATCCACAGCATATACATCTCATGCAAGTGGACAAGTGGACACGGCACGTTGTCATAGACCTGCTGTTGTCTTTCAGATGACAGCCCAGTGTGTGTGTGTGTGTGTGTGTGTGTGTGTGTGTGTGTGTGTGTGTGTGTGTGTGTGTGTGTGTGTGTGTTTGTGTGTGCGCGCGCGCGCATTTCATAGGATCCCATGCTTGTTTATTGTCCACATGACTGCCAGACCGTGGACTGTCTCCTCCAAACCGATATTCGACTCTTGCTGTTATGATCAAGAGAGCAGAAGTTAAAAGAAAAAGATGCGTAGAAGTGTGTGAGTAAGTTGGCATAAAGGTTTGGAGAGGGAAAGAAGACATTTGTGAGTCTTCTCTACAATGCAGATGGACTACTATTTACAGTGTAACTAAGACTCTTGAGCTGAAATTCATACAACAGATTGAAAATCTGTAGAAGTTTTGTAACTTCATCCATTTTCACGCTTTTTCTAGCTACGCGTGACAAAACACATGCATGTCGACTTGCGTCCTTCGCCGTCATCAAGGTGATCCATGAGCATTCGGTGAAACTGACGGGAGGGGGAAACGGATGAGTTTTAGGAGCATGCTGCATACGCTCATATTTCTTTGGAACAAAAGGAGAAACAAACAAAATCAGGCGTTCTCAGGGCGGTGCGGTCGTAATCTTAAATAAAATAAACAAAAAAAATAAATAAATAAGTAAGATGGAATGCGAAGGCCCTCCTCGGAAAACTGTAGAAGTGCTCGAGAGTGCCAGAGGGCCTAGCCACCACCCCCACAGCACCGCCACCACGTCCACCATCTCCTTTTTCTCTCTTTCAGTCTCTCTCCCTCAGTTGCACTCACTCCCTCCTTCCCAGAACGAATATTTGGCCTCCAACAAGAGCGTTGTCCCATGACAGACATGGCTCCAGCTTGGCTTCTCGAGACGTCCATGGGGCCTTGCCCGTAAGAGAGGGGGGAAGGGAGTCGGAGTGGCCCATCAAAATGTTGCATAGAAATACAAGTGCGGCGGGGCAGTGTCGCACACAACAGCGCCCAGCCGTCCGCTCGCTTGTCCCAGCGTTTCGCATTAAAGCCGGCTGTGCTGTTTCAGACGCTGTTTGTTCTACCTTCTGCTGTTTTGTTCCTTTTTCCCCCACTCTGGAATGGCCATTTATCTTCATTAATCGTGAAGACACTAGCGTTTCAGTGGCTGTCATCCGCGCTGTGTCTCCTTTAATGAAGACAGATGTCCTGTCAGGCCGGCCCGCGAGGCCAAGCTGCGGGGATCCTGCCGGCTTCGACTTGTTAGCCGCGATCCCCGAGATAACAAGATGAGATTTGTTTATTTAATCAGTCAAGTCTCACCAGCCATTTTCTTTGTTTTCAAGGTGCTAGGCCTCTAGGAAAGTTTTTTGTGCTCCCGGAAATAAAGGAGATGAAAAGTCCAGCTTGTCGACGGAGCCCTAGGTGAAGCTAGGGGTACAATTTCATCCCCGTTCATCACATATCCTTCGCAGGCCTTGCAAGCAGACGGGGCCTCTTAGTTAACTGTGGCACTTATTGTCCCTTTAAACTGAGAAAATAGCCCGGCCCAGGTGGAACCCAGCTTGCGAGCTTCAAGACGTTTGTGCAAGTTTGCTTTTATTTTGCCCGCTTGTTTTAAATCTGATGTGACACACTTTTAACATGATGTAGACGGGCCGCAAGCATTGAAATAAATCTGTAAACTGCTTCCTTGAGATTTAACCTCCCCTTATATTTTTAGAAGAAAATACATTGATGTGAAATGAGCTTGTTCACAGGTGAGCTCAGCTCATTCGGTTTCTCAGAATTAAAAAAAAAAAAAAATTTAAGATTAAAAAGGCACTAGGGTACGTTTGGAACAGGTACAGTGAATGAGTCATTCTGTTTTTTCACCAGTTTACACATTAAAGCAAAATTAAATGCTGACTCCTCAGAAAGACAAGGTCTAACTTTTAAAATGGTCTGGCCGTTGTGCATATGTGGGGAGGTAATAAGGCAAGAGGAACTTTGAAGGGCGTGATCTGCTTTCCTGTTTTTTTGCCTTACAGTTCAAGGACTCTTTTTGAGTCAATGTCAGAGGTTACGGAGGGAGAGCAGAGTGGCCCATGTCAAGGCGTACTGTGTGCCTGGTGGCTTCGCTGGTTCTTGAACAGAAAGCATTCAAAAGGCTTTTAATGGAGAATTCAGGGGCAATGTGGGTGAGACTGTACTTGGCACAGATCTCCAGCTTCTTCACATAACAAAGAAACACCAGTCATCGGCAAGGGTTAGCGTTAGCGTGGTTTTAGCCGAATTGGCTGTACTTAATCGTAATCTTGCTTGCGAGGTTTTTTTTTTTTTTAAAAAAAAAAAAAAAAAAAAAAAAAAATGACCCACCCCCAGTGGAGAAATGAAGTTGTCCCCCTTTAAAACGCTACTCGTGGCTTTTGAGACGGCGCAGTACTTCCTATGCTGGGTATTGATTTGGTAGATTGATTGTTTGGACAATATATTTACTGTGACAATATCATTGAACCCAGATGTGTGTTACTATTTATTTCTTCTGGGCCGCACTAAATCTCTCCCTTCCTTGATTACAGACGTGAGCTATTGCGGTCTGATGCGTATGTAAGTGAGGCCCGGCCCCCCCACACCCCCCACACACCCCCACACACACCTTATTGTTGTCCCCTGGCTGTGCTCTGGAGCCTGGAGTGGGAAGATTGCTGGGCAGCCTGGGAGCGAGACTGCAGGACATGCACACAATATCCTCTGCCAGAGGGAGACACCCCCCTTCGCCCCCTCCATCATTTGTTTGCCTTAATGGAAGTCTTTAATTATTTCGTTATAATTACAAAAGATTCAATTAAAAGATTAAAATGCCTGAGGTGATGGGGTTGTGAGAGCACCGTGGGATGAAAGGGGGCTGGGGGTGAAGGTTAAATTAGGAAGAAAGGGATTATGGGGCAGTGGTCATAATGCCTGGCTGTGGAGCCAAATCCTGGGTGAGAAAGTGAGGAGCTGAACACACCAGAGAGGTGAGAGATGGAGGAAATGACCACCGTTCAGGTGTGCCCTGCTGGTCTTTCAACTCACGTTCTACTGGGGAAAAAAGGGGGGAAAAAACCACAAGATTTAAATAAAGGCATTGATCCCCCCTGATTCAGTTCGCCGTTTTGTTTCAACTTCCAAAAACTTTTAATTTTTAATTTATTTATTTATTAATTAATTTTTTTTATGAAGACACTGTACATTTTGATCATTAACTGTGTTTATTACAGCTCCCCTGTCTTTGCCATGTTGCTTTAGTAGCCATTCACACGGAGGCTCATATGTTTGCTTTGTGGACATTTGAGGATGACCAGCTGCAAGTAAACTGCCATTGTTTTGAGTATGTATTTACTATGAGAAATTTCTGGGGTGCTTACCTTGTGGGGTTAATTGTATCAGTCGCACAAATCTCAAGGAAGGCCTGAGAACACAGCCTGAGGGTTCATACGTACCCCAGCGCAGCTCCACTCTTTCCACTGTATCTCAGGGCCACTTCCTGCAGCTAAAGACAGTTAGTTTTGTTTGTCTGTTTTGGTTTGCTCTGTGAGCCATTTTTGTCGAGTGGCCCAATCTAATGTAGAGGCGAAAGCATTGGTTCCGCTGAAAGATAAGAGCACTGCTCTTCTGGTGCTGTGTTTCTGAAGGCCACGTAGAGGGCTTCTGTCTGGTGGCCCCTCACACAGGCCTGTCAGGAGCAAGCGCAGGGAAGGCTGGGAGCTTGTGTTGGTGTGTGCGTGACAGGATTTCACAGTGTCCTGCTGGAATCCAGTTCTGTGTTGTAATGTCGGTTTATGGCCCGGCCCCACAGGGTGGTGGTGGGGGGGTTGTAAATCAGGCCCGCCGGCTCGTCTGAGTCTCCAGACCAAGTCCTGTCCCTTCAGGCCTGTCCAGTTCCTGTCTGTACTCTCACTGCTGGCTGAATCAGGGAGTCTAAAGGCACAGACATGCATGGCTCCCAGAAAACTTTAGAGCCTTTTGCATTAACACACTATTTATGCTTCAGAACTTTGAGCAGAAATGTTAATGCTTTGCAAACTTTACTCCTGCTTCATCGGCCTCCTGTGAGATTGAGTTAAAAAAATGCTGATGTGTCCAACATGAAACCCAAGAGTCACACTGGAGTGTGATCAGAGCCCTTATAGTTAGATGTGTTGCTCCTCCTAAGGGCCTCATTTTTTTCTGTGTTCCAGCCCAGAGCTTTTCAGACCCTTCCAGGATACTTAGCTCACACCAAGCACAGCCATATGACTCAGCTAGAAACCCAGTAGAAATGTGAAAGACATTAAAAAGGGAGTATGAGTGCACACATTGTACAGGCTTAAAGATGCTGAGGTCCACCAGTGTGCTATCGTCTGTGTGGACCTGCTATCCTGCTAGTGGTTAGCATTCATGCTGTTTGTGATGACCTTTTTAGTGCATTATGGTAGGGGGGCAGGTTGTCATTGGGCAGGGCTCTGTTTCACTATGCTTTTGACTGACATCTTGGCCTAGCATAGTAAAAACAGTCGTCCTCGACAGTAAGTTGGTATAATCTGCTAGGATACAGGATTCCCTCTTTGTGAAAATTCCGCTCTCAGTAGGTGGCATCGTGCATTATCTTTTTTAGAATTGCTGCTCTCTCATCTCCAGGTGTGTCTTCATGTTCTTGTTCTGCAGGGTGTCTGCTGAATCTAACGTAATTGTATGCAAAGCATATGTTTTTCCATATCTGTCTTTCTGATTCCTCCCTGTACTCCTGTGTCTACCGGTTGATAAGTTAGTCAAGTTTCGTTTTTTGTCCGTGGTGGTGAGCTGGCACTTTTACAGTTTTTCCGTTTGTGACCACAGTCATTGCTGCAGGCATTTTGTGTTTGTGAGTATGAAAGAGTGTATGTGTGCATGTGCCCCTTGTGATTTGTCTGGAAATGGGTGGTCCTGGCACTTCTGCTTTCAGAGTAGTCCAATGCTATCTCAGTCACACCTCTCGCAGGCACGGACTTGCCTCTCTCGGATGCTCTGACTTTTGTGCACTGACTCACATGCTCTCACCTCCATTCAGAATGCTACCATGTGTTGAACTGCATTCATCAGCTGTTTTCTCTCTACCGGAAAGTCAGAAAAAGCCCCCAAACATTGCTTACAGCCACCCAGGTACTTAACCTAGCTAAAATCTCTCACACTTGAACATCTGTCCCAATCGATATGTGCTGAGCCTCTGCTTCACAGGGACAGTTCTATCAACAGCCTGTTCAGCCTGAGTGAATCCGAAACTGTCTGGGAGGTGGCAGGAAAAAGACTGGCTACTGAAATTTACGCTCCATTTACAGTCTCTGTGTTTGTTGAAAATAAACTGTATTACTTTAGCTGGAGGAAATACCTTGACTCTTTTTTCAAGGTGACTTACGGGTGAGGGCGGAGCACAGGGATTGACTATTTTCAGCAGTTTATCCGGTCTTAAAGTGAACGAATGGCAGGATATATGCCCAAAAACACTGGTGGGAAAGAACCAATGTCAGCCTCTGTCATTTTCTCTATTACCAGGCAGGGCAAACCCTCCTTGTTGTGCAGTCTCTTTCGGTTCCGAATGGCTCAAATCATAGCACCACAGATACTATCCTATTTTAGATCTCAAATCCAACTCTCCGTGCAGGTAGGGTGGTTTGCTTAGGTCAATGATAAGACTGTAGCTGTAGTAAAACCCCAAACAAAGTGCTTGTCAAATCAGTCAGTTTCACCTGACCACAAATCACTCAGATGACAGGAAGTGCATGATGGATGATAGCCACAGGTTCTGCTGGAGGTATGAAATTTTAGGTTTTTAGGTAGAATTGGCTGCAGTGATTTGGCACGGCACAATTAATGCTGACCACTATCTTGTATATCCAACATGTCTGTGTAGCCTGGTTAACTGGATCTTGTAAGTTGGCTTACAGTAACCATTTTTGTCAGAGCAATTCAGGATTAAGCACAAAAGTATAATTTGGACCTGAGACTGTAAGACTGCAAGCCCACAGTACAAACCACTATGTTACTGCCCTCCCTTTCAGGGAAATGCTCCCAGACAAGTCCTTAAATTTGGCGAAACAGCCGTTTTGAGCAGGTGCTGAGCACCCATGACTCTGCCTCCCATTGTGGGAACACGTGGTGCCACCAGACTTGGACCCATGGGGGGGACTGTGAGGGGGCATCTGAGCTAAGGAAGTGCTCAAATAAGGGTGTGAATCCTTCTGACTAGCAATAGATGTAGGAAGCATCACTGTTTCTGTTTTGCTTCCCTCTTTCTTGTGCTGTAGGTCTACTTCCACAGCAGTGGCAGCTTTTGAGGTTTCTATTAGTGAGAAGAGGAAGCAATAACAGCCCAACAAGCAGGAGTCACCTGGTATATAGTACAAAGGCAGAATAGGGAGAGAGGGATAAAAGCGGGGTTTTGATAGTGGACAAATGCCCTCTTGGTTGCACGTGGAACTGGATGTGCAGCTGTACCAGTGCGAGCATGGCAAGGGCACTCGGTAGGATGCTGGACCACTTTCCCTCTGGCATGTGTGTCCCAGCATGCCTCAATTAGGCAGCCTTGTTTCAATTCAGTGCTTCATTTAAAAGCTTACTTGCCCCCCCCCCCCCCAACCTCAGTATCTTGCTGCTGCCACTGCTCTTCAAGTATGCTAGTTATGTTGCTAATTTGTTTGTTAGCTGGCACTTTTATCCATAGGAACTAAATATTTCATTTTTTTGTGCAAACAGGTGCTTTTGCAGGAACAATTCAAGGTAAATTCCTTGCTTGAGACTATTACAGATTTACCTGAAATTTGCCTAGGAACAAGAAACCTGTACATTACGAATCCATGTCTTTAAAAACTATACCAGCTCTTACTCTATGCTACTGCATTTTCAGTTAACATTTTTGGCTGAAGAGATGAATACATTTTTAAATACTCAATATAGTAATACATCTAGGTATCCTGCTGAAGAAATCAGATAAAGTATTCTGATTAGAGATGGGTTAGGCCCTTTCCATGACTCAGACCTGTAATGTCCTGATAAAAAAGGTAGGTGGTTGTCCTTGCTGCCTGCAACATTTGTTTCCAGCTTGGTGGGCTCCATGAAAGATCAGCTTGCTGTGTCTTGGTCTTAATGTGGCAGTTTATCCCAGCCATTTACTGACAGTGTGGCATCTGTGGGCCTTTCTAACTTAGCTTGGGTGTGGGTGTTGTGGGTTTATGGTTGTTGGGAATCCTGTGTCTTTTGACAGGCTGTCAGCACTGCTGTTGAGACCAAATGTTGGCTTGGTCTCGTAAGAAACATAAATAAACACAAGGTGGGGTTTATGAGGAGCTCCAGAAAGACCCAACTGTTTTGAGTGTAGACTGGCGTCTGAGGGGGCAACCATGTTTTTACTGCCTACCTTTAGGACAGACCCACTGGCACCAGATGTCTTGCTGCCCACTTCATCATGTCTGGGACTGTGTGTGTATTTGCATGCTTCGCATGTGTGTCTTGGGCTGTGTGTGGTTTTGACAGACAAGTATAAATTCCTCAAGGAGGTCTCAGCTTATTCAGGTACAGTGTGTGCACTATGTTTGACTGTGTTTGTGTGTGTGTGTGTGTGTGTGTGTGTGTGTGTGTGTGTGTGTGTATCTATGCATGTATTGGTGTGTGTATACGTGTGTGTTTTTACTGAGTCATCTCCTGGATGGTAGCCCCCTTTTTCACAAACTTTCTACCAAAGGTGGGCCAACAGGAAGCAGAGACCCTGGCTCTTTACAGGCCTGAGGGTGGGCCACAGGTAATGACTTCACAGACAGCTGTGAAAGGATTTACTGCCACTCCACATCTTTAGCTCTCTCTCTCTCTCTCTCACACACACACACACACACACAAGCCTTGAGTTTCCAGGCTTTTGTTTTGTTTACAGCCTGGTCACATGGCGGGTGCTTGACACTTCCTGTGCAGGCACATGGGGGAAATCAAAACAGCCTATTCTAACTTTCCCACATTCAGTAGATGTGGTTCTGTGGCTCCTTTAATTGGACTCAAGAATGCACTGTGCATCTGGATAACAAATTGTAGCTCAACTGTGATCTTAAGCACTTTGACCGTTTTTCATGCTTTTAGATAACTTATAAGGATTCAGGTGGATGGTTTGAGAGACAAGAAGGAGAAGTCAGCATTAGTGTGCCCGGTGTGCCACCCCAAAGGGGCCAGTGGAAAAAGACTGCAGAGGAAGTATATAACAAAAGAGGAAGGAAGGGCTCCTGGGGACCATGACCTTGTGAGAACATGTCGCTGGCAGGAAGAAGTGGGCAGCAAGGAAGAGCCACCCCCAACATGCCATTGCGAAAGCAGCTCCAGTAAGAGGAGAGAGGGGTGTTGTGTCCTTGGGACGCCCTCGACATCATCCGCTACCCAGCCCCGTCCCATGCCCAGACCATGTCCCCTGCGGCCCTCAGCAATCGCAACAGCTTTACTGGGTGGCTTCCTCCGGCCCCACCCTGTAGCCACTCTACTGCACTGCATCCTGGTCCTGCAGAGCAGGCCTCCTGTTTTTGGGACACGGGGGGCCAATGGAAAACACATACCCAGTGAGGGCCTGCGTCCACGTGCCAGTCAGTCTGTCGGTCTCGCTGTTCAGGAAACCTGTTCAGTCTGTTCCCGTCTGTTCCTGTCTGCCTGTCTTTTTGCCCCCAGTAGCGCACCATAGGGGCCTCACATACAGCACACCTCACACCCGCAGACATGCCCTTGCACAGAGCTGTCATGTCACATCCTCAGCTATAAGCTTTTAAACCCCTTACAGTCATTCACGCATATTGTTTTGCAAGAGTCTAGGCTTTTTAACACATTAATCATACCTGTCCTTTAAACTCCCCTTAATGTACATAGCATTATGTTCACATTTTGGTATACTTTGGAACAGGAGCTGCTAACATTTCCTGTGCATGTTTTGGGATGCCTGGCTAGGGTCTGAGTACCATGTTTATTATTCATCGTTTTATTTCTTTTTGTCGCTTGAAGGTTTTCTTTGAACATGTTGTTTTTTGCTGTGGAATATATTCCATTTACTAGAAATGTCTGGCATCAGACATGTCAGCAAAAACACTTTATCTTGCCTTCCGATGCGTGGATGCTGGTATGAAACACACTAATGCTCACACACATCCATGCAGAAATCGCTAAGAGCACTTTAGAAGCAGCTGTTAGCCTAAAAGGTGCTGCAGGTACATTCGCAAATCAGACAGTGATTTTTGAATATGGAAGGCAGGGATGACTGGAGCACAGCCCATGCAGAATGCTGGAGCTACATTTATTTACAAGCGTTCATGTGCAGAGACTTTTCAAAAAAAAAAAAAAAACTGTCCTATGGACAACTAGGCCATACCCTTAGTCACGTAGACAGAACTGCAGCTCTGCTCTGAAGAAATATTTGCGTCTCAGCCAGCATGTCATAATGGGCTCTGTCTACCCTGGTGTTGCAATACCGCACACGTAATACCTTTAGCAATGTGCACTTTTCTGTGGAATTCTCGCCACAATCCATACATTGTTGACTGGCTTGTTTCTTCACAAGCCCACAATATTGACCTTTTTATTATCAGTGCTTTGAAGTTTTGGAGGAATCTGGACATATGGGTGTCACACAAGCCACACATGTCACTTGGCATGGTCTGTATGGGTGGGTGTGGAAGAACAGCTCTACTTTTGCCCCAGCACTGAGGGAAAGGGGCAGACGAGAGGAGGGGGGGTGGGGAACAGGAGGCAGTGGAAAGTGCTCCCGCTGCGTTGGACAGAGGGATTAGCACCGTCGAGAGCAGCCATGCCACTTGTGTACAGAGGCCATTGAGAGATGGGATTAGAGGTAAAATGATACTTAGCAGGAAATGAACAGCCCAGGCCCGTCAGCAACACACACCCAAAAACACACACAGTCCCCCACCCCTAGAACTTCTACTGTCTATCAGCAGTTACCAGCTCCCTGGCTAGGGATTGTCATGCAAATGGAGCCCCAGGCCACTGAGCTGATAAGAAGGCCTCGGGTTTCTGAGACCTTTGTTTTCTAAACAGTGATGGTTTCAATGTAGAAGAAGGGGGAGCTCTGTGGGTGGATTTAGTTGCTTATTTCATAGTGTAAGCTAAGTGCCAATTGATTTTTAGTTGTTGGTTGCGAATAAGGTGCTGGAGGTAAAAGACAGGAAGTCTGTCCTGACTGAATAGAACTAAATATACTTTCCCTGCCACTCTTCCTCTTTTATTCCCAGCCACCCTTGGCCGTTGAGTTTTGTGAATATAAACCTCACTTGCAGTCCCACATGTGTCTTGCTCCTTTGAAAGGCCCTGTAATGTCATCCAGAGCCTCATGTACCTCTGCTGCATAGAAAAAAGTAGAAGTGTGCCTATTTACTCTTCCACTTAACCTGTTTTTGCAAATCTGGGGGGTGGAATGCATTGTGTGCCAATAAATGGGGTTATTTTGCATAAATCTAGGATGCTGTGAAATAAGACTTTGCGCAAAGTTATGTAAATATGAGATTCAAGCTGATATTCATAACAGGAGGATGAATAGAGCTGTGTATAGAACTTTGAAACTGCCGCAACCATTCAGGGAAAACCGTTGAAGCCAATAAGCCAAAGAGGTTTTTGCATGAGAGATATAAGCTGTCAGTGAAATATTGTGGAAGATCTTTGTTAATGCAGTGTTCACATCGGGGGATTGGGGCGAAGGAAAGGAAAGGGTGAGGCGCACAGTAACATGTCAATGTGCATTTCTTTTGTTCTTTCACTCCCTCTTTCTCGATTTGTCACCTTTTTGTTTTTATTAAGATCTGTTTTATGCGCTCTTTTGATTTTTTGAAGTCTCCTTCCTCTTGTTAAAAGCTAGGCTGGTGGTTTCGTCCATACCCCTTAGTGTGACAGAAGGGGGGGAGGGCACAGTTGTTGTAGGTTAAGTTCAGGCTAGTCCTGTGGTTTCCATTGAAGGTGGTGTAAGAGGTTGCAGGGGTGAAGCAGTTAAAAGTTTGAATTTTAGAGCCTCCTGGTTTTTTTTATTTTATGATTCGGCTTTTTTTATAGGCCAGGCCTACAGCTGGCAGTGTGAATAGCGGCCCAAGGTGATGGCTCCCAATAAAGGCCCCACCAGCCGGACTGGGGCCTCATTCCCAACCATGGGACTGCCTTTATAGGGCAGATTACGATCCTGGACCTCTATTAAACCCTGGCAAAGCAGCACTGAGGAATTTAAGGCCAGGAAACCAGAGAAAAATAGGGTTTGTGTGTCAGAGGGTGGGGGGTGTCATGGTGGTGGTTCAGGGGTGACTGGGAAGGGGGGTGAAAGTTGAAATGAATTGATGTGCCGTGTGCACATGGTTACCCCGCTTTCACAATGGCTGCTTTGACCCAGTCCATTTTATCCTAATTTTTTAGCAGATACCTGTTTGCAGAAATTTTCAAGTGCTTTATTTGATCCGTTATCTGTCCATATCCAGCTAATCTTTCCATTTTTCCATTTCTTAAAGAGATACTATGAGAAAAACAAGACAAGCGAGCAGTAAAGTAATGTACTCATGGAGAGAGGATTAGGATGAGGACCGGAGACTAAGAGAAACTCCGCACAATACAGTGTTCTAGATTCCTTTACTGTTCCGTCTCTTTCTCTGCTGTATCAGCCTCTGTCAAGCTACTGGTTATCTCTGTTTCTCTAATTGTTTGTCTTCTCCCTGCTTCTTTTTGTCACTCAGCATTCCCACCGTTCACAGCTTCTAAAAATATTTACCCTCCAGCTTCCCTCCTGTGTGGATGAAGTCCAGGGGGATTCGAGTTTCACTGATTGACAGCCACTTTTCTCTTGGCTGACTTTCTGTCTGTCACTATTGGAGTTGCACTGTTTCTCTTCCCTTGCTGCTAAAAACACAGGTGTTGCTGAAAAAACACTCACATTTGACTCTGTCTTAGTGCCCCTGGGTGGAATTATGGGAAAAAATAAACAGAAAATTACAATACATCTTGAACTGAATGCAGCTTTTTTGTCTGCTGTCATTCTTCTCTTGCTTTTGACACTGGAAGGCTTACTGTGTACTCCACAATGCTCATGTTTTCTCCTCCTGGCTCTCGAAGGCCTTTATTGTCAGAGATTTGAGTTTAAATGACTGTCCTGCAATTCAAAGAGTGTTGTGAGCAATGACCAGCCTGCAGACAGGCAGTGTTTTGACCATCTCCCTCTTTCTTGTTTTCTTTCTCCTCTTGTTTGCAGCGGTGGAGACCCAGAGCACCAGCTCAGAGGAGATGGTGCCCAGTTCTCCCTCTCCGCCCCCGCCACCACGTGTGTACAAGCCCTGCTTTGTGTGCCAAGACAAATCCTCAGGCTACCACTATGGGGTCAGCTCCTGTGAGGGCTGCAAGGTGAGTCTTAGGTGCACTGAGGGTGCCATTTTGAGATGAGCACACTGGAAAACCTCACCTGGGACCCACATTTCAGTGAGTCCTTCCATAGGGATTGGGTTGAGGTCAAAACTACTATGCTCCCAGGAGTCTTGATTTAACTCAAGTAATCCAGTAGTGTAGACTATGTGTTAAAGGGTCATGTTTAACTCAGGCTGACACAGTAGACCTCACAGCATAGCCTCAGAACAAGGAGTCCAGTACACTGAACATTTATTTAAAAAAAAATAATAATAATAATAATAAAGTGGTACAAAACCCTAAAGAAAACAAATACAAACAACATAAATATAAAATATTGTATATTAAGAATTGAAATAAACCATGAATATGAGCTTCTACTTTCAATTTAAATGAGCAAAAGATGTAGAAATGTAAGACAGAAAATAACAGAACTGTGAGAACAGAATGTGGCTAGCGAATACATTTGGTAAACTCCCGTAAAGTTAAAGGTAGAAAAGCCGAATATGTTGTGTTCAGTTCTGTATCGTTTGGATATCCTGTTTTATTAACCCTTATTAAGATTTTAGTGTATTATATCAAGTATTATTTCTGCAATCTGTAGATAAATCAGCATAATATTTTCACCCACTGTTCTGCACACAGGCATTCTTTCAAACTTGGGAAGTTTTGGCTTTCCTCTAAAGCAATCCAGGTTAAAATTGTCACATTTTGTTGTAAAATCAATAAGATTTAGGAGATATGGAAGAATCAAGCAGGAGTAAGTTGAGCTGTTGCCTTGTAATCTGAAGGTTAATAGTAGTAATAATGATGGGCAGTGTAATGAATGCTCCATGTGCTCAGGTCTCCCTTTCCATTCCCTACCATGATGTGTCCAGGGCTTCTTCCGGCGCAGTATCCAGAAGAACATGGTGTACACCTGTCACCGGGACAAGAACTGCCAGATCAACAAGGTCACCCGCAACCGCTGTCAGTACTGCCGGTTGCAGAAGTGCTTTGAGGTCGGAATGTCCAAGGAAGGTGAGGACCATGTGTGTCAACGCAGAGTTAAAGGCAGAGCCACATGCAGGCCTACTGGAATTATCTGTGACCAGTTTACTGTTTTTTTGATTGGTTCCGTGATATTTATAACTGAGTAAGAAGCAGATTCTGTAGTGTTTCCTGTATGATATGAACTTTGATGACAAAACAGGAAGCATGCAGTCAGGCAGTACAGTT
Source organism: Heterotis niloticus (assembly GCA_018136845.1). Classification (NCBI taxonomy): domain Eukaryota; kingdom Metazoa; phylum Chordata; class Actinopteri; order Osteoglossiformes; family Osteoglossidae; genus Heterotis; species Heterotis niloticus. The sequence goes on from CM030898.1 coordinate 3,104,628, forward strand.
TGGCTTCTGGCAGCTCTAGCACCGTGAATCTGTGTCTCTGGTTGGCAGAGATAATTATTGCACCCAGTGGCAAAGCAAATTGTCCCATATTGTGGGGACTGACAAATATTACTGTTAGAATGCAATGGAGTTACATGCAAATATTAAGCTGCACATTAGGATACACTAAAGACTGGTTGGCACATCCCCCCTGCCAAGCCTGTGAGTGAGCCCATGTGGGCTGATGTGGTGCATGGATCTCATGTGTAACCAAACAGGTGCTTTAGTGGAGGCTTCATGGCACTGTCCTTGGGAAGTCCAAGGCTGTGAGGCCCTCCTGTGGCAGGACTGTGCAGATGACATTACAGCGGCCCTCTGGGAAATGGACAAGGCATGCGCGAGGTTGTGCGGGATGTGTGCTAGTGCTGGGATCGCATTGTAGCCCTGCTATTACTGGATATCCTGAGAGGAAGGAAGGAGGGGGGTGGGGTGAATGGTGACTTCAGGACGCGTTTCTCTTGGTCTTGGTTGGAAGAGCTAATAAACCGTGTGCGTGTGTGTGTGTGTGTGTGTGTGTGTGTGTGTGTGTGTGTGTGTGTGTGTGTGTGTGTGTGTGTGAGAGTGATAGCTGGGTTGGTACACTGTGACAGTAGTGTCAGTTTGAAAAGGAACACAAAGCCAAAATGAGAAAGATGATGAGTAAGAGAAACTCGAGAGAAAGTGCAAATTAATGTTTTTTTTCTGGATATAAAATTCTGGTTCCTGTTTTGCTGGGACTAATAGTTGAATTCCAGGAAAGAGTTGTACTCAAGAGACAATAAAAAGGGAACTAAAGTGCTTTATGCAGCAGTTAACTGAAGTTCTGGAAAGTAAGAACCTGGGACACGGAAATGGAAGGCATTTTATTTTGTTTATTTTATTCTTGCACGTTTTCCTCAATTCTGTACAGCGCTACAGTTATCAGTGTAAGGCACGGAGAAGGGAATGAGTGTACTTTAGTGCTAGATTACTCATTCTCTTTACCTGCCTTGTTTTCTTGCTCTCCAGCGGTTCGCAATGACCGCAACAAGAAGAAGAAGGATGTGAAGGAGGAGGTGGTGCTGCCAGAGAGCTATGAGCTGAGTGGAGAACTGGAGGAGCTGGTCAACAAAGTGAGCAAGGCCCACCAGGAGACCTTCCCCTCACTGTGCCAGCTTGGCAAATATACCACGGTTAGTAAGGGCAAGAAGGCTCTGCTCTCCTTCAGCACCCCTTTCTTGTCGTTATGTTTCTTCATATTTATTTGCTCTTCATCCCCTTTTTCTTCTGTTCCTTTTCACCCTATGCATCTCTCACACTTCTATCTTTTCCTGTGTCTTCCTCCTCTTTTTCCTCTGAATCTCATTCAACATTGCTCATACTCATTCATCCCTTCCTGGCTTTCCTTGTCTCCCCAACTCCATCTCCACCTCTCTCCGGCAGCAGTTTTCTCACAACCGTGTTTGTGCTCTTCTCCAGAACTCCAGCTCTGACCACCGGGTTCAGCTAGACCTGGGTCTATGGGACAAGTTTAGTGAGCTCTCCACCAAGTGCATCATCAAAATTGTGGAGTTCGCCAAGCGGCTTCCGGGGTTCACCACGCTCACAATTGCTGACCAGATCACCTTGCTCAAGTCAGCCTGTCTGGACATTCTGGTAACTGACGCTTGCCTGCCTTCTGCTTCTCCACACACTGCGCTGCCACTGGCATCTGACAGAGTCTCACTGGTCCTGGTCACCAAAGCAGAATCCCATTCAGGGTGCACTCTTCTTAGCCTTGAGGCCTGGGTGTCCACAGTAGGCTCTGGACCAACCCGACCCTGACTTGGACGAAGTGGGTCATGATAATGATGAGCGATCGAGTGTGTTAATGAAGTCTATTGCACTTGTTGCACAGCACACTGGACCTGTGAGTTGTCACCTATGGTGCGAAGTGGTGCAGTCAAACGGTGCTGGGGCTGGGGAGGTGCTAAGGCACATGCTGCGGCTCACTGTAAACACGCTGCAGAGGAAGCCACATCAAAGTGTTGGGAACAAAGGTGTCGCGTGCCGGGCTCTCTTGGCTTGCAGTGTGCTTGTGTATGACTGCACCCATGTGAAGGATAGGGCGAAGCCACGCAAGCGAATGAAAACCCTGCAGTCTCTGCATCATTAACCACTTATATCTAAGAGCCTCTCCCGGAATCACTAGGTGCCAGGCTATGGGGCAACCCCTGGATGGCAGATTTGTAATAGTGATTAGCTTTCATAAAACATAAACGTATTTTTTTGCAAATTGTTCATACATCTGAAAACATGCTTTCATTTTAACTGTGTTTCACAAAGTAGCACCAAATGAAATAAATTACGATCAAATTAAATTTTTCACTTTCAATAGGCCTTGATGCATATAAGGCTTACCTTTCTGAGACTTGTTAGGCTTTGCATGCATCTGGTACACTTACTTTTTGGGCTATAAATAGTCACATCAGAAATTAAATAAAGGCGCAAACTTTTCCAGAAAGATTTCTTTGTAAGAAACTGCGTACAGCTCCCCTCTATAATAGAGTGAATGTGACCTGTTTACCAGCTGAGGTGACAGATGGCAGGAGTGCAACCGGTAAAAAATGAGTGCGACACCAAATTATGGATCAGATTGTGTTTGTGGTAAGAAACACTACCACGGAGACCAATCTAGAGATTTTTTTGGACACTACACATTTAAAAATTTTCAATTTTTTTTTGCTAATAATAATTTTAAGCCTGGAAAAAGATAATAAAATAATGAAATAGAAAAGGCTTAGAAAGTGTTGCAGAACCCTTCCTGCATGTAAAGCAAGCAGTGCTTCAATTTGAAGCTTTTATAGGCTGAGGCTTGGGGTAAAAGTGACTGGAGTTAGAAATAAAAGCAGCTAGAAAACAGACATCTGGTCCCAGTTGTGTCTGCGAGCCGTGGAGCCAGTATGTTTGAAAACATGTGATCCTCCAGTGCTGTGAAATCAGCTGCTGATCCTGAGATAAGTGGAAAAACTGCGAAATAAAAGCAAAATTATGACCGTGGAAAGTTTTTACAAGCATATGAGCAGTCGCTTGCAAAAGACTAAAGGTTGAATGCCGCTCTGTCTCGGCTCGGCTCTGCCGTAGCGGCCGCTGAACGCAGCTGTGTGTCATGTTTCTGTACGTCTGTACAGCTCTGCTGCTTTTTCTTTTGTCGTGCGTCTTCTTTACTTCACATATGAAACACGTTGCTCAACTCTCTCTACTTCTTCTTATCTTTCTTTGTTGTGTGCTGTTACAGATGCTTAGGATCTGCACGCGCTACACTCCTGAGCAGGACACCATGACCTTCTCCGACGGGCTCACCCTGAACCGTACTCAGATGCACAATGCAGGCTTTGGACCTCTCACTGACCTGGTATTTGCCTTTGCTGGCCAATTGCTGCCCCTGGAGATGGATGACACAGAAACTGGTCTCCTTAGCGCCATCTGCCTCATCTGTGGAGGTACTGCAGTGTGTTTACTGCTATGTCCATCATCTATAAAAAAAATGTGGGCAATATAGCAAATACATTAGGGCAGTACGGTGGTGCAGCAGGTAGTGTTGTTGCCTCACAACTCCTGGTCTCAGGTTTTGGTCGTGGGTTTGAATTTGGCTCAGTTTGCTTAAGGTTTGCATGTTCACCTTGCGTAAGCGTGGGTTTCCTTCAGGTGCTCCAGTTTCCACTGGGGACTCTGAGCTGTCTGTAGTGTGTAGATGCATAAGCGAACAAGCGTGTGACTGCCCTGCATTACACTGGCTTCCTGTCCTGTGGTGGCTTCCAGACACCTGTGTCCTTGCATGCAGTTACTGAATGGATGGATGAATGGAGGAATGGATTAAATATGTTTTATTGGAAAAATACGCTTTAATCTGCTGAAATTATTTAATCTATGAAGTTATATTTGCTCAGATCTCTGAAAAAGTTCCAAATGGTTATTGTTTTAGACAGGAGACTGGCTCGCAGCTCCGTAATCCTGCATGATAGGTCAGTTAGATGTATAATTGTATATGGCTGGCAGTTTGTTTTCTTGATGCACTGTATGGCCAAAAATATGTGGACCCCTCCCTTCTAATGACTGAGCTGAGGTGTTTCACCCACATAGCATGTAAACGCATTATAGACAATTGTGTGCTTACAACTTAGTGGCCATAGTTTGGGGAAGCTCCTTTCCTGCTTTAGCATGACTGTGCCCCCCCATGCACAAAGTGAGCTCCATAAAAACACAGTTTGCCCAGTTTGGTGTGTAAGAACTTGAGCTCTGATCTCAACCCCACTGAACACCTTTGGGATGAACTGGAATGCCGATCACGAGCTGGGCCTTCTCGCCCAACCTCACTGATGCCGAATGGACACAAATCCTCAGAGGCGTACTCAAAAATCTGTTGGAAAGCCTTCCCAGAAGAGTGAGGGCTGTTATAGCAGCAAAGGCGGGAAGAACTCCATGTGAATGCTCATGGGTTTGGAATGGGAGGTTTAACAGGCACATATGGTTGTGGTGCTTGGGGGTCCACATACTTTTGGCCATGTAGTGTATGTGCAGTTTGGTTTTTAAATCCCAAACTGCAGGCAACTGCATGTCTGGTTGGACTCGAGGAGTGTGACTGCCTGTTGGTCTTACTGCATGCGGTCGTCTGTCTCTCTCTTCTGGTTCAGACCGCATGGATCTGGAGGAGCCCCAGCGTGTGGATAAACTACAGGAACCGCTGCTGGAGGCTCTTAAGATCTACGCCCGCCGCCGGCGCCCCAACAAACCGCATATGTTCCCACGTATGCTGATGAAGATCACGGACCTCCGGGGCATCAGCACCAAGGGTGAGCGCCGCACCTGTCCCAAGAGATGAGCAGCCACGCTCCGTGCGCTGCCACCACTGTCATTATATCATTAAACAGAGTCAGCACTTTAACAGGGGGCAAAGAGAGGGCAAAAGAGTAGCTCAACTCACTGGGGATCTGCATTATCACATCACTTAGCTGGCACTTGTGTACACGATGGCTTACAAGGCAGGAGACAACCTGAGGAGAAAACTCAATATCAATCAAATTTAGGATAAAAATTGCATTCAAGTTAAAACATCAAGGACTTAATAAATGTCACAATTTTAATTCTGATTTATATGAAAGCGTTAATGCAGTTTTGGTTAGAAACTAATCGAGGCTCACTGGTAAAAAGAGAAGCGGTTCATACGAATTAACTTGTGTGTAATGAATGTAATTGGGGTGTTTGAGCGATGAACGCCAAGAGCACTGAATACATTAGGTAAGGAAAAGGGCGGGGGGGAGTTAGAGGATCACTTATGAAAAAGTTTGAATTGTTCGCTTTGGATGGCAAAGTAAATCCCCAGAGGGATGTGGGCTGATGTAGTGCTACGTCTGGTGTGCACAGGAGCCGAAAGAGCCATCACGCTGAAGATGGAGATCCCGGGTCCCATGCCGCCGCTGATACGTGAGATGCTGGAGAATCCCGAGGCCTTTGAGGAGCAGCCGGAGCTTGGCAGCAGTCCCATTTCATCCGCCCCCTGCCCCGTCACCGTCAAACAGGAGCGGGACGAAGATGACGACGGTGGGGCGGCCGAGAACGGCAGCGAGCCGTCCCCGGAGGAGGAGGATGACGACGATGACGACGACGATGTCGGAGACGAGGACAAGGAGAGGGGGGTGGACAGTGATGGAGAGGCCTGGTGTGTGCCAGAGACCAATGGAGAATTACCCAGGAGTGGGCACGGGGGACGGGCACAGTGAAGAAGGCACGTGCCTCCTCAGCCTCCTCTGTCCTCCTGCACTGCCTGTCTCATGACAGAGCCGTCCTCCCATGTCCATCCACTGCACAACTGTTTCACCAGACTACAGAGTGGAAGTGAACCAGGATAGACAGGTCTTACACCGTGGGAAGAAAAGCATACAATCTGTTTCGGTGGACTTCATTAGAACTAAAAAGATTGAAAATGCGTGAAAAAACAAGAAAAAAATCATTATTAAGAATACTGTATCTGAGACGAATGCCAAAATGGAGGAACACCAGCGCTGTGCACTGGACTCATGCTGAAGCGCTAGCGCGGTGACACAGAAGCCTCCTCTCGGTGTAGTTCCTCAGGGAGCCACCAGAGGCCGCTAAAGACTCTGCTAAAAACAACACATACTTAAAAGTACAGCCAAACTGAACATGGTAAACGTTTGTTGCTCATGGTTTTTAACATTTGTTTAATTTACTTTATTCCTTAACTTGTTTTTTTTTTTTGATGATATATGCATTCATCTATATATCTATATATCTTTATATTTTGTCTTATTGTCATTTATGGTTTTATGTATTCTTACTATAGCCATGTTTCTGTTCTACCAGATTTTTGTCGCAAGGTGAAAGAACTGACAATACACAACTGGCAAACCTCAGCTAAATCTAATATCCAGCCCCTTCGCACTTTGGCTTAATGCAGACAAAAACAATGATAATCAACTCTGTGACTCAGTTTGTATGTCATGCAGAGGGATGATTGTAAATAGGGGGCTGATATTATGTGCATCGATTACACGGCTCTGAACTATGGTTGGACAATGTTTTATTGTTTGTGCCAAAATGGGCTCTTTGTGTTATAATGTAGAGGGGTAACATCGACCCCTCCCGCTGTCAGGGATCCCAGTAACTTGTATCTGCTCCCACCCACCAGCTATCCTCCGCCACCAGTCGTACAAATACAAACCTACACGTCACGCATCCTCCTGATTCATAGGTGTGCAATAGTCACTGCTTTCTGTGTTGAGTATGTTGAGACTCCCTTGTACATTTAGCCATATGTGAAGCACTTCTGGGGTCCTTTTGGGAGGTACAGCGCAGCACGCATCGCAAGGACAATGGAATTTGGCCTCCGGGGTCCGAGATGGTGTTTCTTGTGCCTATGCCCCTCATCAGGGGAACCAGGTTATTAGCAATTTCTCAAGCACTCTCGCATACACACGCAGTGTCCTTAATGCTAGTCCGTAGTCTTGATCTACCTAGGTTCCTACTGCCGGAGCAGGATAACTCAGGGGTACTCTGTGAGGACCAAACCCTAGCTGCCCTAATGCACCCAGAAATCTCAGTGTAACAGTCAATGCAGCCTGGACTTAACACACAAAGCGAGCACTTAATCCTGCGCAAGCCCTTCGTTCTTTCGTCCTCCCTCATCTGGAGGCGTTCTCTCTATTCACAGGATCCTGCTCTTCTCCCGAATCATGCAGTGCAGATGATTGCTGGAATGGCTCTGCTTTAAAGTAGCGGGAGCAACACGGGATCACGGGATTTGGAGATGTTGGGTTCCGACTGCACCAAATGCATTTTGTAAGGACACATTTGCGATACGTCAGCAGTCGAGCGCTGTATTTTCCACTTCGAGGAGTGGCGGCTTAGCGAACAGGGCACTTTCAGATGGGCAGTGCTGGCAGAATGTGGCATTTCCGCACCACACCTGAAACGGGTATCCTTAGTTCTCTGTTGTTATCAAGCTGACAGGAAAGGTGGACTTATAAATGCAGACAAATAAATCCCAAGTTTTTCAGTTTGTTTCATCTATTATTTTCCCATTATTTTCACACCAACTCATTACTTTCACTGTTGTTTTGCAGTTAATTTTGAACTCCAGTAGACCTGGAACAGTTCTGGGAACTTATTTCGATGAAATGCAATATAATAGTCTGGTTCATCCTTAAGCCGGTTGCCGTAAACAGAGTTGGACATTCACCTGTTCCCACTGCAGCCCATTTGCCACTGTTTGCTTTCAGTTTTGTTCCATGAAATGTGCTTTGTATGTAGTCGGTTTCTCACTGTTTCCCAGATGTACTGCATTGGTTTCGTTTTTATGGACCACTTCTTACCCCCCTGTAATTAAAATGCATTTACTGTGAGATGTGGCTAGACTGCATTAAAGTCAATTCATTGGTCCAGGTCTAATGGGAAGGCTGCCTTCCCCCTGCTCTCGGACTCAGACGTGGGCCGCACGCAGCGCCTCTCAGCCGTAGTCCCGGGGATCCACCGTGTACCTTTTTCATTTCAGATTACGTCTGACATGTGAATCAGTGTTACCATTTTTAATGCAGCAACTAAGAGGAAAAAAAAATCTAAACACATTTTGTGCTTTTTCATAGGAACAAGGGGTTTATTTAAACTAAAACTGCTCTACAGTTCAGTTCACAAGGACCATCATTGAGTCCGACGTGAATGAGGTCAGATTTGCAACTCGATACAGAAGTTTGCATGGACTGGACCCATGCCTGTCCAGCACACAGGGCAGACTGTGGGCCTACACTGCTCCATACAAAATGCTGTCCAACACTGGCTTCGCTTCAAAGCACAGTTACAGCTACATTTGGACTGATTCCCGAATCCCAGTGTAGTCAAAGTACTAATTGTGCCCACATGTTTTCTGCTTTTGTTCAGTCCAGACAATCCCTGTGTCGCATGGTTGTCAGTATTAGGTCTTGAGGCTGGAGCCGATAGTAGAAGCTTAATCTTCTCTTCTGCTCTGGTGCTTGAAAATCCGATGGCGGCGATGATGGCCTCTGTCCATGTCGGGGATGGATACCTTGCAGGTGTGCAGCTAGGGGCTTTCGGAACACCTTGCTATATGACTTGCAGTACGACCTTTCGGTTTGGGTTGGGGTTAGGACTCGGAGGGCAGGGGAGCTCTGTCGCGTGTACATTAGTGTGTTTGCGTGTTTTCAGATCGATAGCTTTCACAGCAAACTAAATAAATAGGCGTTGTGCAGCTAGAATAGTTCCTTCCGTCAGTATGAAATGGGACCCATGTTAGCATAGGACAAAGTTTGAGTGACAATATTACGCAAATGCAATAATACGTACATTTTTTTTCTTCGGGTTAAGCCATTCATTTGTGTAGCATAACACAGGACAGCTCAGGAGTTGAATTTCATTATGCAAAAGTTTTGTTTGTGCGAGCAGGTTTGTAGGTGCAAATTTTATAACGGACCTGTTTCTGTCCAAGTTCGCAACGCAGCACTCGAGTTTGTTTGCAGCATCCGGACGCATTCAGGAATCATCTGCTGGGCCGTGCGGTTTAAATCAGCAGCGGCTCAACAAACACTGCGCAAGCGCAACGCGGAGGTGGCATCCTCACACAAACTGGCTTTCGTACACTCTGGACCTTTGTTTCTTTTGTACTCTTTTATTGCTGTTATGGAAAAGGCTTTAGGGACTTCCTCGGTATTTTGTAAAGGGTTAGTGTCACATTTTAAGAATGTACCAGGCTTTTATTTTTACATCTTTGATATCCATGACATTGGTATTAAAACTGTATTAAGATTGTGGAGATCATGTCATTTTTTTCCATGTGACGCGCCATCAGATGTGTTTGAACTACAAAGGGATGTAACCCTTGAGAGCAATGCTTTTTTTACTTGTATTTTGTCTGTCTTACTGTGAAATACATGAAATCTGTACATATTTTCTCTGACCCTAAACGGACTCGCGGCCCTGCTGTACCTCTGAATGAAGTGCCTTTTCAGACTACTGGTGGCAGCAGTAGCCCAGGTGAGGCGTTTGTTGGTCGGTCTCGCCAACACACTCACGTCGCCTCTTAACAACACAGTGAGGCCAGCAACCCCTGTATTACTGACTGTACAAAACTAGGCAGTGGGGAAAGCAGGATGGGAGGGATTTTTTGTACAAAAGTGCAACTCTTTAGAATGCTGTCAGTTTTAATTTTGTTAGCCAACCCACACCCTTCCCCCGCATTTATGTGCTGTCAGTTGTCTGTACACAGAAATTCCTCTATTTTCATCGAGACTTTTACATTTTAATCGGAGTTCAAAAGATCATAAGATTTTATACAGCATTATAAACTAAGGAGTATCTAATGTTTGTGGCTATTTTCTTTTTTATATACCATGAGTGTGTTTGTGTTTCGCAATAAATGTTGGGACAGTACAGCTCCATGCGGCGTCTTGTTTGTGTGCACGAGCACCGGCTCGCCTGGCTGTCATGAGCAGTGGCTGCTGACAGGGGGCCCTGGTGCACAACGCTTACGGCTCCATAGCGCACGGCCGCGTGCTTCCGTGTTCCGGAGGGAGGTCAGACCAGAATATTCGAACGCGGCGCTGCGCAGGAGTCATAGCTTTTATCAGAACGTCACTTTCGGTGGCTCCCACTCGCATTTCAGTCACACTTGTCTTGCAAATGCTTTTTTAAGGCAACCTACTCAGAGGGAACCCAAGTTGGCCCCCATCGTTCGCTTCAAGGTTCTTCAAATCCGCGTCTTCCAAATCAGCTGCGTCACTTTTTTTGCAAGCAACCGTTTCAGCATTAACTTCACATAAATGGTTGAATTTCCTAAAGACAGCCAGGGACTTGTACACCTGTGCACGGTCACACGGTACATTTCGCTCATCGGCTCCTGCGGAGGCCACCGGTCGAAACGCGCGATGACATTTGCTCGGCTTAACGTACCGCGATCGAATATGGATGAACCGGCGTAAGACGGTGTTAAATTCAGCACACTTTCTCATCTTATGATGCTCACACACGTAAACCTTCAGAGGCCCGAACGTAAGGAGATCTCCGAAGTTGCGCTGCGGCGCTTCTGAAGTTAAGCGTTTATCGGTCGTCCGGGTAAAAATTTCAGCCCGCGCTCTCATAACCCGAGTCAGAATGACAGGCCGTGCCACCGAGGAGCTTAAAACAACTCCGAGCCAAACAGTGAGACTGCAGAGGGAGGCCTGCACCATCTCGCTCCCACAGTAATGCGCACAAACACAGACGCACACTTGGCCCGGGATGATTAACATCTCCGTCACAATGGACATTTTTATTAATACGGAGAAAGAAGGTAGCAATAAACAGGGATAGGATCCTATTAATGAAATGATTGGAATAATTAAGTTTCATTAAATAGGGATCGATAAAGTGAAGCTGGGATTAAAACTGGGTCCATACATTATACACTCTTTTACAAGGTGGTGCTAAATGACCTCGTATATTCAATCCGAATAAGTCGTTGCCATGGAAACACCAGGGAAAGTTTGTAGGGGTTGGGGGATTTAAAGAGGCTGTGCAGTATTTTTTATCTGTAGCTTTTATGTGTTTCCATCTTTATTTATATTTTATCTTGGCAGCCTGACACAGGGCTATGCTGATTTAGGGGGAGCAGCGCAAGTTTGAAGAAGAGAGCCGGCTGTGGGGGCAGGTGCAGGGATGGCTGTGGGATGGAAACGGGGACCGCTGTTGCACCCTGAGCTAAGATCACGTCGCCGTGCCCGACTGCACCACATGCCGAATGGATCATAGCGCAGCACACATGGAGGCTGTGAGGCTGCTGAACTCCAGCAGTGCAGGTCCAGTCACCACCCCCGCTACTGACTGTTTGCACATCTACTATATATTTATGTTGCTAAGACATTACACATCTCTTCTATTTGACCTTTTTATTTCAATATTACTGTTTTATATTTATCTTTTTATATATACAATCTTGTATATTTCTTTGCCCTCTATATTATTTTGTTATTCATTTTCCATGGAGTAATCCCTTGGTGTCCTAATTTAATTCATGCCAGAAAACACTTCAAATACTGAAATTCTGGATACCAAATGCCTATTCCTCATTTCTGAATGGCTAAAAAAATAAATGCACATTTTGCGAGTTCGTTCCGGCACCGGTGTCACTGCGTTACACGTGGGAGATGAAAGGGTGCATGTGCGGAGTTTGGAGCAGGAGTTTAGTGTCACAAACTGTTCAATAAAGGGAAACTGTGATTCATAGTAAGCAGCCGCATCCGCTTCTTTGAGACAACAATCAGAGTTTAAACAAAGTGGTTTATTTAAAAAAATGAAATGTGCAGGAAATGCAGTGACATGGCGCAAATGCATCCAGGCAAAGGAAAACTAGCGTAAACAGCTGATAAGACACCAGCGCAGATGCGCGTGGCTTCAGAAAACTTTGTAACAGTATACAATAAAGATTATTAGACTATATACAGCATTTTTTTAAAACATTTTTATCTATTTTTATGTTTTACTGTATGGGACTGTGTGGTAGGTATTTGTTGACTTTATTTCTTTATTTCTGTTTAGTTTTTTTCATTATTAACAAAAACAAAAGTTTCCATTATGGACACTGATAGGTATTAATTTCCAAGAGTCATTATAGAGAAAATATGATTATACAGTTAGGAGAGTAGGACTGCTGTATTTACTTTTTCTCCTCATTTAAAGTACTGTGCACCATGGGCTCAAAGAACTTCATTTCAGTGTCCTTGTTATGGCAGTTTTATAAGGAAATAAAACAATAAATGATTCTTAATTCATTATCTGGGCTGCAATGCTTTCTGCTTCTTTACCTACAGACACTGAGGTACTGAGAAGTATTAACCACTGGTAAACATGAAACTGGCAAAGCACCGGTGCTTGGTGAAAGAAATCCTAACACTGTAACACTGCTCACTTTTACATTTTTGGTAATAACCTGTCCTCATATACAGAATTAAGAATAACGTAACAATACAGTAAGGGCCCCTAACTACATCGCTCCAGAGTGCATGAGTGGGACCACACAGTGGACAATGGACAGGGACCATGTACCTTTGCACTCGTAGTTGCCACCAGTTTATCACGCATCCAGAAATTACATTGAGTAAGAAAGGGCAGAGAAATGAGGCAGGCAAGAAATGTGAGAAAGCATACCTGTACAGGGAGTCATTTGACACTTATGACATTGCTTGAGCCATCCACTAAGCTGGAGATGGTTTTTTCTTCCCTACAGCCAACCATAAAAGAGGAGGGCTGCTATGTGTCATGGGGGAGGAGCAATGCCAAGGGGAAACAGGCTGAGGAGGAGAGGGAAGGTCACAAGGAGGTGATATGCTTGCAGCCAGGGAGACAGTAAATTTTACACCTTCTCTGGAGGAGAAAGAAATGAAAAGAGCGGGTCTTAAATATTAAAGAGTATGGAACTGAGAGAAGGCATAAGGCAGGGGAACATTCAGGAAACAGTGGGAGGGAAGAGCAGAGATGGGCCCAAATGGATGACGACTTGGGGATGCACGTCGGTATAGGGACTGGGATGTGAGGGTGGGCAGAAACTGGGGCCAGCAGGGAGTAATAAAGGACAGAGGGGGGCACTCTGGCCCTTGGGTCTTCATTTCTTTTACATTTCTAATTAAAAGAGATAAAGAATGGGGGAGTCGTCAATCCCACAGCGATTTATCAGTTAAGGTTTTAGTGAGGGCTGTAAAACAGGCAGCCCAGCACCATTGATTTTATAATTAGCTCTCGCCACCCTGGACTTCATACAGAAAGAAGAGCGAGAGAAAGGGAAACGGGGGTGAGGGCAGGTGAGGTGCACCTACACAGATGCTGATACATAGGTAGCATTTTATTATGGAAATGCAAACACTGTACAGTAATGGACACACATTAAAACTAGTTACAGGTTGAATGGGAAGCCAGGGAGCTTCAATCCAAGCAAAAAAAAGTGGGGCTGTACTGCAACAAACAGCAGGCGATGTAAGAGGGTCCATGTATGTGCAGTACTAGTTAGTATAAAACCCAGTAAGGCCACTTCCCCAGCTTTCAAAAGAACCAAATGGTAGGAAATTGGAGACCAGCTGCTGTACAGCTTGGCTGTGCTCAGTTTGTTGGACTGAAATAACTTTGAATTTGTACAAGTAAAAATAAAACTTGATTCATGAACCTAGGTATCTGATAATTACTTTTTTCTCACATTACCATAACTCTATGGTATTACCGCTTAGTGTTTATTTTACCTCAAAACGTTAGTGTCACAACGCACTGTATGTCATTCTGAAAGTTTTAATGTCCCCCAGCTGGTATTTTCCACCTCGGCTCACCGAATGACATTGAGTTTCAGTCCAATATTTCAAAATACTTTCGGGCAAAAACAGTGGATTTGGACCCAATCTTGGCAGGGCAAATAATTTTGGTACATTTACATAAACGGCAGTTTGCTACAGCAATTCAACTGAGAGATGTGGTCAAATTTGGGAAGTAGCTGCTTATTAAAAAGACATCTTACACAAACCCATGAACAAAAATCTCTGAACTGTTGACAGAGAATATTGCATTGTAAAAAAAAAAAAACAGTCAAACTGTTCATTCTCTGAGCAAAGTGAGCTGAGCACATGAGCTTAACAAAACTTTGAACTATGAAAGTCCTTTTGGTACTCTGCTGCATAGACTTTTAGTCAATGGACAAAAGAAATTGTTCTAACAAGAAAATGAATGAATTCATAAAGCATTACAAAGTCAGCAATATGTTTCAAAAATTGTAACAAATAATAAACAAAATAAAACTGAACCAATAATACTAAAAACAGCAATGGGTGCAGCAACCTAAACAACACTTTTCTAACTGCAAATAAATAATTTTGTGCAAAAACCCAAGACTAGATATCAAATATATTTAGAGTAAACACTGTTGTAAAGTACAGTAAATACCAGATAAATATCAACCAGGCAACCTGCAAATTTCTCCTGTGAAGGAGAAATATTCAACAAAACATTTCACACTACATGCAGCCCAGAACAAACTGCTACCTGCAACAATCTGTGCCACAAACCACCACTTTACCATCTTCTGAAACATCCTTTGTCATATTATTTGTACACTGAAATGCTTGGGAACTTCTCAAGATTACATCTCAACATAGATTAAACAGTTATGTGGGACGGCAGCAATTCAATTCAAATTTATATTGTTTTTTTTCATGTTTGAGCTGTCTGATGAACAGGTTGACTGAGGATCTGCAATGCCTGGCAGTGGTGTGTCTCCATGTGAAGCAGCAGCCTGCGGGTTACATCCAGCACCTGTCTACAGCCAGCACTGGTCTCAATCTATGCACAGTCTATACACACACGCACACGCACACACACACACACACACACACACACACACACACACACACACACACACACACACACACACTACCTGGCAGAAGCATAAAATTCAGTATACCGTTGCGGGACTAAATTTTCGTGACAGTAAACTTGCTACTGTAAAATATTTTCCATAATTTCCAAGTATTTTAAATCTTTAAAAAACATTACAAAGTGCTGAAACATAAGTAACCATCACCAGTCAAAAATTTTCCTGACATTTACTGTTCAACTGGTCTGCATTTCGTAACCAAAACTCTTATCCTTATTTTGACCAAAAAGTAAAAGCCCTCTTACAACCGCCATACGTAAATTCCTGGAATTAAAATAAAACAACTAATACACCTAAAAGACTACATAACTGCGTACTGGTAATAATGCTGATGTAGAAGAGTGCATTAAACCCTACTTTATGGCTACAATATAATCAACTATGTCCAAACTATCAGAAATACTTAACTTCTCAAAGCAAAATATTGGAACGGATTACCGTGCAGCATAAACTTTAAAATAAATCAAACTGTTTTTATATCAAGAAACACAAACACACACTCGCATTCACACCAACTGTAAAAAAAAATCACGCCCTTGCTATACTGGTTTGAAATTCTCTACAGACACAAAGGATGCTCGCCTGTTAACATACATAACCATCATGAAACAGTGATATACGAAGTGTGTGAAGGGGACAGTAGATGCGTGTGTGGAGGGGGACGTGTTGACTTCAGTCGGTGGGCTCCACAGCTTGTGCTGGCATTTAAAGTTAATTTACAGTAGAAGATGAGGACATTTTAACAAACTGTCTAGACAGTAATAACATGTATGGATGCATACAGTCAAAACGTATAAAACTATGTAACAGAGGGGATCCAAGAAATATCTGGTGGTCTCCAACCGGCTACCTCTGGCGGTGTCCTCCTGCATCTCCACGTATTACCAGATCGGACTGCCGGCGAGCTCACTGCAGCGGGTGGGAAGAGACAGAGGGAGGAGAATTAGGTTGCTTATGTTTTAGTGGAGGAGGTGTGGACAGGAGTTCAGGCTGTGGCCTGTGTCTGAGAAGGGGCGGTAGATGAAGCAGGACCAAAAGGGGTGCTTTAATGATGCTGAAAATTAGCTTATGCATGTTCTGTCTTTCTGACGGTAGATCACTGTAGCAGCTTGATGGCCTTCATATCTGTCCTCCCTTCTTCCTATATAATCGCTCCCACGAGCAGAAACTTCCTCCTCTGTCTTCTGCGGCCGACTGGTTTCTCTGTCTGCGGCCCAGGTCGAAATGAGCCGTGTGCTGCTATTCTGACTTCCAGTAGCACGGACAAACAATGTATTTCAATGAAGTGTGTGTGTGTGTTTTTGTGTACATGTGTACGGTGGGAAATACAGCGTCAGGTTAGAGGGAGAGCTGCACACACCCCAGGGCAGCATCTCTGTGGTCCGGCAGAAGCAGCGCAGTTTCCTCCCCTGAGCTCTGACCACCTGATCTGCCCATTTCAAAGTCCTCCTCCTAAGACCACAGGAGGGGGAGATGCAGAAACACACCAAGGCACAAACACACACGAGGGAAAGAAATAATCCCAACACTATAGGATTTATATTGTTAATATCACATTCTAACTACCAGCCCTATTGTGTCCTGGTATTTGTTTTAATGTCTGAAATTCATTCCTTACTGAATCTGAACTGTGTGTGAGCGTGTCGCTGCCAGTTTGCCGTGGAGAAGAAAGGGGGGCAGGCTGACTGACCACCACTGTCCCCCGGGATAATTCCCTTGGAGATGGTGGTGGAGTGCCCAGAAGCAGGGTATCTGGCGGCGGAGGGTCACACAAGCTGTAGGGCCCCAGGGGATGAGAAGGGCGGCGGCGTAGGGCTTCGGGATTCTCATCTTCAGGGTCAGATACAGGGCTGTCGGGACGACCTGAAATCACGCGACACATCAGACTTGTTGGCGTTGTCACAGAGGACACACAAGGTGGGACAAAATGATACACTAAATACATGCCCATCCCAAATGACTCCAGGGTGGGGCTACTTACTCAATGAGGCAAAGGCTGCCTCGCTCCATTTAGCATCCGCCACCGCATCCAGTCGGTGTTCCAGCTGTCGCATGTACTCCATCATCTCCTGCAAGCAGAAAACATGTAGACTTGTGAGCTGATGCGCGTGCGCGCACACACAGACACACACACACACAGAATACACCATTGACATTAAATGTAGTTTTTTTTTTATTTAGCTGATGCTTTTGTGTACTACTTACATTTTCCTACCCATTTATACTTCTGAGTAATTTTTACTGGAGCAATTCAAAGCAAGTACATTGCTCTAGAGTACTGCAACAGTAAATTCTCCTGTGAAGGTGTTCTAGGTGGTAGTTTTAACTACTTTGATATCAACTACACCACCTTTTATCATGCTCAGAAAGTTCACCCCTACCCACATAACTCAAACTATGCAGCGCTGACAGCACAGAAATACAACCGACTGACGCTGGCACTCAACGTGTGCAGTCCCTGTGTGTTGTTCTCACAGAGTCTGTGAGAAGATCAGCACAAAAGTGCAAGTGTCAAAGGGGAGAACGTGCCTGTTTCTCCAGAAGCAGATGTTCCTTCTCCTTCTGAGCAACTCTTAGGCTGGCCTTAAGCTCCTGCAGCTCCCTGCGTGCCTCGCTCAGTTGGACCTGTAGGAGTTCAAAGCCTTGTGTACCTCTGCATGTGTGTGTGCGCGCGCGCGCACGACTGTGTGTGTGATAATGTAAATAACTTCTTTATACGGGTGTGCGAATGTGTGTGCATCTCACAGACTGTGTGAACTTTCTGCTTCAGTTGCACATTTGCATGATGACATACCCGGTTGCAGTCCTTCTCCTTTCCCAGCTCCACCTCCACTTTCTCCCTCTCCATCCTCTCTTCTTGCAGCCATTCTTCCTTCAGCTGCAGCTCTGCACTTAGCTTTTCCACCCGTTTTCTGTCTGCCTGCAGAATACAGAGTGTGTTGGAGTGTGTACAATGTGCGCACACACACACACACACACACACACTGCTGTGAAAAAGTATTTACCCCATTGCATATTTGTCATACTGAATGGTTTCAGATATTTACATAAAAATAATGACAGTAAATACATAAGTTTTAAATTATTACTTAATTTATTTAGGAAACCAAGTTATCCAAAGCAATGCCAGCCATGTCAAAAAATAACTACCTCTTAAACGTCATAACTGGTTTAACAACATGGTTCAGCAGCAATAATTGCAACCAAATGCTTGCTATATTTTGATATTTGATATCGGTGCTCCTGAGGAATTTTTGCCCTCTTTTTTGCAGAACTGCTTTAATTTGCATCCACTGGTAGGCTTTTGAGCAACAAGCTTCTTGTTTAGGCAATGTCACAGCATCTCTATTCATTTCAAGTCAGAACTCTGACTAGGCCACTGCAACACATTATCTTTGTTTCTCAGTCATTCAGAGGTACATTTTGTATTTTGGATCATTATCTCGCAGCATAACCCTTTTTCATTTTAGCTCACGTAGAGATGACCGGCCATTCTCCTTAGTTTTCTGCTACAGTGCGGAATTCATGCTTCCTTCAAATCGTCCAGGTCCTGAGGCAGCAATGCATTCCCCACCACCACCACACAACACCATGTTTCACTGCTGATATGATGTTCTTACTGTGGAATGGCTGTACACGCTTTGCTCCGGACATAATGGTACCTGTATCGTCCAGAGTTCCACTTTTCACTTATTTGTCCATGGAACATCACCCCAAAAGTCTTGGGGATCATCCACGGATTTTTGCAAATGTGAAATAAGCACTGACGTTACTCTTGGATAGCAGATTGCTGCTCTCCCATGAATCTTATTTTCCATGTCTCTAACAGGGGAGAAATAAGCCCTGTCTAGAGAGCCCTTCAGGCTAGAGGCCTGAAGTTCTTTGGATGCTCTTCTGGGATTTTTTTCTGATTTCCTGGATAAGTCGCTTTACCCTTGGAGTAATTTTGGCAGGTTAGCCATTACTAGGTAGATTCACTACTGTTCACCACCAAGTCTTCTCTATTTGGAGAAAATGGCCCTCACTGTGGTTCAGTGAAGTCACAAAGCTCTGAAGTTTCCAAACAAATATATTTCAAGATTTTTTTCTTATTTATTGCAGAATTTCCTCAGATTGTGACACAGTGTTTTTCTAGAAAATTACTTCACTCACACAGTCATGTTCAATAAAGGGTGAGATTTAGATTCATCAGGGCTGCTGCATTCAAGTTTGGCAGTGTTCAGTTAGCTGAGTCTAACTGTCAGTTAAATTTGGTCAGCTGTTTCACTGAGTAACTAAGGGACAGTTCACTTTTACATGGGCAATATGGGTGTGGATAACTTTGTTCCTAATATGAATTAAGTAACAATTTATGTGGTTACTCACGTTCTATTTGTCAAAAGATCTGAAACCATTGAGTGTAACAAATACAGATTAACAGGAGAAATCAGGTGATGTACAAATATGTTCAAAGAGCTCTGTTTCTCTCTCACTCTCTCTCTCTCTCTCTCTCTATATATATATATATATATATATAAGAAGAAATTTGTGTCAGGCATGGTGCCTCCTTCCTGCCATGAGTCAGCAAACTTCAGCACAAATCTTGTCCACGTACAACACCTTGTAAACCCATACACCAGTTTTCTCACCTGAACACTCTGCTGCAGGGTTTCCTTTTCTTGGGCCCAGGTGGCACGGCCCTCACGCAAAGCTAGGCTGGCCTCGGCCAGCTGCAAGGTAAGCTGGGCAGCCTGCAGACGAGCCTGATGCACCTCAGCTTGGCCCTGGTCCCGCTTGGCTGTCATGGCATTCAACTCCATCTTCAGGCTCTCCACCGTATGCTCCCCAGCAGCCAGTCGCTCCTGCAGGTTTTGTAGCTCGCCCAAGGCTGCCTCGCAATCTGCCTGCATATGGTCAGCCAGCTCAGTTATTCATTTGTCCTGGTAGATTTGTTAACTCTGTTGGAGAGCAATGTCTGCAGGCGAAACCTCACCCTCAGTTTCCTCTACCTCTCACCTCTTTCTTCTGTGCAGCGTGGAGCCGGTTTGTCAGGGTGGTGATGGTGTCCCGCAGCTGCAGAGCCTCGGTGTCCCTCTGGGCTAGTGAGCTGCGAAGGCCCTGGAACTCAGCTGCAAGGCTGCGCAGCTCCTCCTCAGATTGCTGCAGCTTGTCCTGGAAGGGCAGGTAAAGATCATCAGAAGGCATCGCTTTACTGGGAAGGGTAGTGAGGTCAGGTATTTTGTGAGTTAGCAACATATCTGACACACAGTCTCATCACTAGGAGGACTGTGTTGTTAGTTCTACCTGCAGATTCTTTTTCTCTTTGTCTTCATCCCGCTTCTGTGCGGTCATCTTCTTAATCCTTTCCCTCATTCTGAAGAGACAGGTACAGGTTAGCGTGACTGCCGTAGCTGTGATAAACACTCAAGAATGCAGTTGCAGGCCTCACCTCTCGAGTTCAGCCTCCTTCTCAGTCCCTCTATGTGAGAGGGCTTTAACTTCATCTTCCAGGTCCCTGATCCGCTGCTGGCTCTCAGCAATTTGTGCCATGAGGATGTCCTTCTCTGCAATTATTGCCTCCTGCGAGGACTGTTCTTCCTGTCGAGAAGGTGACTGTTGAGATCTTGTGCACAAGATACGTGAGATCATAAAGTGTTAGCCTAAATCCCTAGTGGTGAATTGCCCAAAGTGTTGCATATTTTTCTGTTTCCGTGAGCACAATTTTGTGACGCCAGGGGATCGGGATGAGTTTCACATCTTACACATCAAACCCAGCACGCTACATCACATGACTCACAGACTCTGAAACAGTAAGTAACATAAATCCACAAGGATTCACAGCAGTGGATTTGCCACTACAGAGTGACTTTGACCGCAGCTGCCAAACCTGCTGTTTCTTCTCCATTTCTTCCATCTTCCTTTGGCTCTCTCTCAGTTTCTCCTTTAACTCAGCAATGTTCTCCTCGAGCTCCCTTCTCGCACGGTCCCAGTCCTCCTTGGCCTTCTCTCTCAGGCGGCGCTCCCTCTCTTGGGCATGTTCTGCCACCTCCCTGGCTTGGAGTAGCTCAGAGCGCTCCCGCAGACAATCCTCCAGGCGACTCTGTGTGTTCGCGCCGCCACAGCAGCAAAAGGTGAAATAATGAGTTACCCAGCAAATTCAATTTAATACTTGAATAATTCTCAAACACTTGTAGCACCTTATTTCAATTCATCTTCCCTTACATCCTATATTTCAGTCCCTTCCCTCGATCTTTTTTATTACTGCTCATTTACATCTTCCCCACGGCCCTGAAAAAGGGGGATGCTCTGCTTCACTGCACATGTGAAATGATTCCCTTTATACACCTGCCCCCAATCCCCACCTGCAGTAGCTCAGCCCGGGGGACCACCAGTAGCAGGTCTGCTCCCTCTTCTTCATGTCCCCCCTCCTCCAGGGTTACCAGGTCCTCCATTGGCTTTGGGGCACAGAAGGTGAACTGGGAGCTGCAGGCGCACACATTCCCCTTCCCATCCACATAGACAAACTGGAAGGGATCAGTGCTGGGGCCAGGAAGGTAAGAAGCTGGAGAAAGGCAGTGAAGAAAGGGGACAGACTGTTAGTGGCCAGACTGATGAATCAAGGACAGCAATAGCATCGCATTAATTCACATATATGCGGGGGTACTAATGCACTAATGCAGGAGACCACTGATACGGGTATTCCCGAATTATTAGTCTAATGCATTCGTGAAAATCGGCTTCCTAAATCCGAGACATAATTACCATTTCGGTGTGAATGGCTCTGGGTTATTTGTGAAAAGTCAGCCTTATATTTGGCCGTAAACTTGGCAAAAGGTATTTAACAATTTCATTCATATATATAGAAAAACTCGGAAGTCAAAGACTCATACCTTGAGGGACATGTCCGCTGCTTTTGAGAACAAAGTACACATTTGTTTGCATGTAAACATTTTTTGAATGAATTCCTCAGCTATGACTTCATTCCTTCTATAATGTTTTCAAGAAAATCTATGACTTGCTGGGGCATCTTGGATTCAAGGAGTGGCCAGGTGTGGGGCAAGAAGGGCAGAACTTTCTGCAAATTTTATTAAAAGAATCCATATTTGTTAAGCTAAACAGACAACGCTCGTAACTAAATGAATGAAAGCAGGAACAAAATGATTTTAAGATAGACATAAATTGTACTTTTTAATGTCCCAACAAAAAACTCACAACAATATAGACATCAAGCCAAAATGTTTTTTAACTGTTCAGTAACAATTCTTCTAAATTCAAAGCTCAATTTTTCAGCACCTGCTCCACAGGCTCTCAAAGTCCACCCTTCAATGGCATCTTTTGTCTATTTATTAGCCGCACCTTGTGCTCATTGCCTCTTTAACCACCTGTTTCTGTGTATGGCTGTTTGGAAGATCGTACCTGGCTATGCCAGCCCCTTCCACACATGTACATACTGCATATATTCACACTTCTAAAGCTCTTTCAGTAAGGAGACACACCAGTTACAGTTCAACATTCTTTGATCTTTAAAAATATATATTAATTTTTTTTTATTAACCATTTCTTATAGATACACAACTTTGGAAATTTCTAATTAAAAACTTGCATTTTAATTTACTGAGGTTGTCTATCAGATGCAAAAGCCCTCAAGTAATTTTCCAGCAGCAGAAATTTAAATGTTGGCACACATAAAATAAAATACCACAATTCATGCTACCAGAAGTTCATGCTGAGCAGCACTCCTTCAGTTGTTAATGATTTCACGCTGACTGTTCTGATATCTGTGGCTCCTTTAAGAAGACAACTGTGCGCTATTAATAGTGGCGCTGAATTTATTAATGGGATTTAAACCAATTTCTATATCAGCGTGGTCCTCACATCCAGTTGCTCCAGCACTTCTCATGGATTATAGGGGCTGATCGGTCATCCTGTATCCAGCTTTCCTAACCTTTGCTTCTGGATTTCCTTTTCTCTCTTTATGCCGTATACCTTCTGTGACAAATTAATTTATAGTCTGACAAAGGGGTACATTAATTCACACACGCAGAGGAACACAAAACGACTCCTAGCGCATATAAAGTTGTCTGCTGTCTTTACAGCATGTAATCTAACAGCCTCCCACAGGATACTCTCTTTGTGTCAAAATCCATTTTAATGGCTGCTGTCCATTGCAGGATTTCATGATGTTGCACCTGCACCGTCTCCACTGCAGCACACAGTAAGCTTAATTCAAAACCTTTTCATCAGCTCAGCTGAGGATTCCACACCAATGCTATAGGAATGGATCCTCACAACAAATGCTGCATGGCCAATTTTGAACCAACACATGGGCTGATTTTACACATCACGGTTGTTGAGGAAAGGAGGGAAGAAAACTACAAAATAAGGCTACCTTGGAAATGAACACAGCAGTTCACAGCCATTCCCTCCTGGTAGCCGGCTGGCGTGACAGCCCAGACAAAAGTGTGGTAATCTCTCACGGAGGACCAGCCCACCTAAGACAGAAAAGGGTTGATGGATTTACAACTAGCACATAACACATGTATACACATATAAAATTATATATTTGCATTTTATTTATGTCTGTTACTTTACCTTAAAAAGCCCAATCCAGTCACTGCTGGTCCAGTTATGGATGGGACTTAAACTATAGTGGCATTCCACTCTACTCTGAGGGAAGTAGCTTTGCCCAACATTGCGGAACTCCACCTTCCATGTCTTCTCCATGATGAAAGAGTATCCTGCAATTGAGATACGACCTGGAGAAAGTGTAAAAGTTGAAAAATGGACAGAAGCGATACCACTGGTGATTTTCAGACATGCTGCACCATCCATAAAACAAAATGCATGCCTACATATGTATTACTTTATGTGGCAAGGTGATTCATTGGGTAATATAATTATACGAGCAAGTTTCTCGTCTGTCCTCAATGAAAAAAGGAAAATCTCAAGAATATGTAAGTAAAATATGTGGCCCAATTTATCTGCATCCGACAAAATCGGCACATATTTTTGGGATCGACCAACAGGGGGCGATAGAGGCAAATGGCAATACAGCATACAGTACTTCACAACCTTGAGCAAAATAGAACAGCACTGATTTCAAATAGTTCAGAACGCTTAAGCCAATAAATAAACTAAGCTGTTAAAGTAAAAAGCGTTCAGGATTCATGATGATCTAAGCTGTGATTCATAGTATTTTGCAATTCCGTGTATTTTGACAGACAGAAGGCAGCAAGGTGGGCAGGTGTGTAAATTTGCTGCATGCAGAAGCAACAACAGTGACAGACAGCCCAGCATTACACATGGATTCAGAAGGATGATCAAACTTAATTTATGTGCATGAGCATAACGTATTTTAAGTAGTTTAGATGAATATACATTTGTCACACTTACATAAACCTAGTCAAAACCTACCTGCTATTCATAATGGTAATAATAAAATCATGACTGTGCTTAGCACTAGTACCAGCATTATTATTATTATTATTATTATTATTCAGAAAGGGATGGAAAAATTGCCTTGCACCCAGCTGGATTTAATGCAAACTTGGTCAGAGTCTTTGGTCATAAATAGAATTAAAAATATCTAAAGTAGGACAGACTTATTTCAGGCACAGTTTGAACTGTTTGAGGTTTGGGGCAGAAGGGTTTTTTTTTTTTTTTTTTAAGTATGGCTGCATATTCTCTTTAAACAGCTGTGTTTTATCCAAGTGCGTTGTTTTATTTTTCAGTTTCACGGCCATGGAAACGGGTGAAAGGTGAAGTGTTGTGAAAGGCCCCCGTGGGTCTGAGAATGCGGCTTCTGGGAAGGGACACGGGACCGGGGAAAAGGGACAGCAGTGTAACTGGAGGAGCCTCGTTCAGAGAGAACACACGGAACCGTATGACTTCGCAAATGCATCCGAACTATTTTTGGTGTCCAAACACTGAGAGAAAAGCAGAAGCTCCGCCAGGCAGAGACGTCAGCCGACACCGCGGATCGCACAGACCGCATGGGGTAAAGCAAAGTAAAGAACACATTACAGGTCCGCGGAGCAAAAAACGCTTTTTCGTCACCATTTGTCGGTAGAAGCACAGTCACAGGCTGACATACATTATAAACAGAACGACGTAGCTGTTCACTTCTAAATGTGACACTGAAGGGATTTAACACGGGGCTCTACTGACGACACCGGGGATTTGAACCCGAAACCGCGCAGCGCTCTTGACATCCGCGGACAACACCGGGCCCACGATGCCGCCGCGGGGTCACCGTAACGTAGTAGCTGACGACCTCCACGCACCGAACGGGACCACATAAACCGGGTGCCAAACCACTGCCGAGCTCAGTAGGCGAACACACCGACTCGCTTAGTAGCGGACATTTTCTCCTCGCAGCCACTGACACAACAGGACGACAGGTCATAGGCAGGCCTCGAGCCCACACGGTACTGGCACGGAAACTCTTATTTCGCTTGCGTGCTTCTGTTCGGCACGACAGTTTCCGTCGTCGTGCTTCGCTGGTCTCCAGGAAACCATATCATCCGAAACTCTTTAATGCGCACAACACATTTTCAGTCCAACAACTGGGATCATTAAGAAACAGACATATGCTCGCAAAGTCGCTAAAACACTCACCTTCCGCGATATGTTTCCCCTGCCTAAAATACAGAATAAACAGTCATTTGTTCGGCGGCAACGGCGAAACAAAACAAGATGCACACAAGTAACTTCTCGTCCTCAGTATGTCAGCTGCCCCAACTCGCCAACAATAACAAAAACATTGACATGACAGCGTGCTTCCGCGGGATTGTGGAAGCTGTAGTCTTCACACCCGCGCTCCACGTGCAAGTGATGCCGAAAACAGACTACAAATCCCAGCATGCACTAAGCAGCGGCGGCTCTATGGTTAGCCAGTGACGTTAAATTCCTAAGGGACGAGTTACATTTATTTGCCCGTAGCGATGAGGAAGGACGCATTCCGCCTGGCTCGTAACGTTCATTGCAGCCACATGTGTTACGCATCGACATAAAAATGAGCAAAATGTAGCTGTGGAGGGAATCAGAAGTTCGTCTTTCACAAATTGCGAATTGTTAGCTGTTGCAGTTTTCACTGTGAAACGATATTAATAGTATTTGGTACTCAAAGCACTCGATGTCTTGCTCACGCTTATGGGTCTTTTCGTTGAAGAAATGGCCTGTTGTGTTTTTAAAAAAAGTTTTGACTGACGATCCGTCGAAGCAAAATCGAGTGTTGTACCTAAAAGCGAAAACCTGGTAGAAATAAAGGTGGCATCGGTGTAAACATATCAGATTCCCGCTGACCTTCGGTAACTTAAGACTGGAAGTGTTTGGCCGTGAACAGCTTGGCCACTTGTGCCTCTGCCGTCACTTTTAGTAGCAAAACTTGTGGTTCTGCGTGCGCGCACTACAGATGGACGTTTGCTGCTGTTATTTTATCGCAACTCCAAAATAACTTGCAGCCCGACAGAAGTATGTAGTCGGATACGTTTCCGGGAGTAACTCCGCTCAAGTCGCCTTGTGAGCGAGGACGACACCATAGATTTTTATCTTACATCTCCACGGTACCTCGATTATACCGTTTTTAATACACAGTGTACACTTTTACT
Source organism: Heterotis niloticus (assembly GCA_018136845.1). Taxonomy (NCBI): domain Eukaryota; kingdom Metazoa; phylum Chordata; class Actinopteri; order Osteoglossiformes; family Osteoglossidae; genus Heterotis; species Heterotis niloticus. The sequence goes on from CM030898.1 coordinate 3,131,163, forward strand.
ACTGTAGCTGGCAATGCACGGCTCTTTATTACCCGCGGCATCTTTAAGTTAACCAATTCACCAATTCTTTGGACTTTTGACTTTTTGACTTCACATCGCCTCCGGTTTGTGTTGCTACATATGGCCACCAGATGGCGCTGCACCTTAATTAAATCTCCAACGCCCAACCGGACGTTATTTCTTTACTGTAAAATTGGTGTCTTTTGATTTTTTTTTTAAACATTTACACTCACAAAACATCCCTTTGCAGCAGGTCATTCGTGTGAGGCTTCTCATATTCTTATGCAGCTTATTTACAACAATATTCAGCAAAAAGTATTTTAGTTGTGTCAAAAATAATTGATACTTTGCAAAACTAGTTGTTTCTGATTAAAATAACATTAAAATAGATCCAATCTAACCTTCAAACTCGAAGTGAAACATTTTTATGTCGCACCGTGTGTCGCTGTCTGAATGAAAATGAGCTCGATAGTAGAAGACCTAATTTCTTTAAAGCTTGACTTGAGTTTGACAAAACGCACATTGACAAGCAACAGTCCTTCTGGGAAAATGTCCTTTGGACAGATGAAACAAAATTAGAGCTTTTTGGTAATTCACACCAGCTCCATGTTCTCAGAAAACAAAAAGCTTTCAGAGAAAAGAACACAGTCTCTACAGTGAAACATGGAGACAACTCGGTGATGTTTTGGGGTTGCTTTGCTACCTCTGGCACTGGGTGCCTTGAACCTTTGCAGAACACGATGACATCAGAAAACTATCAACGCGTTTGGAGTGAAATGTACAGCCCCGTGTCAGACAGCTGCGTCTCAGTCACAGGTCATAGGGTCTCCGGCAGGGTAGTAACCCGAAACACCTCAAAAGCACCCAGGAATGGATGAGAATAAAACGTTGGACTATTCTGAAGTGGCTGCTATGAGTCCTGATCTGAATCCCTCAAAACATCTGTGGACAGAGCTGGGAGAAGGAACTAATGAAACCTGAGAGAACTGGATTAGTTTGCTCAAGAAGTGGGGGGCAAACTACCAGTGGAGATGTGTAGAATTGTCATTCAAAGCTACCGAAAGCATTTCATTGCAGTCATTGTCTCCAAAGGCTGTGCTCCAAAGTATTAGGTTGAGTCCCAATATTTTAGTCCATGCTATTTTCATTTCTATTTTTAAACATGAAATATTGAGCCATAAATCAAAAGCAAAGTTTTTATTAGCAACAGTCTTCTATTAAATGTGGAATAAAGACTGGTGGATATCAAACACTTTTGTTATGTTTTGAAGACATTTGTGGGTTTTTTGGAAAAACTGGAAGGGTACCAATACTTTTGGCCACATCTGTAAAAGGACAATAACAAAGTAATGAAAGTGCACTTTTTAAAAAGTGTGTGTTTATCAGACTTCATTTAGACTATTCAAAATACAATAATATTTATTTTAATTGTGTTTTTGTGCTTTGTGGTCATTTTGGTACGTATAGTACCTTGCAACTTTCGCAGAAGTCCTGCTGTGTGTATTATTTTGCATAATTGTATTCACATGAGCTTAAATATAGAAACGTACTGTCAAATTTTTGCAGTGATACATTCAACCAAAAATCTTAACTGGATTCATAAAATGGTAGCACAATTAATTCAAAAAGAATGCCCTGGAAAATATGTCTTGCTTCAGATCTGTTCTGCAAAATAAGTGTTTTACTAGCGCACCCAAGATGTGTGTTATTTGCTTTAACTCTTACCCATGTACAACAGTCTCTGTAGTGTTTAAACATGTGGTTCCATTGTTGGGAGGGCTGCTTTGAAATGCAGTGCCAGTTCTGGACACGGGCTGAAAATATTCCCCATTTCTGTACCATGTTATCTCAATACACTGGGAATAAAAAAGAGTTTACATGTGGATGCAATTTTAAGCCAGATTTGATATAGTTAATGCCTACAGACATAATGTGTTCAGCCTAACCAGTACATTACAGTATCAAACATAAGCAGAGTTTGTTTCGTGCACTATCGAACCTTTAATTGTGACAGATATCCTTCCGGCGGCCGCAATTCGAGCTTAGCAGCGGATGTGAATGACACTACATATTACAGGCTACTAAAACAATTTGATTCATATCGTGAGGAATCGCAGGGCACCGACATGATTTATTAGAAAGGTTCACTGTGTTTAAAGGCTAGGAGTCTTGATTGCATTCTGATTCATTCTGGTTTGCCTCCAATGCCTAACTGATAATATGAAAATACATGACAGTTTTGCCAAGAATTGCTGTAGAGATGAGCAGAGATTTTCAAGTCTGAAGCACAATACAGAGTTAAGAATGAACATGTTATGTTTATGTAAGCCTCCACATAATATAGAAATACACCCATTACTCAGATGTCAGGGATAATTTTTCCCCAGAAATAACCCATTAGACAAGTTCCCGTGACAAGGGGGTCTGACATACATCTAATACATTTGTATAAAAAATGACTTTTGATGGTATATTTTCATTCATTAATTCATTAGAAATTACCATTTGTCCAGCGCATGGTCACAGAGCTCTGGAGTCTGTTCACAAAATCGTTGCCCAAGTCTTTCAATCTGTAAAGCATGCAGGTACCGTCCATGTACAGGTGCTCTGTAGCACTGCTACTCAATGTGTAATTCCCACTGCCGGTGTAAGCATCCTTGATCTGGGTACCTGAAACTGTTTTAGTAAAAATGATCCTGGCTGTATCAGTGAAGCTCAGTTTCTGTCTGTTTGGCTGTTTGTCCTTTATGCACAGCTTTATTTTTCAAGCCACAGACTTGAAATTTGCCACACAGGTAATAAGTCAGGTTTTTGGATTATTAGTGCCAGACTCCAAAATGTGATTTACTGACATAAAATTTTGATATCTTGTCTTTAAAATAAGCCTTTGAAAGCCACATACACTGACGGCATACACAGTGTGCATCACGTTGACTGAATGGCACAAACAGGACACTGATGCATGTTTGCACCACATACTTTAGTGATGCACCTTTTTGGGGTGCAGACATGTAACTTGTATAATAAGTTAAACCAGTTTAAGGGTAATAAAGTTTGGTGACATATTTTTTGTCCATCTCTTTCAATGGACAGCAAGGCTGAGACACACAAACACAAACATCATTGTCTGCTCCATTTTGGCAGGGGAATGTATGCACAGCACACACATAACTCATGTACTAAATTCAACCAGTTTACAAGAGCTGGGCAGCACTAGTAGATACATGCAGTAAAGAGCCATACTGGCAAAAGGGTGGGGGGTAATTGGAGTGTGTTTGTGGAATGGAAAATCGCAAAGTGAAAATGTACAAATTGATAACATATTATGCATCACACACACACACACACACACACACACACACACACACACAAAATAGTGACAGAAGGATAGTACAAATTTGTGGTATAGAATTTGTTATTACTTTTTATCTTTTCACCTTTGCACCTTCTGACCTGGACAATGCTGACAAGACATCTAGTGGGTAAATAAACTGAAAGACCATATGTAGCTTTGGAGAAAAGAATAAGGATGAGTAAGCAAATTAATCGAATTTGTGGCCTCAATTGAGATGTAAGGTTTTTCTTGATCGATGGTTGTGATCTGCTGCCTGACTATGTGAGTAAGTATGAAGCACACAGGAGGGAGTACATGTGGTGGTTGGTTTTGTTATGGAAGATGTGTGACTATGGTAATAACCGGAAGAGAAACAGCCAGACTGGTAAAAAAGGGACAAAAGCATTTTGGGTCTGAGACACCAAACCCTGGTGATCCTGGAGATCCTGCCGCATGAGGGCTGAGTGTAACACACAAGCCAAAACTCACATTTATTCATTTTGCAGACATTTTCCTCCAAAGTGACATGGAACTTAAAGCAAGTAAAAGTGCATTTAAAAGCACATAAAGAACATTAGGTGTGGCGTCAGCTGTTAAAAGTACAGCTGCTTTGTTTTTGGCAACACGCTTTACATATGAAGGAAACCTTACGGAATTGTGTCAGATAGGAAATAAAGGCTTAATGATAAAAAAATCAAAACAGAATTTTTCACCTTTGAAGGATAGGACCATGCCTTGTTTTGTTAATATGTCCTTAAAATATAAAATGTAACGTCAAATATAAAATGGCTCGGTGAGTAGTGCTACAGTCTTACAGCACCTGGGTTGTCCAGGAGTGGGTTCAACCTCAGCTCAGTTTGTGTGGCATTTGCATTTTCTCCCTTTGTTTGTGTTGATGTCCTCTGGGTGCTTTGACTTTCTCCAACGGTCCCAAGACATGTGTTACAGCTTCATTGGTCTTCCTATATTTCCTGTAGTGTGTGAATGGTGTGTGGCCACCTTGCAATGGACCGCTGTCCCACCCAGGGATTTTTTTCACGATTGGTTTTGGACCACCATAAAAAAGGATAAAGCGATTAGTGATATTAAATGGATGGATATATAAATATATATGCTATTTGGCAAAGTCATCAGAGCGAAAGTGGTATCAGTTTTCATTTGATCGCTTTATGAATTACAGCCACAGGACAGCACGGCAAAGTGAAAATTCTTGCAAATGTTTACTGTCATCTTGCAACTACACTTGGCAATGTTAGAAAACAAGAAATTATACATTTCCTTATTACACTGTTAACCTTACAGCAGTTTTTTTGTTTGAAAAAGAGATTTACACAAAAACACAGAGGAAGGCTCTGAGTGCAGTACTGTCGTCTTTTTTTTTTGTCAGCTCAATGAAAAAGCAGCTTTTCGTTGCTTCGAATGTGTACGAGAAGATGCGGTTGAGGACACGGATTTGGGTAAATAAGCTGGGTGCCATGGGCTGCTAATTGTATGCAGGCAGTGAAGGAGGCAGCCCCATAAAGACTGCTGAAATGGTTTTCACAGGCTGAGATTTGGTGGGGGCTTGGTGGAAGACATGGCTGTGTAGGAACTGGAGGACGGACGCAAGGGAAGGTTGGGGGAAGGGAGGGTCGATGGTTATTATTACTGACTGACAGCTGTGAGCTGGGAGTGGTACTGACCTTGCTGGATGTTCGTGCTTCCTTAGGCTTGCCTGTGAGTCTCCTGAGACAGCTTTTGCAGCTGCCTTCCGTTCATTTCAAGCACCACGGTCCCCGCCACATTGCAGCTTAATTTTAAGGGGATCAATACAAAGAAATGATGCAAGGAAGACTCATGGTCTGTACAGGGCTCCCATGTTGCAATATAATCAGTATCCCGGTCAGAGGTCTTACTGCGTTTTTTTACTGGGACAACACAGCCTGAAATAAAATTGCCACTGAACGCTTTTGCAGCTCCCTGTGATCCAGCCTCCCCTCCATTGCCATTGCAGGGAATAGGTTGGTGTTCACTGATTGGTGTGGAATCATGGGCGGACACTAGAGATCCAAAGCAATCGTACCTGAGCGGCTTGGGATGGCCTGCATCAGCTTGCTTCTACTCAGACCTGTTGGGACTCTTTGTGGGAACTGTTTCCAAACCAGCCTTAGGCATCACACAAGGAGAAAAGTGGAGCAATAAACGGACTGATTTATCTGCACATTGGCTTCTCACCAGCAGATTGCCTGTACTGTGGCACTCTGGGGGAAGAAACCCCAGGAGAGCCCTCACATAGTGCTGCTAGGAGCTGTGCAATGCCTCACACAAACAGGCAACCCTATTGACTTGTTAGCAGCAGTTGTCTTCCTGTCAAGGTTGGCAGGTAACTTTGCAGTTGTACATCTAAACATGTTATTAAAAAGGTGGCAAGTTATAGCTTACCGTGCTGTCCTTGAAAAAAGATAACTAAGTAGAGCAATAATGAAAACGGGATTCATTTGACCACACCTTGAAATTCCAGGGAATTAATTTCACATCACATCCTGCATATGTCAAGAAGACCGGAATCTAGTTCATACACTGTGTCTCATTGGCTGGAGATGCGCAGTAGGTAGGTTTTATAACAGAAAGTCCTCTCTGTGGGAGCAACATGCGAGCAATTCATTTATGAAAATATTGCATTAGTTGTTAGGTTACAATTGTTGCACCAGTAAATCTGGCCATGTTCATTGCCTTTGGGTTATGAATTGCTCCTGTTTTGTGCTAAATATTTAATGGTACATTTTGAGGACGCTTAAAAGTTTGATTTATGTACTTTTTGTGTAATTTAAAAAAAAATCCAGTTATCCAGTTTAGTTTAGGGTTATGTAGACGGCATGCATTTTAGATTTATTTAATCATGCAATCTCCTATTTTCAGATTTGATTTTTCGTCAGTCTGAACGGAGGCCGCCGTCCCGTTCCAAAGGACTGAATTCCACTGTATATTTTGTTTATTACTTTGTACAGGTCTGCAGTATGTATTATTGCAGCAATTTTTTGAGATGCCAAATCAGGCATTGCACCTAAGGGACATTCCAGGAACTTTTTACCTTGAGTGATGGAAGCCTTCCAGACACCAATTCAATCAAAAGGAATAGTTGTTTTGGGATTCAGCTAAGTGATGGAGTGAGGTGTCAGCCTGGCTATGGAGGTTAAGAGTTATAGCCAGGGTTAATCCAGGTCACTGGGGTCAAGGTTAAGAAAGGGTTTTACTGTTGCCCCTGACTAGGAGTTGATAATTCATGACGTGTCACAGAGGCAGAAGAGGATGAGAGACATCTTTGTTTTTTGAAGAAATGTGAAGGAGTAATGTCCATCAAAGGACATTAACATCCAATTTTCCTTTGCCGGGCAGATGAGTTCTTAACTGCAAAGAAGTTCTCGAATACAAAATAGCGCTTCAAGGAGAAGGTCAGATTATTAGCAGACTCGGCTTGTGAAGCTCCGAACTATGGGCCTGGAATGATAATCAAGTAGAGCGGCTGTTAGAATGAGAAGCACCGAGAACAAGAGGCTGTTGGGGAGAAGGACGGGGAGAGAAAAATGAAGATGGAGGGAAAAAAATGACAGGAAGCAAGGACATCATTGGGAAAGAAGACAAAGGAGAGGAGGATAAAAAACAGAAAATATATGTGGCAGAGAGCGAGAGGGAGGGCAGGCTGAGGGATGGGGGCGGGTGGGAGTGGAGTGTGATGCAGGGGTATTTAGTATGCACAGCCAAGCTGCCCCATCTGCCTTGCGCAGCAGTCCCTGTCGTATAACTGTCTCCAGGCTGTGGGCCGCATAAAGAATGTCTCAGATTTGATGTAATTCTGCAAAATTAATGGCAGCTTTACGCAGGATGGGCCGTGAGGGAATGATTAGTGTTTGATCGTCCATCTGATCAGCGCTCGGGTCCAGGCCGCGGGGAAGGCGGCCCGCTTCAGGACTCTCGGAGCGCCCTGTAACATTCCTGGTTTCAGATGTCGGGCATTCACTCTCTGGGGTGTTCTGGCTTGGAGGGATGGCTTCGTAGGTAATGTCTGCGAGCAACAGAGCAAACCTTCCACTGCAGTGATAGCCACAACTCAGGCCTGGACTCCACGGGACAGACCTCGTTTTATGTTTTTTTCACACGGGCGGTGCTGTATTTCACAGGAAAGAGGACAAACTGGCATCTAATACAGGGATGCCTAAGGACGTATGGTGGTCTTTTACTAGTCATGCTTTACTGCAGATTCAATTGAAAGGAGATGGGGAGCGAGTCTGGAATTGAAGAAGCAGGAATTGATCTCCGCTCTGGGCAGTGGGAGTTTATTTTCAGGGGAATTAGATACCTCTCTTCCCTTTAAAGCAGGCTCACCCCACCCCCATCCACCTTCCAGGCTGCAGCGTTTACAAGCAGACAGGCTATTCCTTTTTACAGCCAGCCTGGGTGTGTCTCTCTGTATGCTGGCGACATTAAAGCCGAACCCTTGTCTTATGGAGGTGGTGCGAGTGGCTTTATGCCTGAGCTCAACCGTTTGGCAGCACCGGGCACTATACATCTCCACACAGCCAAAAACCCACTGCGAAAGTCAAAGGAACCAGCTGAAGAATGAGTGCCTGAGCTCCAGAGCGGAGCAGATGCCAAAACACGAGCATGCGGACGAAAACGCCAGATGTATCGCTCACATTCAGGAATACTCTTGTTTGGTGACAACTATTCCGTGTGCTCGCTGTATCACCACAAGAATTATGACATAAGCATTAGCTATACCTTCAACAAGAACAGTTTTTACACTCTTTCATGGTTATGTTCTAAAATCCAGGGCATTTTTACTTGCTGTGGCACTGTGCTGGGAGCACATGGAAAGGATCATTGAGATAGATGGAGCAGATTTACTGCAGCAGGTACCAGTGTGGCGCGGCCCATCTGCCTTACCCCGGGGATCCGCAGCAACCTGCCAGGCACCATTAGCTCCCTGCCTCGTGAGGAGTGTGCTGGCCTACGCTGGCGGTCATGCTGGCCGTCTGCCAGCCTGACATAGGAATTCATAATAATCCAGAATATAATCCCACACAACTACCTTACAGAATGTTGACAATAAAGCAAAATGGGAAAATTTCTACGCGATCGGTTCTTGGGGGCATTTTCCGCTCTCGTCTTTCCTTTTTTCAGCCTGTGTGCTCTGTCTCGCAGTCTGTCTTTATCCATCCCACTCAGATTTTCTTTCTCCCTCCTACTCCTTGCAACTCTTTTAGTTCCCTTCATTTTTCGTTTCTCATCTCTTCATCTCTGGAGCACCTTCTGTCCACGGTGTTCATCTTAGGCTGAGCGGGAGACCTTTCTTTAGCATGCCGACCTTTCGGCTTTAAATGAAGCACGTCTGCAGCACGTCTCCGTTCATAGGCTGCCGATTACAGGTCTTTGGAGAACTGCAAAAAAATAATAACTCTGATGAAATGGCCTCCTTTAATAGCTCTTCAAAATTCCTTCTACCTTTTACCTCTTTCCTTCCTTCCTACTTCTTTTGCTATTGCTGCATCAATATCCACAGTAAAGAGATGCAAACTAAAGAGGAAGCTTGGGAAAAATATGAAGGAGCAGGTAGATATTGGTGACCACCGAAACTGATTAAGCTGCATTTGAATGAGATGTGACCTCTGACATCTCAACCTGTCACCTGATTTACGAAGGCTGTTGTTTGACTCTTTTTATTTTTCCTCGCTTCATATCCTGGCCCGAGGTTGCCGTTTGCTGGAGATGAGTCTGTAATCGATATTTTCTTTGAGGTTAGCTTTTCGATAAATATGCTGACTTGTTTGAAAGGGTCATTTCTTTCAGCAGATGACTTCACTGAAAGAGCTCTGACTTTCTGTTTTGCAGCACAGGATATCTGCTCTTCTGCAGGCAAGCTGGCTTAGCCAGACATCTGCTCCATGTGCCTGTCTGTCCTGGGAAATCTGCCATTAAAGTGTCATTTAAAAGATGACGTTGGCTGCCGCCACATGCCCCGTCTGGCTGAAGTCCTGCTTTTTTTGACAAGCTCTTTCGGGGAGCGCCGGGAGAAAGTTTGGTGCGGATGTGCAAACTGCAGCACCGTAGATATTGTTTCATAACAGCCGGGAACTGCTAAAGCGCTCCAGTCAAGCTTTATTGTCCAATAGTTGTATTGTTTTCACTTCTTGTTGCTTATATTACCTCTGAAATGGCAAGTTCAGATTTTATGCAGTCATAAAGTGTGCTGCATACACAACAAACAGGTCTCCTGTTCTATCAGTTCTATCAGTGTACGACAAGGAATGAAATGGCAGCAAAGGATTTTGCTTATTGTGTATCATTTGACATTTAATAAAACGCAGAGGTGAAACCCAATTTGATTACTAATGGATTTGCATGTAGTTTAGAAGTTCAAGCAAAATAAAACGGTTGTTTCTTAGTCAGTGTAAGCAAAGGGCTGAAGTCAGGGGTGTGCTCTGATCATGTGTGCTGAGCTACTGTGTGAAGTATGCCAGCCATACAGCTTATGTCAGGTAGAATAAAACTGCGCAGAGCCAGCGCGTGCACGCACGCACACACACACACACACACACACACACACACACAAATTCCCATAGAATGACCAGTTGTACCAATATAGTGACTCATATTCACCACATTCACATTCTCCCCCCAAAACTTCTCACAGAAACTTAAACACTGAACCAGAGGGATGTGTGCTGCATCCATTTGTACTGCCTGTTGGGATTTTGTGGAAGAGCAGTCCCTTTCTGGGCGACATTCTTGTCTGGAAGACATTGCCCTCTTGCGTGACTGTTGGATTAGGATGTCCACTTTTTTTCCATTTTGAAACTTCTTCTCATAAAATTCCCATGTTATTTCAGACTCATGTTATGGAAAAAAACAGGATGGAAAATTCAAGGGACCAGCAGCTCTGTCAAGCGGTAATACGAGTTTCACTTCATGCTTACCCTTTTTCAACAAATGCAACAAATAGGCTGCTTTATCATTTGAAAAGTACAGCACAAACTGCTTTTATTCACCTCTTGAGAAGTTTAAATCTATTGCTCCTTCTGTAAGAAAAATAATATCGTCCGGTATTATTTGCAAAACTTTCTTCCTTGTTTTGATTTTCTCTTTTTTATCTTTTAAAGCATAATTCCATTCGAGCCATACAGGATCGTAAAGAGCAAGACTGTTGTTGATATGTATTTTGGTTTCTCATATGTTTTTAGCACAGTTGTCTTTTAACTGTGAAGCAGTCCTGAATCTGAGCAGTGAACAATCCAGAATCTGTCACAGTCTGGTCACGATGGCTTCCGGAGCCCCCCACCCCACCCCGTCAGTGCCACAGAGGATGGGGAGCCAAGGCTGTAAATTTGCCTCCTTCTCCATGTCTTTCCGTTCCCGCTGACTGGGCCCTGGCGGCTCGCTCTACTCACAGCCATGATGGATCAGCACAGTAGGAAGCCTCCAAGCAAATACACACACTCACACACCCTCATACTCTCTCTCTTATTTTGACACACACCGAGAAATGTGCGCCTACACTGTGTTACACAAGTGTACATCCTGACACATGCACATTCATTCCAACACAAGTTAACATTCATATAAATGTACACATGCTTGCACATTTCATTCAAACAGACACTCGCATACCCTCACAAATATGCCCAAGACGTTCAAATACTCGCGCTCATTTGTTCTCATTCACCCAGAAAGGGGCATGCATTCCTATGGACAGCCAAATTCACATTTGTTGGAACAAAAGAAACACAATTACAGGTGCACACAGACACACAAATGCTGTTGTACTCATGACCCCTGCGTGCAGTGCTAACACACCAGTATTTTCTTGTTCCTGTATTACCAGGCACTCTACAGGCAGTTCAGTGAATAATACACATTTATGAATGGCGGCAAAGAGAGATATTTTGTACTGTTTTGCTTCTCATGTATCCAAAATTTGTAATCGCCAGTCATCCCTGAAAGGGCAAACATGTGCATACAGCTTTAATGCACAGAGTTCTGATGTTGCACTGTACAGGCAGCAGTCCTCATTCTACAACACCAATGAGCACCATTTGTTTGTTTTTCCAGCAAACAGGTCTTAGTTTGGTTGTAAACAATGTGGAAGAGAGGTTTTCAGTCACCTTACCCATCAAGAGCTGAAGCCTCCTTGTTGTACATGGACAGTACCGTGCTGTAGGGATTTAAATATGAATCCCTGTTGCAAGACACAAAGAAATATACCACAGCGAAGCTGGATCTGGGATCTGTGACAGATAATAGTGCAAAAATTGAATTATTTAAAGCAACAGCGATTACTTCCTTAGATGGAATTAATGGATAAAGGCTGGCTGAGCAGAAACAGTAAGAATGGCCAGGACATCGATTTGTTATAACTAGGAGAAGAGTTAGAATAAAAAACAAACAGTGGCAGAAGGATGGAAGATTTATTAAACCCAGCAATATTATCAGAAAATTAGTTTGTAGCAATAATAATAAGAGGTTTATTGAGAAGCAGTGGCAAAAATGGCTGAAATTCTACAGCGTAATGGTGGCAAGAATGGTCAGAGGATTAACAAGAGCAGTAGAAGGAATAGTTAGAGGATTAGTCCGCAGCAGGTGTACAGGGCAGCTGGGCACCGGGGTCTCGACCACTTCTGCACGTACACATTTAGTTGCCTGTGTACCCCACCAAACACACGCTCCCTTCAGGTGCTTATTTGAGAAATAAGCATTTTTACAGAGTTTGAGCTGTAAAGAGCAAGGAGCAGATAACCCATAAATCTGGCCATAAAAACATTGAGCTGTCAGAGATGCCATCGACCATCAATCCTGCGCAGGAGGCTGATGAAGGGGAAATAGGTGATAAAAAACAGCATTTTAGGGAAATTATGTCCAGTCTTCCATTTGCAAAGTGCTGCAGTCGAATTGCAGCAGAATCCTAATCATGGGCTACTGCAGGGAGAGACTGCGGTGTGTTTGTGTGAGGTTGTGCGTGTGTGTGCGCATGCATGCGTGTGTGTGTGTGTGTGTGTGTGTGTGTGTGTGTGTGCGTGCGTGGAAGGGTAGTGGGGGAGAGCTGGAGAAGCAGAAAGACTTGAGAAGGTGGGAGGATGTTGGAGGTGGATGAGGAGGGGGTGGAGTATTATACAGCCAGCATAAATCACTTCTACACTCCTGTCTTCCTCCCTGGCTCTTTCACTCCCCCTCTCCTATCTCCTTGTTTGCACTTTCTTCTATTTCTCACTTGGTATTTTTTATTTTTCTTCCTCCTTTACCCCATCTCTTTTCTCCCTTCTCTAATCTGTCCTTCTCCATCTTTGTTTCCACTTTCTCGCTACCAAGAAAGTTCACCCTTTTTGTGTTCTTCCACGTTTATAGCCTCCCTGTATTGATTTTGTCAGTGAATCTGCAGATTGAATCTTTGTGTCTATCTATGGTGTTACTTTTTACATTTTTTTGTAGATTGAGCTGTCTGTTTAAAAAAAAAAAAAACAGTCCTTCAGTGTTGTTCTGCTGCATTTCTTTCCTCTCTTCATTCAAATTTGTCCAGCACATCACAGCTGACCTGTTGTATGCCACTCAGTATCAGCATTTACTGATGTGTAATGAAATTCATTTTCATAATTCCATAATAATTTTTCCCCACATCTACAGAGAAAAGAAGGTAAAATCAGTGACATGATCCCATCTCACAATTTCAGTAAGAAGCAATATTCTGGGTGTTCGGGTTTTTCCCTCCAGAGAGCACACAGTATCTGCAAGTGGTTGGTGTGTATTGGCAAAAGACCATTGTCACATTTTGGCACAAATATGAAATTACTGCACATAATTATTTTCTTACTGGTGGCTTTCCTTTGTGTTTAAGGTCACTTGATGATTTTTAAAGGCCTTTTTGCCTCAAATCTCAAAGACCTCGCATCTCAAAGATAGCAGCATATAGCTGTGAGGAGCCAACAGAACCACTAAAGCATAGTGTTCTAGACTGTGTCAGACAACCACAGGGTTTGGAACTGCACGCTACAGCAAAGCCAGGGATCATAATGAATGGGGAAAGTTCAGCTCTTCATGGTGACTTTCTGCTCTCAGATGTCAAGACAAAATAACACTGTTGACATTACATTGCTGCTGAGCGTACAGGAGCCTGGTGTTGAATTTGGACAACTGGAGCAAGAATAGCCAGGAAAGCTGCTCATTCGGGCCAGAATGGGCTGCAACACCTATAGGTGATCAAAGCCCTTTTATACAGACTGTTCATATTTTGATACCTGTCAGGTTATCAGTCAGCGGGTTCTTCTACGCTGTCTTGTTCATAGAGAAGTGGTCTCAGGGGTTGTACTGCCATCCATAGTATAAAGATGGTACTGCATTTCAGACTTTCAAGATGCATGTATACATCAGTGCAGATTGTATAAATCTGATCCCAAGAAATGGCAATTCAGTAGTTTTATGGGAGGAAAAATTGCATAGGTAAGCACAGAGCATCCACTATGTTTCAGACATCTGCCAAACCAGCTTCACACTGCAGGGCATGCACCCATCCTCGGTAGTCATTTTTCTTATTGCGGAAATATATACCAAAATAATACTCTAACCTCATTTTTCCCTGATGCTGTCAGAGGCATTACATTATCTGAAAGTGTTCTATTCACATTTTGGCACATTCATGTATTTGCAGCTATCTAAATTATACATGATGTTCATAATGTGCATATCTACTTTTTGCATTGAGAAGTGCTTCTCTAAAAAATCAAATAAAGCTCAGGGTAAACAAGAACTCTTTAACAGACAAAGGGCTTAGACACATCCACACCATTACTGAATCATGGCTTATTTGATACCTTTGTTTTCACAGGACATATATTTCGGTAGTTGCATATAAAAGTGACATTCAGGTAGGCCAACAGGTAGATTCAAAATGTAGCAAGTGTTGAGGAACTAACTTACAAATGGATCACAAAGTTAGGAAGGATATTGCTCAGAAGGGATCAGTTTGGAGACCACTGAATGCTGGAAAGATTCAGGGGTTCTGAGGGAGAAGGTATTCATGTACAAATAATTTTTGTTAAACACTGTTTAATGTTTTACCTAGGGTAAAAATTTTTTGCATTCCTGTTCCATTCCAGGCTTTCACCAGTCCACACTTGGATACATGAACATGTGCAAGCAAACACAGAAATCTAAGAAAGCAAAAGTTGTAGTCAAATAGTTATGCAATATGCCAACAGCTTACGGCCTCAGACCGTAAAGACTCATTGGCAGCAAAACTGCTGTAAACCTACAGGAATCATGCTGGATGACTAAAACAGATTATTAGTTTGTATGTGACACAGTGTTATGGGCAGCTTGGAATGATCTGGAGCTTTTCCATCCCTGAAAATCAGTGTAGCTGGTTTGGGGTGGGTGAACAAGATGCTTTGAGAATGAAAAAAAATGGCTGAATGATAGTTCTATCAAGTGGATTTTAATAATATTTGGTCATGTAAAAGCACATTTGTAGATTTATAACATACATAGGTGTGCTTAAATGTCTCTCCATCAAAAAAAGTCATGGAGATGTACAGTAAGCTCACTGCATGACACCTGGTTGAAGTCTATAGTGCACAGAAACAGCCTTCGCACCTGCCGGCTGCTACGGCTGGACCCTGGACGAACTGGGAAATCACAGCACCAATTCTCTCTGGCAAAAGGCAGTCTGCCTGTGAGGTTGTAAACTGGCAGTGGGATCCTTTGCTGTTGGAATAAAGGTGATGGGGACAGAAACAGGTTCTGTCACGTGTGAGGCCACTTGGGGGCAGTGGTGCTCACTTTCTCCACATGAAGGGCACTGGATCTACTGACTTGACCACGAACTGTTCTGTCAAGAACCTGTTTCTCATGTGAGCCTTTCATTACATCTCCTGGAAATCTTCCACAAAGCATTGATAAATATACTAAAAACACTTTAAACAAGCTATAATCTTTATAAGCAACAAGGAAGAAAGGCAGATTAGTCAACAAAACCATTCTCAAAAAGAGTCAAAAGAGTTTATTTGTCACGTACATAGTAACCGAGTATACCATGTAGTGAAATGTGGTGCCCTGAACCAACAGGAGACTGTGCGTGGTTACATTCCAGAAAAAAAAAAAAACAAAACAGTCAGACAGTCAGACTTCATAGAATACATTTTCAGTACATTTCAGTACATTTTCAGCCATCGTGTCGGCGCCATCTTGGATTATACGAGATCTTGGTGAAAAACGAATGCAACTCTGGACGGAAACAAATGCCGCGACATTTCATTCTTGTTCCAGTTTTGATTACAGGGCTGAAAACACATTTTAAATAATTTCCATGAGGGTTTATTTTTTTTATATGGCAGATAACATGGAATTCTCTTCTGCAGTTTTTGCCAGGTTTTCAGAGGTCTTGCTTGCACCAATGGAGAAACAATTCTGTGAAACTGGTATAGGCTGTGCCTGTCAGTGATGGCGTGCATTTCACCAAATTGCGTGACTTTCGTTGACTTTAATTTTCTAGAATATGTAACCAGGATAAAAGTTACTGAAGCTGAAAGAGCTTTTTAACTGGACATGGAAAATCTAAGAGGAACATGTATGTTTTTTCAAGCCAGATTCAGTGCTTCTTGTCATTTGGGCCAATACTGTTGGGGGACTGTACAGAGCACATAGAATTTTATTTTTAGCAGTTTTAAGGTAGACAGAGTATTTTGTTGAGCTCTACAAAGCTATTTCCTTTCTCTGTTGTCATGGTGACTTTGCTGGTGGGAATACTTGACATGTTAGTGAACGACTCCTTATGTACCCTTGCAGTGACTGAGTCCATTGTTTCAACATGTCTGACAGCTCTGCTTCCCTTCTGTTTCCTCAACTCTCTGTGCAAGAAGAGCCATAAAGGACTTAAAAAAATTGAAATGTAAAAGGAACACCTGTATAATGACACACAATCTTCTCTGCAGGTTTATGGCCCACTGGGAATGAAGGCCCACCCAGTCATGTCAGTAGACCCCAATTCTCACCTTCCTTTCCCTTAAACAAGGAGGGAAGTCATCTTATTTAGTCTTCTGTTATTATCTGTGTTAAGCTAAAAAAGTCAGAAAATGGTTTTTAAGTATTTGTCAATTTAAAAAAAATGTGGTTCTGATAAATGTTTGTGAAAGCAGATATATTAAGTTGGTTTCTGGGAGTGGTTATGGTGCAAGTCACTCAAGAGATTCTTGTTAATGTTCTAGTTGTTTTGAGACCTTGGATTGTGGAATGGTTCTCTGTCAAGGAGTAGCCTGAGGTGCATAGTATAATTTACTGCTGATGTTAGTGCCTAGGAAGACCTTTGACATCCATGCTATCTCCATCTGTTTTTGTGGCTTTTTCTGACACGACACATGCAGAGGTGTATCTGTTTTAACAAAGAGGTCAATTGCTCTGAAATGGAACAAATTGAAAAAAATAATAGCAACGTAATAAGGAAAATGAAAATTTAAATAACAGATAAATTATTGCTTAATTTGTAAAGTCTTTAGATATGATGTGTGGTATTATTATTTTTCCCCTTGCCATCTGGCTTTACTTCTCTGCAGTCTATTTTGCTGTCACACCTCAACCAGTTTCTCTGCATAGCAAAAGAGACAGCACATTTCCACCATTCGGTGGGGGATGGGTGGACTGATGCTGGCCGTGCGACTAGTAAAGAAATGGTGGGAGGCAGGGCTGGCCTCCCGCCACCATTCCACTGCAGTCCTTCTGGCCCCCATCTCCTGAGAGCGCAAACCGTCAAAAATCTGAGAAATACTTGGTATTCAGTCCAAGCAAGAGAGCTGAAGAAACACAAATGTGTTTGCATTTGAACACATGGGCAATGGCTGCAGCTGTTGAGCAGAGGAGCCTGTGGTAGCAAAAGTCAGCACTGATTTGTTGGTTGTGGTTAAATCACTGGTGTTGAAAGACAAGGAGCAAAAGTAGCATAAAATTCTTCCTAACACTCAGTTTTATTGTTACTTAAACTGCAATACATTACTCTGAAACAATCTGTTCTACAAATCAATCATCATAAAAATGTGTTTTTTGTAATATTTAGAAATTAAGCAAAACTAAATGCATTGAAATTCACTATTTCATTTATTTTTAAACAAATCTATTAAGTTTAGCATTTTGTATGTTTAATGTGTAATCTTTTAGGCTGTGCGAAGCCAGCCCTTTACAAACTGCACAAATGACAAAAACCTTATGGTTCGTTAGCGCTACATTTGTGCTGGTTTGTGCTGCAAAAATTTGTGTCATTTTCATTTTTGAGATATAAGCCTTTTTTGGGGGGCTGTGATGTCGTTCTCCCCCTCTACAACTGCAAAAACAAACAAAACCGGGCACATTTGTTAGTGCTATGTTTGTGCCAGCTTGTGATGTTAAAACCACCATTCTTTCACATTCAGTTTTGGAGATTTTAACAATTTTATACATTGCAGGTGACGTCACTCACCCCCCAGCCGCCAAAACACACAAAACCAGGTGCATTCGTTAGTGCTCCATTTGCACACTATACAGCTGCAAAAGCAACTTTCTATCTCTTTTTCTATCTCTTTTTGTTTACAACTGGTTGTAAATTTGTACATTTTGAAAAATGAATGGGAATTGCATTTAATAAAAGGCGAGTTGTTCACTAAATGTGTTGTCGTGGTGTAAAATATGGTACTTGTTTCCTTACAAATGATGTGAACGGAGTGAAAACAGCAGCAGCAATGAACTGTACTGGTTTTACATTTTTCTTGCAGTACAGCATTAAATAAACAAACAAACCAATAAATAAATAAATAAATAAATAAATAAAGCATCATTTAGGGTATGGAGAGGTTGCTCAACAAGCTGGGCTCATCAGCTGAGAGAAGGAGAGAACAACGCTTTAAATGGTAAAAAATGCACTCAGTTTTGCATGACCAAGAAAGGGCTCAGTGACAATACGGAAATGTAAACAATCATCTCCAAAAGTAAAAATGTTACAGAATTGTTTTTGCAGATTTAAAGCGCACAAACAAAGCACTAACAAATGCATGCGGTTTCGTGTGTTTTGGTGGTTGTAGGGGTGCCGTGATGTCACACGCAATCTAAACAATCGTTAATATCTCTGAAAGTAAAACCGTTAAAGAGTTGATTTTTGCAGCTGCACAGGGCACAAACAGAGCACTAATGAATGCACCCAGGTTTGTGCGTTTTGGTGGTTGTGTTGGGGGGGGAGGGGGTGACGTCACGTGAGATGTAAACAATTGTTAATACCTCCGAAATGGAATGTGATAGATCTGCGGTTTTAATGGCACAAATTGGCATAAACATAGCACTAATTAATTCTCCTGGTTTTGTACATTTTGACAGTTGTAGGGGGGCTGAGTGATGTCACAGCCTCAAGAAAATAAAGGTTTATATCTCAAAAATGAAAATGGCAAAAATCCTAATTTTTGCAGCACAAACTACCACAAACATAAAGGTTTTTATCATTTGTACCGTTTGTAGGGGAGCCAGCTTCATGCAACCAATTTTTCAATGTTTGAAAAGTCAACAGTGTGAACTTCCAATGCTTAAAGTTTGTGTCAAGGTTTTGCACACTGCAAATCTTACAGTTTAAATGTTGCTTAATTTAAATTTTGTTTTAACACCTCACCCTGTTTTATACAGTTTATTATTTAATTAAATAATTTGTTCAGTTGCTAGCACTTTCAAACAAACTTATGCCAATCATTTCTGCTTATGTACAGAGCAGAGAAAAGAATATTTGGGAGACAAATCTTCTTAACCCATTTGAAACCCTCAGACATAGTGTAGACCAATGTGCTGCTTAATGAGGGGACATGGCAGCATTGTACCTTTCGTCTATCCTTGGTGTAAGTGCTGAACTGCAGTGTTCTTGCACGCTAGCATAAATTAAAAAGTGAACACAGAATATAAAAACTACACTGAAAACATAATATTCACTTTTTAATGTATGTAACATTACATTTCTAAAGCATTAATGAAAAGCTCACACTATTTATTGCACATATGAAATCTTTGTGGCAAAAATAAGAAAAAATTGCACAATTTCGGTTACCACAAGGAAGCAACTCTTTACATCAAATCTTTGATTGGGAACTTTTCTCAAATATCTAAAACGTCTCTTAAATGTACTGTACAGTCCATATGCTTTTGAAGTAAAGCTTTTTTGTTTTTTGCATATGTTAATTTTGTTAAATGTTTTCTAGAGTAAAAATATTTCTGTGCTGTTTTAAATGAGTAAATTGTGAAACTTTTTTAAAACATGGTGTATATATACGTATATGACTGTTTTTTTTAATCACATTTGGCATCCATATGATTCAACTACCCTGGCACCAGCAATGGAATGAAGTTATTTATGAGCAACAGTAAAAACTTGAACGTGTTAATGGTTTTAAGTGAGAACAGGACAATGCTTAGATAATTCTGTGAGGTAAAGCTGGGCAGGTGCACATATTTTTAAACTCTGAACAACTGAAGGACAAACAATATTATAAAGGTACGCACTGAAACCCCTGTCACAACAACACAAATCTGTGAGTCTTGAGGGATTTCGAGATGCACCAGGTTTCCTCAGGCCAGTAAATGCAATTGCTGTGCAATTGGTACACAGGATGCTCATGTCAAAAAAATTGTTAATGAAAAACATATTCACGAGCATCTTAGCAAAATACTAAAGTATCACATGAAGTGTTTCAAAAGCAGGACAAATGTTCTTCCCTTTTACCTCATCAAAAGCTCCTTTCAGTTATGCTCTACCAGGATGGCAGCATGAAAGATGCAGTGCTAATGGGAGAATGGGAATATATTATTCTTAGCAAATATGCAGAGGAAAGGATGTTTGCATCTCTGCTGCTAGATGAACCACTCCCTTGGGTGGTATTGGGACAAAAAAATATCTTAAGCTCATTTACGATAGAGCCTCATAAAGAAGCGATGGTGTAAAAGGAGAGGGCTGTTTATGAGTCTCTGAGCGGGAGGGGAATAAAACACAACAAGGCGAAGCAGAGAAGTGTAGCATGCTGAAGATAAGTTGGCCAACTGCAGAGACATCTCCTTTCCTTTTTTCAGGAGTCTTATGAGGAGAACGGGAGTGTTCATAATTACATTCATGTGTAGAATTAAGCTTGACTGTTAAAAAAAATTAACAACATGTTGTTTTGGACATATTTACAGTCAGATGTTATGTCTTCTCATAAAAGTGTTTATAGGAAAAAAGGAACAGTGGTTGCTGTGGTATAATGATGAACTTTACAGCAAAAGGAAGAAACCAGACTTTGAAGTGATTAAACAAAATTTATCTTTGGATAAAAACTAGCTTTTGTAATGTAAACCTCTGTTTTGGACAAAGGTCTGACTTTGTTGTGGGTTAAACGGTGTGCTAGGCTTTAAGACTGCACCCTGGATGGGACACCAGTCCAACTGAGGGTACAAAAGCAAAACATATTTCTAAAAACAGCAGTGCACCAAAAACAACCTGAAAAGTCATATTGTTAAATTATTATTATTTTAATGTCATTTTAGCAATTCTTCCAGCAAAAATGTAGTGGTATGGGCTACACTCAGGAATAATAAGAGATTGTCAATTATTTTGTGTTAAAACTAAAAACTGAGCAGTTACAAAGGGCAGAAGATTTATAAAAGAAATTAAAAGTTTCCTAGCTTGACACTGATATAGATAGGCAATAATTTCATGTTGCATTATTTGCAAGTTATTTTATTTTTGTTATAGTGGTCAGTATTCTCACAGTGACCCTTGTCTGCTTCCGACAGTCTTGCGGAGGTACTAGATTAAAATGTATGGATGATGTAATCTTCTTCAGCAGCTGTCCCCTTGTTCAGTCTATATCATTCCTTTTTGCAACACAGCAGTTAAGGTGAACATGACACCCAGACGTCATCACTTCAGCCCAGCCTGATGGGATGATCAGGATGAAACTGTGTGGAGGATAGGAAGTGGGAGGGGCTATGATTTCAGTAGAATGGTATGCAAGCACACAAAAGGATGAATGTGTGTGTACACTGAGGTGTTTGTAAGCACTAGACAGAGACAGAATGTGACTGAGGCAGAAGAAAAATTTATATGCTATTCCCAGAGATGTTGCACTGGTAAAGAAAGACATGGACAGTCCAACGGTGCCTTTGCTTATGCATATTAAGTACTTTGACTGAAAAATAAACGTGCCAGAACATTGTAAGCCCTTTGCTAGAAGACGCAAATAGTCGCACACACGCATCGGTGAACTAATTTGGAACTGCTTAATAGCTTCCACATTTTTCTGTAGGCGCCAGTGCTTCTGGGAGGAGATGGGGATCCATCAGGGCCCATAATTGGGAACAGCCGTGGGCTCATTCGCCGGATCTATGCTGTAAGCCACCATCGCACTATTTGATTGATGGGAATATTCTGTTAATAGGAAAGAAAAAGTGTATTTGGGTGTGAGAACCCTGGGGAAGATGGAGGGTCGTCAGTGAGTCCAAACCCCACCCCGTGAGTTCGGCGTCCTGCTGTTGCCCTGGCAACAGGTTGGGTTTCATGTCTGTCACAGCGTTACGCACACAGAACACAACTCGCATCACGGAAGAGTTACTCGTGGTGGAGGGGTCACTGCCCCGGTGCCTGATGATCAGATGTAGGGGAGCCAGAGCCAGTCTTCCGGCACCATGAGTGACAGGTACCACCGGGCTGCGAGGGATGGCTACCTGGACGTACTGAAGGAAGTCACTTGGAAGGACCTGAACTCCCCTGACGAAGATAGGATGATCCCAATGCTGTGGGCCCCTTACCACGGCAACCTGGCTGCTCTCCATCTCATTGTGGGCAGGGGGTGGGTCCCGAGCATGCGCCGCTCTCGCCCGGCACACAGCACATGGTCGACATCTGCTGCTCATTTCAGTTTTGCATCTGGTGAAACAACTACACGCGAAAGGCAGCATAACCATTCATTCATGATGCCAAAAACACGCTTATCTAACAACATGTTGTTTTTGCACACCCAGCAGGCCCATAAGTTGTGTGTGGAGGCCTGGGTGTGCAGTCATTTGTCAGCTAGGTGTGTGATGCACAGAAGTGTGACGGTAACTGTAATGCTATACTCGTTTGTATTTTCAGACCAAGTCTAGGTGACGCTAGGAGAGCCAGGTCAGTATAAAACTCTACAATATCTGACATCCTTCCGACACTGACCTTCTAAGATGACCCCTTTCCCGCAACCAGCCCAGTCACACTGCAGACCTTAGCTGAGGCGTGAACCAGCTCGCAAAACACGTACAATGATTTACCTGTTTACATAGCTGGGTACGTTTTACTGTGTCCATTTTGAGTAATTTCTTTGCTCAAGGGCACTATAGCAAGAGCAGGTCCTTTGAGTACAAGGAAGTGGCACCAACCACTACACTCCAGGCATCACTAAATGGCGGACTGCGGTCCGGACCTGGGTCAAGTGACAGCATTATCCGCACAGTGACGTATTTCTGATAAATGAATGAGAACGACTGATAATATTCATGCAGCGCTTTTTTTTCCTTCTTGAGGTGGGCACGTCTGTACGTGTCACTCAATGGAGTGCGAATCAATGCAATTGTTACAGACCATGGGTAAAACGTGCAGATACCGCAGAAGGAAATAACAGAAATGAAAGAGCGGCAGGGAGCATGGCTTGTTCCAAAAAAAGGAAAGTAGACATAGAAAACCAAACTTTCAAAGATGAATGGATGGGCCAATACATGTTCATTCATCCTGCGGGTAGTTTGTCTCATATGTTCTGAAACCGTGGCTTTAGTAAAAGGTAACAATGTGAAGCGCCACTATGAGACAAAACACGGATCGTTTACGCAAACATATCCGCGGCAATCCGAAGTGAGACCACGTAAAATAACCTTACTAAGAGCCCGCTATGACAGATCCACCAGAGTCCTCTCATTTTCATTTTGCAGCCCAGCAACGTGCAAATGAATTGTGTGGTGGGTATGAGTTAGAATACGGAAGGGACCATTATTCTTGCTTTAAATATACCGGCTCAACAGTCAAGTGCAGGCCCCTCATTTGGTCAAAGTTCACTTTCTTAACCATTACAGTACCTGGATCCTTGTTACCAGCTTTTGGCCAACAGTTTAACTGCTTTTAAAATGTTTTGTTGCCACCATTTATGTATATTTTATATTCAGACTTTTAAAGCCACTGCCTAGTCTGCACAGTGTATATATACATTTTATTATTACATTTTATATTATCACATATTTTCTAAAATCGCACTGTCAGTTACTAACTGATAGAATTAAACTTAAAAAATTATTTCTATGTATTGGACTGTGACTTTGGAAGATATATAAGTAGCGGTAACTGCTTTCCATCTCTTTTTTGCAGAAACTTTTTGGAGGGCATGGGCACAAATTTGCCATGGCAGCAGAAAGGACCCCATGCCTGAATCTCCTCTCGGCATGTCTCCTTCCTGTGCAGAAGCCATAACTCTAATGGCCCTGAGTTATGCATGTTCTCGATCTGCAAGTCCTCAGCATGAGGATTGCTGGTCAATGGATTGGTTTTCAATGTCATTTGAAAAAAATGTCATAAGCAAAATGATTGCTTTACACGTCACGGTTACACAGTAAATGCCAGTCTTCAGGGGTCTCCGGTACAGAGCCAGGGACTACTGTTTGAGTTAAATTAATTTCCAAAAGCTCTAACATACTAAACATAACTTTTTTTAGTGCTAAGTACTGCATCTCAAGTCCACAGTCAGTGGGTGACTTCTGAAGAGGAAGTTAAAGAGAGATTATCAGAAGGTTATTTGTCAAGTGGCCTCTTGAAATATCTTATAAATCACCTGAAACAGTAATTGCTGTTCTATTACTTTATTGCAAAAAAATATGAATGCAGCACAGAATAAAAGTGTGCACTTTACAGATGTTATCAGTTCTTGTTCATTTACAATGCTTAGTTCCTGGAGTTTCAAGCTTCTTCTTGCCAGCAGTTTACAATGGACATAGGTGCCTATGAAAGCAATTAAAAGCACAAAGAGTATCAGTTCAAGATCTCCTTCGCACACTTCGCAGATAAGCTGCTCTCCGTATCCTTACCATTACAGTGTTCAGATCTCCTATGGCGTCTGATGGCACATCACATACAAGTCGATTTTCTCTGAAGAATCAACATTACACCACTGTAACTACATGGGTCCAACAAAATAATGGCCAGGCTTCATACAGATGTTTTTGAAGATTAAATTTTTTTTCTCTCTCTCTCTTTTTTCAGAAGTACACCATGAAAACTAAAAGAAAATAAACAACATAAAAGTTTAAGCATACATATCTCGGTCTCTCCTGCCAGTTCTCGCCAAAGCAGAGTCCCAGACAGATTTGTACAATAGTGCTGAAATAAAATAAATCATTGAAAATGTGTTCCACTGTTCATATAAAGGCATATAAAACATTACAGTCAATATAAAAATAAAGACAATTACCGTGTGAGCCTCTTGGACCACATGCAGAATAAGGTGATTTTGGAGTCGTATCTCTTTCCTCTGCATCAAAGTCAGTTCTAACCCACAATGCCGCAGTCATGCTCTTGACTAAATTCTGGTCATATGACCCATTATATTTTGCATTAACGAAACATGACATAAATCAAACTATATTTTTAAAAAAACATTATGGCAACAGATGGCTTATTTTATACAATTCATATGAATGTCACATTTTATCATCTTATTTATTACATTTTTAATCATATCTTTACAGCTGTATGAACTCAAACAAACATGAATTTTTGACACAGAAATATAATATAAACATTTTTATGAAACCTGTCTGTGGGACAGTTACAACCACATGTCACCGACATTCAAAGTGATAAACTAACTTTCGTATACAACTTTTTCATACCTTCAGCCTATCTGCCATTGTTTACGAAGATTTTTCGGGACCTGCCTGCTTGTATGATGGCTTAATTTGTTAAAAGAACGTCTTGGTAATTTTAGGTCAGTTTTCAAAAAGTGCAAAATGTATGTGCTGTTGTACTGTTACCAACTTTAATTTGCCTGCTTCCTGTAATTCTGGCTTGTAATGAATAGGTGTAAATATTATGATTATATGATCAATATCATTCCGCTAACCATTTTATAGTGCATTAATGCTATCATCTTCTTCCTTCCTGGCAAAATGAATATTATGAACACCAGCCAATGTGATGTCTGTTGTTAACACAATTTAGATTATAAGGGGTTGTAACAATGCACCACAAAACGTGTTCATCAATACTACAATAATAGTGTATTAGGAGTAGTGGTTAGATTAGTACTTGTAATAGTGGTAAATATAACTTTAGTTACAGTATGGCTAATTTACTGTGTGTTTTACATTTGGTTTTCAGCTGTATGCAGAATAATCTCAATTGAATTAAGTGTCTTAAAACCTTAGTAAATGTAAATGATTTATAAATGTGATTTTTTTTTCTCTTAGTAAATCATTGACCAGACAAACAAAAAACTGTATAGTAATTCAGAGAAGGCTCTTCTTTAACACCTGAAAAGAAAAAAAGTTGGAATGAAAGATGTGCTGCAGTAATGGGAACATAAAAAATAGGACAGATGTGGTTTATTACAGAATATTCTAGTATATTGAGAAATTAAACTGATGCCATATAGTGAAGGGATATTGCCAAAGGGAACCCATGGTGTTTACCTAACTGCATAAATGATTTCACAGGCATTAAACACTGTGAGCATATGAAAACTTCATTTCTTTTAACAATCTAAATATTTCAAGGCATGAAAATGACATAGTTGACCTAGAACTTGCACTTTTCTTTGATTTGCTTTTGGCATCTCTACTGGGATGTGTTCCATTCATTCAGAGAAATAGCAAACACAAAAACAAAAACAGCAAGTACTATTTTATAACATCCCTTCACTTGCTGCTGTTGAACATATTGCCCCATCATACACTTTTTGTTATTATAAAGAATATGTAAGACTATAGAAAAGTCACAAAAGATGCACTTTATTTGTTGACTGTGATCATTTCAGCAGCATTACCTGAAGCCAGTATTAACATTAACCATTAAATTAGCATCTTGATAGGATCTCCTGTACACCTTAAACCTTGTCTTAGTATAAAATACACTGTCAATAGGAGTTCTGCGCTAAAATAGCTTTTAGTCCTGAAAAAGTATTATTATGGATGTAACAGTAGCTCATATCAACTGCAGATGTTATCTTCTTCTATTTCAGACAACAGGGGGCAGGATGTACAAAAATTTATCTGCATCCCCTATTCTGAAAGCCACTTACTTTTCCCTTCTCACAGACGTCAGCCATGATTCCAAGTTTCTGTATATTTTATAATACGTGACCTTCCTCGTGTTGCATATACTATTGGTCTCTCATCATTCAAAAAGGAACTTCAGCTGTAATGTGGGTTTATGAAATGGTCTTATCGGTTTGTGAAACACATGCACAGGAAAGAAATACAAAACCAATTAGCCATAAGATCATTTTCAGTGAAACTGCATTAATAGCAAAGTATTATTTCTTTGCCAAGTCAGTGTTAGTCATATTTTAATCTATTTTCTGCTCAAGTGAAGAAACACAGTCAGAGTGATCTTTCTGTTAAACAATGTTATCATCCTTGTATGCCACTATTGGGTAGCTTTTGTTCAAATTTGAGACTAAAGTTCTGTCTTTAGTTCAGAAACAGTCCCTTATTTATTTTGTGCATGCACAATGTTTGTCTGAGCCTTCCTGGAAATATGTTTGACGCTCCACGTCATAGGAGATGTATATTATAAGGGGTGTTAACAGAGGTGAGTTCCTGACTCACAATAAACACCATAATAATACCAAGGAGGTGTTTTCAAGGCAGAGCACTGAGATTATTGGCTAGCACCTGCTATGCGCTTGAACAAGGCCTGCTTTTTAAAGCCACTGTCATACGCACACTTAGTTTCATTTAGATGTAGGCAGCAACAAGTGTTCAGCGTATGCAAGTGTATACCTGCTCAGGCCTGAAATGTGTCTGACATCCATCTTTTCCTCAGGACCCAGCAACATCGTGGTGGTGACGGAAGTAATGCCAGTGTGTGACCTTGAGGAGAAAGTCCACCACACGCGGAAGCTGACTCTGCCACCAGGCGAAGCCACCACAGAGCAGCCAAGGGGCAAATGCGACAGACTGCTGTCGGGCAACATCTCCATCAACATCCTGATCCCGGGCTGCGTGCTGGTGTGCAGCAGTCCTCAAGTCAGACGGAGTGTCACCTGTCAATGCACAGATCCTGCTGTCTGTGCTGCTGCTGCTCACCACCGGTTGGATGATCTACTACATGGTCTATGTCACCCACCAGGACAACGCAGTGCTCTACAAGGATGGCCATACAGGGCCTGGATGGCTCAGAGGTGGGGAAGGATATTATTTCATGCCGTCTTTACAAAGGCATTGGACAGTTATCATAAAGTATGCCAGAGTTTATATCAAACATAAGCAAATGAGTAGGTTTAGTGAATACGGATCTGATGAGGCAGGATTAATGTGACATAAAATGTGAGAACGTGTACATACGGATGACTGCGTGAACTTTACAGATGGAATCAAAGCCTCGAGAAAGAACTTAACACCAAATAATTGTCATGTCTTGTATACAGACTTCTGGTTATGAAATGTTTATAGATGTACAAGCTTCTTTGCCGAATTATCACTTAAGTGATGCAAGGATAGTCATTTCAGTTTAGCCATTTCAGCAACGATAGAAATTAAATATACTTTCTGCTAAGGTATGCGACAAATATTTGCTTCCATTGCATATGAAGGAGATGGTGAAGTTATGGGGGCTGTTGGGTTGATAGTGATACCGGTAGCTTCTGAAAGCAGAGGTAGTTACTTTATAAGCTATATATTTGCTGGGATTTGCATTTAAGACACATCATAAAGTTTAGCCTGTGTACTACTCTTTAATGTTACTGTAGAAACACAGTAAGTTGTATTTGGTGAAAGAAATACATTCAAAATACACTTTAGTAATTGTATATGTCATCTTGGAATGCTAAATCTGTGCTTTTTGCTTGAGAATGGAATAAGCCTAATAATTGTGTGTGTGTGTGTGTGCGCGCGCGCGCGTGTGTGTGTGTGTGTGTGTGTGTGTGTGCTTCTCTATGAGGGCTGGTCATGTTCGGAACGTGCGGTTTAATTATGGATGTCTTCAAAATTGTTAACTATGTGGGCTACATGCACTGCGACTCACCTGTGAAAAGTTTTCCCTGCCATGCAGGCCCTGTTCATACTCATCCAGGTGAGTTAACTGCACTCAACAGACAAAAAATTAACATTGCATAAGTTTTGATTTATTTCTGTCCAGAGTTGCATTAATTTTTTGCCAAGGTCTTGTATTGATGGGCGAGCTGGAGCGCTGCGTAAAGTCTTCTCCAGCACATCCCAAAGAATCTCAATGGGGTTAAGGTCTGGACTCTGTGGTGGCCAATCCATGTGTGAAAATGATGTCTCATTTTCCCTGAAGCACTCTTTCACAATTTGAGCCCCATGAATCCTGGCATTGTCATCTTGGAATACGAAGAAAAAAATCCATTGATGGAAAAACCTGGTCATTCAGTATATTCAGGTAGTCAGCTAACCTCATTTTTTGGGCACATAGTGTTGCTGATCTAGATCTGACCAAATGAAGCAACCCCAGATCATAACACTAAGTCAAATCCAGGTGGTGACTTTTTTTGGCTGGACAGTATACATGATGAATAATAAAAATTGTTTTTTGATTTTAGACGTACTTCCTCTGGTTCCACGCAAAGGACTGCACCCAGTTACAAAGAAATGTCACACTGCATTTTTTACTCTGTTTGCTCATAGAATTTTAGATTTTACATAATGCAAAATTATGCCCACACATTCCTTCAGTGTTGTTTTATACAGTCTGTTTGTGTGTTGAGTGGTGGTAGCAGAAGTGAAAAGAGATCACTTTTTATTGCTGAATAGCCTACTTGTTTATGAAATATATTTTCCATAAATATATAAGCATGTATATTTTTTCCATTTCAAACTGTGCAGATGTTTACAGCCAATCACATACGTTTCCTGATGCATACTTAATATTTATGAATTGCACTTCATAACAAGGTGTCTTTCACAGAGGTCACAGAATGCATTATGGATTTTCTTAGTGTTTAGGTCCCAACTTTTCACCTAAACCACAACAGTCAAACTCCTAAATGGGCTTGTGTTCCTGTCCCTCTCCCGCAGGTATGGGCTGATGCTGTGCCTGTCATCCAACCTAATGGTGTGGATAATGACAGTCATGGAGGAGTCCCAGCACCAGACCGTGTTTCCTGGGAACACCTCTCGCATTTCTGTGGACACAGGCCTGAATGGTACTGTGCCCTTGGAAAACATGGTCATGCGATGCTTAGATGCCACGTAACACATTTATGAAAGTGTTAAATTTTTTAAGAATTGCCCAATGTTTAAAGCCTTAATGGACAGAAATGCAAATTAAGTAGCAGATGTAGGAGGAGGGTGTATTTGCTACATCTCGAGGAATACAGGTTGGAGATTTATTTCAGTGGCACCATGCTGTTGTACCTTTCAGTGTCGCACCCAAAATAGTTTGCTTAAAAAGCCAGCTGCACAAGTACTGCAAGACTTTTATCTAAAGTTGTGTGTGTGCTGAGCAAGCGGCTGATGATAACAGCAGGGCATTTCCTATTTCAGGCAACAACATGAGCAGCATGTGCAAGTGCAACCGTATTGCCTGTGACATCTTCAAGAAGGCCTGGTACTACCTGTATCCCTTCGATATTGAGTGCAGCCTCTTTGCCTCAGCGATGGCCTACATCATGTGGAAGAAAGTGGGCCGACTCATGGACGAGTATGCTCACCATAAACACTGCTTCCGTGTGAAAAGGATTGTAATGGGGCCAGTGATAGGACTGGTTATGCTGGTGGTCAGCCTGGCCACTTTTGTGTTCTACAAGGTAGGCATTGCCTCAGACAACAATGAAAATAAAGGAGATGGCACTCAAGATCTACTACCTGGTGAGCACGGTAGCTGTCTCGCTCATGTTCGTAGCTGCCCTTATCGGCTACGCCATCTACTTGCTAGACCAAAGGGACCATGTGTCAGAGAAGAATCCTACCCGAAGCCTAGACATCAGCCTCATCCTGGGTTCATCGTTGGGTCAATTGCTCATCTGCTACTTCAATATGGTGGCCATTGTCGCTCATGGTCCCTCAGGTGTACTCGATGCACTTAACCTTACTTGTTCCTTGCACATCACAGTACAGCTCATTCTGCAGAATGTTTTTATTATCGAGGGACTACACAGAGAGCCTTTCGTTGAGGACCGTGGGGTCCAGGTGCTCACCAATCCCCATGCCATCCAAGCTAACCAAGAAATGCACCAACCCAGGACCTCAAGGAGGAGCACATCTACTGTCATCATCACCACTGGCATGCATGTCCCTGTGGCCTTGGGACTGTGCTGGAAGAGGCGGCTCCATTAAGGAGATCTCCATTTTTCTCTTGCTTTGCAATATCATTATAAGTACATTGCTGTGTTTTTCACTTCTACCTCCATATATTGGTTTTCTGTACTGCTCCCTAACTGATTTCCATCCTTTTTGACAGCTCTGGATCATGCCAGCTTTCGGTGCTTGCCCCCAGTTCGACAATCCACTTGGCTTCAGCTTCTACAATTTCAGTGTCTGGTCAGCTGTGGTGAACACTGGCCTGCCATTTGGGATTTTCTACCGCATGCACTCAGTTACAAGTCTTTTTGAGGTCTTTTTAACCTTGTGACTGTGCCCTGGCCATGAGTACACAGTGCTGGGAGAGAATCACAGATTCATTTGTGTCATTTTTTTTCGTGCTTATTTTTCTCATATTTTGTGCTTTTATTTTATATCTAATGTATTTTCAGAACAAAAGGTTTGGTTATAAATGGTCAGTGGTGCTTTGTCACTGGCTGTCTTTGGTTCAGCTATGAAATTTAGCTTTTGTTGTTCATAAAGTACCTGGGGTGCATGATGATTTGGAAGTGCTGCTTATCTCAAGACTTTAAGTTTATATGCAGTCCTCCTAAATTTTGGAAAAGGACCATTTGAGGGTAATCTGGGTCACATACAATAAAAATCTCAGTCATTGCATCATTGGAGTTTTATTTCTATACTTATGAAGCAAAAAGAAGTTTATGCAGTTAATGTCACTTCAAAAGTCATGTTTAAGGTTGGACTTGCAAGTATTCTCAAGCATTGTGATGGCGTTCTTTCAATCAAGCACGAAATCTTGAGCATCACACAACCAAGGACACTTTCTATGAAAAGTTGTTTATGGCCCAAAATATATATATATCTTTGTTCTTCCAGGTATTTGCTTGTGTGCTAGGAGTGACTTGATTTTTACAGATGGTCACAGGATATGTCAATAATGTGGGCAAGTTTGATATCATACAGGAAGGGGAGGTGTGAAAGAAAAAATACCACTTTGGGTGTAGAGAGAATCACACTTTATCGATCCATAGAATACACACTAGTGCGGGAGAGCCCCTTTGAAAAGAGAGTCTCCTCGAACAAAGTATACAGGGGTTATTTATTCAGCAGTTTGCAAGGTATGCATGCCTCTCTGTAGTTTTTCACTTCAGTTCTTTAACTTTAGTTGTTTATCTATTACATGCCACCAAGGTCTGACCTGGACCTAAATTCACCATTTCCTTGACCCTTTGGCTTTGCCTTATCAGTAGTTTTTATGTTTCCCTTCCTTAAGTACCCTCTTTCCTTCTTTAAGGTACCCTCGTAAATACCTAACATTGTAGTGAGTTACAGGTTACGATGCTTTGTAGCAGTAAGCACAATATGCTGGATAACATAGCCATAACAAAACATTCACTCCTCTATTGAGTAATAGCTTTAACATAGTACAAAACATGCATTTAGATCTTAACTTAAAAAAAAATTCTCTCACACTCCTCCTTTGATACAGTTTATATCACCGTGTCACTGTCAGATTCACAGTCTGCATCAGAGCAGTCCTCTATGAACAGAAGCTTCGGATCGGGATCAGGGGTCAGGGTACCCTCCGTCCTGACAGAAAGAACCATAGAGAGCTGAACATTCTAGCTAACATTGAAAGCAACATTGAAAAACAACAGAAAAGCATTAATGTGACGAAAAGGAAAATACCCACTGACAGGAGGGTAGAAACAATAGAATTCCACATACCACCAAATCCAAACACGTCCCACCAATTCGCATCACGTCCAGCATTGCTCTGCAGCTCCTTTTTAAGATGATGTATCTGTTCCGTCGCTTCAGTAAAAGAATTTTCCGGGGGCAGTGTTGTTAGGGATAAAAGTGCAGCATTGATCTCTGAACATTTAACAAACACCCCCCCTTTTCAGCAAGCAGCCAATCCAGCGCTTGTCTATTCTGCCAGTTTATTTTACTGGCTGCTTGTACTTCCTCACCTAAGGCAGTCAGGGTGGCATCAGTATAATTAATAAACCTCTGCTGTTTGTAATGAATAAAATGAATCCATTTTGTATTCTTATTGGGCATTATCCACAAAAAAAAATAGATTCAAACCCGAACTTTACTTCACTACGGGCTTTAAAATGTTCCAGAATACTTCGGGGCTGGCCAGTAGCATTGATGTAGACCTCTGGACCAGAGGAATAAGACCGCTTCCTTCTAACTCTACCCTCTTGCAAAGATGGGGAAACAGTCAAAGCCTGGGTCAGCATAACTTGAGCACATAGCCCCGTCCACTTTACCGGGAGAGTGAAACACAGGCCACCTTCTGGGCCACAGAACTACCAGATATTGATCAGATGCACGTTCTGATGGTCCACTGGGGGTGGCTGGCCTCCTGCTGAGGATGACAAATATAGGTGAGTGTGGGTGGAGATGTCCCAGATGCAGGAGCAGTTTCCTTCAAATCTACCCACATGCACTGAACCCTGAGACTGATTATAGCAAGTATACCCTGACCCTTAAGGGATGGGTCTGAGGGGGAAGCATTTCTTCTCTAAATTCTGCCCACTTCTGTATGGTTTCATCTGTCAAGTGCATTAGAGACATTAGCATAGTGAGAAGAGCCTTGATACAACAAGCACCAATAAGGGCACATAGGTGGTATTGTATTTAAAGATGTCCTTTTGAACACACACACTGCATTATTATTGCTTTTAGAACAAGGGGGCCACCCCTGATGGTCATACCTCTTTGTACTGGTCTTCCCATTATAAGGTACAGGTACAAGGTACAAAGTATTTACAGCAGGTGCGCAAGCAAAACAATTGTCTTTTTCCATGAAGTATACTGTATAATTTATTCACCAATACCAGTCATTTTTCTGGACTGTCTTCCAAGTGTCCAGAGACAGAGTAGCACTAGCAACTGCCAAACTGGTCAGAATCACAAAACAAAATCTGCCCATTTAAAGTTCCTTGGCTTTAAGATGTAGGTGGCGCAAGCTTCCTACAATGGGAGAGATGTGTCCAGGAGTCAATACCCTAAACCTTCACAGCATGAGGTGTTGTCAACAGCAATTGATATGGTCCTTGCTACCGGGGTTGGTTTCAATGCTTCCTCCTTAGGTTGCGAATCAGGATCCAGTCTCCTGGGTGGAGTTAGGTCCCAGGATCCGATCCATCTGTTTGCCAGCATGCCCGCACCTGGTGGTGGACCTCCTTTAACGCTTTTTCAAGAACTGTAAGATATGAGAGTAAATCACCATCGACGGTTTCAAGAGTAACCCATCTACCCGGCATTGGGGTTGGCATTGGCCTTCTGGTCAGGATTTCAAAAGGGGAGACACCCAATTGATGGTATGTCTTTCCCCTCATTGTTGACAATACTAGGGCATCTGGCAAGCTAAGACCAGTGCTTTCACATACTTCAGCAAGTTTGGTTTTGATCATCTGATTGGCTCTTTCCACTAAGCCTGCGCTCTGTGGGTGATAGGCACAATGTCTGAGGTCCCATTGCATCCACTCAGAGAGCTGGTGAATGACAGAGCTAACAAAATGCATGCCATTATCGCTAGTGAGACGTGAGGCAATATGTCCTTCAATAGGCGCTTTTGCGGCCATTTGTGTTGTAGCCCTATGTGCTGAAAAGGCCTCCACCCAACGGGAGAAAATATCACTGACCACCAAATAGTATTTATAACCTTTTGATGGAGTAAGTTCAGTGAAGTCCATATGGAGATGTTCAAACGAACCCTCTGGTCTTGGAGTATGGGCTGGTAGCAGTGCCAAACCTTTCCCTATATTGTGTTTGAAGTGAAGAAAACATTTCTGACAAAAAGACAATACAAAAGTGGAGAACCCTGGGGCTCCCAGAACTGAGAGACCATTACAACCATAGTGTCTCTGGATGCAATCCATGTGCCATCTTAGCCACTCCCGGGAATCCACTATGAGGTTGAAAAGATTTATTAGACACTTAAATTATTCCATCA
This sequence comes from Heterotis niloticus, assembly GCA_018136845.1. Taxonomy (NCBI): domain Eukaryota; kingdom Metazoa; phylum Chordata; class Actinopteri; order Osteoglossiformes; family Osteoglossidae; genus Heterotis; species Heterotis niloticus. The sequence goes on from CM030898.1 coordinate 3,165,968, forward strand.
GCATCCACCCATCCCCCTTGACACATCCAGCATTGCCTCTCTTTGTCTCTGGCACCTGTCTGTAAGTAATGAATATCTTGGTCAGTTTGTGTGTGTCAGCCACATACTTCTGGGCAGACACACACATGCACTTCCCATATTGGAAACTTCCCCATACCTTTTTGTGTACAACAACTTCTACTAGCCTTCCTTTCCAATATTACCTTTGCCTTCTGCACCCTTTGTGGGTCTAAGCTACTTTCCTTTGGCCACACCCCTTTAGGTTCTCTAAGCCACTTCTTACATTTTCTCTAGAAATCACTGTTTCTTGCAACATTATCTGACACGGGGTAGTGTTGATTTCCCCCCAAGGGCGGATTACAATCCCTTTCCTTTTTTTTCCCAAAGTCAAACTGCTCCGTATCAAAGTCCGGATTTGGACACCAATCATTTTTACACTTTTTACTATTCCCAAAACCCACTGTGATTTTCTTTTGTCGTCCTAATTCCACAACACAACCTTTCAACTCGGATAAATTACTTTCATACTTTTTATTCTACGTACTCCTCTATCTGAATGTCGAGATGAATGGACCACAGTTTTGCACTAGTCAACTGAATTTAAATTACCACACAGTTCTGGCACCGGTCATAGTAATGGTAACTACGTCTCTGACCTCCGTACTGACTCGCACTCCACTGCGGCCTCAAAACACCATATTCAACCCTAATTTTCTTTATTTCTATGCTGCCAGGTTTATTGTAGGAGGCAATATGCAGACATATAGGATATATGGCCATTTACATTATTATTATTATTATTATTATTATTATTATTATTATTATTATTATTATTATTATTATTATTATTATTCATTCAGACAGACAAACATTCAGAGTGAACACCCAGTTCACGTATACGGGACCATATGTGCGCGCTTTATACTGACTTGGACCCACCAAGTCGGAGTTGGACCCACCAACTCGGAACTGCTGTGCAGTAGAAAGTCGCAAACCTTTCTCTTTACCTCGGTCGGAATCCACCCGAACCTACTTGCTTGGACCCACCAAGCCGGAGTTGGACCTACCAACTCTTATTGTAATTCTCTATACACCCCTTCTATTCGTTCTGCACAGAACTCCTCCTTATGGCTAGGAACTGCCCTGCCTTTTAGTCTTTTTAAAAAGATGCCAACTTTGGAAATCTGTTCTGATAAATGGAAACAATTCTGTCCTACCATTCAATTTCTGCTGAGGACAATCCACACTGTGGGACGGGCCAGCCCTAACGTTTATCGGGCTCGGTCACCAGCGGGTCTCCTAGGACGGTCGCCCCCCTCTTGGGATCCATGGGTTGCCTCAGCAGAAGTTTGCCATCCTGGATGAGCCCCCAAATCTGTGGAAGAAAAAATACCACTTTGGGTGTAGACTCACACTTTATCGATCCATAAAGCCATAGAATACACACCGGTGTGGGAGAACTCCTTCAAAAAGAGAGTCTCCTCGAACAAAGGATACAGGGGTTATTTATACAGAAGCTCGCAAGGTATACACACCTCTTGGTACTTTTTCACTTCAGTTATTTCACTTTAGTTGTTTATCTATTACATGTCACCAAGGTCTGACCTGGACCTAAATTGAACATTTCCTTGACCCATTGACTTCGCCTTATCAGTAGTTTTTATGTTTCCCTCCCTTAAGTACCCTCTTCCCTTCTTTAAGGTACCTTGTGAAAAAGTACTATACTTTAATATGATATTAATGTACTTGAATTATATACAAAATGTTTCAGGTGTACTTTTCACTTTATACTTTACTTTTAGCATACTTCATTAATATTTTGGTATACTTCTAAAAAGTATACTTCTGTCAAGCGTGTTAGTTATGGTATTGGGAATGTACTTTTTGAGAATACATATTTATTGGCAGTGCTTTTTTGTATGATAAAGTTAATACTTTTACAAAGTGTTTTAAAACAATGCTTCAAAATCCATACTTGAGCATGTTTATTTTGTGTTAAAATGTTATCATAACAAATTTTAGGTACATTGCTTTTGTACTGTATACTACGTGAAGATTTTTTTATACTTTCATACTAAAAAGCTGCTCAAACTTCTCGAAAACAGTTGATAAAGCACATTTTCAGATGAGTTAAAGCTTAGGAATATCACAGAAAATAATTTTAATGCAATGCAAATGAAAACTTTTTGACATGGCAGATAATTTAATAAGAACCAGTAAGAAAGCATACAGTCACCTGACCTAAACTGAACTGAACATGCTTTTCACTTACCGAAGACAAAACTGAAGGCAGAAAGATTCAGTCAAGCAGCAACTGAAGACCGCTACAGCAAAGGCATGGCAAAGCATCTGAAGGGAGGAAACTTGGCATTTGGTGATGTCCATGGGTTTCAGACTTCAGGCAGTCATTGATTGCAAAGGATCAAGTGCTAAAAATAATCCTTATAGTTAATATTTTAGTTTGTCCAATTACTTTTGAGCCTCTGAAAATGGGGACAATGTATATGAATGGCTGTAATTCCTAAATGGTTAATGTGATACTTTTGTTAAACCCTTTAAATTAAAGCTGAAAGTCTACACTTCAATCACATCTTAACTGCTTTGTTTCAAATTCATTGTGGTTGTGCACAGTGACAAAATACTGAAAATTGTGTCATTGTCCAAATACTTAAAGACCTGACTGTATTTAACTGGCAATCTTTTCAATATTCTAAATGACCTAAAGTCACTCATTGAACAAAGGGACAGATTTATTAAAGGGGAAGATATATGGACAGTTGCTGAAAGTTCCACCAAAAGGAAGATTAAATAAAACTCTAGATATACCCAGCCAGAAGGGTACAGCAGATCCTTACCTCAAAAGGTTAGCCAAAGTGTTTTGTGGCAGCAACAAATCGACAAGTCTTATTATAAAATCAGGGGATAATATTTTTTTAAAGTTAATAATACAGGCGAAGCAAAAAACATAACACAATAATCAATGTTACATAATAATCTCACACATAAAAAAGACAAAATTGATATAATAATATGATCCTGGAAGTAATTCAGATAATTAGATTTGCAATAAAAATACATTTAAAAATATGAATTTAGTCATTTATATATTCCCACTGTTTACTTGAACATTTTTTTCACATTTTATGTTGTGGTGTGCTACTTTATATATATTTATATATGCATTCTTTATAAGATTAATTTATATTATATTAACATTAATATGCCCATACAACTTTAAGAAAATAATAATAATAGTGCATTGTAGCAGGTGATAAAACAAATGTATAAATCAACCTTTCGTGTATGCTAATTTTGTGTTTTCTTCTTAAGTCTGACAGAAGATTTCTCCAGGACAGTGAATGAAAAAATACATACATAAAAGGACCAAAAAGAAGACTCCTGTAGTCTTCGATGAGGAAGACTCTAAGGAAGATTCTGAATAAAGTGTAACAAATACTCAGGTGTGACGTAATATCAACTTGTTATCTAGTGCATCTGTTGCTATGCAAGTTGTATCAGCTACCTTCTAACAGTTTTCTGACAACTGTTATTAATAAAACAAATAAACAAACAAACAATAAAACAAACAAATAATTGTCATTTAGTGCATTTGTTAATGGTCACCAGTTTCACTCTCCAATATTATGTATTGTTCACTTTTAGGTACTGCTGCCTAATTCAAATGTTGGCATTCCAAGAAGGTCCTTTCAGAGGCTGAATAAAACAAGCATGTCCATTTTTACTGGCCATCTTTCTTTTTGGGAAGGAAACTTGCCCCATCTTCAGTTACAGGGAAGCACATTCATGCCTTCAAAGACCTTCCTGAAAAGACCCACCTTGATCCAGAGAAACTGAATGCTCTGACTGGTAAGTGAATTTACAACATTGTTTCCATATTAATTATTTCCATGTTAATGGTGTTAAGCTGTTATTGCAGTGTTAGTGATAGGAATGGAAATGTTTTTAAACATTAAAAACTAAGTGCAAAAATATGTAATATACAATACATTTGGTAACATTATTATTGTTTGCCATAGATACTGTATACAGCATTTAAACATTTAAACATTTATTTGTCTGATGATCTATTACAGTTTGTCATGCTCATATTTTCAACTAGACACTTGACATACACTTGTATTGACGTATGCTGTGTAGATTTAACCTGAGATTTTCCAGCTGCATCAGTATCCTTTTTTATATCAGAGTACTAACCCGTAGCCTTTTTTTTAATCTCACAGACTTTGTAATAGCAGAATTCCGTGGAAAAACTATGCAAGATGTTAGGAATGTTCTACAGAGAAAATATGTAACAATGAGAGTTACTCAGAAAAAAAGACTGGGACACAGTGATTATATAAAATGCCTGTTTATTTATGATTACTTTGAAAAGTTGTATTGAACCGTATTCTGTTCTACTTAAGTGATCAGAGCAGAATGTTTAAATGGTTCTTATATGTTTAATTGTAAGAAGCAAACTTGTGAGTGTTGATCGATCACAAATGTTTAATGTTAAAACTTTTATGTTCTTCTAATTGTTAAATAAGTTGGCTTACGTAAGTCTTGAATAAATCACAAGTCATACTTGTTTACAGTAGTAGAAATTTACACAATTTCAATAAGCATGTTGTTTATTATTTTTGGTGTACTTATTTATTTGTAGCAATATTAAATACAATAAATCAATCAGTAAATGAGTGAAAGAACTGAAGAATAGCTTTTTAGGAATTAATGGTATTAATGGCCCCCCTAAATTATTTTTATTTTGTAGTTTTTATTTAAAATACTTGGTGGTCTCATTTACATCAGCCGTATGGCCATTATAATCATGTTGACTTTAACAGTGATCATTTGAATATACTGGTTATATACTAAAAACAGAAATACTAGAAAAACTTTCAAAATGTACTGTACATACGCTTAAATGTATAATGCTTAGATAGCTAAAAGTATGTAATTTAGTACAGTTACCATGTAATTAACTGCAGTATCTAAACTATATTTAAGTATTGCAAATACACTTGAATGGTTTTATAAATATATTCTATTCTTTATTGTAAATATGATAATCGTGCACTTGGCGTATATACTTACTACACATTTTATAATTGAAGAGAACATATAAAGTACTTCAAATATAATGTAAATACATTTTTAATGCACTTAGTTTGGTGTCACAGAGTAATATACTTTAAGTATATCACAAGGGTAGCCAAAACAACATATGGGTAGTATATTTAGTATATTTTCAATTTACTGGTTATATTTCATTAGTAGTAATTCAGTATAATTTAACATAAAAGTATCCCAAAATAACACAACTTAAGTTATGCTGAAATAGTTGTGTACTTATTCTTGTAAATACCTAACATTGTAGCGTGGCACAGGTTATGATGCTTTGAAGCAGTAAGCACAATATGCTGGATAACATAGCCATAACAAAACATTGACTCCACTATTGAGTAATACCTTTAACATAGTACAAAATATGCATTTAGAGATTGACTTTTAAAATTTCTCTCACAGAGGGGATCAAAGCAAACCATGTACACCATTGCAAGCCATAAAATAGCCAATGTGTAACTTAAAGAAATGATCTCTCTAGCCACAGACAGAGTGGAAGTGGTGAAACACAACTGGAGAAATTCCAGAAGTCCGCACACTTTCTTCCATTGCTGAAGATCCATTAAAAAAACTTTTGTAAGTTTCTTGTGGAAACATCAGCAGTCAGTGTTTTCCAGCTACAGTTGAAAATGCAATAAATTCAATATTTTACATTGCATTTATATATTTTTTTTAGTCTTCATCTGATCTGTATGGATAAAGACATGATAACAGCAAAACTTCCAACTTCATAATGGAATCATTTAAGCATATAGGACATCCAGTTGGTAATATCCAGAGTATTTGTTATATTGTGACATACATTACCACATTTTTACATGGATCATTGATGAATAATGAAAACTATTCCAACTGAATTCATGTTGTAGTCATACAGTACCAAGACTAAACTCATATCTATGCACAGAAATCTACTTTTGTACAGTAAACAGCCTGGAACCAGGCAATTTTTTTGTAATACAAAATAACATAATAATAAAATCTGCCCGCGAGATACAAACATGGGCAAATAAATGTCTTATTGTAGAAATGATAACATGCCACATTCATTAATAATAAAGAGAAAATTATTTAAATAAGTACAGCCATTGCTACATAAGCATGTTATAAAAATTAACTGCATATTCATGTATTTCAGTCTAAGACACTCCATGGAAACTGCAACATCTCAGGAAATGACAAAAGTACACTGCCCGTCCAAAAAAAAGTCACACACTCTAATATTTTGTTGGATTGCCTTTAGCTTTGATTATGGCACGCATTCGCCGTGGCATGATTTTTATAAGTTTATGCAATGTCGCAACATTTATCTCCATCCAGAATTGCATTCATTTTTTGTCAACATCTTGCATTGTTGGGAGAGTCGGAGCACTGCGTAAAGTCTTCTCCAGCACATCCCAAAGATTCTCAACAGGGTTAAAGTCTGGACTCTGTGGCAGCCAATCCATGTGTGAAAATGATGTCTCTCTCATGTTCCCTGAAGCAATCTTGCATAGTTTGAGCCCCATGAATCCTGGCACTGTCATCTTGGAATCAGGGAAGAAAAAAATCCATTGATGGAAAAACCTGGTCATTCAGTGTATTCAGGTAGTCAGCTCACCTCATTTTTTGGCCACATAACATTGCTGAACCCAGACCTGACCAACTGAAGCAACCCCACATCATAACGCTAAGTTAAATCCAGGTCGTGACTTTTTTTTGGCTGGGCAGTGTATATTGTCAAGGACCTCATCTTGGATTACTATAACAACTTCAGATTGTCACATCTGGGCCAGTGACATCAAGTTGGCACCAATTGGAGAAGGGCATTATCACCGGGCGCACAATATCAGTCATCCTCTTTGGCGTAGCCATGAACATAGTAGTAAAAGCAGCAGAGGTGGAGTGCAGAGGCCCAACAACCAAATCTTGTGTGCGACAGCCCCCCCCATCAGAGCCTACATGGCTGACCTCACAGTCACCACATCTTCTGTACCAGGGAGCAGATGGATACTTCAAGGGCTGGAGAGACTCATCAAATGGGCAAGGATGAGCTTTAAGGCTGCTAAGTCAAGGTCACTTGTTTTAAAGAAAGGCAGCATTTTAGACAAGTTCCACTTTTCTCTGGATAGCACTAAGATTCCATCAATCAATGAGAAGCCAGTCAAAAGTTTGGGAAAACTTTTTGACCACAGCCTCAGAGATGTGGCAGCCATCCGGACATCCACCAGGGAACTGGAGACCTGGCTCAGTAAAGTGGACAAGTTCAGACTGCCTGGGAAATTCAAGTCCTGGGTATACCAATATGGCAACCTGCCTTGGATCCTCTGGCCATCGCTGGTTTATGATGTGCCCATTACATCAGTGGAGATAATGGAGAGGAGAATTAGTGGAAATCACCGCAGGTGGTTTGGCCTGCCACGCAGCCTGAGCAGTGCAGCTCTATATGGGAAGAATAACATTCTGCAGCTTCCTTTCAACAGCATTATGAAAGAGTTTAAGGTCTCCTGTACTAGAGAAGCACTGCAGTATAGAAAATCCAAGGACCCCAAAGTCTCAGCGGCAAGAATTGTGATCCGGACTGGCAGGAAATGGAGTGCCACTAGGGAGCTGGAGATGGAAGAAGCGAGGCAGAGGCACAAGGCTATGGTGGGGGCAGTGGCAACGGGAAGATCAGGATTGGGCAGCTTTCTATTGCCTCGATACAACAAAGTCCAAGGCAAGGAGAGGCAACTGCTTGTCCAGGAAGAAGTGAGAGTAGCAATGGACGAAGAAAGATCCAGTAGGATGGCAGGCATGAGGCAGCAGGGAGTTTGGATGAGATGGGAGAGTGCAATTGAACGAAGGCTCACTTGGATGGACATCTGGCGAGGAGAGCCCCAGGGCATTAAATTCCTAATCCAAGCTGTATATGACATCTTACCTAGCCCAGCAAATCTCCATTTGAGGGGCAAGGCTGACACTCCTTCCTGCCCGCTCTGCTCTGGGAGAGGGACACTCAAACACATTCCGAGCAGCTGTCCAAAGCCCTAGGGGATGGTCGCTACCGGTGGCGCCATGACCAGGTGCTCAAAGCAGTTTCTGAGTGCATCTCCTCAGCCATAACAATAAGCAGGCCCCATTGTCCCTCCAGGAACCAGATAACATTCGTCAAGGCGGGACAGCAGCCTAGCCCTGTTGCAAGTCTACTTTCCACCGCAAAGGACTGGCGAATAATGGTAGATCTGGGCAAACAACTTAAGTTTCTGGCACATATCGCGGCAACATCATTGCGACCAGACATCATCATTCTGTCAGAGGCCTCAAAACAGCTTGCCCTGATAGAACTGACTGTGTCCTGAGAAGAGCGTATGGAGGAGGTTTTTAAAAGGAAACGGGCTAAGTACCAGGTGCTTCTGGAGAATTGCCGGAGACAGGGGTGGCGAGCACACTACCATCCAGTGAGAGTAGGCTGCAGAGGCTTTGCCGGCCAATCTCTCTACAGAGTCTATTCCCTGTTGGGTATGAGTGGGCCACTTAGAAGGACAGCCAGTAGGACGGCAACGGAAGCAGCAGAAAGAGCTTTCAGGTGGCTGTGATTTAAGAGGGGCGAACCGTGACTTAATGCTGCTGGGATGCAAGTCAGGGCTTGATCAACCCTGGCTGGGTCACATGGGCGAGGGCGTATGATGTTGTGAGACCCAAAACACCCAATGAACCCAGGAAAGATCACTGATAATGCATCCCAGCACATCCGCAGGACGTATCTTTCACCTCACCATTAAAAATAACCCGAAAAACTGGTTAATGCTCCCACATGATTCTGAGAAAAACCACACCATCATCATGATCATCTCTAGACATATGCACAAATATGCAGAGGTAACTGTAACTGTTTGCCTTAACATCTACATGATCTGTGTTATATATCCAGTTCAAAACAATTCAGCATAATTATGGAATGAAAAAGTGCAGCAATTGACAAGATGGCATTGGAAGTGGGTGAAACAGCGTGGAAGGAATCTGCCACTCTGCATTCATTCAGTTGGCAACAGCACCATCCTGTAAAAGCAGTTAAAGCTGTTGTTTCTGAACATTTGTGTCATAAACTGTCTGAGAATAAAGTACTTCTGCATTTATAGCTCACTTCACTTTGATCTTCACACCTGATTCACAGCTCCTCTGAGGTGCGACAGATTGACCACTTTTGCCTGTAAAATTATTCCCTTCTTTCTGTTTGGAAACATCGACAGACTAAAGAATATTTAGTATATAAGATGGGGAATCATATAGGAAAAAGCAGACTCTTCTGTTGCCATATCACTTTGGGCTTCTTTTACTCTACACAGTTTGGATCTGGAAGAGAGGGACAATGGTGTCATATCAGACCGGAGGAGGTACATTGCTTAGATGAATGAGACTAGAATAAAATGGGACTCACTGACACTGTGGATGGAGTTATGTTGTGAAGGAGGGCGAGATGATGGTGGAAGTCAATGTGCTTATTGCTCACCCCCCTACTGGCTCTGCACATTGAAGATGGGACAAAACAGCAGGTCTGTGATGGCCAGTGGTTGGCCTGTGTCATCATCATTGTTGTCATCATCATCATCCTCAACATCTGTCTGTGGGAGGCCAGCAGAGAAAAAAAAAATTAAAAAATTGCTCAGCTCCACAATATGACAACTGAAGAATCAGTTCAGACCACCATATCATCCAAAGACACTAAATACAGATATGCGGATAACAGACAGTATGAAAGAAAGGGGAAAAATATTCCAAAAAAAAAGTTCAAGGGCACCTATGCTCCATCTCAGATTGCAGCACAGAACACTGGTTTCCTCAGCTAATTTGTCAACCAAAGCAACCCAGGAGTTTATTAAAGCAAAGAAGTGGAAAATTCTTGAATGGCCAAGTCAGTCACCTGATCTTAACCCAGTTGAGCATGCATTTCACTTGTTGAAGACTAAACTTTGGACAGAAAGGCCCACAAACAAACAGCAACTGAAAGCCGCTGCAGTAAAGGCCTGGCAGAGCATTAAAAAGGAGGAAACCCAGCATCTGGTGATGTTCATGAGTTCAAGACTTCAGGCTGTCATTGCCAGCAAAGAGTTTTCAACCAAGTATTAGAAATGAACATTTTATTTCCAGTTATTTAATTTGTTCAATTACTTTTGAGCCCCTGAAATGAAGGGATTGTGTTAAAAAAATGCTTTAGTTGCCTCACATTTTTATGCAATCTTTTTGTTCAACCCACTGAATTAAAGCTGAAAGTCTGCACTTCAACTGCTTCTGAGTTGTTTCATTTATAATTCATTGTGGTGATGTACAGAACCAAAATTAGAAAAAAGTTGTCTCTGTCCAAATATTTATGGACCTAACTGTATGATTCTTAGTGACTGAGTAATTTTTGAATGGATTTAGTTTTTTGTCAGTAACCCTCTATTTTAACAAGATACCCAGTCTGTGCTGACGAAAAGCATGCCCACAGCAAGATGATATCACCACCATTATTCACTGTAGCGATTGGATTTCTTGAGGCATGGGCAGTGATTTGTTTTTTGAACACTGAAATTCGAATGGGAACAGTACTACTACTTGCTGAAAGCACTGCAAGTAAAATAGTCCACCAAAGACTTCTTTGCAAGCTTTCTTTCTCTCTTAGAAGACTTTTTTTATTTTGTAATTTTGCAAAAATATTAGTGATAACACACAACATGCGTGATCCTAGAGAGTCATACCTGGTGTAGGGCCAAAACAACCCAGCATGTTTATGCTTAGTTTTGCTGATGGTGATAATAATAATACTTTTGGTAAAAAAAATTTGCACTAAGTACAATAAGAAAATTTAAGGAACATTTTTTTTAGTTTTCTCCAAAAATATGTTTTAATTATTAAATTATACTTTTAAATTTAAGGTGCTGAAAATTGTGATAATATAAAACTAGCAAAAAATTACATGTAAAAAGTTATACAGGGAGACATATAGTTTTTGAACATTTTCTTTTTACTGCAGGCATTGTCATACGATGGCCATAAAGGAAGAGAAAGAAGAAAGTAATTACATGTGGTTCCAGCTCTCTGTGGTGGCACAGAATGAGATAAAGAAATCTATTTATAAAATCATAAATGGCATATGTCACGCATCATTATATATCATATATTAAACAAGTGAAGACAAAAATCTAATAAAAAGTCTCTAAAAAGGTGGCATAAAAAGTCAAATAAAAAGCAATAAAAAGTTACTTATGTGGAGTGTAATGTACTCTGCTTGCTGTGCAAGTTGCATCATTGCTCAGTGACATAATGTAACTCAGAAATGAGAGAAAAGATTATTCTCTTTAGCACACTGAAATAAACACGGGTCATTTTGAACAAGTTATCATTTTTCTCTCACGTTATGAATGTATTTTTATTTTTGGTTTTCAGTACTCAGAGAAAGCAAAGGAAAAATGTCAACTTTTAAACTTCATTTTAGGTCAAGCCAAATATGCAGTTTATGTTAGCCAGAAAAATAAGTCAGAGCAGAGGTGGGGACATGAGGTTCTGCCAGTTTTTAAACCCATGGTCAAATCGAGGACTATGGTTTATTTTGCTTTTTACAAAGCATTGTGTGTCCTGGAAAGTTTTAAATCAAAATGATGCATTAAGAACGTGTTGTGCTCTGTGCAAGGACATACCTTGGTGTACTCTGCAGCATTGGTCTAAATGTTTTCATTTTGGTGTTACTTGTGTTTTTTTGTTTTGCTGCTGTTTCTTAATGTTAGTTATGTCTTTTTTTGGGTGTTCTCGACATGGCATGATGTTTTTCTATTATCACATGATGAGAATTGGTAAATAAAAGCATTTTATTTAAAATTCAAAATTCTCTCATTTTATGGGTCATTTTTGTAATAAGAATCACATTTTCATCTATTTATGGGTTGCAAAAAATTACATTTGCATTAAAAATTCAAAATTCTTTGCTGCAAAAACACTAAATGAAACATTTATTTGGCCCAGTGATGAACTGGCATGCTGTCTAGGATGTTCCTTAACTAATCTAACACCCTGTGTTTCAGGAGTGGATGTAGACCACTGCAGCCTTGGCTCGGACAAGCAGTTACTGATAGTGGGCCAGGGAACTCTTGGCAAGTTGTGCTATTGGCTAAAACACCTTTTCTAATAAATTCTTTTGCGTTGTGATTTTGCCAGATAAATCTGTTTGTTCAATGCCAGTCAATATAGGCAATATTAAACTATTTATTAATATTTCCCTTGGAGTAAAACATTTTTCCTAGTCACTTTTATATAGTCCAAGCAGAGTAACCTGGCAGAAAGTGGGCAAGTGGAAAGATGAAAGAAGAAAGATGAAGAATAATAGCACATTATATATCACCAAACTTTATTATCCTCAAAGTTGTTTAATTTATTGCATAAGTATGGTTAGTACTTTTCATCGGTCATAATCCACTGGAAGGGTGGAAAGGTTAGTAAAGTATTAACAAAATATGTATAACTAAACATTATTACCTTTATATATGCAGAGCTGTGTGAGTCTATCATACATAATTTTGTAACATTATTAAGATGTTCAGTTTATAAAAGATTGTACAAATTGTTACTTTTATTCGCACAAATATTATAGCCACTGGCTCCTGTTCTGCATTATATTGATGATGACTTTGTTTTTCCACATTTGAACCATACCCCTTGTTACTAATCTGTCTCACCAGGCTTTTTACTCAGAGCAGTCACTCCCCCATAGCTATTACCTCTTCCTTTTACCCCCCACTGTCATCCATGCCTCTCCCAGTTTGGGTCTTTTCTTCAGCAGCCCCACCACACAGACTCTCATCTCTGTGTTTTGTTCCAGTCTGATGTGTATGTTGTGTTCAGCCCATAGATTCTTCCATATAACAGCTACTGGCTTCTGTCTTTTCCACCTGGGAACCCGTTGTGGGTATTTTGGGGGGCAAGACTTTAAACTGCTTACATTTAGTACATGAAATACATGCCTATGCCATGCATGTGCTCTCCAAAAAGTTTAAAAATGTGGAAACTACAGAGTTCCTCAGCCTTATTTCAAAGACCAAATCAGAAAGTTCGAAAATACTAACTAGCCTCTTTGACATTTAAGAACTTTAGTGTATAAAAAAAACATCAGTTAAGGAAAGCACTAATACTGTGCCAAAATGCAGAAGCTAGTGAGGATTATGTCATTTTTCTCATTCCCACCCCAACCTGGGAAAGGCCTCTGCCACGCTGTGTACACACGAGTGAACATCACTGAGCAAAGGAGGTGTGTGGTTCCTTTCAGCTACACGCCTTCCTCGCCTCAGCTTCACTCAGCTTCTACAAAGCATTGCTTCAAAATGCAGAACATGTTCAGTTATGCTGAAATTAAGTTATTAAATAGCTTTTTCCAGAGGAGCTTGTGTTCCATTGCAGGCCCCATCGTGATGTCAGGACATCTCAAAGATCTTTTAAACGCCGACTCGTGGAGATTTATTAAGGACAGACACACAGAAAACTCGAGCAAGTAAACTTCCCTCAAGCATTTAATGCGCTACTTATTCAAACTATTTTAGAGCTGTGGCACCAGTTAAATTATACAATTAAAACAAAATGAATCGTGCATTCAGCCCACCGATGCATCCATTCCTGCCCAGAGATTTTAGTGCGCCATCATTCTGTGAGACTCGCAATAAAATCCTGCGCGCATATAATGGTAGAAAGCGGTTTCCAACCCACAGTAACTCAATTAATCACATTTTTAAAAAATCCCATTTAAATGCGGTTTGCTTTTATAATTGTTTTTAAAGGGGTGAGTGAGCAAAACATCTTTGGGTTGAACAAAAATAAACACCCCTTATTAGACTGAAGAAGGCAGGCAGAGAAGGGAAGTCAACCGCCATCGGCGCAGTTGTGCTCATGACGGTTTTGCGTTTATTTGCAGCGCAGGGTGTTTGTTTTACGCCGTTGCCAAGGACGCCGTGTTTGATCTGGGAGGGCTGGCAACGTACAGGAGCGCAACATTTTCACCGCGATCGCCGTCTGTTTGAGCTCTGGCGACGCAATGTTACAGCTTAATGCTTCCTCCCGTCTACTTCCGCTTGGGGTTAAAGTCGCGCCCGGACTACTGCGACATACGCGGCGGTGGATCTGGTGCACGTAGCCCATCCTCTGTTTCAGATTTAAAACGTGCAAATGATATTTTAAGAAGTATAATATTGAATACAAAATGTAAAATGATTGAAGCATTCGAAGAATATTAAATTATATTTTTGTTAGATTTTATTATGAACTAGGTTTTATATTTGTATGTGGAATACATAATTTGCCTTTATTACTTTCAGTGCCTTTGTAAAAAATGACACATTTGCACATTATTGTTTATAAAATAAGGACAAATCTGTGAATGATATATAAATATGTTAAAATTCATAGTAACACACTGAAGTCGCGAGTGCTTTTTGGACGCAAAGACAGACATAAAACCCAGAGATGTCAGATGCTCTTAAAATGCATTATTACAGATAAAACAAAAAAGACACAAAGGTATAAATTGATTTTTGCGCACACACACACACAAAGAAAAGTTTCATTGCAGGGCTGCATTGTTTATTTCTGCTTGCACTTTTGCCGCTTGTGGGTTTTACTCGCCGTCGCTCGGGTGTTGCGGTCGTGTTTATTTCACTCAAAAGCCTCGGTCGTTACACAGGTTTCTGCCCAGATCTTTGCACTCTAATTTTACCCCCTTACTTTTTTCCCGAGACACTGGAAAGACATAAAGTCACAAGATTCCATATTCAAGGACAGAATCAAATGTATGCTTATCATTAGAAATAAGGTGAAATACACAGCTCACCGGGTCTGAACGAGGTCAGTGAAGCCCGATTTGAAGACATGCAAGTAGAGGACGAATGCTACTGGGGTTGAGGAGAACCTCCGCAGCTGTCAGGCCTCTGGAAGCATTGGGGCGACACGTCCACCTGAAGACAGAAACAGTTGGGTGCATAAGTGTGTACCGACTGACGTGAACATATTCAGTACCACTGGGAAAAAAAATTCAAAATAATCTGCATTGTCACTGTGAAAAATACATGACTTAACCATTCAACATTTCCATTAATACATGTTGGAGAGGGTGGTGTGGACCTTCCTCCTCCTGTCTGCTGTGCTTGTCCGACTTCGGGTGAAGGGTGAGGAGGTCCGTCACGCTGCCTGACTGTCTGGGCGCCACTGCATCTTGAACTTGAACTCCGCTTTGTCTCCTCCAGTCATCTGGGCTTAACATCGGGTGTGTTTACAGCTCCGTCTGCATGCGCAGGTCTTTCCTCTCTTTCTTTCTTTTTGTGATAAACCTTTTAACCGTTTAATACCCGCGCGATAAAACCTTAACTTTGCAGCTGTCTCCTTTCAGTCTGGCGGTTCTCGCTCGAACCCCGATCCCCGCTCCTACTGGACCCTTCATCACTGTACTTAGGCTAAGGTTCTATAGTAACAGTATCGTACTGTCAGTTATGTATTACTGTAAATGCGTAAGGCCGTTGACTTGCATGCCTGTTCGATTTGTCATCACACAGGCGCCATAAGCCTTACTTGTGCGACACTAACGGACAGTTATGAAGAATAACGCACTGGTTTGTGTCTGTGTGTGTGTGTGTGTGTTTGTGCTATTATGGGCCACCGTGGAACCACAGTTCCTTCAGCGACAAAGTGACCCTGTGGAAACCAAACGCAGGGACCCACGTTGTTCAATATTTTAGTACTTATTTTCTATATACTTATAAAGCAACAGTGTAATCATGGCATTTAGAACAACTTTAAAATGTTGCAGTCCCATTTAAAATATGATATTATATGTAAAGAATAGTATGCGCTAAATGTTTTAGGCGTATTTAGAACTAAAACATTCCGACAAACTGCATTACTGGGACTTAAAGGGACTTTGAATTGCCTAAAAATAACTTTAAACATGTAAACTGCTCTACTACGTCTACTGCTGATATTCAGAAAGGCAAGACAAAAAAACCCCACTGAAATGTTTTTCACAAAATTCTGAATCTCGGATCGGTGTCTGAATCCCCGAAGTACTGCGTTCATTTTTTTTTGTCCAAATGGAGCTTGTAGACTAAATAGTGTTCTGGAAAAATGTAGCCGAACTCTTAGTCAATAGATTAATGTTACGCTGTAATGTCATTGAATTTTGAATTTTTGAATTATTTTAAGCATACAATTCTTAATTTAAATGTTTATTTTGATGAGATGATAAACCAGGAACTACTATTTTTGTTGATGTTTTTCGCTTTAATGCTTTTTTCTACAAAGAACCAAACCATACAATACAAAGAACATATTTAAAACAGTAATGCTCACTGTTTAATATTTCCTGGTCTAAGGACGCAAACATAAAATTTAAAGGCTACTTTCGTTTAAAAAATTTGTTCTATCGGTGACTTTAAAATGTTCTGTAAATACATGCCATTTTAATATATTTCTTAATTGTCTCGACATGGCGCTATTATTATTATTATTATTATTATTATTACTGATGTTGCTGGTTTTGATATAATGGTTGCTCAAAAGTACGGACAACTTTATGCTCTGTGAGAGGAGGGTAATGAGAATTGTTTTGAAATTTTGAAAAATATAAAGTTAAATCATTCCATATACAATTGATATATAAAATAGATAATTTTAGCTATACTTTCTAGTTTTTAAAATTCACTGTATATTCGTATTTTATCATCGTCAGCATCATCATGGTTATGAAAATCATCACGTTCACTAAAATAATGTTAACGTTATTAATAATGAGACCTACAGAAGCTGTATGCAATGTATTATGGCCAACTTAAATAGTAAGCATTATTAAAAAAGCTAACATCTGGATATGTTCAAGGCCTTAAATTTATTAAGAAATATTGTAATATCAACAAAATTCAGCAGACAGTTATAGTTGTGTTTTACATCCAAAAAATACACAATTCAGTGTCCCCAAAAATATAAAACAAAGGTAAGCTTATTTGCATTTGCAGTCAACATGTATTCACTGGCAAAGCAGCAACGCAGAATTCTTTCTGATTGTTAAGAAAAGTGCTCTATAAGCAATAGGGGCAATTTTTGCTTTTCCTGCATAGTCTATGTGCCCTGCTGCCACTAAATTCTAAATGTGACATAATGGAAAACCAAATGAGGCTTAACTGAAATGTGGAAAATTAACATTCTCGTGTAGTTACTAAGGTTGCAGAGTTTTTGTAACTTGAACAGAATTTGTGCAAATGTGAGTTTATGTTAATGTGCATCTGTACACCTGTAGACAAAAAAAACTTCTGATAAGACTTCTTAAACATCATAACATAAAAAACACACAGTAAAGGAAACAAACACATTTTCGTGTTTTTTTTTCATTGTAGCATCTATGGCTTTTTGTTTGGCTAAGTGTTTTTCAAGGCCAACTTCAGATTCCAAAATAATGGTGTGCTTGACGTTAGTACTAAATAAGAACACATAATTTCATCTGAAGACTTTAAGACAGCAGGTTTAAAGTTTAAATAAAGGACACTGAACATTTCAGAGACAAAAATGTCTACCACATCCAATCTCTGGGAGGGATCCAAACAGGGGAAGAGCAACTGAGAGAGCAGAAAGAGGCTAAAACAAGGAAGGGAGAGATGAGCAAAGAAATCAAGGAGAGAATAAAACAGGGACTAAGTGGAAGGCAGGGAGACCACAGAAAAAAATAAAAGAAGGAAGTGAGTGAGGGATGGGTACAGAGAGACTGGGGGAGAATAACACAAGGAATGCATGACGAATAGAAACACCAGAGAGTGAATAAAATAGGAAGTGAGATAGGGATTGCACCAGCGAAAGAATAAAACAAGGAAGGGACAAATGGACAGTGATATCAGGGTGAAAATGAAACAGGAAGTGAATGAGGGACTGGGAAAACCAGGGAAGAATAAAACAGGAAATGTGTGAGTGACATAGAAAACAAGTGAGTGATTGACAGGACCAGAGAAAGAATAAAACAAGGAAAGGACAAATGGACAGTAATACCAAGGGGAGAATAAAACAAGAAGTGAGTGAGGGATAGTAAAACCATAGAGAGAACAGAACAGAATAGAGTGACAGTGAGATGGCCAGGAAATCTAAGAATTATTATCTAGGACATGCAATTGAGAACTTTACTATTGTGAGTAATCCTAAAAAAACAGAACCTGAATTTAATGTTCTAAAATTAGATATGCTGTAATTTACAATCCATTTTAGTTCAATAGGTCTGTACTAGTTTAAAAACTTTGTTCTTTCATACTGTGTTTTTTAATAACAATACACTGAGAAAAATAGCCACTAAAACAGAATTTGGGCTTTGGTTCTAATAGAATAGGGAGCGGGACAAATAAAGATGCTGTTTCAGTAAGCTTGTATATTATCCCTTTATCTCCAAAATAAATATCAATAAACAAAATCAGCTGTATGTTTGGAAGGCAGATGTCCCCAGAAATACCCTACACAGCCATACAAAGTAAGGTAAATTCTGTTGATGGAAGTTTTTTCCTGAATACTAAATGGCAAAGTAGGACTTTTTAAAGGATTTTTTCCTGCATTTTTCTTAAAGTTTTAAATTAGGCTTTTGAAACATTTACTCCAACCACTGAAGTTTGTGTTCTTCCTGGATTTAAAGTGGGCCACAAAAAAATATGTTGGTTATGATGGGGTCCAACTATTCGTGCTTTTTAAAACTTCTGTTTACCTTTGAGATTAATTAGGTTTCACTGAAATAGGACAGTAACATAACCTCCTTTGGGTCGCCATGTGCTCTGTGTACTGACCTCAGGCGAGGTTCATTTAAAATGGAAATTCTGTTTTCCAATGTCACGGATTGCATGGGATGGCAGCGTGCTGTGCTGCCAGTTTTCCCGCAAGCGGAGTTTAATTTCTGATCTTGTGAGCCTTCTGCTGGCATCTGGACAAGAGGCCTTATTTGTGAAGATGTAACCATAGAAAACGTGAGCCCTGCAGATGCTTAATGCATAGTATTCCAGAAATTCCAGGTTGCAGTGTCTCAGAACTTTTTGATTCTTTTTTATTTCTGTTTATTATAGAACATATTTCGGTTTATAACCAGATATGACCATGACTGATTATTTAGAGCACCACAAATTTTTTATAGTTGCTGAATTTGTATTATTAAATATAATTTAACTGAGTTCAGGCTGAACTTTTTCAATGTTTGCAGTGACTGAACTGGAGGATTAAAAAACAGTTCAGACTTTAATTAAATTTACTTTATTGTCTCCCCAGCAGTGCATTCATTAGTTATTGTTCTTGTTCCACTGGGAGAAATGCTAGGATGAGGCCCAGGGAATAAAGATCTGCTGTTGTCTTCTACAGTAGCCAAGAAATGACTGGGGTTTCCTTCCTCTGTTAGACAACACTTTGGTCAGTCCCCCTGGTTTGAGTGGAAGTTTTAAGAACTTAACAACTAGTGACAACCACATCGGGAAGAAACAGGAGTGGAAAACAACTAACAAAGGCACTGTTTTAATTAAATGTGGTGTCTGTAGGGTCAGATTAATTTGTGACTGAAAATATTTCGTGGTGTTCTGGTCCTCTGGTACAAATTTTACGTCTGATATTTAACAGGGAATGCAAATTCCCTTTTCAGCAGCAGTAGAATTCAGAGGAAATTCAAAACTATTCAAGCAAATGTTACATCAAAACAAATGTTTTTGAAAGAAGCATAAACAGTACAACTACTTTATATTCCTAATTTGACAGTAATTCCAAACCTAGGTTACGTTTGGGATTAGTTAAAAATACATTCATTTTCACATGTGAGAGTATAAAAAAGTGGCTGACATAGAAAAAAGTGAAAAGAAATTATTTGAAGGGTCAGTATTTTAAGCTAGAATTCTTCTTCCCCATACTCTTCTGCAATATTAGCAGATATGTGTAATAATTGTATTATACAAAGTCAAAGTCAAAAGATTTTTAGTCAAAAGTATTATACAATAGAAAAGCAGCACTAATAATAATGTACTTTTTACTCATAGTCAAGAGCATGCTGTTTCAACTACTTCTGAACAATAAAATGCACATCACAGATTTTTTAATGAGTTTTGTTAAATTGGCAGATTAAAACATTTTAAAAAACCAAATATATTTGGTTGAATTGGTCAGTGAAGAGATTCTTTTTCATGAAATTTTAGATCTTACTTTACAGTTTAAATGACTGAATAGTTTACTTCTTGGTTTAAGGCCTTCCACTGATAAAAGCACAATTATACTGAAGGGGCAGGTAAAATGCATAAAGGTAGCTCTGGGTTACATAAACTTACGTATATACTGCTATAACAGTTCGTTTTCTTTAGTCTTTTTACAACTCGGTTTTTTTACATTGTTTTATCTGCAGTTAATGTCTTATTTTCCAGTCTACCTTGTGTTCCAAAATAGCCGATTTCATTATCACCGGTGGCTGCAAATGCCAGGTCAACATTGCACGCTTCCACAATATCCCTTATGTATTCTACATACAGTTCCATAAACATCTTTGCAATAAAAAATTAAAACATTTTAGCTGGAAATAGTGTAGGTCACAGTTGATTTAAAGCAATTACACGTTTGAACAATTTGTACTGCCATTTGTACATCAAAGTATAAATGGACTCTACTTTCTTCCAGATCACCTGACAATAACTACACACCTCTCCAACTCACTACTGGCAGACGGAGTAGAAAGGTACAAATCACCGGAACTCATTTAAGTGTTCCTCATTCCTTTCCTACATTACTGTGGGGTTAACCAACCGGAGCCATCAGTAAGTTCACCTGAGGAAAAATATTTGATTTTCTATGGATTTCTTATGTGTTGGAAAGCCAATTTCTTTCTAATTTTGTGCCTTTTCACTTTGGTCAACCTAGATAAACATAGGAAAGATCATATCACTGTCATTTCTCATTATGTGCAATTTCTAAACTTAATTTTTCTAAAGTTCCTGTGGAAATATCACAGCACAAGACGTACCAGTACCAGCAGTCCAAATTTCAATAATAGATTATGAAAGTACTTTTAAAAAGGATCACAGTAAAAGTTGTCATAAAATATTCGTATTGTTGCCCAAAAACAATATTATGCTTTTCTTTGCTATGGCACACAACATATATATTTAAGAAGCATATGTTTAAGTCATTTGTGGGTGCTAGATGTGGACAGTAAAACATATTCTCAACATAATGTGTAAGCCAACTTCACCAAATGAGTAGGGAACTTTTTCATAATATATTACCAAGAGGATTTTGCGTAAAGCTAGACTTGAATAAATGTGAAATACAGAATTAACAAGTACATTTTCTGTTTCTTTAAAAATGGTCCCAAATACACCAGCAATTGGTATCCTTTAGTTTGCGATAATTTTGAATGGAAATGCAAATTAAATAACATTTTTAAAAAACATAAAATCACAGATTCAGAATAACTGTATATGTGATTTTCTTAAACTCTACTGTATTCTATGTTTGTCAAGTTGCCTTGTTGAGGCTAAAGCCTAAATTCTCCAGAATTTTGTATAATTATATGATCGTACATCAGAGGAGAGTCAACCAGTTAGACTGGCTCTCCAAAAAATGGGTTAATAACAAGTTTCACAGTAGCTTCATTTGATTCTTCATTTCATTATATTTCATTTTTACTGGGAATTACATTGTAGTATATTAAGAAACACAATTTTAATTTTTGAACTTGAACTTGAGTCCAGTGAGCAAATATAATTGGCAGATTCACAAATGACAAAATTAAGATCTACTTCTATTATCTTTTCTTTTATTAAAGCCACAACTATTGTTAGAACTGTAAAGATGAAATCTAATTAATGAGTCATTGAAAATAAGTATTAACTTATTCTTTTAAACCTTGATAAAAAATCAATAGTCAGTATATTTTCATTATTCCTACTTTCCAGCTATTTGAAACTAAATTTTATATACTAGTCTTTTATGCTCCCTGTATAATGTAACAAATGTTGCATGTTTTGTATGCATTGTATATGTTGTTTTGAAGGATTGATATTTCCTAAATCAAGATGCTTTTTTAACTTGCAAGGTTAAAAATAGGCCTATGTATTCAGCATGTGTTTACAATGGATTTTCTTAATTAAAATGTCAAAATCAACCTCCAAACATAATATGATTCTCCACAGCCAAACATTTGACCTTTGTTAAAATATTTTATTCACTTTTTTGACTCCAGGGTTTGGCTTGGTACATCAAGTCATTATATTATATTTTGTCCATGCACGATCAATTATATGCAATTGTTTGGAGCATTTATTTGTAAATCATAGGTGCAGAACTAGCAATACAATGGGCCTGTATTCAATTACAGAGAAAAGGATATCTAAACAAATACTATGAGAGAAATGATGATGGTTACCCTTAAGCCAGAATGTGATATACTGGCATACAAGTGCAACAACTGGGATTAAGTGCAATAACCCTAGTTAAGCAGACTTCTGGTTCATATCCACCATAAATCTGAGCAATTCATATTATTCCTTTATTAAAACCAGATATTTTTTTCCTATATTCTAAGTACCACATTTGTGAATGACACTGAATAAAATATCAAACGCATTATAATGCTAAAATATTCTCTAGTGTAACTAAAAATTTACAATAACTAGAAACTACATGTTTCAGCTTACATTTTTAAAAGTGTTTCTTGAATACCGAAAAGCCTGTCTAGTGCTTCCCACTGCTTCAGGCTTTGTTTCTGTTTGAGTTTGTTTTTTATAACTGTGATTATGAGGTTGCAGTAGGCTACGCTAAAGGATATACCACATAATAACTGTCCAGGCAATGCACTGTGTTCTATCCAGAAAACAAGCGGCTGCAAATGGATCAAATGGAGCAGGGATGTAAAAATGTTGCATACATACGCTGCCAGACCATGCACATATGACCAATATAATTTTAAAACTTATTTATATGTACAATGTGAGATGAGTTATCTTAAACGAACCTGAACTCCGTTGTCAGAGCATGAAGACAAACTTACCGCATCACCGACGCAAAGCAAGGGCCGGACAGCTCAACGTAGCTCCTCACAAGGTCAAAGGTTAAAGTTAAACTTCAAAGGAAGAAAAGCGTCAAAAGTCGCGCTCTTACCACGAAAATGTACACATGCGGTATGAAAATGTTCCTTCTTTGGGGTGGTGGTGGGGGGGGGGTGTTGTGTATTTTCGATAAGATTGAGTGAGAAGAAGAAAGCGGAGCACAAAGAGATTGCGGCGCCGCAGAAACGGTGCGGTTTGGTTGCGCTGTCTGGGGCAGCAGCGACCGCCTCTTTTACCTTGAACTTGGACTTCTGACGGGACAGGTCTGTAGGCGGGGGGCCCAGTCAGTCCCCTTCTGTGCCTCAACCCCATCCGGCGGCTGAAATAGCTCTTTTCAGTTACCTGCTCATCCGACATTTACCTAAAATACAAATGCAATAGAGAACTACTTAAAGTCTGTAAAATAAACTTTAAATATATGGAAATCATGTGGTTACGAGTGGCCTCGCTTTTCTAATTCAGTGCATTTCCTATTTATGTTTTCATTCTATTTTAATATCTTTTATTAACTTTTGTGTTAAAGAACAGACAGGCATACTATTGTATTATTTAATTTTAATTGAAAATGCCATATAACCTGATGGGTGTTTCTAGGAGCATTTGTCCTTTGCAAGCAGTATTTCTGTGTTAGCAGTTGGTACGATTATTTGAAATTTTCTAAATAATCCCCTTTATACGAACCACAATCAAAAAATGCACACATCACAAAGAAAAACAATCGTTGACCAGCAACACAGTTAGCAAACTAAAACTGTGATATCCATTTTAGATGCTGAAGTTTGGTACAGAGAGTACTTCTTCAAACGAGGAATTTAAATAAATGAACATTGGAAGACTTCAGCGTCACTGCCTGATGACGTAATTGAAATCATTTAAAATTTCTGATCCCAGTTATCTTGCCTGGATGACAACCCTTTCTAATTTAGTTTTAATCTAACTGTAATGATTTATTTTAGACTTAACTACACCTAGAAACTATCATCAAAAACTCTCACAGTCACTTCGTTTGGAAACTAAAACATCCTTTCAGTACAATATCTAAACCATCTGAGAAGGGGGAAATTCGATTTGTTTCATTCTGGTTAATTTATCTGTTCATTTTTGCATAGGGATTGTGTGTGTCTTTATGCACCAAAAAGACTTGCATAATCATACAATGTATTATTTTATACTGAATATATGCTATTATGCAAGTTCACCTTTAATTCTACCTTCATAGGGGCAAGGTTAGGGTTATTTAACGCTTGATGGTTAAGAAATGATGCTCTGTAAAGCATTGTCTTACCTTTGTATATTTCTGTTCCTTTTGAGTTAATGCCAAAATTCTGCTGGTTAGTTGCACAACTGCTGGTATTTTTCCTGGCACGAGGAAAAATTACCTTTACTTGTTAGGACTAGTTTTGCGCTGCCAGTTGGCAAAAGGACAATTTCAGTGTTCATTGCGCTCTCAGCGACGGGGGTGGGGGTAGCCCCAGTTTATAGCCAAGAAGAAGCTTAAATAACTGGACTAAGAAATCGCATGTAGTCCAATCCGTCTTTAATTAATATACCTTCTTAAAAATATATTTACATTTAATCTAATAGTCTGGTGCAATGAAAATGTTTAGCTTTGCTGTGTTGTACACAGTCTGCTATGCAACTTAAGATATCTACGGTTCTCTGGGCATTAAACATTTATACCAGTGCCTATCGATCCGACCAATATGACTTACAAATAATTTTTAAAAATCTGTTTCGTATAGTAACAGATTTCCGCATGGAAGGAGAAGCGGAAAGTGTTGGACTTTTGCAATAAATGCAAATACTGTTCGCAGCTTTCTGTGGAAATCTCTCGCTTTTTACCTCAACAAGTTTCAGTCTGAATAAAAAAACATGTAAGAGCTTCAGTTTGTGCAGGTGTAGCGAGTGGTGATGAGCAAACTAAACGAATGAAAACAGCAAACGAATGCGTAAACGATCGCTAGGAAAGACGCACAGACATTGAGAGACACAAGCAAAACAAAGCACATCTTCATGCTGAATCTCTGAGGAGACCAGTGGGAATGGTGTGAAGGTCAGGGCGCCCTTGACAAACCCCGGGCTTACAAGTTTTGTCCAGTAAGCAGGTCGGTAGGAACAGTAGTGGTCATTGTACTAGTGGAGAACAAAAGTAGGGTCACAAACCACCCTTCTCCAGGACAGGAGCCTCGGCAGGTTTGTGAGAAGTGGAGTTAGGTGGTTTAAAGAGCGATTCATAATTCTAATTTCAGATGGGTTTGACTGAAGTTATTGATTGGTTCAGGAAACAGGTGTGTTGCTTCATATAAGGTTTAGGATGCTAAACGCGGTTGTGTGTGTATGTGTGTACGAAATCATCTGCACAAGTTTATGGTCTTCATTCATTTCCTTTCCTATCGCTCCGTGTAATTTAGACAGTGTAACTTCCTAAATAGGGGGCTTAAAGCATTCCTCTGTAAATATTTCAATCGGTTTTGAAAGAATGGAAAATTATCAGTTAGTTTCCAAAACACCGAATCAGTTGTTATATTCTGTGTAACCGTTACGACTTTGTCTAAACCTGGAAGTAATCTAACAATTTAGGCTAAAAGTAAAATCGTGTAAACAGAAGATCAAAGTTAAAGCATTTTACAGCTAAATTCATAAGTTCTTCAATGCTTGGTCATTTCAGCTAAAATAATCTGATGAAATCATTCTGAAAAATCACACTGAGCAATTCCGGAATAGTACATTATGCCGGAAATGGTACTTTTTAGAGTTGACGTTGAAATTCATATATATTTGAAATATTATTAGAGGACATAGAGGATTTTTGAATAATGTGGATGCGAAGAGTCGTGGATCTCGCAATATTCATTTTAACATATAGTAAATACGCCATAAAAGAATTGATGCAGTCTTTACCACAAGATGTTTTCAAACCTGTATTTTAAACGCATAAAATATTTACTGAATAGAGCAAAACTTAAGTCATTTGGCAATGCAATAACAATTCGTCTTTCCTTGTTCTTATAGATTTTTTTCCTCAGTCCTTTCACTCCTCTTAAATCAGATTTAGGTTCTCCGTCTATAATAATGTGGATGCTTTGTTCATCGTAAACACGGCAATTGTATCTCATTGTTATTTTGTAGTGTAGTATATTTTGTTATATCCCGATGATGACCAGTTCTACAATACTTTTTAAGTGTACCTGCAACTGACATGACTGATGTCGGGTTTTAAATGAAGGTTAAGCACAGAAACTATAATAAGCGTCAGAGCAAAGCTTGCCACAAGTGCTCTGTATCTTCAGGAATTGCTGCAGAAGGGGTTGGTTTCCTGCTCAAACTATCAAAGCTAGTTTCCACCAATGTGTGTATGTACATACTCTATGTACAGTATGTAGGTGCATAATTTTTATCTCCATTTATCGTATTATTATAATAATTCATAATCCGCAGCAGGAGTCGGTATAAGTCAAAATAGTACTCGATAAATAGCCAGGAAGTTTACAACAAGAATAGATGCTTGCCGTCAGATAATCTGCAGATGATGACCTTTCATGTGCTGCCCAGATATTTAATTTTTTTTTAAATCAATTTCAAAAGGCTCTAGGCGAAAAAGAAAGGCTGATGTATAAAATTATTGACGTACATGCCATCTCCACTTCTTATTCTAGCTTTAGTCATTGTTGACTATGGATATTATTTGCATACATTTTTAACAGAGTTTAAAAATAAGTTTTATCGGCATCATTTGTTCTTTTTCATAATGACTTGCATGAGAAGCCATTAGAAGTGAATACATGCACAGCAGTACGAATGAACAAGAGCACTGTTTATAAACAAACTAAATGTTTTCCCGGTATTTCGCATCCACTGAAATTAAATGTACTGTTGTTTATTTATAGCACAGAGCACGGCGCTATATATATATATATATATATATATATATATATGTTTAAACGGAAACGAATTCATTTTAAAAAGTGGGGGTTTTAGTCATCAATGCAGAAGGATTAATATATGTTTAATATATGGAGTGGTGCTGAAGTGAGCAAAGTCTGTTCATCTCCACGGCTGTCCCTCACATGACGCGCATGCATGGTTTTCCAGGCCACCTTCTACCTTTCTGTGTTCTACTGCAACATACAATCAGTTCGGACCCAGACAGCTGTAGAAATAAACAATAGGCAAACAGTCGAGCCTAATTTAAATATTAAACGATGTGTGACACGCTTTCAACCATAATATTTTCTGATAGAAACCTGCTAGTATTTGATATCCTTATGTCTAGCATCGTCTGCTGCCATAATTTAGAATAAATGCATCCAGATAAATACATATGCACATCCAGTAGTCTTCTTCTTCTTTTACTTAGCTAAGTCATTTACAAAGAAACACAGGTGAACCTAGGTGTCCACAAGAGAAGTAGCCTGTAATTCTTGTCTCGAACTGAAACGCATTTATATTTACGCTGGTGTAAATGATGCAAAGCAATTTGGGACGCGGGAAGACTAAGATTTTATTCGTAAAATTCCTACGAAAGTCGGGAAACGGCATTTTCATAGCAAAAACTGAAATACATTAAAATGTCCCTTTTTATGTCGCTTACATTTATTGCGAGCGCAAATGAAACGTTCATTTGAACAGATTTCTAAATTTGGGATAAATTTAGAGACGATTAACGATTAAATGACAGCTCCACAATGTTATTTCTTTATACCTTGTGCGTAGAGAAAAAAGAATATAATATTTTGGAGGATCTTAAAGTGGCAACAGATCCGCTCAATGTGGATGAATAGAAAATAGTAACGCATATAAGACAAAGCGAATGTACACTGCCTGCTTAAACTTTAAACAAAAGGGTATTCAGTACAATCTTTAGTTTATTCGTCTGTGGGGCTTTGATAGAATTTTCTGCTATGTATTGAGAATTAGTAAAGAGATCTTTGCTGTACTTCAGAAACTCAGAATAAGTAAAACCACCGTTTCCTTTCCGAAGTAAAGTGACTTTACATGCAAACTCAAAAGTGCGAGTGTGAAGTTCATTCTTGTCTGTCTAGACTGCGCTTACGACTCTGTTTGTCTGCGTTTTTTTTTTTTACCTTGACCTTGGACTTCCTTGCAGATGCCACTTTTAAGAGTCGTCCGTATTGACTAGTTGTTTGCACAGAACTAACCTTGCAACTCAAACTCACAACAAATACCGTCTACTAAACATATTATAAGAAGATAGATTTTGCTGCTAATGTTTAAGAATATTACAAATGAGATGGTAATGTCACAAAACATTACAAGTGAGATGGATGCTTTATATTAGTATCCAAAGTGCTTTGTTTGGATAAAGTAGATTATCCTCGCAGCACCTTAGTTTACCTTAAATCATTTTCAGGAAAATAAAAGACATCTTACATTTGATGCTGCAACTGTTAAATGTTAGTTTAATTTATAAGCATCTATGACTGTTAAGCGCGTTTTCATCTGCTGACTAAAAGTGTGCTACACAAATATTTTTACGGCGTAACAAAGACATTTACTCTGAGATAAATCAATAGAAGGACAGTCGACAAACTTGTTATATTGCACACATAATTATTTACATGTAGAAAGTACATTTTGAGTTACTGTTCACTTCTTAGTCCACCAACCAAACACGAAACGACTAAGAGAAAATTACATATGCACAAAGGATGAGTTACACCGATGCTGAAATGTGGATGTATCAAAGTAAGCCCTTCTATGAGCTATATCCACAATAAATGTGTTTCTATACTACAGAGAATACTTTCAACACATTACTGAAATAGCTACTTTTTTTCTGAATTCCCATTTCTTTATGAATTTCCCGCTGCCTCTAAACATTTCATCGTCACTCAGTTAACTGAGCTTGAGCGTATAATGTATTCATATTTTTCTTTTTTATTCCTTATCATTATTTTTATTGAATAAAAATGGAAAACAGTCATTATTTGTTCAGAGGAACACTTTCTCTAAGAGGTGTATGCAGTGCATGTTTTATGCAAATGTGAATATTTGTCAGCAGCAGAAATTCTATTACATAATCGATTGCTTTTATTGTTATATTTACAAAAATATCAGCACTAATGAACAAATCATAGTACTAAATACTTAGAAACAGTAACAGCTTTCATAATATTATGAAAAATATCTAATTATAAGAGAATTAATGATCCAGAAAACATCTGCAAAATGGACGGAATAAATACAGGTAGCATGTATACTGTTTATTAAACTTTATTAGGACATTTTCATTAAAAAAAAAAAAAAAAACTAATTCATTGATACCTACTTGTCAATAATTAGTCATTTAAAATATTGTAGATATAAATAGGGTTATTAACTACGTCACTCACAAAGTAATCACTAACAGATGGTTTCTTTAAAAAATTGAAAGCAGTAACATAAAGACAACATTAATTTTTACTCTGGACGACATTTGCCGGGATCGGCCAAATGAAAGCCGCGCTAGCCGCTTACTCGTGACTGAAGGCTGTCTTTACCTTTCCCTTTAAAATTATTTTTCCAAATGCCTTCAGCCAATCAGAAGACACCGTGCTCTTCAAAACCCCGTCGAGAGCCGCCGGGACCTCTCAATTTAAAGGGACGTGCGTCCGAGCCCGAGTCTTAATGAACTGGACTCTCGGGCTCGGCGTGCGCATGCGCGTGCGTAAAAATGCACTTGGAAATGAGGTGTCCGTCCTGGAGCGGTCGACTTTTAAAAAGCATCGGCAGCTCGTGATATGTCGACTTCGCTGGTCCTGCATCCACGCTGGGCGGACACCTTGATGTACGTGTATGAAAAAAGTCCGAATGAAAGCAATCAGAATAAAAGCCAAGCCATGGAGGGACTGAGCGGGAACTGCCCTGCGACCCACTGCAGGGATCTGATCTCGCACCCAGCGCTGGGGCGACATTCGGGAGGCATAGCGACTCACCAGGGCTCAGTATACTCGGACTTATCCTCCTCAGACGCCGGCCGACAATGTCCCGCTCCTCAGACTTCATCTAGCGCCTCCCTGGGCTATGGTTACCCCTTCGGAAGCCCGTACTATGGGTGCAGGTTGTCTCACTCGCACAACCTACAGCAGAAGCCCTGCTCTTATCACCCAGCGGAGAAGTACGCCGAGCCAAGCAGCGCGTTGCCCTCGGAAGAACTGTCCACCCGGGCCAAAGAGTTCGCTTTTTACCCCGGATTTGCCAGCTCATACCAGGCTGTCCCGGGCTACCTAGATGTGTCAGTGGTTCCCAGCATTAGTGCGCACTCTGAACCGCGGCATGACGCACTGATACCCATGGAAGGCTACCAGCACTGGGCTCTTTCTAACGGCTGGGATGGGCAGGTGTACTGTGCTAAAGAGCAAACACAGTCTGCTCATCTCTGGAAGTCACCGTTCCCAGGTATGGAATCTTCTTTGAGCTCACAAAAGTCAGAACAAACTCGCTGTTTATAGTTTTACAAATAACAGGTAACACTGATAGTCATGCATGTGGATTATACTGGCTTGCAGTGCCAACTCCGGAACTCGGTATTAATTTGTCTGTGTTGCAGTATCAAGGAGAAAAACAGTTATGCATGAAAATATATTAATGCAGAAAAGACCGTGCACGGCTCAAACATGGCGTTTTAATGGAATAATAGTAATGAAAGTGCTAAAATGCATATTTTTTATGCACCTGTAAATGATACTGTACTGTATGAAGCAGAGTTGCAGCAACTTGTTTAATAGTGCAGAAAGAGGTTGTTGCTTGTTTCCATGCTACAAAATTACTGCAGAGTTGCAGAGGAATTAAGTTTTAATCGGAAAGAAGGATACAGTAAGACAAAATTATCAAAATATATATATCGCTCGAATGAATTAAAAGCACGAATGAATATTGATTCAGAACAAACACAAATTGCTAATAGCATGAATAAATATTGTAATGTGTAAAGATCAGTAGTGTGTGTGTGTGTGTGTGCGCCGTAAACATCAGAGAACGAAGTGGACCCTTTGAGGACGTCTGCAGAAATGCTTAGATTTACCCATCATTTGAACTGGAGCACGTCGAATCCCTGTTTGATCGATTGCCCTGACACAATAAATCTGGACTTCCTTTGTCACTGACTATGAGGCACTGGGTTCTGTAGCGTCACTTAGAAAGCTTTGTACTGCGTGAGTCCCAAACTTATTTGCATACGTCCTCTGCTTAACTGTCAGTTCGCAATTGGTGTCGTGGTCTTTTCAAACTCGGTCTGAGCGCAGCAACCTGTGTTTCTATTAAGTGCATTTCAGTGTAGGTGCTTACATAAGCATTTTCAATATTTGCTGGCTGACATACTGGGTGTCTAGTATGACAGTTAAATATTGTTTATTAGGCTGCCTTATTTAACACCTATCTTTATGAACTGTCTTGAACGTGAGCATGAATTTAACACAATGTCTCCCTCCCTGCTCGTGGCTCTACTTTGCTTGTCTGCTCAGCATACAGTTTTCACCTTTGCTTATATAATAACATATTATGCAACCTCTGCATATTATCTTTAGGAAATATTCCTGGAAAATATTGCAGCCCCTTTTCCTTCAAGAAATAAACATGCCATGCTAGCGTTTATAATGTTGTTTAGTCCAGTGTTATATCGATACCAGGTAAACCTTCACCTGATGTTATGGCTACGTTTTCCAATATATACGATAAAGTCTTACAGTCCATAGAACCTACCTTAGACTGAATGGCTTCAGTTGAAGAACACGACTGTGGTTCCTTCATGAACACATTTGTCAGTTTTATCAAATTAGAATCTATCCGAACGCCAGAAAAATCCTTTTCCTTAATAAGCAATGTTCGATTAACCTTACTGCAATTAAATATAAATCTAATACACTTAATTTTAAACTCACCTTGCGAATTGGGCAAAATATAGACTTTTTACCTTTTTACCTGACACTGGTGTAGAACCATATATATATATATATATGTGTGTGTGTGTGTGTGTGTGTGTATGTGTGTGTGTGCGTATATATATATATATATATACGACAGGATTAGCAGCTCCACCAAACGTCAGGGAGGCATAGTTATTGGGATTATCTTTATTAACACATATGGTGTGTCCTACCCATATAACAACTTGAAACCACGTTAAGCACTAAAGTGAAAGCACTAAAAATATCATAATTGATATATCATTTTGACTGGTTTTCTCATTTTCAAATAATTGCGACTAATAATTGCGTGTGCTGCTAGTTATTTATTCATTTTATTGACAGTGTGGCCTTTTATATACAGCTCCGTAATTTTACTGTAGTAATTCAGGGCAAGTACCCTGCTTTAGGGAGGTAGGGTTTGAACCTGAATCCTTTAAAGACAAATGGCAGCTCCAACCACTATGCTGCCAATCGAATGTAATCTGATATATCTGGTATTTTTACATTATTATTATTATTATTAGTAGTAGTAGTAGTAGTAGTACTAATTGTAAGTAACAGTAGTATTAGTAGCGTAGCACAGTGGTTGGAGCTGCCATTTGTCTTTTATGGATTCAAGTTTAAATTATTATTATTATTATTATTAATAATAATAATAATAATAATAATAATAATAAATCGCATCAATATCCTCTTTACGGTGTAAGTAAAGTAATGAAAATAAAATTAAACGTTACAGGCAGTCCGTAGCTCTTCAGCGAATGTTTAGTGTACATGTGCTAAAATTAGTTGTCAGAAGTAATGCTGAATATGAAACATTATTAAACATATGTTACGCACATTTAACAGTAGCCTGAAGCATAACCTGCAAATATAAAGTATTGATGTGAGAGGGTGAAATATTTTATTAAGCCTTTAAAAGATGCGTTATATTCACTGTTATGCAAGGTGGCTATTGTGCATCTGCTACAAAATATTAGCTTGTGTGGCAGTGACACACACATACACTTTATACACAGCTATATGCGAGTTTTTTCATCTCCGATATGAGCTCATTTCGTTCTTCTAAAAGAATGATACGTCAGGTCCAACGACTTTTCCGAAAGGTTTATGATAAACCTAAATGTTTTTAAAATTGGCTTTAAATTCTAACTAGTTTCTCCTCATTTCAGCCACGTGGGTATGATCATTTCAGGGAATTTTTAAAACACCTGCTACTGTAAACACCCGACTGCAGTCCCAGAAACATTGCTGTTTGGTACTTGTGTTGTTTGTCTGACTTCTGTAACCTGGATGCATACGTTTTGCCTAAATTGTAATTTATTCACACTGATGTCACATTTTGCGGTATCATTAGCACAACTTTCAAACTCACGCATTTGATGGCAATTTGTCTACACCACAAACGTACACAAGTTCAATGTTTTATGTAACATAAATATATAAAATAATGTTCTATCTGTATCAATTTACGTTTATGTCACATGATGGTGATTTTATGATTTTAAACCTTGCCTTAGTCTGTGAGTTGAGCTGAAACGGTTGATTCAGATTTTGAAATATTATTAGCACAGCAAGAAAACAAAAACGTGTTTATGTTTGCAAAGCTAAAAATATCAGTTTGGTTAACCAGCCCCCAAAAAGAAAAACCCAATCACTTGGACTGAAAACACCTGAAATATTTATGTCTTTTGCAAATACAATAAAGGTATGTTTTAACATCTGGAAGTGAAAAGGGAGAAATAAATCTACATTTGGAACCTGATATATAAAGATTCTGAAAAAGTCAATAGGACAAAATTAAATATCTATGCGAGAAGCAAACCAAAGCTGCCTTTAAGCTGCGTTCGGCTGCTTCGCTTAAAATGCAAGAATTTATCCAACCACAAGAACTTTAAAACGTGAATTCAAGATCCATTTGTGATTATGTCATACGACGCAGTACAACTAATGTTGGTGGCAAAGTCGTCTTAGTTGGGTTAGTGTTGCTGCTATTATTTTAATTCTTCCGTACTTTCCCTGTTATTTTGTAGATGTGGTTCCCCTGCAGCCTGAAGTAAGCAGCTATCGCCGGGGCCGAAAAAAGCGAGTTCCTTATACCAAGATCCAACTCAAGGAGCTGGAGAAGGAGTACGCGGCCAGTAAGTTCATCACCAAAGACAAGAGGAGACGCATCTCCGCCACGACCAACCTCTCCGAGCGCCAGGTCACGATCTGGTTCCAGAACCGTCGAGTGAAAGAGAAGAAGTTCATCAGCAAATCCAAGACCAACACCCACATGCACAACACCTGATACATGTGGCTCTCGCTCTGGAACTTTCTTTTTTGTTTGAAAGCTGTTATCTTTTAACCATTTCAAAGGAGACTGCATTTCACCTGTCTCCCAAGGCGTGCTTGATTTTATTTATAATTTAAAAGCCTACCCCATTATATTGGTTTGGAAGAAAAGGCAAGAAAAGAAAACCAGTTCATAACTGTCTTTTTTATGGCTGTGTATGTAATATTCTGTTTCAGAAAGACGCAGTTGACGTCATTTCGTGAATAACTCAATCTGAATGGCACCGTTTTACCACACGTAAATGTATGAACAAATGAAAAGAAATGTCCTCTTCTTCGAGGCTGCAGAAATGGAGTAAAGAAATACACATAAGGAGACTAAATGAGGACTAGGTTACTTACTAGGTAACTAGTCGTTTTGGGACATTGATGTGGATGGGCGTGGTTGATGTGGCCACTTGAAGATATTCAGGTCATGAAGGTAAAATAACCTGCGGTGTAGGACACAACTTCGTCGGAATTTCAATAGTTATACAAGCACCGGCTTTTCTTGTAAAATGTACAGTGCAATGCATCTATTATTTAATACATATGCTCTTGTTCTGACAGGGATTGTATAAGGAAATGTTTTAAGAACTTCATACTTAGTTCCAGTGTCGGTGAAGGAGATGTATTTCTGTCATGCAACTGGAATGATTGTAAAAATTAAAATTAAGTATTATACAGTAATGCGCAATGTAATTCATCTCATTTTTTATGTACACATAAATGTGATATCGTCTACCCCGTCCAGATAGCTAGTTTCACTGCGTAAGCTGTACTGTGTTATTTGTCCAGTAAGTACTCTGCTTAATGGTTTTAAATAAACAACCGGCACACCTGCAACCGGGACAGTGGTGACAAGGAAGATAAAACTGTTTTTTAATTATTATAGCAACAATTCCAAAGAGAAATGCTCACGTGGAGTTTCTTTCTGGGCCTCAATATTGTTTTCACGCTTGGCAAACGCGACATGAGCAACGACTTGCAATCCATCTTCATGAAAAGGAATTAGGGCACTTATTTAAAAAGCTAATTGTTGTATATCTGTTGAAGGATTCATAGTACAATGTGAATGTACAGTTTGATTCTTTTGAATTAATCTCGATTGATGTACGGTGTGTCGCACACACACCTTTCTTCTGTATTTCTGGATGGAAGTTCCCAAAAACAACTTCAACCAGCTTTCAGAGTAGCCGCAGTTTGAGCCATACAAATTTTGCCGGCTATTCTTTGCACAAAAAAAAAAAAAAAAAAAAAAAAATCAATATTGAGGCTGCAGTTTATGACCAAACAGTGAAATGTGAAATCTTTTCTGAGATTACAAATCCAATTGCCCATAAAGTTAAAAAAAAATCTTTTTAAAGGAGTGAACACACGGACAGATACGTCGAGCTCTGAATCGCCTACTCATATTTCACATGTATATGTCGCATTTGCTATTTGCATGAATATTTTGCCATTATATATTTGAATGCACGTATTTAAATGTTCATTAAACTTGCAACTGTTTTAATAATAAATTTTTATAATAATAATTTTGCCTAGCGCCCAGTGATTCCGTAATAGGCTCCAGACCGCCGCGACTCTGCAAAGAAGTGGATGGATGCATAGATTAATACTAATAACATAATCCAGGTAAGTTAAATGCAAAGAACAACTTGCCCAAAGGTTCCTAAAACACTTCTGGTGACAGCAGGATGAGTACAATTTCATCACACTGTAGGTTACCACATTATTTTTTTGCATCAGCAAGTATACAAATATAGACAAGAAAATAATTCAGGCACACCGAAAGACAGAGTGAATAATTCGGACGCATTGGCTTATTCGTTACTGAGTCATTTTTTGAGCATTGAAATAACTAGATAACACATTTTTGAATTACATTCTCTGACAAGGAACTGGTTAACGTCAAAAAGTGTATTACGTGAATTCCAGGTGCAGTCTAACCTCTTTTTTTGTTATCACTTGTACTTGTATTATTTTAGAAAATAAGTTATATTTACATTTATTGCTTTAACCGACGCCCTAAGCGGCGTTCAAAGCACCTGTATTCGGAGGAAACAATGTTTATATTTATTTAGAGAAACACATTTCTCAGCTTACTGTAAAAACTATTAAGCACTGCTACCATTCTTCTTCATTCTCGAGTAAGTACTGAGCATTACAAAATATTATCGCTATTTCCGACTAGGTGAGCATAATCTTGTGAACTGATAAGAACAAAGAACAGATTAGAACAGAGTAAAAAGCCAGCAAAATATTTTATTCCCAGGCATAAATTAACAATTGCTAGAAACACAAAACTGTCAACACGCTGTATTAAGTGTAATTTATTTAAGCCATGAACTTCAAATACTTTTAGTGAAAACAGAGCTAAAAACTGAAACGTGAGATTTCGCACTGCAGCTCGCTGTTCCTACTGGACAAACCCATCGTCTTCTGGAAAACTTACTTTTCATGCCTGTATTTCAGTGCTAAAATAAACGTGGCAATTCTTTCTCTGTCTAAAAACTTTCTTGCCTAAAAGTCCTTCACGGAGCAACACATTCAGTAAACTTAAATGTAATCATTGCTGTTTTATTTTGTCAAAGACAATTTTCCAAATAAATAAAATTAACTGTACTTAAACAATAATGGCAAGAATTACTCACTTGTTTATCGGATAATATTGTACGACATAGTTCTGCACGATTGCTGAGGTGTTGCCTTAAACATATTTGTGTGATGACTAAAACTGTCCCGCACTGGTACAATATTTTCAGGTTTTATTAAAAAACATTATATTAAAGATGTTTCATGTAAGCCCGTATCTTGGTTTGGGGCCATACTGTTTCTAGAATGCACTTGCACATTTGAAAGCTAACAGTACACAAAAGGTGTCTTGGAAAACTTTACGTTTTCTCACAAAAATCTAAATTCATCTGAACCATCGATCGATATATTTGACAGATTAAATATAGAATATACTTTTTAGATGGTCATATTTGCGTAGACAGCCTAGTTCTGAATTACTCATACTGTATATTCCTTTTCCCGTGTATAATCCACAGCAGGTCATTTTCTACTGCACATGTGCTTCCTTAAGTTTTCCCTTTGGATATTTTTGCTAAGTACGTTGTCCTTACACGTGCCACAACATGCACCAACATATAATAAATCAATGGTAAGTAAGGAAACGAGTGCACAATTCTTTCGTCTTCAAAGTAAGGACTCAAATAGTAATGGCACAGTGTGTCCAAGGTTCTGACGTCACTTTGCGTTACCCTTGACCATGACTATGCAGTCGCTTTGACCTTGACATCACAGCGCCATGTGCATAATAAACGGACTGGAGGGACTATTTCTCGGGGTTTGTTTGTAGGCAAACAAAGTGTGGATTCTAAGTCTAGACAGCTCTAGTTAATGACGTGCCATAAATATAAGAGCAGGCGCAGAGCAGGGCTATCATCTGACCTAAACATTTCTAATGATCCTTTAATTTCAAATATAATATTAGAAATGTGCCGAGTTTTTCCTGTATTTCACTTGATCGCCGGCTGCTGAGCTGTTATTTAGTTCCTTATCCTTTTTAAATACACTGCTGGTTCTTACCATTCCTTGCTGAAGTACAGGCACAGGACGCCGCTGTATTACAGCCACTCTACATCTCTTTGGCAAAAGCCGACAGCGGATATTTCTTGGTAAAGTTATTCTTTTCTTACATCTTACTGGTAATGGTGGCTGAAAATGAGCTGCTGCGTTCGTCGGGCTAAAGGAAGTCAGACAACACCCAGACGTCCTGCCCGAAGGTATGGCTACTTTCTTTATATCAGAGTATTGACAGGTTTTTTTTTTCCACAAAAAAAGTCAGCTTGATTCCTTTGGTCGACTTCGGACTGTTAAATGTAAACATGAAGTAAATTACAGTGAATTTTGGTAACAGAGACAAGCGTCTCTACGTGAGAGAAGTTATTTGCTTGACGCAGCTCAGCGCGATTCTTTTCATTCATTTTTATATTTCCAAGGAAGTCTGTCCGTGTCTCACTGCGTATAAAGGAGAATAAGCATACTTACTGCTGTTGTGTAGGTAAATGCACCCACAAAATCCAAGGCCTATTTATGATGACATGACGTAGTACAGATACGCACACCGATAAATTATACATCTGTGTTATTCTGTTTTGTCTGAAAATTCTTATGTATTCTTATATAAATTATATGTATTTTTTTTTGCAAAATGTGACTAGTACCCAGCTATTAACTAGGAAAAAAGTAGAGGAAACTCACAGTTTAGAATTTCATTAAAATTTAAATGTTCTGATTCAGTTTGTAATTTCTGCCACGTATTACTTTAAAAAATTGTGATTCTCAGCATCTATCGCAAGATACCACTGAAGTGAGCAAAATCAGTGCACATTTTTCAAGATAATTAAACTCCAGTGGTTTAAATAACATTCTTAAAGCTGGATCTTTCAACCGTATGAGTAATTTCCTCCATAACCCCTGGTCAAATTTGCTCTGGCTACTGACAGAATTTCCTTCTGTCTAATATGTATCTTTGTCATGTCTTAGCGACGATGCCACAGGTATTCTTTATATAATATTTAAAAGAAAAGGAGAGAGTGTTGGACGTAGGAAACGGTAGAAAACGGGGTCGGACTCTTAGACTCATTTAAGAACTCTGGCTGTACAAGCAGGAAATATGGAAGAGGGGAGATGGAAAAGGGGCTGATAGCCTCTGGCGGTAGCAGGGTGAACTGAGAAGAATTAATGAGCCCTATCCTTTCTCAAACCAGTTTAAGCGTTAGAATGGCAAAATAAAAATAATCTATACACTTCACGAATATGTTAACATTTTTCCTGTCTGCGAAGTTCTTAACTACACTCGAAAAGCACTGTTTATGGTTTTTTTCAGTTACAGTATAGCAATAAAATAATGCACAATAATCTACACTGAGTGAATATGGAACGTTCATGTCATAACTTGGCCTATGTGAAGGTCTAAAATACCTTAATTTGTATTTATTCCCGGGTTTATTTATTTTTTAAAAATCTTTTAAAAGGCAGTTTTGTATTAGCATTGACTTCTTTTGCTTAAACTCTCAGATTTTTGCTGACACTTTATTATGTTTTCTGCCTTATTATTTGGGTACACACCTCAGTTTGTTTATTCCACAGACAGTATTTATATTAGCCATATGACAAATTATTTTAAATTTTATTATTTTAAGCAAATACCTCCATCCATCCTTAATCAGTAGCTGCCGGTTCCTGGCAAGGTCAAAATAAATGACATAGATAATTCATATAAATATATTTCACATAATAAAAAATATATATTTATAAAATGAGATATATTTATATGAATTACATGTAATTTGTCAACCAAATTCGACGACTAAGTTTTGTTTCAAGAATAGCTTAACATAAATAATAGAAATACTCACAGAAATAAAAATTATGCCAGGCAAAATAGAGTTAAATTAAAAATGGACAAAACAGTAAGACCTACAATCTTTGCACTGTGTTCATCTTAGAAGATACGCGAATTCATCTACTTATTTTTTATATCTGACGTTTACAGTAGTTAGATCTTACGAAAAATTTTGGGTGTCCTCAAAACAACTCAGTGTAATACAGTGAAACAGATTGCTTGTTTTCTTCACTTTATTTTCTAAACTGAAGTCTGAATTCCTAAAAGAGGGCGAGCTTGTTTGGTTCATTTCATATTTTTATGTCATGACAAACGTATGTCTTGATCGGTATTTGATTTCCTTTGACAGTCAAACTTCCGTCTTTGCACGATCTAATTTTTGTTTTACTTAAGCATATTTAGGCTGCTCTACTAGAAATGACTATTGCTGTGACGCCTTGGATGCGTATAGATACATGTATGTATGTATGTTTCTATGTATTTAAATGCAGTATATTAATATAATATATTTTGCAAGTATATGAGCATTTTTCCTCCGTATTTTCTGAATTTGCGCAACATGGAAGACTGCAGAGGCATTTTAAATGGTACCTAAGCAAGAACTGAGTGCAGAATGTATATTTAACGGCAGTTCTATGCAGTAATTTAAAATAGCGCTCCCTTAGAACTTAATAAAAATGCATGAAAGGCGAACTTTCATTATATTCGCCGCATCCCTGGCTGCCAGCGTTTTCATGTATGCAGTGGAGCTAAAACTGCGAAAACATGCCATGACAGATCTAAAGTAGAAAAAAGCCTTTGTTTATTCTATTTCCCTGTCTGGAGAGGATGGCAGACTTGGAGGCCGTCATTTCAGTGAGGTGTAAGCCCCAGTGCACTAGACAGTGACCTTGAACTGCCACGGACGTCGGTTGATGGGGCATTTTGTTTTTCAAAGGGAAACCCTTCATTTTCAAAATCAGCGCGTTTCAGCAAAAGGTTTTTCCTGTTACTTGAGTAGTGTTCCTAAACATCTGCGATTATTTCCTTCCTTGTCTATTTCATGGAGTATTATTCACTGACCTCGTTGGTTTCTCCTGTTGTGGATGACTAGGACGCGGCCTACGTCTGCTTTATCCAAGGTAATTTCATCATTCACGTCATTCAGGAGGCGCAGTGTACACAAATACGTTTGAAAAATTGCACTGCTTTGTTTAAACTAAACACTAGCGCAGTACTGTAGTTGTTAGCAGTTTATATTTCCACAGATTATGTCATTTCAGGTTACAGTTCATTATCAGACTTATATCTAGAACGGCGTATGTGTTACAGGAGCGCATATCGCATATCAGCTTTCTTTCAGTGCTAAACTGCCGGACAGCCGAACGGGATATAAAGCTGAACGTAGACAAGTTAAAACAGCACAGAACGACTTGTCTGATAATGCTTCTTCACTTTTACTCGTATTTATTTAATTTTATATTAAATTTGCTTGATTTTCGTTGTGTGTTTAGCTTGTTGCCTCATGGTTCACCTGGACAGACAGCACGGATTGAAAAGCGTGCAACAAGCATTTAATGTATTACCATTCAAAACTATGTTTTTTATTTCAATACATATTTGAAGTTAGTTCCACTGCTGACATATCCACTCAGCTCTAAGAAGGACATAAACAATAATACCTCTGATATCATAACTATGTGCATAAATCAAGAATAAAATCTTTGGGTGCAATTTATTTAAAAAGCTTGTATCGCACCACATTGACTAAAATCTATTATTACTGGGTCAGTGAGTTTTTTTTTACACGGAACACAGATAACAGCTGTACTTACATTCCTCGTACACTCATAAATACACAATAACTGAAAAACATGTTCTTAAAAGATTACAGAAGAAAATCCATAGCCCGAAGACGCACTGCCTGGCCAAAAAAAAGTCACACACACTAATATTTCATTGGTCCGCCTTTAGC
Source organism: Heterotis niloticus (assembly GCA_018136845.1). Classification (NCBI taxonomy): domain Eukaryota; kingdom Metazoa; phylum Chordata; class Actinopteri; order Osteoglossiformes; family Osteoglossidae; genus Heterotis; species Heterotis niloticus. Next base: position 3,207,746 of record CM030898.1, read on the forward strand.
TTTGAATACGGCACGCATGGCATCGTTTCGATAAGCTTATGCAATGTCACAACATTTATTTCCGTCCAGAGTCGCATTCATTTTTCGCCAACATCTTGTATTGATGATGGGAGAGTTGGACCGCTGCGTAAAGTCTTCTCCAGAACATCCCAAAGATTCTCAATGGGGTTAAGGTGTGGACTCTGTGGTAGCCAATCCACATGTGAAAATGATGTCGCTCTCATGCTCCCTGAAGCACTCTTTCACAATTTGAGCCCGATGAATCCTGACATTGTCATATTGGAATATGCCCGTGCTATAAAGGAGGAAAAAATCCATTGATGGAAAAACCTGGTCATTCGGTATATTCAGGTAGTCAGCTCACCTCATCTTTTGGGCACATTACGCTGCTGAAGCTAGACCTGACCGACTGAAGCAACCCCACATCATAACACTAAGTTCAATCCAGGTGGTGACTTTTTTTTGGCCGAGCAGTGTATAATACAATAGGCATTCCTGTAGTATGTGGCATAATGACGATAATGAATGCGGGTTCATTTCGACGTATGCAACCTTATGAAGAACTGCATCTTAGAAACTTAAATTAAAGCTGCATTCCAAACTGTTAGAAACTTAACGAAAACGCGAAACTTCAAATCAACGTCGCATCAGTGGTAAACATTTCTTCTGCACATCCAGACTTTTAGATAAATAGACTCGTGCCAAACAAAGCATATGGTAATATTTAGAGTTTAGAAGACCCATCCAGCAGAACATTTGGAGTGGACCAAAGATGGCGAGCATTTTTCAAAGATTTTTTTTCAGAGATGTTTGAGATAAACGGAAGGGGAAAGCATGCCATATTAGTTGCAAAACTCTCTTAAAATATTGCAAAAGCTATCGTTTTGTACACTCTTTTGCGATCTGCAGTTTGTGTTGTACGAAAAGATTTTTGTTTTATCTGGATATGCCACGTATTGCTGATATCAGTCTTGCCCTCGTGGAGTGATGTTTCACAGCATTTAATTTAAATTTGTTTGCAATGCCTAAATATGTATTCATTTTTGTGTGACGTAATGAATTTAGACTTCATTCAAGTCTTCTCTTGGAAAATTCCTGTAAAAAGCTGGTGGACTTTACAACAAGATTCCCAGCATATGACTGTGAACGTTTATTGAGGGATCTGTTAAAAGTCTTCCCGTGAGATGTACGAGAGTGCATTATTTGAAATGCGCTCTTAAAATAACCTTATAGAACACCTTCCTATTTTACAGAGCCAGTGGTTTCAACCTGCTGACCCTGTTACTGTAAATATGAGTGGAGTGAGGCTGCGAGCATCACTCTTTCCTTAGAACAAGCCTGTAAAATGGGGGCATCACAGCTTTATGTGACATGGAATTCAACCGTAATTTGCTCGAAAATAAAATGCTACGGGGTCCCTTCCATCTTGCAAAATAAATATTTTTTCCTAAGGGTAAGTGTTTAAAGAGTTTTTGCGGGCAGTTGGATATTAAACGAGGCCAGAGACAATTCCATGCATTGAAAAACATGCTTTTTTAACACAGAGTATGCAGCATGCATGCACAGATATGGCGAAAAATGGGGAAACTCTTTATTTAAATAAAAGTTTTTATAGTATTTTAAAAGGGTATAAAACCCGTAGTACAGAAGTTAATGTTTTGTTTTGTCTGCGAAGGACCTGGTGGGTGGTACCTTATGCAGCGTAAATGAGCCCGGACACGTGACGCCATGCCAGCCAATGAGGTGCGCCTCTGGGTTTAACTATGTTAAATGTCACATTGCAATAAAGTAGAAGCTTTTGGTCGGGCCCGCGGAAATGGGCGAGCATAATCTTCTTAATCCTGGGTTTGTGGGACCTTTGGTAAACATCCACACTGGAGACACATTCTACTTCCCAAATTTTAGAGCATCCGGGGGACAACTGGCGGGGCTACCCTCTCTCTCCTACCCAAGAAGGGACAATGTGTGCTCCCTGCCGTGGAATCCGTCGGAGCCCTGCAACGGATACCCTCAGTCCTACTTTAGTAGTCCCGTGTCCATTAACCCTTCCTTCAACCGATCATGTGAAATAACCCGGCCGGAGGAAGGCAAATGCTACTATAGCAACGGCAGTGCTAACAGGGAAAGCTGTTCGGAGGGCACCAGTCTTAAAAGAGAGGACAGAGCTAGGGACAATTCCTCCTTAGCTTCTGATCACGGAATGCACAATGCCATGGGCAACAGTGGTTCTTTTTCCAAATATGACTATGGCAATGAGCAACTAAATCAAGACCCACCGTCGTGCCAGTCCCTTGAATCCGATTCCAATTCGTCGCTGCTCAATGAAGGCGGGAAGACCCCTGCTAGCGACCCTCGGACGCTGGCTTCGCCGGCAGATCAAGCAGGCACCTTGGCAGCAGGCGGAGGTGAGAGCTAAATAAACGACCTAGCGCTACATTGTATGTTTCTGTGCAATTGCGCAAAGAGCCTCTTGCTTATTTTGCGGGGTTTAACCTCAGCTGCATGTTTTCCATTAAGCAGCCAACCGCTGTATTTTGTCTTGCATACCTCAGACTTGCTTGGTGAACAAACGCCACTAGGGGTAGCACTTAAATGCACCCAGTTTTCAGGAATTTACATTCTGTTTTAAACAACTAGTAAATATGACGCCATAAAACCCAATATTTGAGAATGAAATGCTTGTGTTTTTAAGCCCAATTGCCTTAACTGTTTGTCTCTTGCGATCCATATAATGTCAACCTATTTATAAAGTAAGGGGTTTTTGACGGCGCAGATAAATGAGTGCAGGGATGTTTAAAGGGTGCTCAGCTGTGAGGGGGCTACAGCGAGCGGGGAGGTTTTTCTTTTTGTTTTAATGACTCGTAAACAGAATTAATATCTCTTGTTGTTCACTAAGAAGCCGTTTAATATGCCTCCCAAACGCCAAGTAAGCCACGGTACTTGCGAGGGAGACTTCATTATTGCGTTAATGTAGATTTAACAGCAACAGTAAAAACTTCATGTGACAGATATTACTGTAAATTATCGTGGCTTCTTTTTGTTTAGGTGGGGACCTCGCTTTCTGTTTCGGTTTGCATGGTTTTTGGCTGTTTAGAAAAAAAACTTTCAGATTTTGTGCATATCTTTAGCTATAAGGCGTGGAAAACGCCAGCTCAAGTTCAAAGTTTGCCCAGCTGTCGCAGCCCATTGTTATGCAGGACTCCATGAGCTCAGACAGGTAGCCTGAAGAGATCCCTCGACTGACACGTAGCTGTCTGTGGGCACATCAGCAAATAGACCAAAATCCTAGACTCTAGACGGAATCCACTGAGATTTGTATGTTATGTTGCTACCAATCCGTGCTATGCCCCTTCCAGGTGCCCCGTGGTACCCGATGCACACCCGGAGCCGCAAGAAACGCAAACCCTACTCCAAACTACAGTTGGCCGAGCTGGAGGGCGAGTTCATGCTCAATGAATTCATCACAAGACAGCGGCGGAGAGAACTGTCCGACCGACTGAACCTTAGTGACCAGCAAGTTAAAATCTGGTTCCAGAACAGGCGGATGAAGAAAAAGAGACTGTTGCTGAGAGAACAGGCTTTGTCCTTCTTTTAGAATCAGTAAATACGCGACAGTTCATCATACTACAGTACACTAATACATTTATCACGCTTAATACTAAGTATGAGTCTTTTATTCAACTTCTCTCTACGTGTATAAGACTACATACTGCAATAATATCAAAGAAAGGACTAAAGATATCGTTTTGCCAAAAATGAGTTTGTTCTGTGCGCTGAAATCAATTCTTGGGATACATGGATCTGTCACAATGATAAAGCACGACACAACATCATTGATGTACAAACATATTCATTCATTTACTATATGCTAACTTTATAATAATAATGGTTTTGGTCCGCCCTTGAAATCGTTGGAACTGCGTACTTAAGGCTAAATCTTTATTTAAAAACCAAAAGCAAGAAATGGAAATGGAAGGTTATCACAACACATACTTGCAATGAAGTCAAACAAAAGTACCACATTTCATAAATGTATCATTTCGATCACTGAAACAAGACTCAGCAGCATTCTGTTACACTATTCGGATGGATCAGTTGATCAAAATGGAGAACATTTGCATTACTTTACCATTTCCCCACAAACAATAGCCGAGGCAAAGAGACACAGTAAAGCTCTTGTCTCCACGACGCAATTACCACCACGTGTTGTGAGGATGTTCACGGTCACGGACAGGAACTCTCTTCTAGCCGTGGATTTGACCGATCAGCTCACTGCCTCAGTCCTCCTGTTTATGTCTTGTGGCGGTACTTTAAATGCAAATATCAAACAACGTAGTACAATGACATCTGTCAAAAATAGATCGACGTGTAACTTCTTTCAGCTCCACATAATATTGAACAGGCATTTAAATACTGAGCAAATGCTGAGTGGTGAGACAAGGATGGATACGAAGAGCTGCTTCATTTATTTTCGAAATTAGCTGTGAATTCTCGGTAATGTGATTCTTAACGGTGCCAAAATAAATAAAAAATACTTTATCAGTGAAGTAGTTTCTTGCATCGATAACTATACCTAAATGCCTCTTTTGTATTTCCATGCTCTCAGTACATGGAATTCGGCGAAACTGTTTGAATGTTGTCCTGGTATCCCTTATAGGTACTGGGACAAACGTAAAGTCATCCGTCATGTGAAGAATGTCAATTTAACTTATTTGAAACATAGATGAAAGAGTTTATTATGCTATTAAAGTTAAGTTGAATGTTATTTTAACCGGTTTTATTCTGTCTAGCCGGTATGTGTGCGTCTTTCTGCCCTTACTGAATAATGACAGTTTCAAAATTTCCTCACTTCCAGAAACTGGAATAGTCACACCAGCTAATGGCCATTCCCTCTCTTTAATGTAAGGATTCTTATGCCTTGAATTCCCAAGCCTAACGGTTACAAAGCATATTCGCATGTAAAATATACTTTACATGTTTTAAAGAGAAACGTATTGGAAAGTATATGAACTCTTGTGCGTGTATTATTATTATTATTATTATTATTATTATTATTATTGTTATGTTTAACACATCACTATAAGCATCGTCTAAATTTTGGAAAAATCCGTCTAGCCTGAAAGAAGTCTATATTAGGAAGTATTTTACGGAATGTTCTCCTTGAATTATTTGTGGTGCTGCTTTTACGCTTTTTATAATTACCTGCTACTATATATACAGTATTGGCCCATATGTGTGTATGTGTGTATGCGTGTGCGCGTCCTGTTCCCAGTGTATCTTGTGTATCCTATTGTAAAGATATGTCAGATTATTATAAAAAATATATTACTTCTTTCATATGTCAAAGTGTTCATTCTGTAGTAGATTTTTATGCTTTCTCTTCATGTTTATATTTTAAGTATTTTTTCGGAATGTATGACAATGTAAACCGCGATCTTGTATGAATGTCATAATATAAGTTTATAAATGTATCATGGTATGCGCAGAATTTCAAATAAATCAAGTCTTTAAAGTAAACATTATTCAGATGTTCATAATTTTACTTATTTCTACTGTTGCCTTGGTTGACTAATGCCATGATATGACCAAACACCGAGACAAATTTCGAATATACGCAAATGTGCATGGCGAACTTGAATCTAATTCTAATGTTTGCAGAATTGCTGCAGATTTTGTAGGCAAGTATTTCAGTATCTTGAATCTGAGATAATGCCCTCCGATATTTCTGCTCCTATTTCAATATGGGCGTTGCAGAAAAGTACAGAAACCTTGTAGAAAGCACACGACTTCCAAGTCACATTATCTTGAAAAGAACTATAAAAGTAACGGTGCAATATAAAACTATTTATTTGACCGTTGTGGGCTATGTAGATTTTGGTGTCATGGGCTTTCCAGTTTTATATGTCAGATAATCATTCGATACTCGTCACTTTCGAGACCCTTAGCGAAAAGTTTTAATATTAAAAGTCAATATTAGTTAAGACGTTTCCTTACATTCGGTCGAAGATTGTATAAGTACGACAATGGCTTCCTTTTCTGCCTCTGTGGTCTGCAGCACATTGTGCAACATCAGATCTGCCCGTATATTCAGTAAAATAAGCCATTTGTTACCCTTTGTGCTTTGCTGTTCAGTAGGAACATCCCTGATTCAAGAATGCCGCATAATAATAAAAACAATAGTAACTGTAATAATAATGAGAAGAAGAAAAAGAAGAAAAACACTGAATGAAAAAGTCAATGTCAATGTTAAAGCTGACTGTACATTTGCACACTGCATTTCTATATTAGGTGTTTATCATCACAAATATGTCTGTTTATGCACTAACAGTGCCTTCTTTTTGATTTCCTTTAAGTTGAATCAATAAACTACAAGTTGCCAGCTTCAGCAGATGCTTAAACAAACAGCTTTTTAAAAAAATAAAAAACACTGAGTTTATATAAGCCGCGCCCACAAATTTGCATGTGAGTTCCTTGACTTTGAAGAAACGCTTTAGTCATAATAATCGTAACGTTCACTGTACACGTGTGTGGCACAGAGGCACTGCTTATGAAGATGATTTTAAGATATCAGTGTCATAGTGGATAAGTTTTCAGGATCAGTTTTCCGCAACCCAACTATAACCTTTACACCACAACTGAAAATTCATTACCAGCTTTAACAGCTTGAACCCAAATGAGAAGTCAATGCATATAAAATGCGTGTAAAATTGGCCTTAAGTGCGTAAATACAACAGTTTCGAAAAAAGACGAGCAACAACAGCAGCACTTGTTGTGATTTTTAATAACCAACCTCGCACATGCATCCTTGCGTATGTTTATGTGATGCGACTGTTTCGCCTTTAACCTATGTATTAGGAGCTTACAAACCTATATATTCTGTTTTACACATGCTATTTTTAACCCCATTTCAATAAATGGCATTACTCGTGCTGAAATGAATCAGGTTTTCGTTCTGCTCAAAACCATGATCTAGGCACAACCCATTGCTTAGTTAAAAATTACTGGTGAATAAAAGATGTGTTGCAGTCATTTCATTGTTAACATCTTTATCGTATCAGCATCTTTCTGACGAAACCCACAAGTTCTAAACTTTCGATGCAATGCAGAATATCATTTATAAAAGCTAGATTGTAAAAGCAAATATTGATCAGTGCGTAAAATGCGGCAGAACCTTTATAAGCGTTTTGCTTGAACTACAACTTGCATGCAATTACTTTGCAGTTTGAAATTTTATATTTAAAATTGAATGAGAGCATGTAAAATTAAATACAAGATTTAATGCAGTAACGAGTATATATTCGTCGTTGAAAAGATTATATTGTCCTGTGAAAGTGCAAAAATAATTTGCCAAACACGGTACCTTTAATTTTCGGGCAAGCTTTCAAGTTTTGTGATCCGACATTACAAAATGTAAAAAAATGATTGTAATCTGAAGTTCCAAACTGAAAACTGGAAACCATGTTTTTGTTGCAATGTAACGGAAAGTGATTATTCTTGACATTATCCGTGCTTTATTTGCGAATTCTCGCGCGTTTTTTCGCTACAAGCACAATAATGCAGCACTTTCGCCCGTCACATGGCTGCATGGAAATATAAAATTAAGGATTTAAAAAATCTGCACAAGTTCAAAATGAATCTATATGAAAAGGTTTTAGTGTACTATTGTATTAAGTCCTATACAGTATTTCTGATTTTTTGTTGTTGTTTTGCAGTCGTATTTCATAGATTAGTGTCAATTTTATTTTTTAGACATTTCGTATTTTCACTATTATTACTACTGCTTACTACAGAGATGGTTGTATTCGTCTGAATCGCTGTGTTTGAACTCCATTAGTTCATGGGGAACAGCAAGTACAAATAAAAAAATGTGTACCCAGCAGGGGAACTAAATTGATTCAAATAAAATAATAGGAATATAATTTTAAAATGATTCCTTTATTATCTCCAGGCAAGGCACTTAAGCAGACGCGCATTGCGGCCAATTATCTATTAAAAATAGAGTTAGAAGTATAAGTTATCCTTTCTAAGGCAAAACTATTTATAAAATTGTTAAAATTTTAAAGCAACGACTGTGCATTTTCCACTCATACATTTTAACATGTAAATATACAATGTTTTTTGTCTCGTGTGAATTTGCTATAGACTAAAAACAGGAATTAAACGTTCTTACACGTAGTAAATCCTGTGTGTGTGTGTGTGTGTGTGTGTGTGTGTGTGTGTGTGTGTGTGTGTGTGTGTGTGTGTGTGGAGTCTCCATTGACTGTGAGCCAGATCCTGTTCATGGCGCTCGTCCTCTTGGCCCAGAGGTCACTTTCTTGTAGCCTCAAGCATACACTGCTCTTCTGTCATGTGGTCTGCCTGGCCATCCTGGCAATTGATCATCTTGCGATGCTGCACTGCAATTTGTGGGCAAAAAAAGAAAATATTTTTGCAAAAGAAACTATACTTCAGGCTTCACCATCTCCATATCAGGTCACAGATTCAAACGAATTACTATGACTGAGTTGTGGTAGGTTGTTTGCCTGTAAATACGTTAAGGAGTCTTTTTGCGAACCGTGTCTTAGTTAACAGTTGGCTAAGAGAAACACATCGACGTAGTAAATGTTTTAGCATTGCCCTGTAAAGAAGAATAATTTTATTACCCATGATTACAGACTGACATTCCTTCCCGATTTGTTCAGGAACAAAATGTTACACTGGATGCACAGCATGCAAACTGAATAGACAATAATTTGAATACGTGCCTTCAAATTGTGGTCAGGTAGTTTGGAGCTATTTTTGCCCTCATCGTGTCTGCAACCAAGCCCAATAATCCCAAGGTTCTCTATCTTGCTGTGTGTGTGTGTGGGAGGAGAGAAGGAGAAGAGAACCTCAATTTCATTAACAAGTAGAAAAAAGTAGAATTAATTTTACATTCTTTTACATTCTCAAAGTTTTTTTTGCTCATGTTCTGTTTTGCTCGGTTATATTTTTTAATTCTTTCTGGTAAATGGAATATGATACATTTATGCTTTAATTTATCGGATAATCTTAAATTAACCAACACAAAATGTAACAGTGACAGTAACGTTTGACTGAGTATTTTGTTTTCAGGAAAAAAAACAGTACAGTGAAACTTTAATGTTGTAAAATACTTCATATTCATTATGTTCATTCTTCATAAGCATTCCCAAAGACCTATGAAATTTGATTCATTCACATTTTAATAAAAAAAATTCTGTGAATTTTTGCCAGGCTAATTTTATATGTGAGTATTATGCATTTATAGCTGACTATGCAATGTGCTGTTAGGCAAGTTGTTTTTTATACACAGTTATATAGTTCAAAGTCCAAACTATTGAATTAGTTAAAAACTGTCAACAACAATATTTTTTTGTATCATTGGTTCATACTATTAGTGCTGTTACTATGGATTATAAAAAACATACTAGTATTTCATTAGTTTACAATACCTGCAGAGGCTTGGAACTTTCTGCTTTGAATTCTAACGCAGTACAACACCACATTACAAGTTTTATGATTTGTCTCAGTTAATCGGATGCTAGATACACTTCTTTACCATAGTTTACCTATTTATACAGCAGAGTTAGCCTATAAGGGTACTGCGGGATTTGAACGAGACAGCAAAACAACAACTCGGAACACCACGCTACCTGCTGCCCAGGGAAAGATTTGAACGTCCTAACCAGAAGACACAGACTGAATTTCCAAGTGTGATCCGTGCCCCCCTCCCCCACCGTCTTCACCACTGTCTGCGTGGGAGGGAACTGCATACAAATTGAAGGTCAAGTTAGTGCGCACCTTAAATGGAGTCCAGTGGCCATTTCTTACACAGGGCCGTTACAACGGTAACGATTTCACTGGGGGAAAAAGGGAAAGAGAAAAACACAAACTTCTCCAAGTCCTTAAAGGAGAGATGTATGCTTTCCTGTTTCATATTTGTTTCAGGTCGAAAGAGTCCTGATTTGCATGACTGTGATAAAGAACAAATTGTGAGTGCTGGTGGAGAAGCGTTAGCGGCATTTCGTAGTTCAGCCCGCAATGGGAGTAGCAGCAGTCTTTGTTTACAGTTACGGATTTTATATTAATGACTAAGTCGACTTGAAACTGCCCTTCGACATCCATGACGCCTTCGGTCGGTGAGGAAGTTAAAGCAACAGAGAGAGCGCCTCGAGGAGGCCAAATTCTTTAGTGCCGCCGAGTCCTGTAGAAAACTGGATTTTTGGTAAGGAATCCGGAAACTATTCTTGAAGTGGTTTCCTACTAACACATTAAAACTTGAAAATCGTCACCATGATCTTTTCACCTTAGGAACCGCGCCATTTCTTAAAATAAATGCCGCGGTAATACATATGTATTTGAAGCTCGCTTCATATGGAGATTAAAAATGGCAGAAAATGTTGCTGATGTTTAGATACTTTCTATCATAACCTGATATTTCTCAGCCTTTCCACCCAGGATACAGAGAGGAGCTTCATATCATGACTTAGCAGGGATCGGATAGACACAAAACCATGTGTGCCACTGTTTAAAGCCCCTTCTGGTGCTGTTTATCAACAGTATTTTCTTCCTTTTATAAAGGTATTAAATAATTGTTTTAATACACAATAACCTTTCAAGCTTTGGATATGGTTATATCTTTTTGTACAACACCAAAGATAAATTGTCCAAATGCTTGCGCTATAGCAATGTTATACTGTGGATGCAACAAATATCTAAGAAGATAGTTTTAAAAATGTTTGTAATCATACTGAGATACACGTTTTCAGGGTCATAGATGTTTGGAAGAGGGCAGTATTATTGTTTATGAATTCAATGTCATTAGTTTATTAAAAAAAATACATAAAGTGCGTGGGATGAAAAGGCACTTTATCCTTCGAAATTGACAATGAATACGTGGATTTTTGAGATTACTAACATATAGACCCCTCTTTATATGCTAATTCTTTCTTGTAAAAGTTCCACCCTTTTCATGATAATGGAAGTGCTTAGTGGGCAAAAATGAATATGTTTCAAATGTTCAGACGTGCGCCAGTGTATCCGTTCTCTATAAACTACTAAAGCTAAACTATTTCATAAACTATTCACGCATTATTCTTATTTAATGTGTATGCAGGAGGTCCAGAGGCAGACTAACCAAGTTTTGCAGTATTTTTCATTTACTCACAACAAGGCTTCATGTAGGGACTGACATGAAGAAACTGAAAATAAGGGGGTAAAAAATAAGACTTCTTATCGCCAACTGCTTGATTCAATGGCCTCTTAAATGTTATAGCTTTTGGCAAACAAGTATATGTATGCCATTTAATAAGAAGTATTGATCGGTGAACGGAAATAATACATCAGAAAAGGAAATATTCGAAGGAAAAGTCGGAAGGCTACTTTGAAATTTTAATCGTGGGCTCCACATTAAACGCATGGTCCGTTAGTTGTACTATTAATAGGTGATGCTAAGTTAATGGAGCTGGTGTAAACCGGGAAAAAGATCAGCTAGACGGTGACACGAGAGCAAACAGACCATTAATCCACACACGGATTCACAGTGGCACTTTTGCTGGTAACTGGTTGAAATATACAGTTAAAAATATAAATAATTCACACATTCGAAAATCTACAAAGCAAACTCTACATATGCGAGGTTTTACAAACTAACCTCACACTTTTGCGGTTTTATCGGCCACCAAGTAATCTGCGTGAGTATATTGTACTCACGTGCTGTATGTCTACATTCTTCACTTGTTTAAAATAAATTATCCGTTTTTAGAAATTGTCTTGCACCATGTTCTTTCTCCGATGGTATCGGCTGTTTTTATTTTCCGAATCTTTACTAAATAAAACACAACACACATTAGACTATGTAGTACCACATCTCATCCATGCTTTTTATGTTGGATAAATTGTGTTTAGACATGGATAAATCTTTCTAAATAAATGAATGTAATAATGGTTGGTTAAAAGTTAAGTTTACTGTTTCCTTAAACAAACCGCGGTCACAGTTGATATCCAGCTACTACATTTGCTTCACTTAACCTCCGTTGTGAATTTAAGTAAACGAAGCTGTGATTAAAAACATTTCGAATAGCATATGCACTAGTTGACTGGTTCTAGATAAATGCTTTCTATACCACTTATTTTCTGTGCACATACATTCTTTGAAAAAAGTCTGTGGTGACATTCAATATAAATACAGTATGTTTTTATTGCTTGTGCATGCGTTCAACGTCACCAGAACTGTTTAAGTTCAAAGAATATTTATGCTGAGAAAACAACGGTCATATAAACATTGTACCACAATCAAGTACTATTATTGGTTAGATGTAAATTAGAAGCGCATATTGCTGACCGAAACTTATCCAATCTTTTGTTGCGCATCGAAAATACAAAAAAGTAAGCTTTTGCGTTTAAGAACTTAGGGAAGTTAATATTTTTAGGAAAAGAGAAAAACTATAAGGTAAAAATAAAATGACCGTCGGGTAATAATAAGTAGACTGAGCATAAAGTTAATATATTTTTATATTGTAATCCGCAGCATGTACTCCTGGGAGGAATGTGGTGAGTTTGATATTCGTGTCTATTTCATAGTGAGAAGCATTAAAGAAAATATGGTAACATAAAAGTAATCTTACACACGTGGGTGCTTTTTAAATTTCATCTTTTATGTCGCCCAGTAATCTGTGTGTTGTTCTTTGCTCGAAATATAGATGGGTGGTATCTTGATATATAAATGCAAGGAATTTCTGTCACCAATTAATTCAGCCCGGGTAACAGTAAAATATCGTAAAAAAGATGCAAATATTAATTTGGTATAAGTGTACAGAATGTAATGGAGACTCTCGCCGGAATACGATTATTTTCCTCCAATGTTAAACCTGTGTTAGATGTTTTGATAAAAAGAATATGATATGAACGTACAAACCCAGTATATGTACTATATATAGCTAAAATGTTATAAATCCAAGTGTTCCCTTTTACTTGCTTGCTTTATTTGCTTATTTTGCCACCTGTTCCCTTGTACTTGGGTCACCATAAATGTAAACTTTCTTTAGTGCTGAAATTGTCCAATTTACGTATAATTAAAGTTGGGCTGCGCCTCGGTTTTTAGGAAACACTGTTGACACTGAAAAATAACAAAGCTGCAAGAAATCTGAAGTTTTATAAGAAGTTTTATTATCCGCTAAAGAATGTATTTGGTTACCATCGCCATTATATTTTGCTGTAAACTCTGTCCCCATTATGCTGCACTCGAGCCTTTAAAGATTATTGCGGAAGTTCAAGGCAATATCTGTTTCCGTGTCCGGATGTTTATTGGCTTCTGGGGCTCTTTCTCGAGAAAATGGCCACTGTCGTTTAGTTTATTCTTTCAAGAAAACATGTCGAAAGAGGCCTGTGATATAATCAGTCCAAGACACCTCCCCACACGCCAAGACACGCACACATTCAAACATTGTATGCTTCGTGAGTGTAGCTGCAGTCTTGCAGAGCTCAGCAAAAGTAGGGCGCTTTTGTTGTTTTTCGAAAATGAAGGCTGTGTCACATCCAGTTAAACTGATCCAGTCCACGAGGGGACAGTAATATTATTGGAGCCATTTCCCACGTTCAGCCTGCGTCTCTGAGCGCTCGGTGGTGTGCAGCCACACTGGATGAAATGGTTGAGAGCCATGTTTTGTACCCGAAAAAACTATGCTTATGGGTTCCTCGCTCAACCATTTATCTGAATACCATAGGGTGCAGGAACTCAAACTACTACTGAGATGTTTCACTGCAGTGATTTTGTATGCCAGCGTTATAAAGAACTCGATATCCCTGTTTTGAACATTATGAAAAGATAACACAACTTCAGCATACGTCATCGTTTTGAATTTTTGCCATTTGCGCATTAATTATCCTTATTAAAATTCCGAATTCTATCACGAAAACGTATTCCTCTAGAAAAGTTTCTTCCGAAGAAGAAATCCCACATGCTTTTACTTTAAATGCTGTTTTTTTTTTTTTTTTTTATTTCGTGGTGTTGTGGAACATCATTTACACTTCCTACGCAGAGGCAGAAGTCGTAAAACTCATTGCTTCTCCAGCGGTATCTGCAGCAAAAAAAGAGAGACATATTTCCAGCACTTTCTTTTCCTGCAGAGCTTTCCAAAACTTCAGCATTTCAAGTTATGGGAGTTTATTGAACAACAAGTGAACAAAATAGTGATGCGACGAGAAGGGCTGTTCTGGTTTTTCCAGACAACAGGGAGGCGTTTACGCTTCTGGGTCCTATTGCGAGTTGATACCTGTACCTTTCAGTGCACTCTCGAACTCGGAAAACGGGTTATCCTTCATAACTCATTTTATTTACACACACACAGTTTATGTAATTCCTCACAGTGTAGCTCAAATACAGATTAGAAATGTATTCTTTTTTATAACAATAAAAAACAAGCTGAATTGCACCAAAACGACACTAGACGTAGCTTCGTGCACAGTGTATCTACCAGAGACATTGCAAGGTTGAGTAGTATTTTTCAAAAGTGTGTTAATGCATGGTGGAATCAGCATCCAAACAAAACCAGGAAAAAGTAACTCGAAGGCAACATCATATAATGATTCAGTTTTACTGTCACTCGTTTCTCATAATTCAGGTTCAAATTCAGAGATTAAATGGTTAAAAGAATTTTGTCTGCTCAACCCTCCTTGTGTTTCATTTCCTAGGATTTTGCTTTTGAGCAGCTTTTCTATATTTTACGCTCTGCGCTAAGACTGAATTTAAAGCAGCAGGAGAGATATGTTTCGTTTAGTAAATTACATTTTCAAATTGATCCCGATTTACCAATTTTAAACTACAGGCAACACAATGTCCAGCTCTTTGCCAGATAAACTGATATTGCACATTGCAAAATATTTTACATGAACCAAATTTGTTTATTTTTTTAAACGAATTCTCTTTTTGATTTTTCTCATTTTTACTTTCTGCAAGATGCTGTTTAGTTTTATATTGACATTGAATTTTATCTTTTATATGTTGGCACGGTAGATATGCATATGCTAGTAAATGCCAGTTTCAGTTACATTAGTACATCTGATGCCGACGGAATCGGACACGCGCACAAATACACGCATATTTTCACACATGTGACCATGCATACATAGATACATACATTAATTGAATACACCGTCATTTTGGATTCTGTCGTGCACAGTGGGAAGGAAAGAATTGCCGGTTTTATTCCCTCATATAGTTGGGAAAACTGTTCTCTTCCCTATAACTAACTTGTGCTTTTAGTTAGCGTCGTTTCTCTCTTGTTTTTAGGAGAACAAAAGGTTTTGCTTTGGTGTAGCCATTCGGGGTTTTATTGTAGTGGCGGAGAGGATTTTAGTGGTCAAATTCAAGTGCTGTGTCTGGACAGCTGTCTGCTTTCTTTGTACTTGGTTACAGGCAAGCTTTTATCCTCGGAAAAGCGGTTTTAGACAGTAGTATTGCTACATACCTCTCTCCAAAAACTGTTACGACCTCCCAACTGGTTCCTTAGCCATGTCTTTATGAAGAAATATTTCCGTCTGCAAACTAAAAAATGTTACCTTTCAGTCATTAAGGTTTCATGTCATTGTGGTGCTCCTGAGGTGTATCTTTCAACCAAATTTGAAACACAGTTCGATACTTGTGACAGCAATATACGGACTAACTACGACACACGAATATTAGCTTATTACGCATTAGAATATTAGTGTGAAGTATTTCGATTACCTGCAGCATGGTACCCTTATGGAGAAAAAGCCCCAAAACCGATTAATCTCGAAAACAACAGTCAGTCTTATTAGTTTGACTTGGTATTAATATTGGTCTATAAATGCGCCAGTAAAAATGGCCTCGCGCAGCGTTATTAAAACTTTGCCTCGAAGACACGCAAAAGTGTGAAAGCAGAACATTTTTATTGAATAAGTTATAATTTTCTGTCAATTTAACGAGATTTCATTCTGAGATAAAGTAGATTGCTGGAAAGAGACAATATACCATATTTGCAAAGCTCACAAGATGAAATACGAATAAACACACCTCGCCGATATACAGTGAATGTCTTTGATACGCACCATAGTAAAACTGAACTCTTTGCAGAGGAATTTACTATGAACTATTTAGTATTTGTCATGTAAAATTATACATAAAGTACTTATCTCGGCTTGTGTTTTTTTTCTTGGTATAACCATAGGGACATCCTGTATGGTGGACTCACTGAGGTTTAATTTTATTGTCTATTATAAATCAGATTCAGATATTATTTTCAACACGACGATCTTGTTACTGATCTAAAATATAACATAAATTTATTACTGTTTCAGTCAGTCTGCCCATTAAGATGCCTGCAAACCTTAAATACACCCATTAGCAAGTCTATTCCTTAAAAAAAACCCTGCTACCTACTTAAGACAATGAATTGATGTGGAATGTATTTTACACATAAATGCGTTAATGTGTTCCATAAGCATGAGAAATTTTGAAAGTTAAAGTGTGCACGCTTCATATACGATGTAGAAGGTAGATTGCTAGACACTGTTTTTGTTGTTGTCATCTCACTTTCAGATCTATAAAAAAAAAAAAATTCCGTATTAAATTTCATCTGGAAACTTCTGTCAGTGTGTCTTTTTCCATGCACTGGATGTCCCAAGAGGTGGAAGGGGACTACTGGGGAGATTTTATATCCAATTCCCTAGATAGTGTATTGGTGTTTCCATTTTATTATATCATTTGATAGAATGCAATGTTAAGACTTCCATTAGCTTATCAAGAGCTGATGGTTTGAAAACCAAGTATATGGTCACCGATATGTTTATTACCGAGTAGGTTTTTTGTAGATAAACCGCTGCAATTAATTTTAAACATTAGTTGGGTCTATTGAGGCCTCATTATGCTCAGAAGGAGAAACGAAGTTGTGAATGCAAAGCCGGTGAATGATTTTCATGTAATCACTTTAACTAAACCTTAAACATTAGATGAACACTCAAAACAAAAGATGACGGTTTGACAGATTTCTGGGCGGAGTGAGTAGGGTTATTGCTTTGGTTCTTTGACACATTTTAAAGACCGACAGCAGTCTTTAAAGGGAAAGCAACAGTAGGTTTCCCTCTGAATTTTTCTACGTTCATGGTCTGGAAATGAAATACTTTATCGGAGCTTTACCTAATGTAAGGGATTCAAGGTAGAACACACCACAGTAATGGAAATATTAGTATATTTGTATATACCGTTGTCCACTTTGTCCATATATATATATATATATATATATATATATATCTTCCTGTGTTATAATAGTGATAAACACTGAACTGCATTACAGACATTAATTCTTCATATGACCACAAAACAAAAACAAAACAAGGAATAATACAAATTTACCATCATCATCATCATCATCATCATCATCATCATCATCATCAACAACAATAATAATAATAATAATAATAATAATAATAATAATAATAATAATAGTAGTAGTAGTAGTAGTAGTAGTAAGCGTACCTCTACAAACCTACAGAGGCTATTCTGCATTACAAGCATTCTTCTGGATTCTTTTTTAGGAAAACGTTTGAGCTTCTATTTGCAGTCCATGGACAACGCCGAGTGAAAACAATTCAAAATGTGCTTTTGATTTTCATTACACTGGTGCTTGTTTAAAGAACCCTTTGAACCTTTTAAATCGTACCTAAGCGAACCACTCCTACGCATCTAAGTGTTCCAATTTGATATATGACAATATCTACTTTCGATCACGTGTCTCGGGGCGACTTAGACGGATAGCGCGTCATCTCGCCTTCCCAAATTCTCCCCTTCTACAGTTCGAATCCAAAACATCTATCTATAGCGACGAGAAGGAGAGAAAGATGTTTAACTCGGTGAATCTGGGCAACTTCTGCTCCCAGACGCGCAAGGACAGGACTTCAGATTTTGGGGACAGAACCGGCTGCGCCTCCAACATCTACCTCCCCAGCTGCACCTATTACGTCCCCGAATTTTCTGCGGTCTCTTCGTTTCTGCCACAGGCCCCGTCTCGGCAAATCACCTACCCTTATTCCACAAACCTGTCTCAAGTGCAGCCGGTACGAGAAGTTTCCTACGGTTTGGACCCCTCCAGTAAATGGCACCACAGGAACAATTATGCATCCTGCTACACAGGAGAAGAGCTCGTGCACAGGGACTGCCTTCCGCCATCCACCATGACAGAAATGCTTATGAAAAACGAAAGTGTCTACAGCCACCACCACCACCACCATCCCAGCTCAAACCATCCTTCCTCGGGTTTTTACTCCGGCGTGGGCAAAAACAACGTGCTTCCTCAAGGCTTTGACCGCTTTTTCGAGAGCGCCTACTGCAGTGCGGACAGTCAGCCGGAGAGCTGTTTACAAAAGGGTGAGGCAAGCAAGTTGGAGACGGAGTCGCAGCAGCCGGCCGCCGTGCCCGGCGCTGCGGACCCGGAAAAGGAGCCCGAGGATGAGGAGGAGCGCACGACCTCGGGCTCCTGCGCTTCGTCAGGCACGAAGGACGGCGGCGCAAGCAAGAGCAGCCACGCTAGTAGGTACCGAAGCTGTAAATGGGGGAATAGGTTAAGGGACTAGCCCGGTGTTTTGTCGGTCACATTTTATGTGGAGTTTTATAAGCATTCAAAGGATTTTATTATAACCTACAAAGCTCTTTCTTCCAACGAGAAGAATTTTTACGACGAGAAGGCGCTTTGAAAGGCAAGGATGTTACGCACAGACGCAGCTATCATAGAGTCTGTGAAATTTTAAGTGCGCGCTGTTGTGACAAATGCTAACGTTGATCGTGAACTTGCGTTGGGCATTTTAACGGTTTCTCTCGTCGCATCGTCGAGAGTAAAAACCAATTGGGTAGAACAGTGTTTCTGGAGCACTGAGAGTAGCCAACAAAACGGACTAACGCGTTTCACTGGTGCCAACGTTATCACATGGGACAATAGCGCTATCTATCTATCTATCTATCTATCTATCTATCTATCTATCTATCTATCTATCTATCTATCTATCTATCTATTGCCTGTCTGTCTGTCTGCCTGTCTGTCTTTCTGTCTGTGTTGTTGGTCTGTAGAGATTCAGGTTGTGCATTTTCATGCTTTCGTTCAGAAATGTGTAAAAAATGTCCATCACATGTGCTGGTTATCAGAACAGCCGGGCCAAATCACGAGATCATATGTAATCATTTTAAACGGTGCAAATTCTGAAGCCCAGTGACATGTAAAATCCATATAAGACTTATTCGCATATGTTTCCTGTTAGGCTTGCATGATTTTTGCTTGCGCCTGAGTTGGAAGTATAGCCATTTCTAACATACAAGTTGCATTTCCTTTCTAATCGGTTATAAACAATTGGTAGAGCAGAGCGACGTAGGCCAAAGAACGCGAGGTAATGGAAATTATTGGTAAGATATTCTTTGACGCTGTTTGATCAGTGCAGAATAGTTGGTTTAATACAAAACTGGTCAGTTACGGGGCACGGACTTTGCAAATTATTTTTTGTACGTATTTGTGGAATCGGTGTGTAGTTACTATATAGCTATATATATAAAGTATAACCTGATAAAACAGTAGTACAGAGTTTGCCAGTAAGTGTTATGTATGACGTCTGCTGTAGAAGAGATATAGATCAGATCCTACTAGAATAGAGAACACTAATCAAATTTATTGGTTGACATTATTCATAATTTATGCTGTATCTGTAAGAGAGCGATCTTTAGGACTGAAGCACTAATACATACATAATTCTAATAAATGAATAATGCGAGAATGCTACTGTGTTCAAAGCTACAGCTGAAATAGATCTTGTACCATGTTTGTAAAAATGGACATTCATACTTCTGTAATTTGCTGAAAGTAGTGGACGTCAGTGAAGAAAATGAAAAACCATTACATAATATTGATTTTGCATTTCCCTTTTCATTACTCCAAGGTACTCCTCGGACGAGGAAGAAGAGGTGTCCATACTCCAAGTTTCAAATTCGCGAACTGGAGCGGGAGTTCTTCTTTAACGTTTACATCAACAAGGAAAAACGACTCCAGTTATCCAGAATGCTAAATCTTACCGACCGACAAGTCAAAATATGGTTCCAGAACCGCAGAATGAAAGAGAAGAAACTGAGCAGGGATCGCTTGCAATATTTCTCTGGAAATCCTTTATTGTGAACTGAACATTAAATACCACGGAATGCTGAAAATAAATATACTTCAGTGAGATGCTGTGTTGATATAAACACGCATTCTCAGTATTATTAATGAAATGACTTTCACTAACACCTGAATCAAGTTACTTGTACAAAGAGACCATGTCAATACAGACTTGATGAAACAGTGTGATGTGCTGTTATGTCGTGAAACTTCGGACAACTGAAAATTCTTTCCACTGTGTATCTAGTATGAATCCAAAAAACAAGAAGAACTGCTTTTATTGCATCATGTATATGTTAAGATGTATGCATTGTACGTGCCGGTTAGATTTTCCAATTAAACTGTTCGTGAAATGTGATATAAACGTACATTTATACTCATGTTTAGTTTTGGTGCAGAGCGCACACAGTTCTCATTATTTTTATTTTACGTTATTCTTTATGCGGTTCCTAAGTATTATGCCTGATGCTGAATGTTCCAAAATATAATTAAAAGGCTTAATTTTTTTTTTAGCATTTTACCTCTTTTTTTCTGTCGAATTTACATATATATATTTGCAGGTTTTTCAGTCGGGCAGAAGATGAAAAGTTATAGGAGAGTTCTGACGTTCAGTCTGTAAAAGTATTCCATTGACGGAGACTATGCAATAGGTATTTTGATTATAAATACACATTTTTTACCATCTCTCCGTTGAGACTTGGTACCTTCGTACAGTCCTAACAGAAGGTAAAAAGCTTTAATGTGGTACAATACTAAAAAGTATTATTATTATTATTATTATTATTATTATTATTATTATTATTATTATTATTATTATTATTATTCGCTTGGTGATTTCTTGACGTGCAGTAACAGGCGTACTCGATGACGCTGGAATTACAAACGATGGAAAGCATAAGGTAAAATAAAAGCTGATATGGGGAAAAGGCATTTCTAGTTTTGCGATTTGTACAGTACTGCTATTCAAGTTCTCCTTTACGCATGTATGTAACGTGAATCTAATTGGTTTGGACTGCAGGGGCTCCAACTAGGCGAACAATGGGCGTTTCCAGTTTTTCAAAGATGTAGAAAACTGCTGTTTCAAAGTATTTCAAGTGCTCTTACTTTCTTGCGCTGCTGCGTTCTCGCATATTCCAGAAGAAAATATGCTACCGCGGGTTGGCTTGCGTGCTCGGGGGACACACTTAGTTCCTAAATGTGAACTTGTTTCATTTGAGGAATGTGTACCTCACAATGAGTATAGATCTGCTGTTATGTGTAAGTCAGAATCTTGTGAGGAATAAACCCTTTTAGGGCCACTAAATGGGCTCACCAATGGCCGTCTAGACACCGTCATAAAGACTGAGGCACTAAATAGCTATTTTTTCTTGTTAATTGCACCGTCTGTTCATGGAGTGACATTCACTTCCGCTGTAAATACTAAACAAATAAGACTGCTTATCCGTAGAAAATACTCGAACATAAAGCAAACGCTACACGCGCTCAGGCAGCCTCCCACAGTTTCCTTTCCACGTTTTCCTCTCGGCAGATGCAGCCATGTCCGTAGCAATGAATGGCGTCTTCCACTTGGACCTCGGCTTAGTTCAAAGTTCTCATCTACTCGGATTCGCTAAAAATGCCTATAAAACTCCACGTTTATTGACCACGTGGAGCTTAACTGCTGGAAAATGGTGGTGGAACGAGACAAATAAAGATGGGATTTGTGTGTGATGGGTGGGGGCAGGGGTGGCTTTTTACTTTGGATTCGTACAGCATAAGATGCAGTGAACTGTGGAGGCTAATTTGTTAAAAATGCTAGGAAGCTTATTCGGTTTTTCAGAATATTCACAGAAGCATGTGTCGGTATTTCTGTTTAGCGGCGGAAAAACGAAAAAGAAAATAACTGCATTGTCTTTGAACTTCATTAACGTCAAGGCCTTCACCCTTCACCCTACACCATAAAGAGGAATAAAGCCCTGACGAAGAACAGGGAGCGGCAGAAATTGAGAGAGATGGAGGAGAGGAATCCAAGGACGGGCATGCAAATAAGACCGAAGTAGGTGACTTTGCCTGTTTTAGGGCGCTGTTTAGTGCGCTCTGTTAATACTTTTTATTGTCCCTGTAAAATGTAATATTTTCACGTATGGAAAATTTTATAACATGTTGGCATGTGATTTTACAAGTACGTTTATATAATTCTATTTACTGTGTGAATTTGCCTGTGATACATCAGAAGTGGCAGGTTAGAAACTCAGAGGTTGGAGGTATTTGTACCTAAGCTGAGGATTCATGCAAAAAGAATGAAACAGTGAATGAGGAATGGAGGGTGGGGTTGTTGATGACTATAAAAATGACGACACGTATGCAGTCATGTGCGTGTGTGTGCCTGTTATGAATGGCGACTCTTGGACACTGGTATGAGACACATGGTCCGAGATCAAGGCTAGCAGACCCTATTCGTCACACCCACCGAGGACCTTGGCCCTGGCTTGACGTACTTGACTTACCGGATTCTCCTTTTTGAGTTTTCTAATGCTATCCTCGTCATGTCCATCAAACTCCGCGTGCGGTTCGAACCCTAGAGTGGCCGCCCTGGTTCTATTTATACCTACAGACTATTAAACCTATAACACAACTAACGCGATGAAGAAACATAAAATAGCCAGTGTGGAACAAAGACGCATCTACGTGAACGGCAGACTGGACGTCGTTGTCCAACGCAAAACACGGGCTGCGTTTTATTTGTGGATTTTAAACGTTTAAACGGTCCCATGGAGTCACCGTGATTGTGGGAAGAGACGGGACTGCTGGGCTTATTGGAATTAAGTTTTTTTTAAATAAATATTTCGTCGAATTTGCAACACAGGACGAAACGTGTCTGGAATTAAATTAGTGACGCTCTTAAACTGTAAAAGCGAAGAAACGCAAGCGTTGCAATATTTTCTTCTGGGTTTCAGTCAGATTGCCACAATCCAGTGTTTGCATATGAGGATATCACGGTGACAAAAGATTGACAGCAAAAAATTGTATATTAGTGGGCAGACAAATATAAGTTAAATTAACGGTTACTTAATATGTTACGATGTGCTATTTTCTCTTAATTTGATTTCATTCTAAACTGTGGCTGGATATTAGGCCTTTGTTGCTAAACAAGAATACAGGCCGATCTCTTTAATCTCATGATTTCATGCTTTGAAAAAACTGATATGTATTAAAACCTGACTAACGAATTTAAGTGGATTATATTACAGACTTAATAGATTACATTTTGCGAAGGCATTTGTTGATGTGTTTGGCGAACTTTGTGTCCCATTTTTTTGTTTATTTCAAGCCCGACATTGTCTAAAACTGCAAAACTTACTCTAATATTCACATTTAAGTAAATGCCAAATAGTCAGCTTCTTTTAGCGTACATGTGTGCATTAATATACGCTTTTGAAGTAAAACTGAGCACCGTCCCATGCACGTGATGAAAAGCTATAAATTGCCACAGTGCAGTGCAGTGATTTGTCTTAGCCTTTCACAAAATTTAAATTTAATACATTGTTGACGTGAGTACCGATTACAGCTGTCTTGATTTATAATTGTCTTAAGAACAAAACATGCAGTAAGCATAAATTCTCTAATGTGTATAACCTGGAAGTCCGTTCGGTAAAAAAAAATAAAGGGCTGAAACTGCGACTTAAATTTAGAATAATATTTCAAAGTTGATAAATTGGCATTAGTGATCTACGTGTCTCCCTTTAGTGACCCTTATTAAGGAAGCCTGTGAGGGTGGATATTGACGACTTTATGTCAAAGTAATTATAGCTATAATTATACTAACTTTCCCAATGTAATTTTATTCTTTACTGATCCAACACGTTTGCCTAGTGCTAGGCTTTTACAGTACAAAAGGTACTGCATACAGTAGGCATGGAGAACTTTTACATACGGTATAAATATATTATATATTATATATATTTATGTAATGGTCTCAACATGGCAACAGCGTGATGGTGTTTACTGGAAAAAATCTAGGACGTGCAAAAGTCGAAGCAAGCCGAAGCAGTTAAGGCTTGCGCATGTTTGAGAGATATGCTTGGGCCGTGTATAAGCTTGGTATTCGTGCACGTAATTAAAATTAGTAGGTAAAATAAACGGATAAATCTACGTTAGTGCTGGATGATTAAGTTTCTAGAACAGGAAGAACAGCTGCTAAGCTACTCTGAGATTTTCAGGTCATACGCTTATATAGCCGTTGAGGCAGCCTACCCTTACTTTGTCCATTCCCAGTAACAACTGTTTAAATGTTCAGCTTCTGGAAAAACTTGTCGATACTACTAATATATTAAACTTTCGCCTCAATTGAACCATGTATGAAAATTGTAGACAGTGACTGGGGCGCGGCCACGTCCAGACGCCTACCTGATCGCTCCAGGAAGACTGTGCGTTTTTTCCTTAATTTCTGTAGTTTTCTACCTATTATTTTGCTTCATTTTCCATTATAGATTGTTCGCACAGTCATCCTGGTTCAGATCGGTGCACATTTCAACACATGGTACACAACCATGTGCTTGACAAATAAACTCTTTTGACTTTTGACTTTTGACTTTGTGTGTATATTTTTTTGGAAATAAAAAATGAAATAAAATTATTCAGCGCTTGGCTTGTTTAAAAATTGCAATGGCGACTTGGAGTTTACATTGTCATACTGTTTATAAAATTTTTACATGTATTTTTTACTTTTGTTATCACAGCAATAAAAATAATGACGGATTTTCTGCTTTGATGTTTTTTCGTCCATGGTATGATTCAGGAGGGCGACCTTCTCTGTCTGACCCCTTGTTATTTTATTATTTTTGACAGGATTTTACACTACACAGTATGTCTGGCAATGTGCTGTCGAAGAGCCGTAGGAGGGTTGGATCGAGTGAGCGCCGTATATTTGTTCTCCCGGTGGAATTCCTCTCTGGCGACCATCTCTGGTTCTCCATGCCCCTCCTATTGAATCCAAAATCCCTCTCTCTCTTTCTTTGCTCGCACTCTCAGGCCTATTCCTACACACACATACACACACTGCACTGTAAGAAGCATTCATCGTGTTCTTGCATGCATATTTGCAATCATATACGCACATTTTATGCATGGATATTTAATGGTATATCAAATTTTCATGAGCTGCAATGTAATAATATCTACTGAATACTGCAGTTAATAGGCCTATAAGGATGTAAAACGCAGCGCGATGCACATGTATGACGGCAGGATGTGGCAGAGACTGTATAAAGCGTTTAGAGTGCAAACTACATACTGTCTGGCGCATTGAAAATGGATGAATATCAGCCGAGTGTCGACGTGAAAGAGACCCAGAGTAGCGCGTCCGTTCCCGTGTTGAAACGTGACACGAACATTTTTTGAAAGAGGAGGTCAATGGTACGCTTGTGTGTGTGTGTGTGTGTGTTTAACATTGCATGCAGTGCCAGAAAGGCAGAAGCATAATCTAAGCCTTTTACAAAACTACATCCCCAACGCTGCCCTGAGTAATTTAGTAAAAAAATAAGAGAGAACAAATAACAAATGCAATCGGAAAAAGCGGAAAGGACCAAAAGCTCTAAAAAGCGCAAAACAGGAAAATAGTTCAAAACATTGTTTTAGAAATAGAGTAATATGTTCTCAGCAAAATGTAAAATATCAATGTTTTTGCGGTCATACACCGAATTAATAAAAGCGGCTTTTCAGGAGAACTAAAATCGTGAAATTTATGGTTATATGACTCATGCAGTTTGTTTTTTTAAACTGAATTTACAGTTAAATGTAAACTAGTTATGGATAACTGGTACATCTGAGTGCCATCTCGAATTAAACAGTCGCTTTATAGTAGGAACAACCTAAGAGCCCTCCATTTAATATCTTGTCATTTGTAGGACAGCAGAGCAGAGCCCCGTGAAGGATCTGGAAATTAGCTATATTTTTAATAAACAAAAAAAAAAGAAAAGCAAACAAATTCGCCGTGTGCATAGTAAAACACCAAAATATTTATTTCTACACAAAACGAGTATCTTTAAGAAGCTCCTGTACCTGCACTTTACCGTAGCTTCTATACGTTTGAAACACTGTAGCAAGAATTAGCATATTCGGTCACCATGCTACATCTGTAGATACAAAAATAATAACCATAATTAAAAATCCAGTTGCAATTAGAAGTTTGAACAGTTAAATACATTTTTCTTCTAAGAAAATATAGAATATCAGTTATTAAACTGACTTATTACGATGTTAAAATGCTTACTTGCTCTATCTGTCGTTACACTTGTGTTATTTGCAGAAGTTTCTAGGTATAAACATTACTGCTTAAAAATAAAAACACCTTTAAATATTAGACATTTTGAATGTCATTTGCATGCAGAAGCTGTATATGCAACTCAGGATCGATCTGAATATACGAGAAAGTTTTTTGAATTGGGAAAACTGTAGCATTTGTACTGCTAGAAAAGGCACGGGGGGTTTAGAAAGGCGCTGGAAAACGCAATGCTTGACGAATCATAGCAGCGCTTCGCCCGCTGAGCCAATCTCCTCCATGCGGGGTCATTGCCAGTGACCCCTATGTCGGCGCCATTGAAAGTGAGACTGTATCTCACAGTTCACCGAAACTTTTAAGCCTTCATGTGGAACCACTTTTTCCCTTAAACTTGTTTTTCCGCACAACGGCCTGGCCTTGACTTTTTTAATAGCTTACTGTTATAATTGCAGAAGTAAAAAAAGATTTTACAAATGCGTAGAGGAGTAAATTACTGTGTAAAGCCAGGAATGTGTTGTATAGGCTCTAACCATAACATTTTAGTATCCCGTCCAGGGGAGTCCGAATCCGTAATAGTATAGTGAGTAGAACCATTACAGTGGAACTGAAGGACCGGAGCTTGAGTCCCTTCTCCTGCTGTAATACCCTTGAGCAAGGTACTTATCCTTCATTGTACCAGTAAAAATGACCCTACTGCGCAAATGGATAAATGACTGCAGTTTGCGTATTATACAAATCTAACACTGTAAGCTGCCTTGGAGAAAGATATCTTTGAAGTTAATAATATAATTGTCAGGTTTCTCCGCATACTAAACTCAGAAAAAAACGAAAATACAAGAAAACACAACATATGACAGGATGCCTCTCCAAGTTCCGTATTATGTTAACATTTGGTTAATGCAAAAATTTAATCAAATTATAATTTAAAAAAACCCTTAATGCGTCCTCAAGCAATTTACAATGGACATCGCAGGTTAGTGGAAATAAATTTCTGGCTTTTTTAGTGTGAACACTTGGCAGGCGCACGAACAGAGGAGGAATAGTGAAATTCCATACCTTTAACAAATACTATATGTAATGATATATTTCTTTTAAAATTTCCAGAAAATAGAACGGGATAGATTACCGACATGTTTATTACAATAGATCAACAATACTTGTTGAGTGTGTAGTTTTTTGGGGGTTTTTTTCCGTGAAGGAAAATAAGCAGCATTATAACTAAATTCATTAACCATCATCTCATGAAAAGACAAAATGCCTAACAAAAATTGCACTTGCATACATTTATGTAGCTTATTATTATTTAAAAACGCGTCGCTTATATTTCGTATTCACAAACTTAAAGGAAAAACAAACCTTTCAAGGGGCGCTGTGAGTATTCACTGATACTGTATTTTGGACATTTATTTGCTTAAACCGCGCTTCTAACTTAAAATTGTAAGAGCGTCTAGTATTGCAATTAGAAAACGCAAAAATTAATAAAATGAAGTTGAAATATTTGGATTTTTTTTGGAATGATTAGTTATTTGAAATCATTACCGTTAGTTCACTCTGATCATACATTAGCGACAAAAACGACTTGTGCTTGTACTAACATTTCTACAGATCTCACTGCTACTTCTATTTATTATATTAAATAATGTTCTTATTGTATTTTCTATATTTCTATAGTATCGTTATGATTATAATTAATAGTATTAGTACAAGCAGTTGCAACAGTAACAGTAGTATATACATTAATACTGCAAAAATCAAGTTATGGAGCCTTACGGCGTAACTGTTAAATTCACATACCAACACGTCTAGGTATTATTTGCAGTTTTTAAAATTACATTTGTTAGGTGAAAGCTACACATTTCAGCATTTTGAAATTTATTCAGTGACAAACCTCAAACTTGAACACATGAAAGTGCTTTAGCGAAGTGCAGATAACTCCACAGATAAACACATTCGGCTTCGGCGAAGCATTTCGGTTTGGGTTCTGAAACGGAATTGTTGTTTCGTGCGTTGATTTATTTTGTCGAGACCGCAGGAACCACTTCTCAATCTCCGGCTTGCAGACCCGGCGTCGCTTCCTCTTTGTCTCCTCCAGCCCGCCGCTGTCTTTACACCTCTGCTCTGGCTAGATGGCGCTCTTGGTCCACGCGAAGTCTCTCTTTCTCAGCAACTTGACCCGAATGACGTCACTTCGGTCTGGAGCATCAAGGCCACTTCCAAAAGCCCATTGGTCCGAAAGTCACGTGGCGCTGTGCGGTGCATCCATAATTATGTTGCTGATATTTTTTGCCCCCCCAAAAGATGTCAACTAACAGCCGTAATCTTCCAGGAAATATCTTACAGTAGTGAGAGGAAAATAATAACAATTACTATAAAACGAATAAAATGTCATGTCCCAACAACTTGGCTGCCGGCTCTTTCCTCATGGATTCCGTTGTGGGAGGACCCCCCGCCTACAGAGGTGAGGGCTGCCCTAGCAACCCTGAGCTGTACATGCAAACGGGTAATGAGTATAACTGTCCGATGATGAGAAACTGTGGAATTGTTTCTTCATCCCTGTCAAAAAGAGACGAGCTTCCATCAAGAGTCCTGCCTCTGAGTGCCTACCACCACCCGCCCTACCTGTCGCCGCTGGACACGTGGGGGACAGAATCCAAAACTCTGTGCAGGATTGAGCAACCTGTTGCCCGACCTTTGCCCTCGTGCACCTTTACAGCAGATAATGTCAAAGAAGAGGCCATGTGTTGCTTATTCCGTGATGACATTGACAGAGGTAAGGAGGCTGCAGAACCGGCCACCTACACGCGTCTGGGGGCCGACAGCGACCAGTCAAGCTGCGATCAAACTCCACAGTCTGTCCCTGCTTATTTTAGAGGGAACGAGGTGTACCTGGCCGAGAAGGAACGCCATGGAAATGACTTCGAATCGGGTTTTGCAGCCATGACGAGTCCCGTGGAGACGCGCCGTCCAGAAACATTCATTGACACCAGCAGACCAGAACAGGATCTGGCCTTCGAAGACATCAGCAGTGAGGATCAACACTGTTCCGCTAAAGAACAGTCGGAGAAAGAAGGAAATATCTCCGCGAGGGACAGTAGTAGAGACAACTCGGAAAGCGAGATGAAAGGTGAGTCGACGAATGAGTGTAAAGCGCTGGACTCACCCGTGTAGGCTACGCGCAGGCGGGCGCGGGGGCGCGCACACAGTCTCTCACACACACAGACCCACAAAAAGACGTGGACTCCAACTTAAATCGCTTATCTTTATTGTCGCTGATGCCTCGATGCGTGGCAGCTGACAGATCCCCGGTCAATCCTCTGTCGCGTTTTTACACGACAAGGTTCCTGGTTCAAATCTCATTGCTGCTGTGTTTCTCCCGACGAAGGATCTCGCTCGTTGCAGCAAAAATAAAACGAAAGCTCCGTAAATAGCAAACTATTCTTTGTCTAGTGGTGTATATCACGAAGGCGTCAGCGTAAGGATAATAATAATAATGACAACAATAATAATAATAATAGCACGCAGTAAAAGTGCTCTCCGTGAGACCACGTATTGGCACCATAAGCCATTGGTTGTTTTATTGTTGAGTGTTCACTGTTTAGAGGCAGCACTGGAACTTCAAAGGCGATCTGAGCGTTTGAGAGTGACTCTGGACTGCAGGGCGCGTTGTTTTTAGTGACTGAATTTGCTTGGTGATCTTCAGAGGACCCTGCCTCTGTTGCAGCTCTGGCTGCTGCTCTGGTGTTCCTATTTCCTGTGATCTCTCTCTTTTTAAAGTCTTTATAATACAGTACAGATACAGCTGCAAGCAATTTGGGGCTGCAGGGCTGTTTCTGTGTTACGTCGGTTTTGTGGCATGAAGGGTTTTTGCCAGCTCAGATTTTGTGATAGATCTTAAAACGATATGGAAGGGCAATGAACTGGGATTGTTTTCTCTAGAAATCCCCTTTAAATGTTTGCTTGTTAAATTTTAGCTCTTGCAGATTAAAAGAGGTTCAACGTCCATAATGGTTATTCCTTGTACATATTTTAAGGAGAATGGAGGCGGAGAATCTTATAACTTCCAGAAAAAAATGGAAATTAGAACCTTTTAAATTAATTGATCAATATTAGGTCCCCCAATGCGTTAACTGTAAAGGTCTAACACTGTAATGTTAAAAGTAGTTGTAAATACTCACTGTGAAGATAAGAGAACAGTTTCTTTATTTTAAACTTTTTTTGCCCTGTTTTTCAAATAGTATGCAGTTATTTGCGGTTTTATCGGAGTCTGGACAAAGTTAAAAAATTCACACTGATTTTCAAAATATATAAAAGTCCTGCAACAAGACCACATAACACTGACAATAATAGGTGCAAAGGGATTCTAAAAATTAACTGACTTGTATTGTTTTACAAAGTAGTTAAAGACAACAAGAACACTTCGGAACAGTAACAGTCTGAAGTAAATATCTACTTTATGGTCAACAATAAAGCACTAAAAATGCCCAGAATCTCAAGGACATTTAACAAAACTGTAGGGTATATTGTAACAATTATAACTCGGCAAAACTTCTAAGCTTATTAAATTGCAAAAACAGAACAGCGCGTCGAAAACGCTGCATGAAAATGATTCTGCCGATAAGTACAGTCACATAAATAAAATGATCAGTAAACAGGGATGTTCACAGTGTGCAAAGCAGCGGTGAAAAAGCAGCTCTACACCGAAATAATTTTCGGTTGTTTTGGATAAATGCAACTTTTAAAATGCCATGTACTGGTGTTTTTTGTAATCCCGATTAATGGTAAATGAAGCTATTTAGTTTGGTTTAAAAAAAAAATTGAAACGTACTTCATAAAATTTTAACATTCGCGAGAATAACATATTTATTATTATTTTAGGAGTGTAATATGATGTGATAAGTTTTGAATATCTTCATTCTATTAAAAAAGTGACTTGCATCGTAAAATAAGGATATAGGAACTGAATCTTGTCAAGTGCAAAGTAAAATACTTTCGATAACCTCTATATTTACGTTTATTAGGAGATTACGTCTGCTAATTTAATTGACGTGAATCATTTTGTCATCTATAAATCTGCAAAACAGCAATAAAAAATAAACGTGTGCAAACCTTTTTGGAATTAGGCGTCGAACACGGGCCAGCCAGTTCTATTTTTAGTTTGTTTTTAATTTGCTGGTAGTAAAACCCGCTCTAAAACACAAGGTTATGTGGTATCTAAAAGAAATAGCTTTGTAGTTTAAAATGCAGACAAAGTGCCAAACTTCTGAAATATACTATAAAAAGGGTGGTGTTCTTTAAAGAATGAGCAGATGATAGAAATAGGTTTACTGCTGTAGAAAGGTAACTGCGCATACAAATCTGAGCACAACTTATATTTGGCGCATAAAGAGGCGTCATCTATACCTGCGGGAATGCATCAATGTATAAGGATGTATTTGCGTGCTCTGCATGAGTGTGATGAAAATTGTAATGACTCGTTTAACTTTTTTAGAGGACTCCAAAGCTGAAAGGACAACTGGAAACTGGTTGACAGCAAAAAGTGGCAGAAAAAAGAGGTGTCCATACACTAAGCACCAGACTCTGGAGCTTGAGAAAGAATTCCTCTTTAACATGTACTTGACTCGCGAGCGCCGCCTGGAGATCAGCAAGAGCATCAACCTCACCGACCGCCAGGTCAAAATCTGGTTCCAGAACCGCAGGATGAAGCTCAAGAAGCTCAACAGGGAGAGCCGCGCGCGCGAGCTCACGTCGGGCTACAGCTACACCTGAACCCCGAGTCTCCTGTTCCCTAAACACAAAGCAGAAATGGATAAAAGCATTCCAGAGGGAAGGCTTTAAAAAAATCCTGTTGCAGTTCACATGCATTCAAGATATTGTCTGATTTAATATATTTCGTGTTTGTGTTACAATGGCAAAACTGATGAAAGTCCAGTTTAGTCTATAGTTTTCTATAAAAAAATATTTATGTGTTTGTGTATTTTGCTGAATTGTGTTTTTCTGCCTCTTGGATTATTTAAACTTGTTTCATTCTGTCTGAAGTTCGCTAATGCCCTATATTTATTGCGTATAAAATACTTTGCATGTTCATTCTTTACTTCTCTATGTATGGCAATTAAGCAGTTGCAGCCCAACCCCAAAAATAAAACTGGGGGGAAAAGTATCAGAATGAATTTTGGTATTTTATTTGTCCCGCTATGCTCTTTCCCCTGTAATCGTCTACCATGCTCCTTATGGCTAAGAATGAAAGTAGAATGGGATCATGGCAGTTTTAATATAAATGGGAGACCATAACGTTGATTTAAATATTATCCAGGTGACCACAGTAAGTCAAGGTCATAAAATTGTAATGTCAGGACAGTCCTGGAAAGCGCTGGGGGTGGATTTTATGATCTGCAAATATAATGTGCTGCTGCTGTAAAGATGCATTCAAAGGTGAGTGGAGGAGGACTAATCCGCAGAGCTGAGGCGGCAAAGTGTTGGATTCACGACTAAACCTCTTTCCGATTTGGACAGTGGAACAAACCCAAACGTTTGAATGCGAAGGATTAATACCGCATAATTAGAATTTTTAAACGCTCCACGATGTTGAGCTAAAGGTAAGAAAAGACGTGGATTTTTATTCATCTTCGACCATCACTGCTAGGTCCGCACTCCGCAAGCTGGGAAATGTCAGCTTGCTGACTTTCATGACTGTTTCCTCGGACTCTTACATTTACACGTTTGTTATGATACATGAAATCACTCAGCTGTTTGTGACTTGGTGGGGCGGACTGGTTGGTAGAATTATCATTCATGTATTCATCACCAGGAGTATTAAAGGCTTTCCTGCATACTGTAATACCGAATGAAGACATTAGAAGAATATCTGCGTCTGCTGCGCGTTTTGTTACAGTTATTTGAATTGATTAATAGTTTCAGCTACCAGTTTTTCTGATTTATATTCCGATTTTCTGAGCTAATGTGGGTTTGTGTGTATTCACAACTTGGTTAGCCGTCCAGGTGAATGTTATTTCCAGCAGGACTGAACGAGTGATAACAGATGATGCTGAACTCTCAGGTTGGAAAAGACTTTAGGATGACGGCAGCAGGCCGCCTCTGTTGGATTTTCTGGTTTTCTTGGCTTTGCTCCCATTCATTTTACCTTGCCGATTTGCATCTGTCGTGTGCCAAGTTTTCCACGGGTATAACAGCTGATGCGTGGTTTAGGTAGTTTCATGTTGTTGGGATTGGCTTGCTGGCTCGGCAACAAGAAACTGCCTTGATTACGTCAGTTCGTCTTCATCAAGGGCGACTGTTTTTCTTTTATTGCTTGCTGATGCCCGCAGTCATAGCAGGCGGCAGGGAAGGAAGAGTTTCTACCCCGCGGTGTCTTCTTGCTCCTGCTCTCCCTCCTTGTTTCAGAGCCAAAACGCATTCATTTCTCTGGAATCGCTGATCAACTGTGGAATTTCTGCTGTGTGTGTGTGTGTGTGTGTGTGTGTGTGTGTGTGTGTGTATGCGTGCGAGAGAGAGAGGGTACAGTACACAGCCACTTGTGTGACAACTGAATTATTCGGATTTTTAACCTTATCATATTAATAACAAACAGCCTGGGAGGCCTTGGACAAGCGGTCAAAGGTAGTGAGTAAGTGAGCAGGGTTCTTGAAAGAAAAAGCCGCACTCTCAAACCAAATGTTAGATTTATTGAGAAGCTGGCAAAAGTCCACACATTCATTCTCTGGATGAAGAAGTTCATTTGTCAGTGAAAATGACTTGATGCAGTAGTAGTATTGACCTTGCGCGGTGCAGCCGCATTTGAACAATAGAAAATAGTAGCAGCAATAATGCAGGCGCGTTTCGTTAGCTTTTGGAATGAAAACCGAAATCACGATATCAGTGGCATGAAATAATCACTATTTTAACAATACACGCTCCTCCAAATAAGTTATTTTAAAAAATCGTTGCTGCAGGGCACCAACACATAGTAGGACTGCATAATAATATGAAAGTGACGTAGCACGGAGGGGAGGGCGCGATTCATTCGCCTTCAAATTTCCTGAATCGTTAAGAGCATCGTTAAAATATAGCTTTTGTCTGTACATCTAATAAATACATTTGAGGACACAACGGGATAAAGTCAAATTAGGACTTTGAA
Source organism: Heterotis niloticus (assembly GCA_018136845.1). Lineage (NCBI taxonomy): Eukaryota > Metazoa > Chordata > Actinopteri > Osteoglossiformes > Osteoglossidae > Heterotis > Heterotis niloticus. Next base: position 3,242,286 of record CM030898.1, read on the forward strand.
TCGGCTGTTGGAGCTATAGTTGTTCTTACGAAACGAATTAAGTTTATGGTCGCATCTTTTTAAATACCGGGAGTTAAAAAACGTGTTGGTTAAAAAATTGTGAGGTACGGGTAAACGATTAATAAAAAACTAAACGAGAGTCCAGTGAAATATAATCATTCCTTCTCAGGTATGCATTTTTAGTAGTAACAATAGAACACGTTTTAATACACACTCTTGACTTATATAGTTCATTTGATAAAGTTGAGGGTCGATTTATTGTTATAACCTACTAAAAAGAAACAAGAGATAAAAACTTCTGGAATATTAGAGCACCGATTAGTATTAAGGTTAGCAGTATTACTTTGCAATTGAAGGGCCTCGGATTTAATCCGCACGTCTGCTGTAAAGTAAACTGCTCCAAGTAACCCTTGAACAAATTGTTTACCGTGCTTTGCTCCAATAAAAATGCCCTGCTGTACTATGGGTAAAATTTCTTGTCGCCCAGAACAAATCTGTAAGCTTAAGTTTGGGTCATTATAGTATCCAAAAAAGGAGTAAAAGTTGTGTGTGTTTTTCTTGGCCATTTATTGAACAGTTTCTCCACACTGGAACGTATTACTTCAATTTATTTCACTGTTTCCCATTGTCCACTAGCAATTCTGTGTTTAAACTTAAAAAGTCAAGGCACTAAAAGTTTTTAAATGGCGTTGAAAGTTTACACTAAATGAAAATGATTGAAACACCTGTTGTCTAAGGTAGAACTAACTTAGCAAGTATATCAAGGGACGGATGAAAGAGAGGTTTATAAAAAGAATAACCAATGACCAAAATGTTGTTAATAAACAAAACAATTTGCGATCACCCAAGGAAACCTTTTTATTTGTAGGTTTGTGTGCACAGAACAAACAACGGACGTAATTCGACAAAAAAGTTAAATTATAAATTACACTGAAATGTATGTAGTAACGTTGAAAGGAGAACGCATCCCCGGAGGCAAATGCATTGCGAAATAATAAAAAAATAAAATCGAAAAATGCTTGCATGTCTTTACCCATTCACAAAAAAGATTACGTAGTGTGGTGTGGACTAATTTATTGTGAATAATAAAGTTATACAGGTTGCTATTACAAGCAACTCTGTCTAACCTTACTTTTTAATAAAATACAACGCAGGAAAATTATATATCCTTGAATTATTACTGCGCTAATGTCCTGACAACAGCCTTGTTTCTAAAAAAAAAAAAAAAACACATTAATGCTATTTTTATTTTCGGATAGAATGTGTTTGAAGTTCTGAATAAAACTGAATAGCAGTCCCTTTTTTGCTGAAAAACCAAAACGTCAGCTGGATGTTGTCTTACATCGTATAGTTAGAATTTATGATGATGCATTCCTTAATCTGACATGCATCCAACAAACAAGGGAACCAGTCTACCATGAGATTTAAAAAGAATCACTGCTTCAAACTGGCAACTTTCTATTGACACATTGTGTGTAAATAGTTATTTTTGTCTCATTTTCTGCCTGTTTTAGGACCTATCTATATAAAAATATTAAATCACTGTTGTTGCAGAGGGATGGCACTGTGCTCCACTTTTTCGCTGGCACGCATCTTTTTTCCCCAGAGAATCTGCGTGTTTGTGTTTGCTCTGCTTTCTCAAGTTACTGCCCCCCCCCCCCCATTTGCCTTTGCGAGACTGAAGGAGACTGAAGTCTGGAATCCAAAGTCATTTTCATTCAGTGGAATGAATGGGGATTTGAGCGGAATTGGATCCAATACAAAGACTTTGCAGCACATTAGAAAGCAGAAATTTAGACCGAATGTTTTTATACTTTATCTCCTTCAGCTATAATAAACAGTTATATATCATATATATATATATATATATATATATATATATATATATATATATATATATCTTACAGAATTGTGGAAGCACCGATTAATTTTAATTTTTTAAAACTTGTTCCTTCTGTTGTTGTTAATTTTGCAGTAGGATTATGCTGCTACGACGTTGTAACTGTTTCGCAATGGATTTCCATCAATGATTTGCATCAGGAATCCAAGACAAATATGGTTATTGCTTTATTGAATACAACGCGCACTGATAGCCTAGCACCCAGCAGAGGAGCAGTGTGGTGTCTAAGCTCCTGACAAAATGTTTGAATGAATGACAATGTTAAGTCAGTTAATACTTATGCCAATGATGGTGAAGCTCCGAAACGGAAATACGGATTTTAAAGGGTAGGGTAATAAACATGCTGGGTTCGTTCCATGTGACTGCGGATTTGTTCGTGTTTGTTTTTATCCTGGAGAAAACAGATACACTGCAGTCTAGCTAATTCTTTGTAGACTCGCAGGGTGTGCATTTAATAGTGTCGGGTTATATATTTAATATATAATTATTTATATATTTAATCAATATAAATAATAATTACCGTTTGGTGCAAACGTTTGTGTCTAACGTGCCAACGAGAAAGTAAAGAAGCAAATGTTTTTTGGAACTATTAACAAAACGCTTTCGGGCCGACATTCCTTCCTTCCATCCTCATTTTGCAATATTAATGAAAGTAAATTGTCTGAACACCCTGTTTCAGCAATGCTTACGCCAGTAACCCCAGATCACAAAAAACTGTATCTGTTTCTTATATTACTTATTCTTATTTGCACCTTATACTGACATGACTGGAAGTATTCCGAGAAAAAACGCCGTTGTTTGACATGTATATGTTCCTAATAAGAAAGTGATCCAAACGCATGTACAGGAAACTTAGACCCCAAACAAAATAGAGAATAGACATATCAAAATGATGCTACAAACAAAACGTGCAGGTAAAACTATTTATTATTATTATTATTATTATTATTATTATTATTATTATTATTATTATTATTATTGTTTTTGTTGTTGTTGTTGTTGTTGTACATATTTTCAGTCTGTTATGTAGTTTGTAAGCGATTTTATTACGTAAAAAACGAAAGGCAAAACTGACATGACAACGTCCTCAAAATAATGTGTACTCGAAATACAGTACAGACGCCCTGACGTTTGCAGCAGTTCTTTTCAATGGTAATTCATAAAAAGCTGTATTCTTTCCAAACTGCACTCCACTGTTTCATTGTGGTGGCTCGAACAATACCTTACTTTGTCCAACCTGATCCGCCTTGTCTAAAGGTGCTGACAGTGGGCAACATTTGCTGAACTTGTCCTCTTTTTGAGAATGTTGGGGTGAGAGCTTCAGAACCACGCAAATATGCTCCGGTAGATCAGCAAAATATAGATAATGAACTATTTTATTGCATTTCCAGTAATACAGCAGAAACGACTCCACACGGACTGAAATGGGGCAAAGTCATGCACATCAGCATTGCATGTGCGGTGGTTGCGGTGGTGAGTTTGAGTCCGAGGAAGAGTCCGTCGTTTTCCTAAACCCTGTTACCGATCCCGTTTAGCAGGCTTTTGAATAAAGATGAGCCAAGAACACGGCAGCAATCGCAATAAGATCACTGCTGGACATTTGTAGGTAATTCTGTACCGGTGCATTCGTGCGAGGGCAGGAAAACAGGCATAAGACGTGCATGGACGATAGAGACTGCAAACAGACCAGAGCTGAAAGCCTAGAATGTAAACTAATTCGAATGCACTTGAGGTTATACAATGTGCATGTTGTAACCGCGCATAACATTTATACATTTTGTCGAAATGTTGTTTTTTTAGTATTATTTAATGAACTGGGTTCACGTGGGAGCGCAGTTTGTCATTTTAATTCAAGTCATTGCTACGATTAATTTTCCTCTAGTGCCACTGTTTTTTACTAAATTAAAAGTTAAAAGTTAAATGTTACCACAACGGGCCAGTAATAGATCCATACCAAATTACAACTGAAAAGCATAAAGGATTGCAAGAGGATGGGAAATATGGGTTATGCCGTTAACTAATGCATATTCGAATGTACGAAGGAGGTGCGAGCGGTTCAGTCAGAATAGCTAGCAGTCATCTAGCTGGTAAAAACACCTAAAGAGCGATAAAGTGTTGAAGCCAAGCAAGCTGGACTAAAACTTCCCGGGTATTCTGTCACAGTTACCGTACTAGACTACTTTTTTACCATACTTTGTGCTACAGAAAACAATCATGTGAATATCAACTATTACATGTGATCAGTAACATAAACCTCCTTATTTTCTGGAGTGATTATTTTGTTTTAAATTTGCTATAGTACTCGTACAGTATATACAAATTCAAAGTAATGAACAATTGCAGCACATGCGAGGTAATATTACTGCGGACTTAAATAGCTAAAAAACATCACATGACAGTTAGCACTGCTAGTATACTTCTCTTTCGTCTGAAAGAGTGTAAAGAACTTTAAAACGACAGTAAGGCTTAGTTTTCAAAGAATGAGCTTTAAGTAGTATGATTAAACCTTAGTTGTGCAAACTTTGTTTTAGTGTTTGCGCCTCTTCCGAGCGCCGAAATGTTCAAAACACGAATGTGCAACAATATCGTCTCGGCAGGTTCCTTGAGGATTCCAGATAGCAGTCGTTGGCGTTCCATGGGTCAAAGCTGTAGTAGAAAAGTAATCAAAGTTTAAAGTGCAAATACGTTGTGCAGAATCCCGTCCAGTTCACAGTGTACACCGCATCAGATATTTTCTGAACTGAAACTTGTGACCGTTTTATTGATGTACTAAAAGTCACGCAGAAAACAATGTCGCCTCTCATAAAAGCACAGCAGAAAAAAAATAATGTTTGGTGCCAGTTTGTCGATGCGGTCGACCTAGGAACTTTATCTGGTAAAAATCATCTATCATTTAAAACATATTACCTCCAGTGAGGTTCAGTAAAAATCACACGGCACAAGAGTTTAAAGTTGTATCACACAAACTACTGAGGCAGCTACAGTGGATGCAAACCAGTGCTGCTCTGTTTCATCCTTTATTTCGCTAACATTCATGCCTAAGATCCGTATTCACCGCAAAAGTTACGCGGCCTTTTAAAAACACAAATCACGGCAGTAAACCTTTGAAACGTAAAACAATAATAGAGAACAACAGGCCACTACACCAGCAGTTAAAGGAATAACGGAAAATATTGCTAACATCTTCCTACAAGAAGGTGTGAATGTTATTTGGATTTTTTTAGTGCTAAAGAATGCTCTTTTGGGTTTTAGCAGCTCGCAAAGTGACACATAAACCGGTTTTATATTCTCGAATCCAAGCCTTCTCAGCACAAGGCCACATGAAATAGAAGAGCTTTGTAACCTGAAGTGGGTTATACGTGCTGTTATCACTTTTACTTCTGCCTAGTTATTTAAAAAAGCATACCGAGCACCGTTTATAGTTCTGTTATACATATTTCATCTGCTTTCCATAGCTAAACACAAAATGAACTTGACTTTTTAAGTAAGGGACAGTGAAGTGTCGAGGTATTTACAGCTCTTTATAAAGATACACGTATTTGCGGTTGCGAGCTTTCTATCTTATTGTGTTCTGTCATTATTCCGTGTAATTATATTCGGCACCATATTTTGCAGGAAAAAATGTATTTTCACATGTTCTTAAGTGCTATGTACCTTGACTAGAGTATTTCTGTCGTAACACAAATACTTCTCAGCTCCATCACTTTTCCGCTGCCTTTTAAAAAGTAACCTGCGTTGAAGAGCAAACAAAAATACAGTCAAACGTTCTCCTTCTAGAGCCACTTGGCTATATTTTGTTATCGTTGGTTAAATAATAAAACCATCACAAAGTAATACTTGCATGTAAACCTTTATATTTATTTTTTTGTTTTATACAGTGTTTCTTACGTTACAGAGCTGCAGATCAATTGTTTATAAGGAAAAAAAAATCAGTCAGTCGACCAACAATCGAAACAGGAAAAATATAAAGTACAACAGATTTCACTGTTAAAGTGTTCACACTAGGCTGCCTCTTTATTTACTAAACTATGGTTGACTGTTCCAAATCTGCTCCGGGCTCTGAATTTTTGTTTACTGTGCGATTGCACGAGTTGTCAACCCGTTTCATGTCTGGAGTGTCTGGGAAACCAAGTCAGCTCTGACATCAGTCTGGCCTGTGTTCTCTCACCAGAAAATAATGCAACCATGTAAATAATTGCACTGTACGTAGAGTTTGGATTTCTTCAAAGAGAAGTCGTCAGATTTCCCCCTTTGGAGGCCTAGTAGGCAGCAGCTTGACGTAATGGAGCAGTGAACCGAGATCTCCATCAGAAGCAGTAACAACAGAAATGCTGTTCCATCACTTCCTTCTTATGTGTTAGTTAATAACCGAACGAACTTTTGCCAATATTTTTCATCAAATGTCTGAAATTAAACAGCTCCCAAGATTTCTTGCACTGTTTATTAAGCATATCTGCAGTAAAACAATGCTATAAATGCAAACGTGCACATGGCTCGTGCAGTATTTCAGCAACACTGCGAAATCTTAACTATGGAGGTTTTTCGAGCGCAAATCATTACTATGACATCAGAGGCAGACAAAATGCACATCTGCAATGTCAACACACACCATCCAAGTACAGAGCTACCTATAAATCAGGCCCAATGAATTTAATCCGATGTAAAGTTGAACATTTGCTGTTGAGGCAAACACTGTGCACAACATAAGAACACGTTTAGGTTTTGCTACAGCTGCCCAAATGTGGCTACATGCAAACAACAGGGCATGTTTTCACTTTGTGAAAATGTTAAAATGTCTGTGACCGCCCACGGCTGTCGCAGCCCGCGCAAAATGTGAACTTCAACCATCGGCCCCCCTTAGAAAACCGAATTCCACTTCCACCCGAAATCACTCATACTATTCTGGCTTTAAATAATAATCTACGTATGATATATCTCTTTCCTTTGGTGCCCACCTACAACAATCTCTGTCTATTTACGTCTTCCCGTTGTTTTTCTAAAACCCTCCCTGCAGTTTTTCCCCTTTTTACTTTGAAGAGAAACATGTCCCACAAGCGCTGTGTTGATTTTATGTTACACTAGGAACACGACTTCACTTTTTATTAACGACACGTTTATGAACAATCAAATGGTCCCCATAAAAATTTATTGGAAGACATAAAAACATGCACGACCACTTGCAGAATACAGCCACTGCAGTGGGCAAGTTTTCAAGCGCCATACGATTCCCACCTCTCGGATTTTCAGCGTCACTTTTACAGGGCGAATCTCTGCCGTATTTATTTGCACGAGGCTTGTAAAACCCCGCTTTTTTTTGCGGGTCAGAAGATGTTTGCAAAAGCACTTGAGAGAGAGAGGCTTTGAGTCAAAGACACCCAGAACAGAAGCAACACGTAGGAAATAACGACTTTCGGCACGAAAGCATGTAAAACGCGCTAGAGCGCGAGAGATGCGCGCTACACTCCGTTTGCCGGCGATTACTCAGATCAACAAATAGTGCCCGCGCACAGGTTTGTCAACATACCTCGTTCTGCGATATGGCGGTACGGATTCCTATGTTATTTCTCAGTTTAAAGTTCTTTCTAATGAAACACCTGGGGGAAATGTGTGTGTCTTAAGAACGGCCGCGTTCTGCCACCGTGCGAAACTGTACGTCTGTAATCCCGACGCGCACCGCTGTCGCACAAGAGGAGCGCGCATTGATCCGCTGTGCAGTTTTCGGGGGGTAAATGCGGTCACGTGTCGCGCTCGCAGCCAATCGCAGCTCGGGGGACTCGGAGAAATAATTACCTGGCTTGATTGTTCCATGGCCACATAAAAAAGTACACATACACTCCATATAATAATCGGACGCATGTAAAAGAGAGTGGAGCTCCGTCATGTCGACCACGGGTCCCATAAGTAATTATTATGTGGATTCCTTGATAAACCATGAAAACGACGAGGCTCTGGCGACTCGGTTCTCGGCTCCTGCAGCTCTCCCCTCCGGCTCCCGTGCTGCACCCCTAGTGCCGGAATGTGCTGATTTTCCGTCCTGCAGCTTTGCCCCGAAACCTCCTGTCTTCACCACGTCTTGGGCCCCAGTTCACTCCCAGTCTTCCGTGGTCTATCATCCATACACTCACCAGCCTCACCTAGGCACGGACTCCAGGTATGTGCGTTCCTGGCTGGAGCCCATCTCCGGTGCCGTGTCCTTCCCCGGCTACCCGGCCAACAGCCGACACTTCGGGCTGAAAAGCGACGGCTTCCCGGAGCGCAGAGCCGCCGAGTGCCTGGGCTCCAACGGACGCAGCTATTCGGATTATCTCTACAGCTGTTCTGGTGACATTCGAGATAAGACGCAGCAGAACGCCCCGTCTCCGGACTCGGAGGTTTTGACTTCAGACAAGCACAAAGACGACAAGCCCGAGTTAGACCCGAGTAAGTGGAAGTCATTGTTGTTTACAGCCCGGTGTTAGAGACCTCTTGGCCATGTTCAGTTTATTGCATTCGCATGGCGGCTGTGCTCCATAAAAAGAGAGGCTATCTTCAAAATTATCTTCTTTCTTTCTTATCCTCTACCATACGGCTGGACTCTTTCCTGCCAGGGGGCGAGCTGTTAGCAGTGGACAAGACAAACGCCGGTTGTATAAGGCTGTAAAGTAGGAAATAGGTTATAAAAAAGGCTAAGCCCAAAAACAAGCATTTTAATGGCTAGGAGGAGAAACAACAAGCAGTTCTTCCTACATGCACGGGATTGTCTGCTTTGACGTAATAAAGACCTGAGGTTTTCAGAAATGTTCACTTTTCCTATTATTATTATTATTATTATTATTATTATTATTATTATTATTATTATTATTGTTTCTCCTCCTAGCAATAATAATAATAATAATAATAATAATAATAATAAACATGTGTATCTTTAGATTTAACCGTTAAGAATCTCTTAAGATGGAAGTCTCGAAAATGAACATAATATAAAGGTGAAAAATTTTAAGGCAATCGTCTAGAAGCCGGCTTTCTCATTTAAAAAAAGTTATCTATTACTCGAAAGAAACGAAAAAATGTACGAGACGCCGTTTAAACAAGTAAAAATTCACGATCAACGTTGAATGACATGGACACTTGCTCTCTGTGTGTGTGTGTGTGTGTGTGTGTGAGAGAGAGAGAGACAGAGAGAGAGAGAGAGAGCAACAATGCGCGTGTGCGCGTGTGTATCTGTGTGTGAGGGTGTGTTTATTAGGTTTTAGCTTTAAAATAAAGTAAAGTATTATTCATACCTTGGAGGGGAATGTGTGCAAAACATTCTGGAAGTTATTCACTGAATTTCTGTGCAGTTTTTGAAACCGAAGGCGCTTAGTTCGTTTATGGGCCTATAAAGCGAAAGGGCGCATTCGCTATTTTATGACAGCATTCCCCTTAAGCACCGAGTGGTGCTGAAAGAGAGGTCGATAGAAATGAGCAATTTAATTGTACATATAAAAAGACGAAAAATAACATTCGGGGCACATATACAAACAATCTTTTATTCCAATGAGACTTACTCTTTGAAGAGTCATACATATGCATAAGATACATGCTTGATATCTGCTTGAAGTACACACAGCTAGATTACCATGTGACATTTATCTGAATGTAAATTCTGCCAGATAGATTTGTTTGGTTACCGTCCAGCCAGACCTGGTCAGCCTTGTTTGTCTGTCGGTTTTCAGATAATCCGGTGGCGAATTGGATCCATGCTCGCTCCACAAGGAAGAAGCGATGTCCGTACACCAAATACCAAACACTTGAACTCGAAAAGGAGTTTTTATTCAATATGTACCTTACAAGGGACCGTCGATACGAGGTTGCCCGAGTCCTAAACCTGACGGAGCGGCAGGTTAAAATCTGGTTCCAGAATCGGCGGATGAAGATGAAGAAAATGAATAAAGAAAAGACAGACAGCAAAGAACAGTAGTAAACAATTGAAAAGCGCAAGAAGCAGCGAGCCAGACACCTGAACGACAGCGTGTAGAACATAACCGGCGCACCCTGCAAAAAGGCTTTCAGGCCCATCTTATCTGTCTCTAATTTGTATTTGCTTCTACTCTTTTCGAACTTTATTGTGCTTTGTTTTGTCTTTTTATCAAAAAAATCTTTTGTTTGGAGTGCAAAGTTTAATTTCAGTATTTTTAGAATAACACTTCAGCTATTTGGCAAAGATTATATACTTTTTATAGCAGGAATGGACCTGACGATATCAGACAGTAAACGAAATGGTCACCAAGAGGGTTCTGCAGTATAGCTGAGGAAATACTTGAAATATATATATATATGATTTTTTTCTCTTTTTGAAAATTTATTTTGTAATTTATGACTTTCATCATCTGTAGCTAAAAGACAGGAACCTTTGTACATGTGTTTATGTGGTATCGTAATAGTTTCTGATGTACTTTATCATGTATTTTTACTTTACCGAGTTCGTAAAGCTATGTTTTGTTGTAGAATGTAGCTATATTTAAATATATTCAACATGAACTTATGTTCCATGTGTTTGGTCACCCTCGGAAAAATAAGGTCTGATTATTTTCATGCATGAAAAATATTCGCTGTGGAAAGATTCTGGCAGAAAAACCAAAACCTGGGTCGAAAAGAAGGATACAGACACGATGCTCTCCGTTAAGGCTCTGTCAGTGAACATAAGAGTGCTGGTGTACATGATTTGTTAAAAATTCAGTACAAATAGGTCTGGCTAATGAGCCTTTAGCTACAGTGAACAGGTTATTGAAAGCAGATGCTTATTAGAACCATTATTCCTCCAAGAAATCCTCATTAAGGAATACAGTATTTCTGCCAAAGACATTCACCTTGATCAGTTCTTCTAACAGCGTAAAGCCTCATCGAGTCGTCCTAAGAAAACAAGGACAAAAGCAACCCAACCCCACTGTGGCGCGCATTTCATTAGAAATTAAAGCGCTCCGTACATCTTCCAGTTCCCAAATCAGCATCTAATTCAACTGAGAAGGTAAAACTGCCTTCCTGGGAGAATTGTTTTAGTTTCATGCAAATGAAACGAGCGACGCTCTGCACATTTTAGTTGGAAGTCCCAGCTTGCTGCGAAGAAACCGTACTGACACTGAAAGACGTAAAAGGTTTTGTTCCTGGCCGTCTTATTTAAATGTATAAATAATACATTCAAACTTGCTACACATTTCTGCTAAACGAGTTACTGGTGCAGGAAGTGTTCAAATGCTTTTGCCATAAAAAGACTTTGCGTGGCACGAATGTACGCCTGCTGGGCCCAGTGCAGGTTGTCCTGTGCACCTCGGTGTGTATGAATTTACGCAACAGAGAGCAGGCCGCTGGCATACATTAAATCACACATTGTAAATGCATTTCGCCATGTCTGGGGTGTAAATTCACCCTGTCCACAGGCAATAAGACCATTCCTCCTTTCGCTATTAGTCATGTGGCTATGTATGCACATGCACGGTAACATGGTTACTATAGTAAATGCACTCTTTAGGGCGCCATGGATTATCATAGCATATTTACATGACTTTGTGCTTTATGTTCTTTGGTTCCTTCGGAAGGCATGTGCACTATTACCCTGTCTGGCGTTTTGTTTCCAGAGAACGCGACAAAACTGCCTTTTCTTGGTAGCAAACAATGCTGACAGGATGCAGCTCTTTTAGAGCCCAATCCAGCGCGATACTTCCGCAGCAGAGCGCAAAAATGCGGGTTTTACAGCCCTGTTTGAGCTCGCGGTGCTTGTCTCAAATGAAGACGAACAAAGCAAACCCTGCAAACCGGCTAGACGTCTGGCTTAAATTGTTTTATGGTTTTAACGGGCCGTGAGAGACAACTGTTTCAAAGAGGGTTATTGCGCCAATTTTGTCTCTGAGCCCCGTTACAAATATCGTATTTTTTCACAGCACCTCCACTTTCAGTGCCTGGTGGAGAAGGGTGCAGGGCTGCACAGAGCAAAGAATAAACTTGAAATACAAAATTCGCGAACTGGTCGATTAACCACGCGAAACCAAAGACTATTAAGTCTTAGTAGGATTTAGAATTTACAGAAAGTTAACAAAACACATCAAGCTGCACGCAATTAATTGTTACTATTATTGAAGTTTTCAATTAGTATGCATTTGCACCGAAAAGCTGACTACCTATAAAGGAAAAGTTTTGCTAAGACAAGATATATAAGAATGTTTTAAATAAACTCGAGTTGTTTGACTGTCGAGAAACGTTCTAGGTGGGCACTAGATGTCGCTGTTGGCTCAGAGTTTCCACGTTTTACCGTTAGTTCTGTGACGTTTTCAAGTAGAAGCTGTGTGTTATAGTAACAATTGCAGCTTTTGTTGAAGAATCCACCACAGGAGCAAAAACAGAACAATCAATGTTATAAAAATGAAGGAAATGTTCTTCGCAATCTCCTCTCTGTGTGCTAGGTCGAAATTGAATGATTACGTTTTGGGCCAAATCCTAACTGGTCCCTCTTGTAAATATCCTACACTAAACTCGCTCTTAGCTGTACTTATTCCAGCTGTTCTTTACTTAGGGTAAAGAGAGAGCTCTTCAGTTAGATTTAAGAAATAAAATATGTGTCCTTGTTTTATAGTATTGAATGCTTTGTAATATATACTTTAGTCTGCCAACCAATGTAAAAATTAGACAACAATTTGAAGCAGTTACTTTGTGCTTCAGAATGTATTCAGTTGGTTCCGTTCCTGGAGTCCCCAAGACAGTGATGATCCAAATGTTCTCTGTGATTGCAAGGAAATAATTTCTTTGAAATAATTACCTCAGTAAGTCAATAAATAAAAGGAAAAAACTAATAATAATAATAATAATAATAATAATAATAATAATAATAATAATAATAATAATGTAATTCATAGAGAATCCATAAGGGAAAGGATCTAAAATATCAAACAATGTTTAGGAATGTTTAAAAAAGCAGTAAACGACACTACAGCAGTCAGTGAAAAAGTCAGAAAGAATTTACTTTAAAAACTGAATTTAATTACATTTAGACTACAACTATAATGTTAAAACAATACAGGATGCAATGTAGTGTACAATAACAACAACAGTGATAACATCATCTTTAACAACAACCACAACAGCACAAAGAAAATATTAACAAACGCTATTACAGATCTGTTATCGTAAATGCATTTTATTATCACAAATGTAAAGCGCAATATTTTTTATGGTCGCCAGCTTGCATCTTGTTTAGAATTTTCTGCTGAAGTCTATAAATTTTAGTGAGGCCCTTCTCTCATATTTCACAACGATGTGTAAAAATCGTCAGTAACGCCACAAAACCCACATGAATCAATTTAGGGTTGGCCCTGTGAGGGAGCGAATCTAAACAAAACACTCACACATTAATGTGTCAATTGAAGTAACGAGGGAGGTAATCTGCGATTTTATTAACTCTGCACTCGCCATTGATTTACAGCTCTTCTGCACAACTTTAACAGGACCAGGTCAGGCGAGGCAGGTGTACTGTTTGTTCTTACAAACACGAGCAATGTGCCTCTACGAATGTATATGTGTGTGTGTGTGTGCGCGCACGCGTCATGCGTTTGAATGGCATTTCTAGTCATTTTATTTCTGCGTGTACATAATTTGCGCATGGAAATATGACAAAAATGCCTGGCAGGTGAAGAGGTTCCCTAAAGTGTTTGTTGACATTTCGCTTAAAATACACGCCTATCTTTTGTTATTGGAATGCCAATTATACGAGTGTTACTTTCCCTCATAAATTAGTAGTCGTAAATATATGAAGCCATTCTTAAAGGACTTAAAAAAACGATAAGCCTAAATAACGAATGCTTTATGTGCGCGAAAACGGCGAGGAATGTTAGGCCAGTGCAATCTCTATTATTTTCTTCTTGTTTACGACTTTCCTTGCTCCCTAAAGGAAAGTATTAGTCATATTAAAAACAATGGATGTAGCTAAGTTGCTGCGTTAGCCGTTTCTTCAACGTCCGGAGCACATAAAGCTTAAAAAATGTTTTTTTATTCACGTTCTCAGCAAGGGTGGTGAAGAAACAGCAGCGGAGTTTTATTAACGGTCGGCATTTTTTGATGCAATTTTTCGGGAAGGCGTGCAGTGTTCGGTTGTGCTTATCAAGGTGAACGCCTGAGACCGCTGGTGGAGAGGAGGCAGGGGGACGGATGAAGGTTGGTGGAGAGGAGAGGGGAGGAGGGGGTCAGTGTAGCGAAGGGTGGTTGGGTAGGAAGCGCAAAAAAAAACTGATGGCTTGTGACTGTGTGCCGGCGGAGCGAGCCAGATTTCACCGTATTACATATCACCCGTACACGCCGTGAGTCGGATTTGAGGCTGCAAACACAGAAAAGGGGGAGACAGAGAGACTTGCAATAGAGAAAGCAAGAGAGGAAACTCGAGGGCCATCATTTTACCTTCTTGTTCCGGTTCTGGTGTCTGCTGTGTGTGAGATTTGGGCATAAATTAAGTTGAGCAAAAACAACAGACTTTACAACAGGCAACAGTATCCCAGCATCTTTTAATGCAAACAAAAACATGAGTTCCTACTTTGTTAACCCTCTTTTTTCCAAGTACAAAGGCGGCGAAACGCTGGAGCCAACTTACTACGACTGTCGGTTCCCTCAGAGCGTCACCCGTGGCCACACGCTGGTGTACGGACCTGCAGCGCCCGCACCGGGCTTCCAGCACCCGCCCCATCACGTTCAGGACTTCTTCCACCACGGGACGTCGGGAATTTCTAACCCCGGATACCAGCAGAATCCCTGCGCTTTAGCTTGCCATGGAGACGCCACGAAATTTTATGGATACGAAACCATTCCGAGGCAATCGCTTTATGGAACCCAGCAAGAGGCAAGCTTAGCGCAATACCCAGACTGTAAATCGTCTAATGGCACTAACCCCGGAGAAGGACAAGGCCACTTAAATCAAAACTCGTCTCCCAGTCTCATGTTTCCTTGGATGAGACCCCACGGTTAGAATTCTTTTGTGTTATTGTGTTCTATCCGTCTGTGTGGCGTGAGCGAGAGACATAGGGGGCAAAAACAGACCGGGGGGGGAGTGAAAGTGCTTGAAGACGGAGGGAATATCCGATATTTACGTTATAAAAAGGAAAGCATGTTTTCCAGATAAATACGGGGTTAGATTGGCTCGCCTGTGTGTGGATTTCTGAGCAGGCGCGACAGTGTGCAGGCAATGGGTGGTCCTGCTAGTTAAATTATATCGAAGCGTTTTTATTTAGTAGATTTCCGCTTCGCCAACGTATCAGTTAATACTTTTTTCTGTGTGGGTTTCCTATTAGTGTAGTACAGTCTGTTTATCTGACGTACAGGGCACCACGCTGGTTCCAGGTTTCCTGTGACGACTTGTAGGAAGACTTCTGCGAAGACAGAAAAAAAGCAGTAGACATGTTAATGCTAACATTGGCCGTGGTTTGTGTTACGTTTAAATAGAACAAATGAATAATGTCTGCATTTTTATCCCTCTATCACCCTTGCTGTCTTGGGGTAGCCTCAGTGCTACAAGATTTGAGGTGGAAATGTGGAAAAAGTCGGGTGCTTGGCGTAGACTAATGGTGCCTGCGATAAGGTGAATGAAAGTGGTAGGTGATCCTCGAGTTTAACACGAATGTTTCATGCTGCTAACAACAGCACGACACACACCTGCGTCTCTGTCTCACGATGGATTATTTTTTATTGAAGTGACGTCAAACTAACAGCCCAGTTTAGACATCTTTGTATATCAATATACACAGAAAGAACTTTAATAGTACTTCGCCCATCATCTCCCCGGTAAACAGGCATTAATATAAATTGGTTATGTGTGTGTGTGTGTGTGTGTGTGTGTGTGTGTGTGTGTGTGTGTGTGTGTGTGTGTGAGCGCGCACGCAGGAGTCAGTGTGCGTAATACTCATACATTTCCGTGTCATGTGAATGCTTAATGTTTTAGTTATTTATTCGCGTAGCTGTTTTATTCCTTTACAAACGGTAAGGAGAAGCTAGTTTTCGGCGCATTGCTACGCGGTGTGAACGTGTGTTTTGTGCATGTGTGTAACTTGTATGCAGTGTAGAGTCACGGTCACGCAGTGACATTCTTTGGTCCTGATAAACACACGATTGCGTGTCTCACTTTAAAGCCCCCGGAAGACGCAGCGGACGCCAGACCTACAGTCGATATCAAACTCTCGAACTGGAGAAGGAGTTTCTGTTCAATCCTTACCTCACGCGCAAGAGACGGATTGAGGTGTCCCACGCCCTTGGTCTGACTGAGCGGCAGGTAAAGATCTGGTTTCAGAACCGCAGGATGAAGTGGAAAAAAGAGAATAACAAAGACAAGTTCCCAGGCCAGAGAGCGGAGGCGGAGGCGGAGGCCGAGGCCGAGGATGATGGCAACGAGGACGGAGAAGCGGCAGACAGAGAAGAGAAAGAGACACCAGAGAAAACGGAGACTAAGGAGTAATTTTATGGTCTTTTATAGCTACACGGCTTCAAAAGGGGAGATGTAGCGTATGGGGCGATGAGCAAGAAAGGGAAACGGTGTAAACTTTACGACCACTGTTTTTTATTGAGTCAACAACGGGGAAGGGGGGGGAGAGAGAAAAAAAGTCCACAGACACAACTGTCAAAAACTTCTCCCCTCTCGCCATCTTCAGAGAGGGGACTAAATAGTCACTGTGAAATGTAACCAGTCTATTCAGGATAAAATCAAAATCAGTTCTGCTTCTGATCATAACTATTTTTGTGGGATGGGGAGTGAAATGAGGACGAGAAAGACAAAGGATTAATAAGAATCTCTTGCTTGTAAATGTTTGATTTGTGGATCGTTTCCGCCACCGAGACTGTTTTAAGTTTAAAACACACAGTTGCTCTATACGTAAGGGTCTTATTAAACACACCAACAGTTAGGACAAAGAGGCAGGTATTGTTATGTATCTTAGACCTTGATGATTTGTATTTATGTGGTCATATTAAATGGGCCAAACATCAGCACAGGCCCACATCGTTGTTAGTACAGAACTTCACGCTGCAATGATGTAAAATGTGTTAAAAACGTGTTACAAATCCAGCAGGAAATTCGTTTTTTCTTCGTTCCCTGCTGAGTTCGCGGTCATCATTCTCCTGTACAGAATTACATGTACACTTTTTAAATGTAGGTTCAAATATGCGTTGAGTATTATTATAATTATTTGTACTTAAGGTAGGCTATTATCTGTGGTGGGTGGTCTCGAGGAGGTGTTTTTCGTTTTCAATGTTAGAGTTATTAGGGAAATACAATCGCTTGAAAAGTCTAAATAATGCTACCTAACTGGGACGAATGCAATACATTTTTAAATAAAGATTTTCATAGAGTCTAATTTGTCTGCTAATATGTATTTTCCTTTCCCCGAGCAAACTGTATTGGAGAATTTTGGTAGAAGTGGCCTCCAAGTCAGCTGTCGCATTAGTCGAAATGAAACAAGGGTGCTCTTTGTCGGCATCTACAGAGATTTGCCTTTTCAGTATTTGTATGGCATAACTATTTTGTGCTGCTTTCTTTTTTTATACGAAATGATGCTTCCCCAACAACTTAAACTGCCTAAAAAGAACACGCACATTGCGGTGAAGACGATTACGTGTACTACGTTTTGAATAATTTTGATAAAGTGTCAAGTATTTTTTTTCTGTGTGCTGATGTTTTAGCCTAGATTTAAAATTGCACTGAATATAATCTTCATGTCTGTCTTGGTATATAGCTGTTAACCATATGCTTGTTTTCCTGTTGATTTTCAATACAAGATCTTTGTGTTGACATACCGTTGCTGTCACGACAATAATATAAAATAAAACATTATTTATCCCCTACCCTTCTCATTTGGTTAAGCTTAATAGGGCTCTTAGTAAGTTGGAGCAGCAAGGCCTAGTCCCGCACACACTGAAATGCTGCCCTCTGTGCTGAACACATTTTGGCAACGTAACGGGACACCGACATGAAACATTACCATTCGATCAGTTCTGCCACACGCACAAAAGAAAGTTCCCAATAAACCCGCCTTTCTTCGTCCGTAGTTAAACAGTACAACGGGAGCACACAAACTGCAATTGTGTGTCAAGTCAGGGTATGAAAATGTGGAGAGAACGTGTGAGCTTTAGGAAGCCCTGTGAAACATGCGTGGCTTTAGTTGGCACCACGGAATGGAAGAAGGCCTGCAAACTGGTTGCCCTGTAGGTTCGGCTGTTCTGTACGACGAGATGTTAGGTTACCGGTTGTGCCTTTTGCGCCTCACCATTCCAAGGAGTTTATTCTGAAAGGGAAATATGGCAACAGTTTAACCTATCCTGAATGCTGAAAGTGTGTTTCATATCCCTCGACTAATGAATCTAGAGCCTCCAGTTGACGTTGCCCTAATATTTAATTTAATATGCAAGAATTCGGTTGCTCCTGACAGCTCCTGTACAAAGCAGCGCCTGGATCAAGGTCTGTTGCAGTGCTCTGTTAAAAGTTAAAATGAGCTTAGATAGACAGCTTTGTGGACCTGTGGGGATTTGGGGATTTGAGGAACTTTAAGTAAAATGTAGCAGTAAAGTGACTTGGACCAGATGCACTGCATATGACAGAAGGGCACGTTTTATGGGGCTTACAGTTCTACGCACAGTTACCTGCTTATAAAATGTTTTGTGCGCCAAAAATGTACCTGCCTGCTCCATGCAATAAAGAAGGATATATAACTACGTGAAATAAATAAAAAAGAGGCTAATGTTGGAGTTATACAGCCTGCAGTGAGCCTGCACATTCCTGCAAATTCCGTGCGCAACTTCATAACGGACTTCAGATTTTAACGCCACTCTGGACACCGCAGATGACGCAGAGAAATACTGTAACGCGTAAAGTTTACCAGTCAAGTTCTGACAGATTATTTGGCAAATTATTCCTGGAAATGTTTAACCACAATTATATTTTTAATTTCCTTTTGTTCATATCTTTGTAGCAATAAGACGCGATTTTTAAATAATTTAACTGAAATAATAAAACTACGTAAAAACACGAGGCTTCTGCAAGGGCTACAAGGGTTGTTGTATTAACCTTTCAGCGGTGGACAGAGACAAAACTGCACTGAAAAGCCAGATTGCTCATAAATAGCTGCCTGCCTTTTGGTGGACCAAACAGCTTTTCCATTTTAAATTTGGTGTCTTCATGGCTGTTAAAGTTTTTTTGTGTAAAATATGAAATCATTGTCTCTTTC
The DNA here is from genome assembly GCA_018136845.1 of Heterotis niloticus. Taxonomy (NCBI): domain Eukaryota; kingdom Metazoa; phylum Chordata; class Actinopteri; order Osteoglossiformes; family Osteoglossidae; genus Heterotis; species Heterotis niloticus. Next base: position 3,261,387 of record CM030898.1, read on the forward strand.
AGACGACAGAAATCGCTGTTACCGTGGTGACGAAAAGATGAGAAAGATGTCTTTCTGTACACTTTTATTTGGTGAAGGGCAACAGTTTACCGTCCAACTAAGAAGTTATTAACTGGCGATCTCACCCGGGTTTGTAAGTAAAGCTTAAAAAAACTCCGTTTCATGGTAAGAAGAGTAGCACGTTTCGTTCTGTTTTGGTTTCTTACTAGTTGGTTCGCATGGTTGCCAAGATATTTATTCCTCTTTCATTCACACCACTGCAAACTCCTGAGAAAGTAAAAAAGAGAACGCTTCCTAACTTGTAATACACTAACATGCTGAATATCTCAAATCCCAAAGCTGTGACGTGTGAATAATTTTTACATTCATACATTTTTGTAAGTTTGAGGAAGAGTCGTTGTCAGCAAAACAACATAAATGAGAAGACGGGTTTTGAACATAATTTACAGTGCTTGTTGCAGAGAAAAAAGAAATCGCATCTTTTAGTGCATGATGGACAAAGAGAGGTCTTTAGAATGTTTCTATGTTTCACGCATTAATATCTATACTTCTGACAGAAAAAAATCTGTTTATGGTTATTTTACTGCTTAACAGTAAGATAACATGGGAAATTTTGCAGAAATTTTACATTTGTCCATTTTGTTATTAATAACATACACAGATTATCATATAGAATAAATGTCCTTTTATGCAGGATAAAGAAAAAGCAAATGAAAGCGATTGTTCCTCTGCTAATGATGCCATGTTCAGTCTTAGTTTGTAAACTCAAATTCACCTTTGTTTTACTTGTGGCATGGATTGGGTCAAGAAAGAGAAGTCAAAAGTAAATGGAAAATTGAAAGTTCCATTAAAGTATCTGAATACCTGGATATCTGTGGCTTTATAAGCTAAAACCTTGATTTTCAGTTTTATTAACAAGTGTAAGGACCTTGGTGTCAGACAGGAGTGGACTGCTAAAGTTCAGGAGGTCATGAAGAGTTGGGTTCGACGGAACAGCTAAACACACAGGGGAATTGTGTACAGGTGATGGCAGTATATTATTTGTATTCCTTCCGTTTCTGCACAAATAAAACAAAACAAAACAAATGGGCAAAAGAGACTAAACCAAATGTGCATTCTATGAAAGTTATGCATATGTAGGTCTGGTTAAGATGGGGCGAAATGCAAAGGGCCCGCTTCTCCATTCGAGGTCCAGTTCAATAGATTCACAGCCAGAACACAGAATAAAATCTTCAGCATGGCAGTACAAAACGTGTGGTTTTTACTCATTGGAATTTAATGAAATAATGCAACAAATGTTGAAAAGAGAAGAAGAAAAAAGCACCAACTTGGATCTATTTTAATTATCAAGTAATGAGCTGGATTTCCACTGTAATATTTGGTTGATGTTAAGGCTCTGAAATACCAAGTTCGAGTAGAAAAACACGTCATCTATTTCAAATATCAGTCCATTTTGACACTCATGAACACTCATCAGGATTTTATTTGCCTGTCCTCCCCCCCATAACATTTATGCTTTAATTTGCCTGTGTTTCCATTATATTTTTGAAATGGACTATTAGTGTTCTGTGTTTCTATAGAAGCTATTGCTGTGGTATAAGTAACCCCAGTTAACATTTATATGTTTTTAAACTATTTGTTAACATCCACAATGAAGTGTTTCGTTTGCAATCCGGGGTTTTCACGGCAAATTTTTTTGCAGTAATGGATTTATAATGGTAATGTTGCAGAGTAGAAGAGGAGAATAATTGGTTTGTGAATAGATAATAAACTCAGACTTTAAAACAATATTTGTTGCCACCCAGGGCCTCCCTCGAGGAGAAAACCACCACAAAATATAACTACAAAATATGTACACAGACATAGGGCTATCTTGAATTTACTATAGGCTGCGATTCAGGTCTGTCTCTACATTTGTGATCAATTTTAAAATGATTTTTTTAATGCACAAAGCATTTCTGTGACAGAATCGGGAATCTGAGAAGTATCTGAATGTCGAATACTGCACAATATTTCATTAATGTAACTGAAAATTACAACTAAACTGATTTACTGAAGTTTCTGGGCAAACCCCATAGGCCTACATTTGTACTTTTTATATTTGCCTTAGAAACACATCATCTTAAATCACATTAAAGGATTTTGTCTTCACTTTCAGCTGGCCTCCTGTTAGTCTAGGTATTATTGGCAGTGACACTACATGTGCAGGTACCTATCACAGTCACAGCGCTTTAAATGTGTGAATTATAGAAAACCATTCATCTGTCTGCAGCATCACATTTTAATGACATGCAAAAGGGCTTAAAGCCAGTTTAGAAATAAGGTCAGATTCATCACTGAATTTCATTTGGTGGATTACACAAGACAGAAAAATTACAATATTATAAATGCAAAGATCTCATAAATGGTGACAATTCCACTGTCAGTTCGTCAGAACAAATGCACAGTCAAATAAAAACAGTGAATTTGAAACCTAAAAAGTTCTCACTCTTTTTCAGTTTTGTTGTTTCCATCACCACAATGAGCCCCTTTATCTAACAATAACCATAAAAAAATCATTGTACCGTATGGCACTTCATACAGTTTTAGGCCAAAATGTGCATTGTTATATCCATATGCAGTACAAGCAGTAATAATAACACACGTTTTAACATTAAGATGAGGGTTAAACCGTGTAAAGCGCACTGTCAGCCAAAAGGATCACATTTGTTTAGCACATACTCCTTGGAAAACCCTTTGTTCTTAATACTGGCCTGAAAACATTGAATTATTTATTACGGTTTAATTCGAATTTTAATTGGTGAAACTGTTCATCGGAGCTGGTTTGTTTGTCTTCAGACACCGATTTCCAAACCATTAATGCTAAAGGTGATGTAGGATACAAGTTAAAATAAGTAGTATAGTTTAGAAAATATGGCAATCTCTGTATCTTTTGCTCGTTTCAGCTGTCGCTTTAGGCAATTTTTGTTATTGGAAACGTGCATATACCGGAATTTTTCTGCTACTGACAATTGTCCGGAAGAACTGTCTACCCGCCTTGTCATTGTGTGTTATATTGCGGTGAGGAAGCCACGTCCCCAGTCAGGACTTAAATATGCCTGCAATAAACTTTATTGGCGGTGTAAACCCGGCAAAGTCGCATCCGGCCCGAGTGATCTTTCTCTTTTTCTTATTTAAATCATGTACAATGGAAGCGCTACCTTTCGGCGCAAGACGAGCTATATGAACAGCCGTCTGCTTCACTGTGCGTAAGTATTCATTTTTGTCAGTTTCAAAATGTGCAAGTTGTCTCACTTTCCTTACATTTCAGTAGTAAAAATTATGACGATTTTTTAAAAAATCTAGTAAAAAATTCATGACGTCCTAGCGAAAAAATAACTGAATGACAGTGGGTGCTTTTTCAATTTTCAAAAATGAATTTTAGCAGTTAACTTACAACGAGCTCTTAAACAAATACGTATTTTACCATAATAGTTGGATTAAAACATTTAGGAAAACCTATAACTTTTTTTTTTTTATAAATGATGGCCGCTCATAAAATCCCAGAATTCTGACTAATTCGCTGTTGGTGAGCATCAAATGTCACATTTTCGCCAAATAAAAGTATGAAGTGCAGCTATACAACAGACGGAATTTTTTTAAATGTTCAGACTTCAGAAACAAAATGCAAGTTTTCATGTCTTTTAAACCCAGAGACATACCTAATTTTTAAACATGGTGTTAGTTATAGTATCATTGCGGCGTAAATATTGCACCCTATAAATATAAATTTGTTATGATTCGGTTAAATTATAATGATTTTTTTAATTTACTTGGAGGAACTATACTACATTTTTCCCAACAAAGTAAAGATGTAGTTCAATAAAGCTACTTTAAAAGTTTGTTAATATACTTGCCTTAAATAATATTCTGAATCCGAGACACTTTTCTTTCCAAATTAAACCTTCTCCGTGTAGTTTTAATTCGTGTTTATGGAATCACGCGTATATTAAACATATGGAAATAAATGTAATCCATAATAAATGGGTGCATAACTGGTGTATTCGAAATGTTTTGGACTCATAAGGATGAAACCACAGACCCTTACAGTAAAATACAGTGCGAACACGCGTCAATGTTTGTACTTGGTTCATACCATTTAAACTGCACTATAAAACGAGCATTATCAAAAATACCATAATTCTTTGCATGCGAAAAGAAATGAATGTATTGTAATTTCATCAATATGAAAATCTTTCCGTAAAGACCGTTAGAAAACACAGATTATAAGAACCCTGATCATTTTCATCACCAGACTAAACTATTATTCTGACGGTGGGGTGGGAGGGTAGAGTTTCAACTGACTCTGAAGCAGGTGCATATTAGCCTTCCTGGTTTGAATAAAGATGGAATAAACGTTGGACAAACAATTTTTACGAGAAAAACTGACTTTACTGAGAATAATAAGCCTTTTACATCTTTTCTAAATGGACATTGTTACAATAAAAGAAGTATAACTTTTAATAAACATTTGTTTCAGAAGACATATGAATACATTAGAAAAGCTAATATCCAGAACAGTTTTTGCACATATCTAAGATTTTAGTTTAAATATTTTTACCGATGTTTTGAATGATCACATCGGTAACATCAGTTCATTTGAACATTGAACTATAATTGCAGTGAAAAAGTATTTTTATTTCTCTAATGATTTAATAAAAGTGGCTGAAAATAAGCATACTATTAAACTGGGAATTATATCAGCATATTATGACATTATCTGTGCGTTAAAGTTTGCTTATATGCTTGTTTCAGTGCCAGAAAGTATTGATGCAGTGCTTTCATTTCATTTGCTGTGACCTTTGAAATGCATCTTGCGCGTATAAAATACAATCAACATGCAATAAGAAGGACAAGTTTTTTCGGTCATGGACATTTCATTCCGACAATCCTGTATAATAGGATTAATAGGATTGCATTTTGCTATTTTTTACTCTGCCGTTTGGCTGCCATTTTAAGCATGGTCTCAGGTGCAGTGATTAATATGTAAGCAACTTCATTTTTTCAAACTTACACTTATTACGCGTTCCATTACATTATATACATACAAAACTGATAGGTATCGTGGTTCCGTGTATAATGTGTATGATGTGCTCTGCTATATATTTCTCATAGCTGTGTTTGATTTAATAGTCTTATTCAGGTTTGAATATCCCAAACTACTGTTAAATATTCTCGGTCTTGTATCTGCCTGCCGGCTGTGGTCCGAGGCTATAATAAACAAAATGGTGAATGCACATTTCTTCAAGAATTTGTGCAAGGGTCAGGGTATCTTCCCCCACGAATAACAAATATTATTACATTACGCCAACATTCAAAGTACTAGCTTCATCCACTACATCCCTCACTATTTCAGTTTCAGCAAATATTTTTGTTTATATTATTGTTCAAATGTGAAATGCTACCCACTGAATGTGAGGCTCATGTTAGCATGGGTTAATTCTCTTTGTGAAATGGATTATTAAACCATTTTAGATAATTTACAATGTTAATACAGCTGATTTTCCTCATTGCTATAAAGAGTTACGTAATTTGTGCGAAAAAATTATTGAAATCAATAAGGAAAGGGAGAGAGCGCAAGATAAAGATTAGGGCGCAACACATTCCTGGTTGTTTGGGCGAAAATTTACAGCTAAGTAATAAAAGTTTACGACTGGAGCCGTTCAGCCATTGGCTGACGCCAGTCACGTGGCCCACCCTCCATGAACGTGAACTTTATACTGTTGTCTTTCCCCCGGATCTCACGTTCTGTCGGCTGCCGACCTAGCAGAAGCAAAGAAAAGCGGATAAAAGCCTACGGGAATGCTTGTTTTCTTTAGTTTTTTTCATGTTCTTCGATACGCCAGGATTCTGCGTGGACGGAGCACATTTTGCACCGCCTCGCTGTAGCCACCGGACGCCAGTAACAGCTTTATGACAGTGGCCCCCCTCCCCTCCTCTTTAGCCCCAGAGGCGCACCAAACGCAGGCGATCTTCCCTGTAACAGGACTGAGAGGACAGCGGACTGTAAAAAGCGTTCTCCCTCTTTTTTAACAAAAACACTGCGATCATCTAACGAGGAAAGGATGTTTTCTGTGCTTGGTGCACGGCTCCTCTTACCTTCACCCCACCGGCATTGCTGTCGGACCAACAAATGTGCGTCACACACACGGCGGAGAGAATGGGGGTAAGTAAGGGCTTCTGCGTTCCTTATTGGCTTGAATGTTTATCTAATAGACCGTGTCCGTGAGAGGTAGGCTACAGACAGTTTTTCAACCCTCCCCTCCCCTCCCACCCCACCTATATGTGTAAATGGTATAAAACGATGTGTCAGGGATGAGACTGTGATGAGGCTGTGATGTTGGCAGTGATTGGATTGCGTCCACTTTTCCTCTTAGGCTCACCCCCGGCAGTTTATAAAATATCAGGCTCAGACATGGTTTTTTTTTCTGGGAAAGGCTCTCACTTTGAAAAGCATACAGAATAAATCATATTTACTGGCTTGCAGGAAAGCCGGAGAGCACCAGTCGGACTGTTTGACTACTGTAGCGACGAAGGCTCGTAGGCCCGTTTCACAGTACCTGCTCAGTGACACCGATAAATAAGAGCACTGCTGCTCAGGCTGTTCGGCTCATCTTTGGGTCGACACCTGCGTTGTTTATTGTTAATGAAATTACGCGTTTTGCGCTTGCATTGTGACTGAAACTGATGGCTTGCTGTTTTTCCTGAACTTATTGTGCTGTGTGGATAAAATGTAACGTGGCATCGTCATAATATCTGAGACTGTGCTCATGTGGGGACATCAGTGCAATGTCTTTATAAACTGGCGCTGGGCTTCCTGTTACTACACAACTATAAAAATGGAGAGAGAGCAGTTGTGTTTCCCAGGTGCCTACAGGAGAAGGCTGAAAGACATTTTAAGTTCTCATGCAAAAATACTATGGTAAATTGAGAATGCTAACATGATTAGAGTGGTTTCTGAGCCGAAAAGTATTTTTTGATACAATATCCTTGGTCATGTAATAGTCTACATTTCATGCATTTTAATATTGTGATGTATGTTCTTATTCTCGCTACTGCTGTTTCAGTTTTGCTTTGTGAAGGTTCATTTCTTGCCCTGCCAATGCCTCTTCTGATAAGGTCTGCAGATTTGTGCTCTTCTTTGAATTTGTGATGCTCTGTGAGTTGAATATTGCCTGTTAATAGCAGCTGTTATACGAAATACCGCAAGTGTTTTTAAAATGTGTCTTGTATGACGCTACTGTATGTGTAGTCTCACACACAACCGGGGGCTGTCAGGGCGCGGAAGTCAACACCGCCACCTTGTGCACAGTCCACATCATCCACTATGCTGTAAGCGACTGGAAGGAAAGGTTATTTTACAGTCAGCGGAAGGAATGACGGAGTAAATAAGATATGAAAGGAAGGACACACATAGAACAATGAAAAACATTGTATTTATTTTTGTAAAAGATTTTATTTTAAAGGGACTTCTATTACACTATTTGTATAGAACTGCGATAACAAACACAACAGACACATTAACATTTATTTTCACGATTTGTATTTTTTCATTTGTGCTCGAAAGTGATAGAAAATGAAAGTATGAAGTTCCAATTCAATTCATCTGCAATGCGGACTGATTTCGGCTGGGGCTGAATTTCTTCAGCCGTGTATTTCTGACTTTCATTCACAGCGTATAATAAAAGTCAGACCTTCTAATAGCAGTTAGCATACTTTTGAGAAAACGTCAAAACGATTTAAAACGTCCATATTTCCTGGAAACACATTTTTATGTGTGCGTCAAATTACAAATAAACATTTAAACAATCTAGAACAGTTAGATTTTATCTTGTGTCCGAACTTCCAAAGATAAGGAGGTTCAGTCCAGTTCTCCCTCCTCAGTGTCGGGCGGGAAACCATCACTGGCGGCGTTTCACAGTGTCTGAAAAACACATGTTTTTATATATAGTTCACAAGTTAATTTAACATATTGTTCAACACTTAAAGTGTGAAAAAGACTTGTATTATTGCAAGGAACAAGCATTTACAGAGCATATTTCTAGAGTGCATTTACAGAAAGCATTTGTGTACTTTATAATCTTCAATATAATAAGTATTTTTATTGCTGCATATTTAAAAAAAACAATTTACCAAGAATGGTTTTAATCATTTATTCTGAAGGAATCGAGGGAGCTGGCAAATGGCTTGTGGGACCACAAAGTGATACCTGCAGTGACTGTTAAGAAAAATGAAAAGAATTATTTACTTTCCTTTTTGTAATGTTAAAACAGTCAGAGTTAAACACACTGTAATCGCAAACACATTTTACGATCAAATTACACTGCAACATAAGATTCCAATATATAATAATATCTGAATATTCCAGTATAGATGCCAATATTTCTGGTGTATTCTACGTATGATAAGATGCAGCATTTGTAAAGGTGTATACAAATGCCCTTAATCAAAACATATAAATCTGTTACATTTGTCATTTTTTGGTATGGAAGTTGAATTCTAGCAAAAAAAAAAAAAAAAAACAGACCAAAATATACCATAGCCATATTCAACCGTTCTGTGTGAATTTTTTTCAGGCAAACAAAACAGTTAAAAACTGTTTAAACAAAAAAAAAAACTTTAAAACTATAGTATTACAGTTGCATAAAAAAAAATTAAATGCAAAATTATTTTTTTTCCCACTTTTCATGTATATTTTTTTATGGCTGTAGTAAAATTAAAGAAGTTACAATTCTCTCCATCTACAGGGAGTAAAGAAATATAGGCGCACCCCCCCTCCCCCAAATACTGCACATAGGTGTGAATTATGCTTGAGGAGACGCCGTGCTTTGATCATTCATCCAAGCCTGGACGATCCTGACAAATGACCAAAATTTTGCTTAAAATCTTTTTTAAATTTTGAGTGTCGCCTTCTTGCGTGTGCCTGTATGATTCCGCCTTGTGTCTATGGTGCTGCACACATTACTGTGTACCAGGTATTAATGGAGAATTTGCGTTTCTTGTTTTCACCATCACTGCTGTCATTGTTACTGTGACTGAGAATTTGTTGCAGTAGATGATGGGTTGCGATTAGCGAGACAGTAAAAGGTTCGAATGTCTTTGGATGCCTACGTGGTTAAGAGGGCATTGCAAAAGGTTTGGCTAGGAATCCTGAAAGATGTATGAAGAGTATTAACGAGTGTAGGAGTGAACATGAGTGAATACACTTTGCAAGTGTACTTTTTGGCATGAGGAGGAATTTGTTTCAAACGAATCAAAGCTTAGAAAAAGGTTTTGACTCAACTCAGACTTCAAAGACAAGATTGCAGATTGCAGTAACTGGCATAGCTGTTCAAACTTGTTTTGACATTCCATTAGCATATATTTTGCACGGGTTAAAAGAAATTATATATAGGGGGCATTTCAGTGTAGAGAAATAAAACTTTTTTTTAAACTTTCCGCCTTTGAACTTTAATATTAAAAGGAAATAACGTCTTAACCTTGATTCAGGTAATATTTTTAAAACCCTGTCATTATTTTTAGAGCCGTCATGATGATAATCAGTTGTTTTAATCGTTAACAAGTCGCTAAAGTAGTTTATTTAATGGACCCGGTGTGTATTTACAATTCAGTATAATAGGGAAACAAAGAAGCGACTGTGTAAAGGTTTATCCCGTCCTCGAACAGCTCAGGAATTTGGGCTCGGTTTACCAAAAGCATACCTTACAAGATTTTATAATAAAAATAATAATAGCGACGCGAATTATGTTGTTCTCTCCGAGTTCTGGGCTTCCAAACGCGGTCATTTCTGTATAATTTTGTCTGTGGAGTTACGATAAATAAACTGCGTTCGGTTCTCACTGTGCTCACAAACACCCCCCCCCAACTTGATTTACACTTAAAATCTAAAATTATGAGCAACACTGTTAAACGGGCACCAGCATTATTTCCAAATGCAACTTTCCTGTTTCTGTCATTGGACTGCGGGCTTTGCGTTATTAACTGTAAATTATGTTAGCGTTTAAAAATACAAACAGTATAAAAACCAATACCCATTTCAACGCAAGTAGGAAGGTTGCATCGACAATGCAGAAAAACGCTGCGAGGGATTTGCGTATAAGTCAAAACACGTATAAAAAAAACTTACCTCTTAAAATAACGCCGTTCCTCGTGTTTATAATTTAAGTGTATGAATACGTCTGTGTGTATATCCGTGTATAGCTTTGTTTAATTTTTAAGCACTTTCCACTGCTCTCAGGAACTGAGACGCTGGACGGTGTTACTTGTTATTCTCACTGTTACACCGTTTGTTCCTTCACACTTTTTGTCATATGGCCTACATTACGGCCGAGGCCGGGTTATGAGCACTTCTGCATTGGTCTTACCAGATCAAAACACCTCTCTCCTGAGGTGGACTTCCATTTCCACTTCTGCCTCCCGTGTCCACTACATTAACTGTGTATTTTTTAATATATTTGTGTGCAACCTGGAAACTTGCGTGCTGTTGCAGAGCATAGTTTGTGAGACATAACTGCATGCAATTCAAAATGAAGCCGTTGTGTAGTTATGGTTTATGTGCAGCTTAGCATGTGCGATTGCAGTATAAATTTAATGAAAACCTTCTATGCGATGCCGAAACTCGGGATTTATGTCGAGCATAAAGCCTTACAGAAGCAATATTTAACATTTACTCTGCCTTTATTTGCGAGTAGCAGTTGATTACTCAAGAGATAAAGCATTTGTAATTATCATTTTCGCAAAAATGTGTCAAGGATCACTGTTACTCTGCAGGTATCCATATTAATATAATACGAAATCCTTTAACTTTTTCCCTACGCAGAACGCCTACGGTAAGTGTTATTGTGGGAAGTCTGGGAGCTGTCACTTGTCTAGTTTTATTACCTTTATTGCCCACTAAGCGTTCAGAATTCTTTTGCAGAACAACTGCCCTAATACCACCCTACCCCCCTGGCCTCGTTGATTTCCGTTGAATACAAAGAAGGGAACACTCAATGCTTGACTTTATTTCCCTTCTCCACACACACAGACACAGCATGAAGACACACGGACACAAACACCCGAGTCTGTCTTGCAATAGAGTCGTGTATACAGGTTTATAGTATTACACTGAAGGATTTTTAAATATATTGCTTGTCCTAAATAGCTCATTACCCAAAATGACGTGTGTTCAAATCATAATTCAGGACAAATAGCCAATAAATATCATAGTCAGCGTTCTACGTGTTTTACTGTATTTTTCTTAAATGCGTAGCAGTGTTGACGTGGAAACGATCAAAATCACAGTAGTGATTCCATTAAAAGAGGTTTTAAAAAAAATCTTTTTTTTTTTTTTTGCTTAAAATGTTTTAGCAATGAAACTGGTACATTTATTTATCGGTATATTTTTGGTTTATTTAGTCACTTCAATCATGTAAATTTGAAATGGTAATACAGCGCAAGCGCTCTAAGCCCGGAGGTGAAATAAGAATCAGTTGTCATTCATTGCTTAAAAATATCACTCTCTGTTACCTTTTCTCTTTTCTCTTGCTTATTAACTTGTCTAACAGAACCAGTTTTATTTGTAATTTTTATTATGAATGAGCTTTAGATATTAAACGCAAACGTTTATCCATTCACCGGTAACTCCGTAGCTGTTCCCAGTTCCCAGTTTACGTTCAGAGTAGGAGACTACATCTTAATTTAATCAAAAACAGCAACCTCCATGACTTACTTCAAAAGTGTGGTAAATAAAGTGTGCAGCTCTGTGGGGGGAGGAAAGCGTCTGATGCATAATGTAAGCATATAATTTTGTTGCATTGCGAATATACTTTATACATCTGCAGGAAGCTCTTTTTATTTTCCTTTAACTTTTTAATGCACGTACAGTTTGTTTTTTGCAAATAGTTTGAACCAATAAAAGCAAACCAGACTACTAACAAGCTGCAAATTAAGTATTTCTTACATTTCATGCGTTCTCTTCCGATCCATGTTTGCTTTCTGAACTGCTGCTACCTGATGTGTTAAAATATATTATTTTCAGCCTTGCGCGGAACGTCTTTCTCATTAATTCCTGCCATTCTAAGCATACTTTAATGAGTCTATCCTTGTCTGGAAGTATATTTGAGTGTATTCTAAAAGCAAGAATACTTTCATCAAAAGATGAGGAAAAAAACGGAGGTATGTTTTTTTTTACGGTTTCCTTCCTATTCCTCGCTTTCAATTGGAGGAAAGCGGTCAGCTGACCCTGTCAAATTGTCCATCTTGGAGCGGAGCCCTAGCTATAACATTCGCGCTGTGAGTCTTTGCTGTAGCCCTGAAATTAAAAATAAATAAATAATAAAGAATTGTAAAAGAATCCGTAAAACCACCGCCAACAGAAGAAGGGAGAGTTAGATAAAGAGACAGACAGAGAGAGGGAGAGAAGGATAAAAGAAAGGAAGGTGAGAAAGTGGGAGCGAGGGAGCGAGGTGAGGTATGAATTCGTATTTCGCAAACCCGTCGCTCCCCTGCCATTTAACCGGTGGTCAAGAAGTTTTACCCAACGTGCCCTTAAATTCGACCACCTATGACCCCGTGAGACATTTCTCGTCATATGGAGCTGCCGTCGCCCAAAACCGGATATATTCCTCTCCGTTTTATTCACCCCAAGACAACGTTGTGTTTGGATCGAGCCGGGGACCCTACGAGTATGGATCTAACGTGTTCTACCAGGACAAGGACGTGCTCCCCAGCTGCCGGCAGACCAGCATGGGACTGAACGCACAGAGTTCTCTTGCACAAGACTGCAGCTCAGATCAGGCCCGTTCTGGACCACAGGAACAGAAAGGAAATATCCAAATTTATCCGTGGATGCAGAGAATGAACTCCCACAGTGGTAAGTGTCACTATTCACAGAGATAAATTATATGGACTGAGCTGTTTTACGATCACTTCCACCAACACAAACTTCTTTTTATTGCACCATAAACCATTAACTGTTGCACTGCTTTACTGGCAAAGGGCCTTTTATCTGCATAGGAAGTTCCTTTTGGTCAGGCTTTCTAAACACGGACTCCTTAATAAATAAATACGTTGTATTTTAAAGAAAAACGCTTTTATTTATTTATATAGCTTGCAGTGATTCCGTGTCCATTCAAACATAGAAGCGGGTGTCTCTTTTCATGTTTGCAGGTAAATGTAAACAATACTCGTTTTCATACTTCATAATTTTCGCTTTGACGTTATGTTAATATGCGGCCGAACGGATACTTATAATGTCGCGTACAACGTGGTCACGCTGATTTATTGCAGTGGGGTTTTAAGGTTAGTTCAGAAATTGAAATTAATACTAAGTCAATGACATCAAACAATTCAGTTCACATGCAGCCTGCCACTTATGGAGAAGGGCAGTCAAGCCTGGGGAAAATGTGTGAAGAGCAGAAAAAATGTGTGATAAAAAATTAAATGTGTAAGATAAAAGTGAAGCGTTGGGAAGTCGGAGGATAGTGAAACGGGTGACCAAACAATTTTTAAAAAATGCTGGTTATAAGTGCAGCAGTTAGTGTTACACCAGATGAATCCCTGTCTGAAATCACTGGCATATAAACTGTGATTGCGTGTGATTGATGGTCTGGAATATGATTTTAATAACCTAATCTCCTTTCCATTTCCAACACAGGAGTCGGATACGGATCAGACAGGCGGAGAGGCCGTCAGATTTACTCCCGGTACCAAACACTAGAACTCGAGAAGGAATTCCACTTTAATCGCTACTTAACCAGACGCAGACGTATCGAAATCGCAAACGCTCTCTGCCTGACAGAACGCCAGATCAAAATTTGGTTCCAGAACCGCCGCATGAAGTGGAAAAAGGAAAGCAATCTAACCTCAACCCTGACGGGTAATGTGCCTGCGGGAGGCTCTCAGGAAACAGAAAAAGAAGAAGCAGAAGAGGAGGCAGAAGAGGGGAAGAAGAAAGAATGAAGACCGATTTCTTAGATCCCCAATATCGCCATTATAACTGAACTACCTAAGCTAATCTTTTGGTACTCATATACCGTAACTTATAACTGCATGGACACTAAAGCTACATCCCTTTGTTTGTTCCTTCTTCCTGCTCTCTCCTTCTCTCCCCCACGCTTTCGCTCTAACTCTCTCACTTAATACATAAGCACGTAAAATCGTTGCACTTATGTTCGATTCAGAAAACGGAGAAAACGAGATGTTTCCGGATTCTTTACTGTTTGGACACGATTACATTGCTGACTACTTGACACTTTCCAACACTTGCAGATAACACAAATGATGCTTTTTTCTTGTTTGTTTTTTTCTGCCCCAAATCATTGTCGCTCCACTGAGCCTGTAAATAAACGTTCCTTGCATCTACCTGAAGGAACGTCTGTCCTTCCGTTGCGAGTTCAACACACATTGCGGTCACTCCCAAAGTGAAGGAATAATCTTGTAATCCTCCTAATTTTTTCGTATATTGTTGTATAAAACCTGTAGCTTATTATAGCAAATGTCGAAAAAGTTGTCACGGGACGTCCTATACTACCTGACTTGTGAATATGTCTGTACATAACGATATGCAGTTCCTGTGAAATTTTTCGTGTGCATTCTGCAGTTGCTCCTAGACACTATTTATACTTTGCATTGTACTGTGTAAGAATATGACAAAGCCCATTATCATAGATTTAGTAATGCTGCATACAATCTTAAAAGCAAATAGACCCCCATTTTATGAACTGGATGAAAATGAAGTCCGATCACATTGTTCAGTATTTAATAAAAAGTATTAGAAATGCAATCTTTGTCCCGCGTATTTTTGCGAACTGGCGAGAATGGGAGGCTGTTATACAGTACAGGACAACAGCGTGTAAGGCAAAATGTCACCTCAAGTGCACAGACGGTTCACAGTTTCTTTGAATTCACGGTAATGTTGACTGGGTTTCTAAAAACAACAATCATAACATCTCAAAATAATGTGGTGTACGCTGATGTGCTCTGCAAATATGATTCAGAGCGGAATTTATGCACGAGGAGAGGCGCAGACCGAGTGAAAACTTTCCCCGAAACATGAGGATTCATTGGTAAAATCTTTTGTCAAAATAAGAAATTGTTTTTTTTTTAAACATTAGTCTTGAGCAAATAAATGTTTCATGAGGAAAAAATGCACTTCCTCTAAATAGTGCAAATGCTCTGCAAATATCAACACAAATATTGAAATAGTCAAGATATATACTGAGTCATTTGTGTTTATGGCTATCAGATACTCTATGGTATTAAGAGCTCTATAAAATACGAACAAATATTAATAATTAATTTGGGTGCTTAAATGGAACCAAAGCTGTACGGATGTCTAAAACTGTATTTATGTTTGTAGAGTTCATGTGAAGAAAAAAAAAAAACTTGGCAAACGCAATAGAAGTAAATTTTCTTGATTTAGCTTGCGAAAATCTTATTTTTAGGCTGTCTACACAACTGTGAATGATAACTCAGCAAGCTAAAAATATATGGTGTGATAAAATACGATTCTTGCTTCAGCAGTCCATTGACGATTATTTGAACAATGTACGCATCCTGACATTTTAAATATCTTAAGTCAGTGTAATGGTTCGCTTCTCCAGACTGATAGCATCAAACGGCGCGCTTCATCCCCATTCATTTATTTTTAGGCTTATTTGGACTGTAACTTTAAAAAGAAAGAAATACCGATATATCTGATAAGAACATGAACCTCAACGGTAAAGAGAACCTGTTCGTACCTCCTTGCTGCTGTTTTAAGAATTCAGCAGGAGTTCTAGGGTATCTGAACACATCAGAGTGGGGTTACGGCTACTTCTAACAGCCACTGCAATAACATTTTCCTCATTTTATTTAACAAAGTCCCAAACACATATCCCTTGTCCTTCTAACGCTCCTTTAAGACACTCAATATTTGTCGGTATTTGTCGGTATATCACTTCTAACCTAACCGCGCTGATGTAAGGTTACAGCTCCACTTGAGTTCTTTCCTCCTGCCGCTCTTCCGTTGCCTGTGCCGCGCCTGTGTGTCACACTCGTCTCCATGACCTGTGGCTGTTTTGGAAACTAAAGGTACATGTGAACCTGGAAGAACGGGGGGGGAGGGGTGTCCACTATTTTGAGCTTTCGCCCTTCTCAGACACCAGATGACGCTCTCGCCCCGCTGTCCAACCCTTCTCCACGGGAGCCTCAAGTTGGTCCCCGCCGCCAAGTTATCAGACACGTTTCTTGCATCCATCAATAAGCTCCCGGGGGGATAAAGCCAATTTATGACTGGCCAATACTGGCACGTGATTCTATTTAAACATCCCATATTTGGTCAGTGCACGTCGAATAGAGAAAAAAAAGAAGATTATTCCCCCCACCTATAAATCCTGGTCTTTTTTAGGACAAAAGCCCCCTGAACTTCCAAAGAGCTACAAATCAAACGTAATAAATAATAATAACAATAAAAACGAGCGGTCGATCAGTTACCATTAACTGGCTAAATTATAGTTTTTATAAAGCCTAATGATTGTTCCAAATTAAATGCTTCTGTTTTTTGTGCATTTTTTTGTTCTTCAATAAAATGAGCTCTTACGTAGCCAACTCGTTTTACAAGCAAACCCACGAGGCGTCTGCCTACAACATGCACAGTTTTGGCAGCTATGGATCGCTCTCCGAGCTCCATCCGTCCAGTTACTGTTACGGGGGGCTCGATCTCAGCGGATCCTTCACTTCACAGGCTTCTTCGAACTCCCACAAACGGGAGGAGATGAGCGTGAATCTGCGCGACAGTCCAGACGCCCCACCGCCTCGGCCACAGTCTTGCGCGGCTCTGAGCTCCGCCAGCGGGCAGCGCTCTCTCAGGCTCGGGCTGTTCAGTCAGAGCAGCGAGAGGGACACGGAGCTGAGCCACAAGCCCAGCGGCAAGACAGCAGCAGACGACATTAAAGTTGAAACAATGCAAACCGTGCAGCCAGTAACACAACAAAATAACTCGAACCAGCCTCACAGCAACCATCAGCAGCCGCAGATATATCCGTGGATGACAAAGCTGCATATGAGTCACGGTAAAGTGTCATATTTTCTTTTTTCAGGAAGGGCAAAAGGTGGCTTTCTTACTTTCTTTCTCTCTGTTCTATCCAGCTCCGTTTTAGCCCTCTTTTGCCATTCAGTTTTTTTCTCCTTTTTTTCCAGTTTTATAGGCCATACGAGGGGAAATAATAAAACTCGCAGTCGTAAATTTTATGACAAAGGCATCAGTTGCTCGTAAAACTGTCCTGTTAAGGCGAAGAGGCGATCTGCGTCCAAATTTATGACGGCATAATTGAATGAGAGAAACTAAACTCGAAACAAACGGACAAACAATGATTGCCATAAAATATTTAGCCGCTTTGCACGAGATTTTTAGTATAGTTTTGTGTTAAATAAGAAAGCAACTTTCTCCTTTATTTCGGGCTAACACACTGCCTCGCAAACGGGGGAAAGTACAAGTACAGGACTGGCGCAAGAATGAACGCGCTGCCCTTGATTTGAACTTTTCACCCCGAGATGTGCGCCCTTCGATGACTACCAGTACTGCCTGCAGTAATAATTATTACAACGAGCTCTCGTTTTATATTTTATCATTATTAATAACAATAACAAGTGGATGCTTGCGCTATTTTGCATTGCCTTCCATAATACATTTTCTGTACTTAAATAATAATTGGGTTTTTCTCACTTCGCTGTGCACGATGTATTTTCAATTATGTTTATGTTTGTCACGGTTGAATTTACTAAATAATCTGCAATAATAAGCGATAATAAGTAAATTCGTTTATCGAAAATGATGCATACACGAATTGGGGTTAAGTCGTATTTAGGTAATTCCTGACAGTTATTTTGCTGTTATCATACAGTGCATATCATACAGTGCATACTATAACGTGTTATATGTGTTGGTTTTTCTTTTGTTATAAGTATCTACTTTGCAACGTGTCCGTTTGTTCATCCTTTCAGTTGCGTCTCATCACTATGATATCATACACTGGCCACCCTTCACATATGATGGTTTGTCATAGAATGTGTTATTGGCATGAAACGTTCATCAGAACACCAAATAGCTACAACGGCAGTAATTATTTATGTCTAAAAATTTTGCTGTGCATCTCTTCTTCCCGTCTTCTCTTCCTCCTTTCCTATCTTGAAAAGAAAAAAAAAACACGGCAACAGGTAGATTCAGTGTGAGACCTTTCCGTTACCCTCCTTGACTGCAGCTTATGGTTGAGGAAACTAACTGTTTTTTCTGCCACTCCAGAATCTGACGGTAAACGGTCACGGACCAGTTACACCCGCTACCAGACTTTGGAGCTGGAGAAAGAGTTCCATTTCAACCGATACCTGACCCGTCGTAGGCGTATCGAGATCGCTAATAGCCTCTGTCTGAACGAGAGGCAAATTAAAATCTGGTTCCAGAATCGACGCATGAAGTGGAAGAAGGATTCAAAGCTGAAAGTAAAGGAATCCATGTAAAGCATCCGCGGGACTTTTGGGTCTCAACTAGGAAAAAAGAAACTCTTGATGAAACATGAGGCCATAAAATCTTCCAGCACAAACCATACTCCTGAGCAGTAAATTATTAGAACTTTTCATGTTTTGGATATGTATGTGTAAAATATGCCTATGTATAGCTTATGTGGCGTTATGTTATATCTGTCATCATTATTTAAGTATTCTAGTTGGTATTTTGTGCCGATGGATGTCTTGCACTCAGTAAATTGTGGGAGGAGTTCTCTGGACTCAGGCCACGCCCCTCACAGTGTAGTTACGGATAATATAGTGAAGGGCAGTTCAGTGTCAGAAAAAATATCAATTCAATTTTAGTATCTTGATATATTTTAACATATTTACATCAGTTGGTCAAATTATACGGAATTAAACTCTGAACATCTTTTTGAAATTGACTGCGATTCAGTATTTGCGGAATCACGGGAACAGTGAGCTGTGCCTAAGTACAGTATGGACCGTTAGTGCTCCAACCGTAAACGGATAGGTCAGCTGACTTAAAAATCGGAATTACAGTGAATATATCACCGATATGGGTCTATTCAGTTGACACGGGTCCTTCCTCTGTCTGTGTTGGACAACAGAGAGCAAATCCTCCGCCACAGCCAATAACAATGGTCTTGTCTGACAAAATCAATCAAATCATTACTTTAGAACGATTATTTTATGGACTCGAAAGTTAAAACTTTGTGGTCCGTTAGTTAGGACACATCTTTGCTTTTGTAGTTCTTTTGGAGGAAAATAATATAGGAGTTAAAAACATGGTTATTTATAGTAAAAGTTACATTTGACTGGTACAGTGATGCTTTGACTTTTCTAAAATGAACAGACAAACTACAATGGCTGTAAACTGTACTGGCCTGAACGCTGCACTCCATCTGACATAAACTACAATAACTTTTTAGTTGTCTCGCAAGTACAGTAGCAAATGCTTTCTTTGATATTTCTTATTAAATATTTATCTTGATTTACATTTCTGAAAAAGATAACATCCGTGTAAACTTTTATCGCGTCATCATGAATCCCTTCAGACGCCGAGTAGCCAGTTATAAACATTTTATATGCTGTAATTATTATTATTATTATTGCAGTCAATGTTGTTGCAAGGGTGGGTGTAGATACGAAAGTTCTTCGCAAGTTCTGATGAAGTTCCAAGCGACGTGTGCTTTGGAATTACTATACTGCTATTGTCCACATAACTCCTACGTCTAACCTATATATTTTTGCTCTTAAATAATTGTATGGAACCGCAGATATTTCGTCACAGTAAAAGTACAAAACACATTTTAAGAGAAGAACTGTCGATCAAATTTGATATAAAAAATGCATCGCATAAGTATTAACCTGGTTTATGTCGACAGAGTTTTGTCGAGCTGTCTTATGAAGATGATATTCTGCTAGGAATTATAGATTGATGGAACTTTGCTTATCTGTGTATTGCTGAATAAAATATGCACTATTGTAAATCGCAATGGTGTGTGCATTCTGTCTAATTTTCCTTAACAACAACATTTATCTTCCGCTTATTGACATAGTCTGTGATAACCCCACTCCTGTAAAGATATTTGATACGCACAACTTTCGGAAAAGTTTAAACAACTTTTAATTTCAAAGATAGGTCGGCGGACGGCATAACTGAAACGATGTATTTCGTAAATGTCGATTTCTCGGAAAATGCTTCATTTCTCAAAACAGCATACTTATTTTCAGTGCATATATATATATATATATATATATATATATATATATATATATATATAATGGACAAAATGTAGCCTTTGAGTGCTGGGTTCCTATACCAGGCTTTTAACACGGACGCACAGACATAGACACACACGCACGCACGCTCACACACACACACACACACACACACACACAGAGGAAATCAAAGTGACGCCCCTGTCCACAGGAGAAGGCCTGTAAAAATTAATGATAGTAATAAAACTTTACAGCGTTTCCTTACACCTCTCCAACAGGGAAACAACTTCCTGTTTTAAGAGGTGCATATTTAAAGGAAGCTGAGACAAAGACGAATGTGTTACACTTATTTTAAATGCGTTAGAACAAAATTTTACAGCACTCTTCACTACATATGAAACTACAAATTAAATGTTTTGATAAAATGGGGATTCATACGGTTAAGTGTGTTAATAAATTGAGAAATTAATGCGACTTTTGCACTAGTCCTCATTTACTTGGATGTGAAAGCCCTCATAATGGCCTCATGATATTAGTCCTTAAAAAGTATATAAAACAGTTTGCCAAACTACACTATTAAGCGATACTGAATTGTCGAAGATAGTCAGTAAAAACTGGGGTAAGTAAATGTTTCAACTTTTAATGCGAAATATGATAAAATTTTCATTTAGTTTCATAGTTCTCGGAACCATGTACTGTACATCAGAGACAGAGAAGGTATTCCTCAACTTGGCTTTAGAGCTACAAATTGCATAATTCAAAAATGTCCGAAAAACATCTAACAAAATGCTTACAGCTGGACAGCCCACACAAAACATCATCCAACTTTTCCGAGGTTCCATTACAGCAACAAAAGCCACAGGTAGCTGTGATTGATTATTCTCAGTTATTATTTGCTCGTTAACTTTTGTTTTTCCTTCCTCCATAATATTGTCATGAGTGTCTCTGTTTTGAGTGGCGTACTTTCATGAATAACCTGTATGCGGTGTACAGTTTAGTCAAATTAATCATTTAACCATTTTATCTGACATTTCATTTAATTCCATTCGTTCGGAAGGGAAAAAGGGAAAATGACTCACCCCTCCTCACTTGCAGTCTCACATAAGAGTTCCTGTCTGATAAAAAAAAGGCAGTCCTGGAGAACAAGCTCTCCTAGCCACCACGCAAACTTCTGGCCTCAACACTGAGGTGTGTGCAGTTTTAATGGTGAAATCCTGTTCTTTCTTTCTTTTCTCGTATTTTGAACTTTTGAAGGTTATTCATTCAAATAGCTTCTAACAGGGAGCGCGAGTGGCTCAGGAGGAACACGTGGTGTCATTAAAGTGGGTTTTATGGTTTGGGAGAGCTGACAAACCCTCAATATATTTACATCATATATAACCCTAACTGTCCGGGATCGCAGCTGCTGGCTCCTCTTATCTCGGCCAGAGAGGGCATAAAGGCGCTTAGTGCGGATTACCTTGCGCTGCACTCTGAAGCCTCGTCGATTTTGGCTCTCATAAATGGATCCCAAATGGTCGCAGTAAGTTAATAATCTTGTTTCTCTACTTCCTAATGAAATGGGTCCCTGCCCCCATAACACCCCGGGGTCAAATTAATGCCGTAATTAAATATTTTTGAGAAATTCGTTTGTATCCGGGATTGGGCGTTTTTCGCGTTTGTTAACAGGTCTAACTTGGGAGTCTTGTCTCTGTAGAATTAATAAACTATTTATTACTCTTGTAAGAGTCTTGCGTGTTGCAGTTTTAAAGCCCTTTTGAAAGGTCTCCAATGAAATGTCTTTGTTGCGTAGCTTGCAGTACCTGGCAAGGAGTAAAACTCTGTCACCAGCCCTCCCCCACACTGCATCTGTGTTACAAAGTAAAAACCTGCTTTTTTTACGGCGAGTTTACCTCACTTATCACCGTTATTTGTCTTAGGCTTTTACCGGAGTGACAGACAGGATTAAACCCTGTACCGAAAGTGATTGACTGAAATCATTTACCCAGGAGATGAGCATCAGTGTACCAATGTCTGCGGGTGTTTGGTCTAGTTCTTTGCTGGGCCAAATATCACTTTCACAAGGTAACACAAATCGATCTGCGTTTTATTTTAGGGTTGCAAATTAACTTGTTCTTCTTTTTTGTCTTTACTCTCATGACACACTTATTCACTCTTAATACCTCGAAGTGGCACTTGATAAGTATTCTGTTGGTCTAGAGGTGAAACCTTGTGGAACTTTGTGTGGTGCCACCACTCGTTGCTAGTTGACCACCGTGTCTCCTGTCTCCCTTAAAAGTGTGATTTGTTAAAAATATATGATCACAACTAAAACAGAGTCCTAAAGGCTACAGCAAAATGGTTATGAGAAAGCACTGAACCACCTGATTCCAGATACTCTTCAGTTAGCTGAGTTCTCAGAGAAGGAGTGGTTAAAGATGGACGTGGAGCCCCTAAGACCAGGTCTGTAAAACATCCAGTGCCTAAGCAGTAAATTTCTGGTGCTCAGAATCCAAGTTAACTGGCAAGCTGAACTAATTGAGCAAGACTTCTTATAGACTGACACTTCTTACCAGAAACTCCAGCTATTCCAGTTAGATTTACACAAGAGTCAAACAGTTTTCTATACATGTTTTCTGTATATGTGGCCTTTAGTGTGTTTATTGTTACTCACACACTCACTGTGGACAACCACTGATCCAAAGGCAGGATTGTGCTGGCCTGCAACATCTCGGAAGCACAGGGCACCTGGCCATGTACTGTACATCCTCAGTGGGATGCCAGGCCTTTGCAAGGCAGTGTTCTCCATCCAGTTTACTAAACTGTCTCTACTATGTAGTGTAATCTTTATGTCATATCCTGAATTCTAGTTGACCCTTATGTGCATAAAAATGATTTAAATTGTTTATTGGTCTTCTCTGTATCTACAGTCCCATCCTCTGTAGAGATTACTGGAAATTTCAGCTGATTTAGCTTTAAGTTTATAAGGACAATGTCTGAGAAGTTTTTGCAAGTGCAGTGTTTTTCAGAAAGGAATACAACTTTATGTATCCAAGTAAAATGACAGGTATATATTTAAATAAGTATAATTTCAAATAAAATGTTTTTGGCCTAGGGTTTTGCCATTTATTGCCTTACTTAGAGAAGAGACGAGTACAAGTAGTGCACCAGGTCAAAACCTTGATGATTCTGCCCTTGATATGTCCCAAGAATTTGGCCTAAAGTTATAGTGGTTAAGCCACAGTGTTTTCAGTTAACATCTCATCTCAAGTTCAAAAAAATTAACTTCAGATTTTTTAAAAATTTTGAGAATGTTATATGGATTCAAACATATTAAGGTATTCATTAAGGAATTAAACACTATAAAAGTTTATGTTACAGCACTGCAGTCATTTAAAACCAAAATAAATAAACATTTTCATATGAAACACTACAGAAACAGGGCAGTAACAGGAGTGTATGCACACTATTTCCTAAACTTTATGCTTTATTTTACTTGAGTTGTCTCTTCTTTGAGCCACACGGGAGCAGTCATACTGGTACAGGTACCATTGTATTTACATAGCTGCTCTGTTGTTTCATTTTTCACAAATATATACTTAGCCTAAGTTATGGGGTAATACTGACTTGTATAACTGAGTCAAATGAACAACTGTAATGTCATAAGTGCCTATGGGTAAAATTAGTTCAGTTTTTTAGCCAT
Source organism: Heterotis niloticus (assembly GCA_018136845.1). Taxonomy (NCBI): domain Eukaryota; kingdom Metazoa; phylum Chordata; class Actinopteri; order Osteoglossiformes; family Osteoglossidae; genus Heterotis; species Heterotis niloticus. The sequence goes on from CM030898.1 coordinate 3,285,316, forward strand.
GTTCATCTTTATTTGTTAAACCAACTATATTTCTTATTTCATAAAAGGTAAAGGGATGAATATCCATAAGTTTATGTAGTTTGGTGTAACCCTATGCATATACAGGCCAAAATATTTATAAAATCAAAATTCAAAGTTTGCTGCTAGGTTTGTGCTTCTTCCTGCTACTCAGGATCTTCTCTTTGTTTAAAGAAGAGTCTTTGACATTTTTCTTTGCCCTACATGAAGTCTTATTGCATTATGGTGTTACAGTCATACAGTTATTTTTATGGCTCTGCTCAGGTTTCCTCCCAAAGTTTAATGAAGTGGTTCAACTTAACTTGTCCCTCTGAATTGCCACTGATCTGTGTGAGGGTACTGCACAATGGCTTGTATCTTAAACAGGGTGTATTTTCAGGCTATCCAGTGACCCTGGGATAGGCTCTGGCTCGCCGCAGCCCTGAGCAGGATAAAGTGGGTAAAGATAATGGATGAAAGGATTTTATGGAGCACTTTGGTTTCAGCCAGCAGTTTGTCCTTCTTTTTCTTCATTATTTTGTCTGCATTCTGGGCAAATACTAGATCACACAGCCTTCTCAGTTTGTAAAAGCTTCTTATACTTCTTACATAAACTTAACATATTAGTGGTACCTTTGGGTATTTTGGTGCAAAATATGAGCATGTAGAACCAGCAGACCAAGCAAGGGATCTGTACTTGACAATCAGTGAGCTTATCTGACATTAAAAAAACTGTTTGTTTTTTCTGAAATATTACTTTAACATTGCTCTCTATTTTAACCCTTCTTACCCTTTTTCAGTCACAGATAAGTATCCCATTATTGTAATTGTACTTCCTGGCCTTTTGTGCTCATTGTACACAGGGCAAGCCCTTTAAAATGTTCTTTGGCAATGATACTCATATTGTGCATATAAAGAAGAATGCAAAGCAGATGGTGTGTGAATACATTGGGTTTCCTCCTTTGGTTCATGGGAGCTCAACTCCAGTGAATGATTCATTTTTGTCTTAAGTTGTATTTCCTCAGGATCAACGTACTTGCATCATGTAGAATTATATTGAACATTTCATATACATCTAGTTGATGGATATTTGATGGATAATTGGTCATGTCAAGGTCTGAATGGCTGTATATACGTTTTTCATAGAATACTACAAGAAATGATATGTTTCTCTTAATCCACGTAAGTTAGATGCATAGAAGTTTTTCTGTGGAGGGTGGAGGCCCACAGGTTTTGGACAAAAATGCTACCTGTAATGTCAATAAAGTAATGAAAGGCCCAGACTGAAAAAGCAGCAGGTTCTGTGGCCCTTTAGCGAGTTTTGTAGCCCTGTCATGAACATGATTAAACAAGTGGTTTATCTCTGCAGGATAAAGGGAAATTGTTATAATATCCAGTATAAGGCTACACTGATCATGAGTCTCGCTTTTGTTCTTCAGTCATAAATTTGGTTTTGAACATTTGCTGCACATATCATTTATCGTTTAAGTTTGAATATGTATAGAGTTTTCTGCAAATTTTATAATTAAAAGTGCTAGCCCCTTTACTGGAAAAACCTATTATAAAGTATAGAATATGATAAAGTTCTAATTTTCTGTGGCATTACTGTGTTAGCCTATTGACAAGGCTGAATGTATAAGCTAAAAAGAAGTACATTTAGTACAATGTTTTACATGTAACAGGTTTGTTAATTTCATTTGGCTGTCTGCTACCAAGGCTATCAGGATCCTATCGCTTATCTTCATGGGCCTGATGTGGTACCAGACCCAGAGCACAAACAAGAAAGGGTTGTAAGAAACATATGAGACCAGGTGACATTCCTTGTTCATATGTGTCCTGTCAGTTTATACACTGCCAAGTTTGAGCTTTCTGCTTGTTGACTGTTCCACCCTGCTACCTACAACCCACTGTGGTGGCTATAGCCATGCCTTTTTCAATAAGTGCACCTTGTAGCAAAAAAAAAACCTAGTAAACGATCAAAAAATTAGTTAAGGCAGTGCAGTTCAGACATAGGTTGCGGATAGCCACAGGATGACAGATTCAATGTAATTTAAATAATGGGCTATTGAAACAGGGTTCAATAAGTAGTATTATAAATCTAATTGTAGAATTTGTCTTAACTTGGGTGCTCCTTGGGAAAAACAAGTTTTTTGGCAGTGATGTCTTGCGGTTACCCTGCATGCTAATTAGCTGGAGGACGGCAACCCTGGAAAGTGAAGCGACACAATACAGCATTCCAAATGGCGTTGTTGCGAGGTAAGCACTGAAAAAGTACATAAAAGCAAAGGTGTTTCTCTTTTCCGTGCAGCGTGTGAAACACAAATTTCACTCACGTTTCCTTGTAGTCTCGCTCACTTTTTATGCTGTGCACGTGAACAATAATTAATAATTGCAATCAATAATTAATATAGAACAATTTCTGCAGTGCAGATTAAGACCGGAAGCTTCTAGTTATAACATCCAATAGGGGGTGCTGTTCTTCATCCTCCACCTTTAGGGATGCAGGACCAAACCTGAGAGCAGAAACACGGCTCAATTTTGATTCATGCTATCTCCCGCGTGAGCCTATTTTCATTATTCCTCAAAGAAATAGACAGGAACTATTATAAATTAAATTGCTTGAGTGCACAACTTTGATTCCATAATGCACTGTGAAAGATAATGTTCTTTTTAGTTTGAAGTACTCATGTTTCCAGTAATTTGGCATAAGCTGACACATTTCACACTAGTCTGAAAAATCAGCAAAATAATTTATTTGCATCAGTACATAAATATGATACATTTATAATAAGATAACAGGGCATTTTGTGGTGGGCGTTTCTGTGTCATTTTATTTAAGTGGAAGTTATTATAGCAAAGATATTATTACCATAATATAATATTACATTAAGCTAATGAAGGCAACTCGGCAATTCTCTGGTCCCCTCCGATTCCTTGACATCAACTGCAGGTGGTTTTGCAGATTAAATTCCCTTCAGACCAGTGCCTGATTTGTGATTAACTGGTATTACTTTCTAGCCAGTGAATGTCTTTCATGCTGTTGCTAAAATTTGGGCAGATATATTTATTGTGGTATATGTTTCCTTACTCTTGGGTTGAACTCTAATCACTTTTTGAGTTTTTGATATGATTACTGATCAAAATATTGAGACAACTATCAAAATATTTTGAATAAAAGATAAACAGTGTTTTAATAACAACTTGAGGGAGGGGAAAAACTTACATTGGTAGGCACTTTTTAAAACAATCTGAAGTTTAATGATTCTTTAAACATACCAGAATTGCAAAGTCTGGCCAATATTATAAAGTAATGTAAATTAGCTCTGCTGCTCTGTATGGAGAGCAAGTAGAGTTCCAGGATGTCCAAGGAAAAACTATCTATTTCCTCTATGTATGTATTTCTGTACTTGCAGAAACTATACATAAACTTGCAGAACTTGCAGAACTGTACATAAAGTAATTCAGGTAATTTGCATTGTAAAAAAAAAGGTGTCTGTTGGGCCAGTGCATAATGGAAGACTGAAACTTAAAACTGCTTGAAAGGCAAAGCCAGACTGGGAGGGAAGAACAAAACATTGGGCTTAAAATAGCATCTTTGGTCTTAAAAATGATTCCTGGGATGTGAATCCAACTGTTTATTTGTGTAATGGCAATCTAAAGAAGCTGAAAGAAGACCAGCTGTACCAGAAATGTGAAAAGTGAAGTTCTGTTTATAAGTACTCAGCTTTTGGATGTAGAAGGAGGCTGCTGATCTGGTTAATTTGGGAAAGAATGTTTTAGTGATAAAATATAATTGCTGAAACATATAGAATGTAAATTTAATTTAATTTGAAAGTATCAACTTTCCTTTTCTTGATAGCTTCACCTACATTTTTTTTAATAGATTTTGATCAGTAGAAACCTGTAAACCTATTAAATGTTATTTCATACATTTTCATTGATCAGCATTGATAGCAGGAAACTTTCACATTGGCTGCAGGAAAGCTCTATTACCTTAGAAAAGCACTTTTTATAAAATAGGAGAAAGAGCAAACCACACTGCAGGGCCCCTACCTCAACTGCACACATAAGGAGGTTCAGCCAGAACATTCTGGGGTTGGATAAATTACCCAACTATAAGCTGTGTCTATAAAATTCCAATTTAATGAGTATTATTTGTGCATATGTGTCCGAAATGACCTCAAAAGCATTTCACACGAAAATGATTAATAATGGATCATTTATGTCAGGCCCCCACCCCTTTAACTGGGATGGTTCCAATGACTGGAAGAGCGTATGAGGAACCACGACACGCTTGTAGCAAAGGTACAAATGACCCTTGGAAGGACCCTATTTAGTGTACAGCTTATAAGCAATTGTTTAGGGTATGGATAAGTAGAAGACGTTACTGCACTGAAAAAGTCAAAGCATTCCCTAAAGGCAACGACCCCCAGCAGTTATCCTCGACTCACTTACAGGTTTCTTCCCAGAACTTTAAAAATAAAAATTTTAAATTAAGTACAATAATTATAAAATCGCTTTTCCGCGTAAAATTATTTACTACCACAGCGCATAAACTAATATAAACGTTTAAAATTATATAATCATCTGGATAATTCATAAGTTGTTCGTTTACAAAAATACTGGAATAAACAAACAAATTCTTTAAAGGGACCTGAAAACACGAAATACCGATTTCCGACACGCAGCCTGTTCCAGAAGTGAATGTCTCCCTTTTTTGTATATTTTCAAATATTTTAATGAATATTTGGAAGCCAATTTGTTCTCGCCGCTTAGTCAGTGATCATAATAAAATTAAACATAATTAAGCTACACAAACGCCTGGAAAGCAATGAGAACAAAGAATAATTTATGACATTAATTAAATGGCTATGAGTAGTTTACAGCGTTACGTGATACAATATTTACAATAAATCTCCCAAGTTAATGTTAATTTTGTTAAAACTGACCTGTAGATGTTCGATTACGTTTCTCATAACCTCGCTTGATCTCGATTTTACACCATTTTACCAGCAAATCTGATGCGATTATAAACTCGATTCTGAAAATAAAAATGTTCGTAAGTTCTTAAATTCTTTAGACACAAAAGACAAAAAAAATTCCTCTTGTCGAAATAGATCAGAACGGAAGCTCACAAACAGCATCGATTAATATAAACAATTTAGTAATAAAGCATCCCCTAAGTAAACTGCCTATCGATTCATCTTCAGTTTAGGCTAATTTCGATTTTATCGCGTTTTTACGCATGTATAGAAAAAAGTCAGGACATTAAACAGGTAATATGTAAACACCACATAACATATAGTAAACATGTTTTGAATATACAGTATAATTTATATAATAAATGTGAATCTTTTACAAGCTTGAAATGTTGGATACATTTTGTTTGCCTGTCCCATTTCTCCACCAACAGAGAGGGCGGTGTTCCCTGTTCAACATAACAGCATTCTCTGTATTCCAGGTTTTACCCACAAATTCACTGCTGTATTTCATCAAAATAAGAAAATATATAAGAACAAAACACTATTTTTTACCGGGTAAACCTGATTTATAGTCCCTTTACTTTGGTGTGCAAACAAAGTTAAAATACACACATTACAAAAACATTAATCTATTTGTATCAATTACAAAGGGAAAACGTATCAGGAAGTTATTAATAAAAGTCGAGTTTCAAATCCAGACAAGGTGTTTATGATATATTTATTATTATTGCCATGCTGAATGCGTTCTGTATACATAACATTGCCTTAACACTCATCACGAATTTATGTTTATTTAATGTTCAAAACTTGTCATTTTTATGACTTTGCCTTAAAACAGGAAAAGGTTGAAAAAACTGGCTTTTTTCCACTCAAAACATGCTATTGACTTTTTAATAAAGTTAACATACATGTGAGTTTAACTTCTTCCGTCCAGCATTCAGTCTAAGCTCCGTTTCGAGGCTGCACTTTAGCGTCAACTGTTACGCTGATTTGTTTCCATGCTGTTTCAAACTCAGGAGACGTGAAAATGATGAAACAGCGCACACAGCCGAAGTTTTACATCTCCACCTCCAAACTACATTAGCAGAACTATTAGGTTCAAATAATACAGAAGTCCACTAAACTGTAACATTTCTGATGCAACAGTGTAATCAGTTAAGTATCTTAAACAAGATAATGTATTTAATTCAATTTATTTTTTATAGAGCGCCTCTTCTCACACAGTGACTCAAAGTGCTGAACAAAAGAGTAAAAAACTGAACAGATATAATATACATAAAGTAAGCCTGTAGATAACAGATTAGCTAAAGATTTAAATTGATTTAATGACTACTTTTCTTTACGCGAACCTTCCGTTCAGACCCATTTGGCTTGAAACTTTAATGTGGAGGCTTTAGAGTGATGTTCTTAAAACCGCAATATTGTTCACTGAATTCTGGAGGTTTAACCCAACGACTTCAAGCAGGTGACATTTTTGTTTATCTTCTTACTATTATTGTTGTTGCTTTTAGGACTTTGTCCAAGGTAACTCAGTCTTGGTATGGGTCAGCACCTGCAAACTTGAGCTACTTACATGCAATGATTTACCCACTTAACACAGCAGGGTATTCGCATTGTATCAATAGAGGGTAAGTACCTTGATCGAGGGTACTGCCGCCGGAGGGGCCCTTCACACCGGGAACCTTCAGACTGTAGGACAGTAGCTCTAAATACGTTGCCTGTTTCTCTTACGAATGAGTAAATAAGCGAATCAATGATTCCATCAGTCGATAAATCTGTGTAAGTCTTCTGAAAAGAAAGAGAAGTACATCAAACCTAACCCTAGTCTGTGTAATTGTGTGGACGAGTAGGGAGTAACCTGATAAAAATAAATCGTCCTAACTTGACCTGACTGACAGCAAGAAAACCCATATTTCACGCTGGTTACTGCGCGTTGAACAGCCCAGGACTGGATGACTACACAAAAGTGCTGGACACCTGTGCAGCTACGAGCTCCAAAAAAATAACTGAGAAAATGGAAAGTCGCTCTTTTCTATATACGAGGACCCTGAGCTACTATTTACATAGCCTGACTTCTGCTGAAAGCCAATTGTCATCGATATTACTGATTTAACTGCATCCAGCGTGACCTTGTTCAGGGAAAACGTTCACCCTTAAACCAGATAGCATTTATTTTATTAGTTCCTCGAGACATATAAGAAAGCAATACAGACAGCTACAGTATCAACAGAAAACACTTTCATATCAAACTGCTTAAAATGCAGAAATATTCTCTCAAAACGCGACTATTGAGCGTTTTTCAGCAAACACAGCCACAACAGAATTCTACAGCCTGTACAGCTACAATCGTGCCAGCATTACGATAATGTAAACGTAAATATCCAAACGAGCTGTTCGATAGTTGGCCAGGGATTAAACAAATGACTAAATCTAATACAGTTCATAATCACTCAAGAAGTTTCACCTTATTGCTGGTGAGGATGAGTTTGGGTCGTCCTCACACCAAAACTCAGTACCATTTCTGAATAAAACGGATATCGCTTTCAACGTTTTGAGTATTGACAGTACAATTATTTTATTTTTAAATGCTGACCGCCATGAATTTCTCAGCTAGTTAAGAAGTGAACACTTAAGAAGTTTATAATAAAATGTAATTTATTTGTTAAATTGATCTCCAAATGTAGGTTCAGGATTACAGTGACCCTGACCAGGATAAAGCAGTTATTAACGATGGATGGATGGATGGATGTGGAAATGTATCAGTGCCGCAAAATGTATTTTAAAACATAAAAATTTACTTTAGCGTATGTTGTACATTGTGTGTACATGTCTTTGTATATATTATATTTAAATACATATTCTTCTTCATAGTGGTCCAAGTTCTCCTAGAAGCTGTAACTTAAGTTGAAAGTAATCTGTAACGCAGTTGGCTTGTCGAGCTTTGAATTTGCTTCTAAAATGTTGGATAGCTCAACAGACGCACCTCTGAACGTAAATTCTTCATAAGTCATTATTTATTACTTGAACTGAAAAATACTTCACATATCTTGCTCCTTTTAACTGGAATTAACTATTATTTTAGGGACGAAATATTAGTAAACAATCCCAGGTTCCCGAATTTCGCCTTGCCCGTACTTGTAGGCAACATTTGTGGTCCTCAGGTTGAAATTCGTCTCTTTTTTTGATTGGATACAATTCAGCTATTCACAGTACGAGCAGAACTTGGGAACAGAGTGTTGTGATGTGGAGGGGAAGTGGAAGGGCAGTGAAGTTTATGAACAAGGTATGCTCAGGTCCTAAGCATCCCATGCAGTTTCACAGCGTTAAGCTTGTAGAAAAAGGGAATATAGACTATGTGGGGGCTGGGTGTACGTTAGGCTAGGACTTGTATGTTGTACGAGTCGGGGTGTGTGTGCGTGTGTGTGCGGTGAACGGAAAAAAAGACGGTAGAAATGCTTTACAATTTTTCTAACATACAAATGAAACATTAAATTAGTTCGCCTCGGGGCTTCATTTTTCTATTTCTACATTATAACTAGTTATTGAACTAGGTGCAAGATCTAAAAGCCATTTGTGTGGAGACAGATTTCATTGGTGTTTCCTCATCAATAACTCCTTGGCAGTGAACTATTGGAACGAGTCAAACGCAAGAGGTGAAATGCAGGTCATGCTGTCTAACTAATATTAAAATGCGTCCAAGACACTGGTGGGGGTGGGGTTGGGGTGGGATGAGGGGGGTCTCTCGGATTGTATTTAGACTTGGAAAGGTGGACAGAAAAAAACGCATCTTCGGATTTGCGTGAAACCCATTACTAACTGCATACTCGTTTACCCCCAGGTTAGATACATCAACGCAGATAGCACGGGTGGAATTCAGGAGGAAAAATGTTATACCTTTAAACCTTTAAGTGTGCATGAATAACGCATGCAAAACGGTGTTATCCTCATTACGGTATTTTGCTTGAAATAAAACAAAAAATGTAAAAAATAAGAATCTACAAAACCCACACTGCTACTTCCCTTTAATCCTGCTACACTGCATGAAGAACGGACACAAAATCACTACGAGTAACAGCAATTGCATTTATTACGATGCATGAAGTTGTGTTTTTGTTCGTTTTTTTTCATCCGTTTCATGTTTCCATTTTATTTTTGCTAAAATCTATACAGTTTCTTCTTCCTCTGTCGCATTATGTGTTTGTGCAGATGCCAGATTGATAATGCAGGAGGGAGGATCGGTAGGTTACTGAGCGGTCAGTATGGTAATGGCGAGCACAATAAAACCCCTGGGAACAATGGAAACTTATTTTTCATCTCCACTGTCACGCGGTCGCTTTGTATCTACCGCGTTCATGGCTGAATATTTATACATTGGGGGCCACTCCAAAGATTGGGATTAGATAGAATTTGAAAGTGAAAGAGAAAGCTTTTCATTGCACACTGACACACAAATTGTGTGTGTGTGTGTGTGTGTGTGTGTGTGTGTGTGTGTGTGTGTGTGTGTGTGTGTGTGTGTGTGGTGTGTGTGTGTGTGTGTGTGTGTGTGTGTGTGTGTGTGTGTGTGTGTGTGTGTTCATCGCGCACTAGTGTGTGTTCCTGTTACGCCTCGTGTCCGGGATGTCAGCTCTCAATTTCTAATATCGAAGAGACGATTTCCCTAAATGAAAAGCAGTTTAGAAAGGTTTAGGAAGAGTATCTTTTAAGGCGAAGTCATTTTTTGCTGTAATTTATGCAAACAAAGCTGTGTTGTCACAAATATTTCTGTACACGACTTGTACACCTTAATATTCTCCACGTAATGACATTTTCAAAGTTGCACACCATTGTCAGTATAATAAATGCGAAAACTGCAAACTGCTCCAAAAGTTTAGAAGCTGTCTTCTTTAACTTGAAATAAAAGTTATTTTAATACTGAAGTCTATAAATCACAGCATTTTTTCCCTTTGTTTATTTTTATTTTGAATGCTGCCATTTTCACTGACTCCTTTATGTAAAAATATACTGTGCTTTGTCTCCATAATAAGTGAACTGTTTATCGTGCAACAAAAGTCTAGAAATCTGAATAAATAATCTTTTTTTTCAGTAATTTCAAAGGCAATGTATGCTTCTTTTAGATTTAACGACTTGCATTGTTTATCTCAGTGAACTTGATTCATCGTCATTCATCGTTTATTCATCCTTTATTCGACTGAACTAGCACGTTTAAGATGTTACGTACGTCTGTTGTCCTCCAGTTAATAAATGGCAACCACAAATTAAATGAAAATTAACTAAAAAATAAAAGTTATACCTACATCTTCTGACACCGTACATCTGCACATCACCTGTGTTTTGACCATTTTCTTCTGTTTACCTTGCCAGCCTATTCCTTTTTCCACTATAAGAACAGCCATTTGTACCGTGGACTACGTCTTCATGTGCACTATCCTGCAGTAGTCGTCTATCTGTACCCTGTAGAACCGAATTTGTGTGAACAGCTAACAATCGCAAATTAGCCTCTACAGGAATATATGGGCGATCCAAATGCCACATCAGTGCCAAACTGCTCGTAAACTTTGGCTCCATCCCATTCTATCTTTGTCGTGCATGCCACTCATTTTCACGAGAACTTAGGTAGATGCTAATATATCTTCCTTTTTTAATGTGGTCTGTATAGGCTAAATAAGTATGAAGGTCTAATCGTGATAGATCAACAAAAACAAGGGCCACGCCAGTAGATATCGTGCGTTATGCTTACTGTTGTTGATAGTGTGACATCGAGGGATCTGCAAAACACGTGAAAGACCGCGGATCATTTTAAAGTGATTGATTTACTGCTTTTACGGCTCAATAAAACGACGAAAATGTTCAGCCAACGACCTTCGGAACAGGGGGAGTGCACGCCTCTAATAAACAAACCATAAACCGCTAACTTTATGTGTCGTTTTTATTGTAATGGAATAAAATATGGCAAAGAAATGATGACGACTACTGGAAACATGGAGACTGGCCACTGCTCCTCACTTGTGCCTCCTGGCCTAAAGCAGCACTTGGTTCCCAACATTCGGGGTTAAATATTAACTGGACGAACGGCTTTGATGCTCTGCCTTTCAGATCCAGGCAGTGCGCCTAAATCAAAATGCAACACGAATGTAAATACAAGTATAAGTACAGGTGCATAATAAAAACAACAGCAATATCAGCTAAAGCAGGATTACTGCAAAATGTTTAGTAATGCGGGTTAAACGCCAATTCAAACGTTAATCTAGGCTTTAAATGTGGCAGGTCTACAAAGTAAATGCTACACATTACAGTGCAAATACAAGTAAGCGTGCAGCTGGTCAGTGAAGGTTTCCGCGTCCAACTGATAAGGAACATTCTGGCAACGTACCATCAAGGAAGCGTCAGTACCCGTTAAAATTTTAAACACAGACGTTTGGGACACTGTCTAAAAAGCTGATTTCCTCCGTGTTTCTCTTGCAGTTTCGCTAGCAACGTATCTTATTTTTGTATTTTGTCCGGATTAAATACAGTTCACGAAGTTACTTAGAATAATTTTCGCATTCTGGTCTGTGGTGGTACCTCTCTCTCTCTCTCTCGCTCGCTCTCTCTCTCTCTCTCTGTCTCACTCACTCACACACACGCAAAATACAAGCCGAGATGTCGGATTTACATCTGGTATAGAATGTTCTTGCTTTCCAAAACAAATTCGTGGTTAGCAGACAATGTTAATAGCTCAGAGAGGGGCTCATGCTACTCCAAGCCATCCTATATGGCGTTACCTTTACCTGTCCTGTGCGTCCATTCAGAGGTTATCTGCCTGCCTGGCGCAGAGCAATTAACAAGGACTACTTTATACCCTATTATGCTGAACCAATTTCTAAATCATAACCCAATTACCAGAGTGTCGGTGGCCCACTTTCACAGGACACACACGAAGGCCTATGTACATTCAATTACGCGCACGATGGCGAAAAAAGTGGGCACGTTCGGATTGAGGTTCGGTTCCTTATCCGGGGACTACCTCTCGCGCAGCCATTGGGCAGCTGCGTCACGTGGTAAAAGTAACTTTACAGGGTCGCTCGCTAGTAGGAGGGCTTTATGGAGCAGAAAAACGACAAAGCTAGAAAAATTATTTTCCACTCCAGAAATTAATGATCATGAGCTCGTATTTGATGGACTCTAACTACATCGATCCGAAATTTCCTCCATGCGAGGAATATTCGCAAAATAGCTACATCCCAGACCACAGCCCTGAATATTACAGCCGCACGAGGGACAGTGGCTACCAGCATCATCACCAGGAGTTGTATCCTCCGCGAGGGAGCTACCAGGAGCGCCAGTATAACTGTGCAAGCATCCCTGAGCCTGAAACTCAAAGAGGGCATGGGCTACCCCATTCTGGGCACCTGCTTGTTGGGAAAGGGCAACCAGCGTCATGTGAGCCCCCACCGTTACCCACTTCCCCTTCTACCCCAGCGACTGCGTCCACCGCCTGCAACCAAGCTACACCGGAGCATCCAAACAGCACAGTCTCCTCAAAGCAGCCCGTAGTTTACCCGTGGATGAAGAAAATTCACGTCAGCACCGGTAGGAAACTTATGTGTCTGTCTTCCTCACTCTTGCGCTGTCTTCTCCTCCTCCTTTCTCTCTCTCTCTTTATTTTGCCCACATATCCTAACCAGCCCCTGCCACGATAGGAGAGAAGCCTTTGAAATGGCACAATTGAGGCGGATTTACGACTTGCGTTGGTAATTACACCCACCATAAATTTTATAGCAGAGCCATACTCCGGGCAGCCGTATTGCCATGTGGCTTTTTTCTGTTATGTATGTGTGTGAATGGGGAGAGAGAGGATCAGGGAAGAGGGAAAAAAAAAAAAAAAAACTTAGATTTGTAATGTTACATAAATAATTGAGTGCCTCTTTCAGCCTAAATGTCCCCCACCCCCATTAGGGACCGTTAAACAAGTTCTTATGTGGGATTTTAGATGTATTAAAGTGTATATCACCACCACATTCGCCTTATCCTAACCACATCCATTCATATCTCAATTCACACCACTCTCGTGTACCCCCTCCTTCCCTCCTTATTCCCTTTCTTTCTCCCCTTTTCTCTCTGCCTCTCCCCTTTCCAGTGAACGCCAGTTACAATGGAGCGGAACCCAAGCGGTCTAGGACAGCTTATACTCGCCAGCAGGTCTTAGAATTGGAGAAGGAATTCCACTATAATCGCTACCTAACTCGGCGAAGACGCATCGAGATCGCTCACTCATTGGTTCTCTCCGAACGGCAGATCAAAATTTGGTTTCAAAACCGCAGGATGAAGTGGAAAAAAGACCATAGGCTACCCAACACCAAAGTCAGATCGTCATCTTCCACGGGCGCACCCTCCGGGTCCAGCACAACCCCGGCCGGCGCTGTCGCGGCTGCTGCAGCTTCCAACACGGTGGCTGTTTCCGAGGAAATCCCCCGGGTGTCCGGAGCAGAACGAGTCGAGGATATTACAAGGTTATAAGGCATAACTATTCCAAGAAGAGAGAGAGAATGACTGATTATTTATAGAATATAATATATTTTGGTTCTTCGTTGTTTTCTTGTGCGTAAAAAAAGAAGAAAAAAAAAATCAAAGCAAAACAAAAAGGTCTTCCTTTTAGTCCACAGTTATATAAAATGCATGTTATATAGCATGGATAAATGCGAATTCCAACGGATGATTTTTACGATATACAGGGTTTAATTTATTCAAAATAAGAAGATGACTTTTAAGAATAAAACCTGTTTCGGAGGAGGGTGAAAGAAGGACATTTTTAACGAATGTTATTGTTGGGTACTCGGTCGCCCATATGTCTACGTTATTAAAATGCACAACATTGTTCAGTTTATTTTGCCACCAATACTAGAGTGACATTTTTCTATGTAAAAGGCCAGAAAATACAAGTGGCACTGACCTTGAACGTACTTGTTTATCAGAAAATAATGGTATTGCTGTGAGTTATTTGGCGTACTGCAAAATCAGATTTTAAATTAATGATTTAGTTTTGTGGTGATAACGTTGTGATTTAGACTGATTTAAGCAGATCATTGTGAAATGCAATAAACAAAGTTTAGTGTTTTGTGGTAATCTTAGTGGTCAATAAAACAGTGGGTGTCAATTAGTTTTATATACGTGATTTTCATTTATATCTATACTCGTTCATCAGTATTATTTGCTTGCAAGTACTTTTAAACAAATAGGAACATTACCCAGTCACTGCCTTAAAGACGAGGCGTAATTCAATAACGGACAGTGTAAATGTAAGGCGAAATTCGTGACAGTTTTTAGGTTGGCGTGATATGATGGGCTCTTCATTCACTTTCCTCTCGGTCCCAGCTTCGTGGTGTAGGTTGCTTACTGAAACAGAATCTTGCTACGGTTCTTCTAAAATTTCACATATAAACAGAGCTATAGCACTGCTGCAGTCAAAGCGGTTCTTAAATACAACCCCTGTCTGGGCCTGTGCAGAATGTGACACTTGCAGTACAGAGGTTTCAGAACAAAAGCTTCCTGAAGCGATGTATGGAGTGACGTTAACAGGGCTCTTTTCAGAGACAGCTTCCTCTATATATTTCTTCATTTTAGTGTATTAAATGGTCCTACATATCTTTTGTTTTGGAACGGACCCTGTGTGGTCAACTCAAGACTTTGCCATTATAGTTTACAGTGGACCATTGTGTTTTTGTCCTCCATGCGAATCCAGTGCCCTGTGTCGTGAAACAAACTGCAGTGTAATCGCTTGCATACTGATATGCAGCTTACTTTTTAATTAGGATATTTTTTTATTGTAGAACTGCTTATTGAAACACCGTGCAATTAATCTTGAGCATGGCTGGATGTCCTTTCCAGACATGGATGTTCCTTGATTCATGTAGTCTGAACAACCCTCTTTTGTGACACATTCACTCCTTCACGTCGAGTCTTAAAATCAGATTAATTCAATTACATTCCCCGTACCGCAATGGATTGGTTAAAACTGTGCTTGCTCATAACCCGAAGAATCCATTTATTGCCAGCTCGGCATATACAAACAAATTAAAATAAGTTTTTAAATAGATTTTAACCCCATTTCACACACTATTAATTCAATGTCTTGATAAGATCAACAGTACTTAACTCACGGTGTAACCGGTTTCGAGAGCAGCGACTGATACCCTAACCCAGCGCACTAAAATATCAGGGAACAAACTTACTGCCATGTTTCGCGCTTTTCCCCCCTGTTTACAACAACTGTGGGTTCTCGCCACGTTCCTTCAATCGTGTATGCAAACTTATTTGCACACTTATCGCTTCACTGTTTGTTTGTAACGTCTAGAGTATAGCGAAGACAAATGAGATGGAAGCCAGATCTGCACTGCTTGATGTTGATCTTCATTTCCTAAAACTGATGATGCCGGCTTATCAATATGTGATTGATTTTTGCCGTTACACTAATATATACGTTTTACTCCTCAGTAATAACAATAATAATAATAATAATAATAATAATAATAATAATAATAATAATGTACAGACTCATCGGGAATTTTAACAGCTCTAAAAGTCGTCACCTTTTGCGCATTAACCCACCAAGTTTACATACATTTACTAGCAAGACACATGTAGTTGAGGTGTTGGGGTGTCTCCTGTTTTGAAAGTGGCGCTCGGTGATGTGGGAAGGCGACGTCACTGTCTTTTTAGCTATAATAAGTAAGGACGTCAACTCCGCCGAGGAATAACCCCCGTTGTTCTACAGGAGCATAAATCCTACAACATGTGAACAGCTGTTTAGAGTCGATAAGATACGGCTGCTTAAACACCGGCTATCTGCAGGTTCAAACATTGCAATGCCATTAATAAGTACATTAACGAATAAAATTGCGATTTAATTGATTTTATTTTAAACTTGGAATATTATTAAGAATAAATTCTGTTTGGGGTGTACTTATAATACTATTTTTTGATTACAGCAAAAAAGTAAAAAAAAAAAAAAAAAAAAAACAATGTGTGTGGCCGTATACGTGATTCAAATGTTTCAGTGGATTTTACTTTGTAGTTTCCCAAATACCCAACCAAACTTCACAAAAAGATGGGAAAGTGGGCCTTAAGAAAAATCACAGAGTGCTTGATAAATTATAAATCTGTGTGACTTGAATGAAGATTACACAACGGCTTCCTAGGTGGGGGTGCTCAAAAGCACAAAGGATTGAGGTATTCCGGACCATTAATCATTTTCGACCGGCTCTGAAATTATTTAGCATTGCATGTGTAAATTTCTATTTTAGCTTTTGAAAATGACACATAAGTTATCCTTGTTAAAAATATTAGCTTAAAGCTATGCTGGATACAAGTGCTGTGGGAAAAAATATATATCATAGGCATCTTCTTTACTTGGCCATGACTTTCGAGGGGCATTGAAAACAGCAGGCCTAGACTGACGTTCTGAGGCCATTATGCGGCCGGACAGCAGAGAGAAATTAATGCGTGCGCAAAAACGCAGCTTCCCCGCGATCTCTTTCTAGGCCCTGTCGCCTTCATGGCGCGAGGCTGAAAAGGTACTTTATTGAAGTTTGGGGCGAACGGCGAGAAGACTGGGTTCACTCGGGGGTCACATTTTCTATCCCATTAGGTTTATGTCAGCCTGGATGGCCGACCTTTCCAACCCTGTGACCTGACTGGCTCCCTCAACGTGTACCTTCTGTGTGTTGCCCTCGTACGTTTGCATGGGCCTCGCCAGTATTCTTGCTTTCTTTGTAAGTTTGCTGCTATATTGATGGAGCAGGGGAAAGGGAGACATCTCAATGTGTTGCTGCATTTGTGCTGCTCCCCGAGATGACCCGAAAGGGAGAGAGGGAGAGAGTGAGAGAGGAGGGGGGGAGAATGGTGAAACCCTCATATGAGCCACTTGAATAACTCCCATAGCCCTTTTGAGGGCGTCATAGTATATTGAAGGATTTACAACAGTGATGTGAAAACTTCCTTGTGCTCTCATCACGCACGTGAGTAATGTTAATAACTCAGTTTTGGAAGGAGACGCAAAGCTTGGCTGTTAACGAGTTGCTTTTGTTGACCAGGAGCTACCAGTTAATTGGGATTTATAATATTAAAGACAAAATAAAGAAAGAACACGTTTTGAACACACACAGAATAATAAGTCAGCCAGGTGGCAGGGCTGACACACTTAAACAGGAATTATAAGGGAAGGACATGCGAAGCCCAAAACCTATGTTGCTAGAAGTTGTTTGAGGAACGACAAAAAATATCAGGTGTTCAGGCTTCATAGAGAGATGTGCACTAATACACACGCCGCGTTAGCAATAAAATTCAGCTCTCATTGGTGCAAATGCTGGTTTAGGGATCTGCTGGCTTAATTTTTTGCTCGTCTGCTTGAACGTAACAGTAAGGGGCTAATTTGAAAGTTTGCGTTTGTTAAAGTATGACCTGTCTACCTATTCTGCATTACACGATACTGAGCTAAATAACTAAAGTTTAAATAAATAAAAAAATGTTGGTAGTCCTTTGATAATGTCAGAGAACTGAAACAGTGCAAGCACGACTTTCACCGAAAGAGCGCTGCGTATTTTTTAATAAACCTGAAATCTCATACTGGCAGATCATTTTACGTACCGAACGTCAATAATTTTGTTCTTGTCATTAAAAGTATACCTAACTTTTATGTTTCATACCGCAAGCCCCGTCAGTGTTGTTTTAGCAACTTTTTCAACTTGTCTGCGACCGTTTGGCAGACTTTTTGTTGTGCCATTTGCGCAATTCTGTTGTTATTTATGATTAAAAACGGATGTAACCAGTCTTAAAAACTCAGCAGCCTTTGCTTAAGTAAGGTCACGAAATAGGATGGTTAGTCCACTTGTGTTAATCTGGAAATGAAGGACACTTCAAGTTAATGTCAAGATTGTGGTTTATTCCGATTTACCACCAAAACTAAAAAAGATAACTGGCGCGCTGATAAACACCATCTCTGCACTTTAATTTTCACTTTTTCCTCTCTCACTGTCTCTGTCATACACAGACACACCCTCTCTCTTTCTTTCTCTCTCTCTCATATGTATATATGTGTATTGAAATATATGCATACATACACACACTCATCCACATTTTCATTTATCCCTATAAGTCTGTGGTATCTACGCTGTAAAATATTCCATTCTTTAACCAAATAAAGGTAAAAAATATATGAATGCTAGTAAGAAGCATTAAGAGTTTTGCAGTGTTGTATCTTGTGTTTTACGAAAGCTTATTGTACTGGAAGATTCCTCTAAATGACAAAAATACACCCAGTGGCTCTGCATGATGTATCTGCGGTTACCGTAAGGGTCTCGATCAAGACCTTCTCACCATCGTACTTCTGCGAGGCTCCAGACGTGAAAGGTTGAAAAGTCAAAACAAAATCTTTTATAGTTTTAACACAGAGGTTTCCGTCGACTCTGTATGTGATTACAAAATCTAATAGTTTACTTTGTAAGGAGTGAATCCGCTTTTTTTGGAAAACAAGTTAGTCAAAAAACTTGGTGTGAACTTGAGTGAAGGTCAACGCCTGGGTGTATGAACTTGGTTTCGATGCCCGAGATATCAGTCGGGCTGAAACGTATATATTTTTAAATAGGATTGCGTACATTTAAAATAAATGTGTTTTAAAAGCCTGCGTAACGAAGCAGATAAATCATGAAATAGCGTCGATAACAACAGTGTTCAGTAAGGCAGTTTGTGGAGAACAGGGTCGCTATAGACACTAGCAGGCTGTACAAATCTGCCCTGATTCCCCCGTCCCACAGACAGTCAGGCCATTTCTTAGCTTTAAAGCAGTTCAGCCACTGCAGTAGACAAATGGTGAACTGAATCTGAACTCCGTATTACCGCCACCCAACATTTCTCATACAAAATGCACTTGAATATTTAACTGTAAATGGTTAGAAATTATCGAATAACTGCCTTCTGAAACAAATACTACTCGACTCACCAGTATCTCCTGTTTTCAGATCTCACATTTTCCTGATACCTTATCAGTCAACGACATTGAACCCAGAATTCTACACCATGTGGTTGGTTAACATGCAATTAATAAAACCGATATTTTGACTGCATTAACTAATGTCGGTTTCCGAAATTAGTAAAAAAGTTTTATTTGTTAAACACAGATCGATCGCAGCATCCTGGTGAATAAGGAATCTTATTTCACCCAAAATGTTACCGAAGAAGAAGCCTGGTTTAGATGAATGTAATGTGTCCTGCATCTCAATTATTTTTGCAGAATTATAAACAGCATTCAAAAACGTTTGTGCTATTTTTTGCTTTAGAATATAAGCTGCAAAAACATTTTTTTCACAAAATCAAGGCTTCGAACTTCTTTCTGTGACATAAATATTTTAATATGCATTGATGTGGATAATGAATCTTCTACTAACACAAGATAACCGAACGCAATACTGGTAACTTTATTGCTCGTTTTATAACTGCAATGTAAATGTATATTTAAAGCATATTCTAGATCAAGTCATTTCATTGGACTTATGCCAAATAATTGCACTTAGAAAACATGTTTACCAACCAGACATCAGATTATTATAGGCCTGTACTTTGTGTTACAGATGTACACATACAGGATCAGGAAGACGTGCTGCTGTGTTTATTTTGCACTGAGATCCTTTATGCCGTTTTTCTGTCTACGATACTGAAGGAAGAATCAAACACCAGATACAAACTATAGATTTTTCAATTGTCTAATTCAACTAATAATTTTTGTTAATTTAACTACAAAATACATTTTCCCAGTCGAAAACGATGCTGTAATAAAGACTGTAGCACCTATATAGCCTTAATACACACAATTTTGCAATAAATAAACAAGCTAGTAAAAAGTGTATACAATGTTAATATAAGTGAACTGAAATAAATAAATAAATAAATAAATATTTATAAACCGAGATAAACTGGGAAAAAATGTCGTTTTGTACTTTATCGGCGTTACGCAGATGAGTGATAACATAAACTTATTTATGGAGAACTTCAAGATTTAATGAAATTTATAGTAGAAAGTTAGCTGATGAAGCACCGTGAATAAATACTTTTTTAAATAATTATAATTTATTTTAAAAATACCGAACGCTTCCTAATTTATTTTCTCAGGAACACTGAGATTATAGGCTATTTTGTACAAAGGAGGGTTCAGTAAAAAGTAAACGTAGTTGAATAAAAAAGAGCTATATGAAAGCAGCAAGAAATTCTCGCGACTAATGTTTTGAAATTTTCCAACGCCGCATTCAGTTGCACTTAACTAAATCTGAATAAGCTGTATTTCATATCTACTTAGAACAACTAAATGATATAAAAACGTTTTGTTGTATGGAATGCTACGCAACTGCTTAATCTGTTTTCAACAGCTTTAAAGGGTTACAGATGCATGTAACACAATAATATATATAACGTACGCAAAAATAGTTGGCTATATTTTAGATAGCACAGTTTAGGTAAAATAAAGATGAAACGCTTGGACACCCATAGACCGCATTTTTAAGCTTGTTTGCGTGACTTGCCAACACACGATTATTATTTACACCCTAATGTATTTATTCGAGGTTACCGCAGCTACCTTTATCAGGTTTCCAGATACTAATTCGAAAACGAAGCGCTGTGATGCTTTTTGAAGTAACACAGTTATTTTCCTGGCTCAGATTAAATGTTTGTTTGGCCTACATTCAAGTGTTTTGTGAAGAGAAGACACTGCTGAAGGTTTGGCTACCTGCTCATTGCCTTATCCAGACTGCGGCATCCGAAGCACTTTGTGCGCTGCAAGTGCTGTCACGTGACTTCGCCGCTGTTTTTAATAATAGTCAATAATAGTTGTGAAATTATTCAACAATAAAAAACATTACAGTTTGCCAGCAGCTGCGACTGCACTGTTATCTGGTTCTGTCTTTTAGCTGTGCTGGCAAAGATTACATTTAGAGGTGACTGGCGTGGCGGCCAACCTTCAGCCTGAGCAGCAGGTCTGCTATCACCTCAGGTGATTGTTGTCATAGGAAAGTAGGCCATGTCTCGCCATTGAGCGGAACTGCAGGGCCAGACGAATGCTGCTGGAATATCTCGATGAATCAAATAGAAATCAATAATTTCCAAGATCGAGTGAGTTTAGCAGTATCTTGATTTTACAGCTTCTGAGCAGAACTAGACAGAGGGTCAGTGAACTTGTGGGGTTACTGGTCTTGGTTAAGCTGAAGTATGTCAGAGGACCCATAAAAGATAGTACACTGAGATCAGCTACAGAAGTATCGGTCAACCATCAAGAGTTGTTGAACTAAGTGTGTCCTTGCTGTTTAATATTGTAAATAATTTTATATTTATAATATTAAACAGCAAGGACACAGTGAAACATAATCAATTTTTAAAATGTGTATATATAAAGATAGAGTGAACACAAGGGAACAACTATTGCGCAGTAGTGTTTATGAAATAATTCACTGATGCTCTGAATTCTCCAAAATAAAGCTTATGTTAATAATTCCGCATTCTTTCAATATAGTGATATACAGGAATATTAAAAACTTAGCTCAGGCCCTTCATAAAATTCAAAATAATTTAATACCTTTGGTCTATGCCCAGAGTGACAACATATCACATGTACCTGTAAACATAATTTTAACATTATCTTAATCTAGGGATGTACTTTTGCCGCAAATGAAGCTTTGCTTTGTTACATTATTCTTTATAATGGAATCATTTAATAACTGTAATGTGAGATATATGCCTTCCTCTTCTGAAGATAAAAGAATGAGCCACTGTAACTCAAAAGACTGAACTTTCTAATATTATCAAAAAAGTGGAAAAGTTGAAAAACTACTATTTCAGTTTTAAGCCACACTAACGCATTCAACTCTATCAAACAACAAAGGCAGTCTTTCATGCCAGTGCTTTGTGTATAAATAATATATGCTAAAATAACATCATCACCAATTGTTATTCCATACCAAATCTGATTATTTTGTTATAAGGATACTGTTTAAATGGGTGAGAGCAGATGATACAAGTGCACATGAGGTCAAACTTGAGCAAATTGTTTTCAGTTTTTTTTTTTTTTTTTTTAAGTTTCCCTCTTTAGATTTTCCTTTTTTCTTCTTCAAAATGCACATGATGGAGAGGTGATGCATTGATGTGAGGGAGCCAATGTGTGAGGCACAAGCCATAGAAGTGAAGGCAGCTCAAGGGCCTAGAGTTGAAACGGAGGTCAGCCTGCTCTTTTCCAGGGAAACACAGCACTCTCATTGGTCCATGGTGGCTGTGTCATAAATCTGTGAACCTGCTTTCTCGCTTGTTCCCCCAGGGTAACAGATGTTCCATGTCTTCCCCTGGACTTATGTGATTGTGCATGTGTGTGTGTGTGTGTGTGTGTGTGTGTGTCCATGCATCTGCGTGTTAAATGCAGTAAAACAATCTTTGTAGTCACAGACTTAAATTTATATCTGGTTGGCTGAGTATCAGTTTTACTGTCTTCTTAACACTGGACAAAGCCACACTAGTGACACATTCCATTGAACTTTCCATTTTTATTTATTTATTTATTTATTTATTTATTTACGTTATATTTGCTGATGCATTTATCCAAATTACACACAGGGATAACTTAATGTAATGCAAAAGTGCTAACATTACAGTTTGTTTACATATGTGCATTTTAAAAGGCTTACAATTCATTAATTTAAAAAATTTCAATAGCTGTCTTATTCAATAATATAATCTTACACATTCAGAATCATAGGAATAATGAAGAATAGTACATTCCCCCAAAATATTTGTGTGTAGCTCTTCTGATTTCTGTTTCTGACAGTTTCTACAGTCCCTCTAATACCTGGCAGTTTGTCATGCCATTCTGCAGAACGTTAAATTCTGGTGTGAAACTAAATATATAATATAATACAGAATATAGCTGTTGTACTAATGAATTATAGTGAAAGGAGTAGCCAGTGCAGGTGATGGTCGCAGTCCACAGGCAAAGCAAAAGTGCTTTGAAGCCATATGTGTGGTTGGTACCATGGGCTGGAGCAGCATCTTGATTCGGTAGCTCAGTGTCAGTCAGGAAGAACTAGCATGAAAGTGTTCTTTGAAAAGAAGTTCGGAACATCATTCATTGTCCATTTGTCCAAATCATAAGCGAGTATGGGTGCATTGAGGTGCGATTGTAGACAGGCATGGTCTTTTTTGTGGTCATTTTTAACAAGAGACATAGGTAGGCCCCTAGCACACATTGGGTAAACAGTCATTTTAAATGTATGTTTTAAAGCTAAGGAGTAAGACAAAATATAGGGTCGAAGGGACTTAAGGTTTACTTTGATGTAGCTAAGATAAAACATTGCTTTATGCACGCTGGGTGAACTAGTGAATCTATAAATCAGAACCGAGTCTTGACTATGTAAAGAACATGACTATGTTGGAATACTTTACAAATAGCTTTCAGCATATTTAACTGGCAAAATAACCATCTCTTGTGAAAAAAAAATGGTGATGACAAGGCACCGCTTGAGAAATATTGAATATACCAAACTATTTTTGGTGGAAAAATATTTCGAATTTGTGATAACGCTTCAGAAGGGAATAATATGGTAGACTTAAGAAGCACCTTGTACCTAATTTTCCCTTTTAAAAAAGAGACCATAAAAAACAAAGAAACTTTTTATTACAAAAATGTCCAATTTCTTACCAGAAAGACATTTATTTTTTATTTTTCCGTGCAACACGTGTTTTGCTACTTTCCTATAATGTCCACAGGCAAAGAAATTAAATGAGTTGAAGTAACATAATATAAATACGGTACATATTTTACAAGTGAAGTCATATGGTTAATTTAATAGTTTGATTAAATTTGGTAATTGAAGCATGATATTATGATACTTAAAAACTGATATTTGAAACTGTCATAAAATTCTCTGTTTAAAAAAACCACATAAATCCACTAGACTACAAAGGTTATTTTTTTTTACCCAATCTTGTCATTTGACAATTTTTCCAAAACTGTGACCGCATTAAAAAAAAGGTTTGCCAAGCAGTCAAACCCACACCTATACGATTTTGTATTCAGTTTACCCAAGAAAGCTGTAAGTGGTACCGTTTTAACAAGCTTAACTGTTTTATCCCCACTCACGCATTTTTGCAAAGAAAAGGTTTTTAATGTGCCAAACTGGCATTGTTGCTAAGTAGAACCGTAGAATAAATCTCATTTCATTTACTGTGCATTTCAAGCATACTTTTACTTTCTGCTCTGTCATACCTCATACCAGGAAAGCTTGCAACATCTGCCTATATTTATATAATACCATGCACCAAAGGGTTTCCCTAGGCCATTCTGCAACTCTCAAAGCATAAACAATGCAGAATTATATATTACTGTTGCACATATATACCGGAGTCAGAAATAACAGAATATAATTTAATTAATAAAAACTTACTCATACATTTTAGTAATAAGAACTCTCAGAACAAAAGTGCCTTTGTAACCTTTGCCATGTTTAATATGCTAAGAAATCTAAAGTGTCCCTTTGCTTTCCAGGTAGATAATGCTTTTAAAAAGTCCACAAGGAAACTGATAACAACTAGAAATCTTATGGTGTTTATCTCCACCGTGAAATTAATCTCTCACATTAATGCAATTTCAAAATTACTACAGCGCTCCCTTTTCCAGCATGCCTGCATGTTGTGACTTGAACAGCCAGTTAAACCCGCTGGTGTGAGCTGTGATCAGACTTCCATAACAAGACCCACTGGTCTACTTAATGCCCCCATTCATTTCAGCAGAATGTGCTCAGTGGCACAGCCACCGGTTCTGTTCCGCCCAGCTCCACACTGATGGCCGGTAGGGCCAAGTGCCCTCTTGCCTCATGCGGGAGTAGTTCTGGGCTGCAGTATTTTAGTTGCTCTGCTACGCTGTGCCGTATTCAACCCGGCCCGTTTTAATGGGCATTTAGTAATTGAAATAGGACCTCCGCAGTCATTTTGACACATAAAATTAGGAAAGTCTACTGATCTTCTTGCTCTTGTAACTGTTCAGCCAATGATACAAATTCTGTTTTAAAAATTAAAAATGTAAAGGTAATGCAGTGTGTAATGCATTCAATCAGTAACTCAGGATAAAATAAACCATAAGCTCACGGAACGAAAACCAGCACGCGTCCTGAAGGATCAGTTATGAACAACAGTGGTCTATGAAGTTGCTCAGTGAAACCCACTATAAATATGTGAAGTTCAGTTATATTAAATATTCCATAAGTTTTTCAAATTATTTCAATTTTAGAGACCTTCAATATGAGGATATGTTTAAACAAATTTTAAAAATGAAAGGAGCTGTAATTAATTTCCTCATTTTACTTGTCTTTTAAAACTAATTTTGATTTTCTTAAATTGGGACTTTTGTGTTTTTTAGATACATACTATGAAAATGTATAAAACATAATTTCCGTTAGTTAGTATCGATTTCAATAAATCCTGCAGTTAGGCAATCTAAAAATTTCAAAAGTGAAAAAGTTAGTCTTAAAAATCAGTTATTGTGTTACTTATTTATGTCCAGTCATCCACTTCAACAATATTTAAGTAGATCACCTTTATATACAGTAGGTCTACACTTTTTCCAAAAAAATCTAGACATTTCCATAGTTTGTGAAGCTATACGTAAAATAAGGTTCTGTGTTTTCTTTATTGCCGTTCTGCACTTACACAGACGTATGAGAGTAAGAAGTAGGCGTTGCTGAAAGAATTTTTCCCAATATATTTGCTTTTTATTAAATCCCCAGCCTCAGTTTGAATGCTGCTTCTTCAAATCATTAATCACATAATCATGAACTGCAAAATGTGCAGCTTCTGGGGTAAAACACAGGCTACGAAAATATTCGACCAGTTAAGCAATTTCACCATTTTAAACAAAACCTTTGCCCTTTTCCTTCGCTGCTTATGCCAGCGGCTGTCCGAGGAAAAGAACTGTCCCTTGTTCAGACAGTAAAAATGAGAAAATCTTTTTGCTGCTGTAAAAACTCTTGTGAAAGACGCCTTACACAGAGCCTCCGTACTGCATCAGACAGACTTCTCATTTGCGTTTGTTTCCATGAGCAGAAGGCAGAGCAAGCAGATACCGCAGTGGCTTTTGTCCGGCCTCCCTTAAACCCCAAACCCTCTGAACATGCATGAGGTCGACAAGAGGTCAGGCCTCACCATGTTGATCTCAGGATCATTGTTTCTCTGGAGGCTCTGCAGTTACAAACATGTGGTTTCCCGCTTATTTCAGAGAGCACTGATATAAAAACGTTGGCACATTTTGGTGCCAGCACCACCACCACAAAAGTCACCAAATGGTTTCTGCTTCTGAAAGGTTTCACCACGAGTGTAAATAATTAATTACTCAGCAGAATAGAATATTTCATGTTTATGACATGGCAGAGTTGCGTGGAATAAACTGTTAAACTTTAAAGTATTAACAAACTCTTAGTATCTGAAAACGTTAAACCTGCCGCATGCAGTCAGGGTGGCGGCAACACGACGCATTGCGAATGTCTATAAACTGGTACGTAAATAAAACAAACAGTATCAACATTATTTATTATTATCACAATTCCTTTAATGTGTTTTGGCACGAACGAGAATGGGTAGGAGGATTAAGTTTGTTACTGAATTGTGTGCTTCTGCGTGGGGAGAGGGGGTCGGACGATGAGAGGGCTGAACGGATTGCGAACAGTAAAGGTTTTGTTCGTTTTTGGGCTCCGTCACCTGTTCCCCGCCATTTTTAAACAATTTTAAAATCTGCGATAGCTTATCCAAAGGTGCTTTTGATCTTTTGCGAGCATTTTAAAACCATTTTTAAAGATATTTGTGTTTTTTTTTTGTTTACCTTGTTTTACTGCAGACTGAACAGTAGATAAGGAGTTTCTATATAACTAGTTCTGCAGATTTCCCCCCCCTTCTTTAATTTTCCTGCTCTTTTCAGGTAGCCATGTTACCACTTTACCAGGTATTAAAATGTATTAAAATCTTAGGTCGTTTATGTTACTCGTTGTGTTTTTATATTACAGACTGCGATCAACTGATTTTGCTTTGTTGTTTTTTTATAACAGATTCCACTGTAAATCATAACTTAATACATACTTTCAGGGTGATCAGTTTCCACTGTAAGAGTCTCTTTTGACCGAACTGTTTTGCATTTGACTCTATAGTTTTTCTTAAACTTCTTGCTGAACAGCAGTATCTCCGGCTGAAGCCATAAATGTTATTCTTGCTTCTTCGGGACAGACCTAATGTCCCTTTTTCAGCAGGATATTCTGTACTTTTGGTTCTTCTGCAAAACGGTATCAAGTATATAACAACTACTGATGTTTAAAACTATATACTGGTATTTAGTGTAAAAGGATTAATAACATTTTCGTGATTGGGCTACTTTTCTTTATGTGCAGATCCCCACGAAGCATTTCTTTGTTTTTCTAAACAGTGTTTAATATTATAGGTCTGTATTATATAGTGGGCGCACAGCTGAAAGATAATCGCTCACCACATTAAAAAATAACAACAAAGATGTAAAATCCCAACTCAGGGAAGAAAAATCGTCATACAGAGCACAATAGGCAGCACCTGAAATGTGCCTCCCCCCCTTTTTTGCGTTGTTGAAAATCTTAATTTTATTTTTTTCTGTTCACATGTATATATTGCAATATGTTTGTGTGAGGAGCTGCCTATGTGTAGGTTTATCGATGTTTTCTGCGGATGTTTGTGTCAGCATCTCCGAAGGCGTGTAGGGAAAGAACTGTTGACACTGTGAGCGAACCGCGCGCCTTTGTGAGAGCAAGAAAAATGATTTATTGCCACCGTCGAGGTTCAAACAGAGTTCATGGGGAATTGCTGCATCCTCTTGAAAGACGGCGAAAATATGGTCTTGCTCCAATAGTCTGACTGCTATGAAACTCTTTTCCAATTTCAGTGCGTCGTGCAGACCTACAAGCAGCAAAGTTGGGCGAAAGAAAAACTAAAAGGCTAAAATAATTAAATTTAATGCGTTGCGTAATGCTCGATTTTTCAAGATAATTTTATCCTAAATAAGTAATATTTCTAATCCTATTAACAGTCCTGTCCTTATATGACAAACGTATGTTGAATAGAACAACTCCGCAAGCTTGGAAGAGTTTTGTAGCCTACATTTAGATAAATAGCAAAAAAAAGCGACAATGTACTAATCCGAAGGCATTAAGGAATGCGTATTAGAAGAAATTGCTGTATTTTCTATTACCGATGCAGTTATCCAGCTATTATAGGTCCCGTCTGTGCTCAGTGATTTCGCTGATTTACGACTTTTACGCAGAGATTTTAAAGATGATTCCAGGCAAGAACTATGATGATTATCCCGTGTCGATATCACTTTCAACGATGGCTGCAGTTCATCAGTCAGCGCAATAAAACAGTGAGAGCCCGCCAGCAGACGAATTTCAACAAGTTTTCTAATTTGTACATTATTTACTTGTGTACTTACTTAAGTAGGCCCGTGTAACGTCCTTACTTGCATTCACTGCACACTTGAGTGCAGCAATATTTCAAGTTAATGGTGGTCGAGGCGGGCAAAAGCCGGACTTGAAATACGCATACAGAATGCCTCTATTTGACAAGCTCTGGTGACAGCAATTCACGGAGCTCTAAATAACAAATGATTTTTATACCGAGACTGATTTACAAAGAACAATGGAAACGAGTTTTGGGAACAAGGGCCGTCCTAATATCCTGCTAAGCAGACGTAAAATGGATCACGTCTAACTGACCAGTTAACTTGGCGTCACGACCAAACTTCAAACTGCGTGGATTTTGTCCTGTTTACCTGTTTTCTACGCCACCTTTGGCCGCTGCGGGTACTGACGACACAGGAAACTTGGCGATTTCTGCGCCGCTTAGGTGCAAAACGTCACCCTGTTCCGTTTCGTGTTTGTTGAACTCTCGAAACCGGAATACTGTTGTGTCGGCACCTTGATGTTGCACATAATGGGTGTGACTGGGCGCGACTGTTTGCTTGCAGTAGCCGTTTGGGCAGCAGATAATGGCATTTGCCTCATTTCGTGAACAATTCAAATCTCTGCCTCCCGGAGGACGCCTGAAAGAATATCAAACACCTTGCAAATTATTTTCAGTAAAATTTAAGCAGGATCTTTGCATTTGGAGGTGAATCGTGATTTATACGGTTATGAACGGCGTGCATTCGCGCTCAGGGTTTCCCGTTTTTCAGAAAATCGGTCACATTCTTAAAACTGATCATTTGTCGGAGGTCGACGGAGTACCCATAGGGTTTTTTTTTTTTTTTTTTTGCAAAAATAACAGCTTTAAGCTTCTGATTTAGGTCTCGGATGCATGGGTGTGGACTCGTCTTTGTGGCAACTCTGGAAGACTAAATGAAAGGAAGATTATATCTGGGGAAGAGGCAGGGTCGCGCCGAGTTTACATTCCTCTCCACACCATCCATCACGACGGGAGACAAACATGGGGAGCTTTCAGAATTTCTCTGCAGCCCTCGCAAAACAACTTGGACTAAAACTCGAGCTGCTTTCACAACCAATTAATTTTCAGCTGGGAAATAGGCTTGTGTATAATTTCTACAAATAAGCAGTAATATAACGCAGTTAATATTATATTGGCATTAAGTGCTCCACAATTGAGGGTATTCCAATACCGTGCTTCAAGGTCTGTGAAGTTGGTGTGTAGTAAACAGGTATATTTTTCGTGATGGGCGCTAACATAACAAACGTGGTCTCTGTTACGGCAAAGACAGGACAGAAGTTTTGGTCCACAGCACCCCACCCAACTGCTCAGCGTTGGTTGCACGTATAAGTTCAAACCTGTAAATATCTTAATAAATCTTAATAAATCTTCATTCAGCTATGCTGAACCATCACCTTGGTTAGTGTGAAGTTTTGGGAATTTTTCTCAGTGGTTCGAGGCGCACCTCTGCTATGGGTCTAAATCGCCCTCCTTTCTTTGTTTCTCTGGCTATTGTTCTAATAAGTACTAATGTGCAGTTTTCAGTGCAAAATGACATCTGTGTTTCTATGTAACCAGCCGCGATACTGAAATGGCACACAAATGCAACTTTCCATCATCGAGGGCGACTGGTGGGGATGTTCCATGGCATAAAAACAGTTTGCTGAAACAGGGCTGGGTTCTATTGTGATGTTCTCGTTTTGTGTCCATGGCAATGATTGTCAAAAAAGCCTTTGTTTGACCACTCCCTGCGATTTCACAGAAATTGTTTAGGTTCACGTCAAAAATCCAGAGTTCAGTAACGAATGGACTTTAAAATATTGACTTGCACCGAATGTTAGCTATATACTGTGAAAAAGTATAAAATTATAAGCAAAATAAAAAAAAACAGTACCACTGACAAATATTTTGTTCTCTCCAGATACCTTAAAAGGAAGCATATAAATTTTTCAAAAACTTTTAATAAACAAATTATAAGAGATAAAATGTATCAGTGCATTTAACCATAAGACGAACATCGCATAATTTCTGGCGCATCTTTAGTCCGGAAAATGAATATCATGTCGTAATACAGACATTCTTCATGTTTCTTCCAATTAATAGAGCTTAATCAATCATATTATTAAAAAACCTACCCCAAACTTTCTCTGAAACGGGCGACACTACTCTTAAAACTCCCGCATGCTCGATTCAGAACGCCCTCATTTTTCATGTGTTACTCGCGAGGAAAAGTGCAGAAATAAGAAAAATAAAACATGACTTCCTGGTGCAGCTTTCTCTCCCCGCCCTCGTCCCTCCCTCCATCCCTCCCTCACTTTCAGTGACACGCACACACACCCACCTACACACACACACACACACACACACACACACACTTGAGCGCTGATTGCACAGTGCCAGTTGTTTTATGCTTATTAATATCCCGATCTGTTTGTGTCTTCAGATTATCGGGTTTATGCGAAGCGAAGTAGAGCTCCGCTGCAGAGGAGCCGTCAATTCCCGTTGAGTGGCTTCAAGGACTGGACCTCCTGTCGCGCCCGGGGCGCGTAGCCACCAGAGCTCTGTCCCACGTGGTCTCAAGGTGAACTCTTCACTTAATTGTCTGTTTGAGGTCTCTCGCCAGAGGCGAATGCATAAAAAAAGAAATTCACCCTTTAGACCAGACAACATGCAGGAGGCCTTGTGTTTTGCAAATACAGAACCCACTGGGGGTTACGCTTGCCAAAATTCCGAATTAGATTTCCAGGAAGTGCTCTTAGCTTCTGCGGACAACCAGTTGTTAAAATGTCACCTACAGGAGGACAAATGGCACACGGATTCCAAGCACAACGCGGTGTGCGGAAGAATCGGCACAAGCGAAATTCCGCAGGTGCCCTTCTGCCCCCCTCCCGTCAGCTCGGGTCCCGAACTGAACCGCACCTCGGCCCAGATTAACCCTTTCCTGAGTGCTGCAGACCCCGGCAGCAGGGCCGCCAAAGCCGCTGGTGCGAGCAGAGCCTCCAACTGCCTCCTTCATGGCCACATTTTCCCTTGGATGAAGGAAACGCGGAGGAAACAGACACTTGGTGCCTTCCCAGAGTCGGGTAAGAGTGCACCTGTTTCTGAACTGCATCAGTTATGTACTTGTACTTTATAATTCATGTTAACATGAGTATAAAAACTTAACAGTTTCCTCTTTACATTTTAGAGCTTTACCATATTCTCTCTATTGAGCTATATGATTGGGCTATAAGTTGGGTATTTGTGTGCTTTGTATGTTGTGAGCTAAAAATATTAGTTTTCTGTCCATATATTTTCTTCTTTTTGAATACTTTTTTATTCTTATTATGCATAATTTTGTTCTATGGAATTATTGAGCGTATAATTAATATACAGCTTTGATGTGGCTTTTTAGCTATTACATTTATATCATACCAGTGCTAGACAAAATGTATGTTTTTTGCAAGAGATGGACATGCTTTAAAGAAAAAGTTTGATCAACTCCAAACAGCACTCAGCTTGCCTTCAGCTCGAGGCAACTTAAAGATTCAGCATTTTGTAGTTATATCACTGGACACTGGGTTTCTTTCCATTTTCTGATCCCTTGTGCAGGCCCTGCTTCTGGTTAACTAATGTTTCTGTTCATCTTTATTCCAACAAACTGCTGAGAAAAAAATAAATGCCCCATGGGAACTGCAGTGTTTGTGAAGTCTTAATGTCTATGATATTCCATAGTGTTGTCCTAAGGCTTTTTTTCCCCAGACTTTTGGTGGGGGTGGAAATGTGACATATTTCTAATGAGCATTTGAGAACTGGGGGTCAGCCTAAAAAGCAGTCTTGCTGATACTGACCATATGAACTGCAGTTGAAGCCCTAGAGTTGGAAAAACCCAAAACAAAGATTTAATGTAAGATACTCTCAGCTTGTGCTGTTGTCAGGTACCTGTCATTAAAAGTAAAACTAATACAGTTCAGTAGACTGGTTTCAAAACTGCTTCTAAAAGCATTCCGAAATTTTGAATGGGACTTCCATATTTTAGTTTTTTCTTCATTTTAGGTTCTGCATTTTATTTTGGTGCCAATATGTTCAAATTGAATATGCACTCCACCCCCTTAATTAAGCGTGGAGGTGTCTTAAGAGCTGCAGGTTGCATGGTAGTTAAGGATGAGGACAGGGTTCAGATTCTGTTGAACGTTCTGCACTTGGGGTTTTTAGATGTTGTTGAATTGCTCCAATAAGATATTCAGCTGTATCACAGTATTCATAAAGGTCTGCATACCCCGTCATTCCTCTGGGTATTACTCATGCTATTTGTGGTCCTCCTCAACATCTAACAAGTTTTTAGCCACTGAGATGTATAAATAGGTTTCCTGAGGAAAAAAAAAATCCAGAATTGATGCGGTATGATGTCCTGCTGCATAACTAGTCTACATCTTAACTAATGTTGAATAAAGACATTATCTGCTAAGCATTAGAATAAAATTAATGATGGCATTGTCATCAAGAATATTTGGGCATGCAAAAATAGCTAAAAAAAAATTATTCTTTTTACACGTTACATTTAATCGGGCATGAACTGCAACGAATCGGGCTTTGTGATATTCGGTGACATTTGCTGCATTTTTTCAGTAAAGCCTCTGTACATAGACAAAAAGCTGAATTTCAGAGACATTCTTGTACTGTATTAAGCTTTGCAATACTGGAAAAAACAGTGTGTTTAAAGGTCCAGAATATGTTTATCACAGGCAATAAGAGTCACAGTCATTTATCACCTCATACACTGAATTTGCCACTTTAATTAATTTGCTTATCTTTGTGCTCTTGGCTTCAGTTATCTTTTTCTGTTATTCCCATTATTACTACCTCTCTGTGTACACACAGTTGAATTGATTATATTTTTAGCATTTAGCTTTTAATTTTAACTTTACTCCTGTTATTATTCTGTGTATTAACCATTAACCACTGTAATAGGGCACAGACAAATAAGAAGGCACTGAGTAGCTGAATGAAGAAAAGGGCCATTAGCACAGCTTTTCCAAGCCATACATCATGAAATAAAGACAATTTTCTTCTATCTCTTAATTGGTTTATTTATGATTTTCTTTTAAAGGTATTGCAAAATCTGTAATGTTTCTAATGAACTGATGAACTTCTCATTTATTTGCATTCTATTCACACTTTTAACTCATTTTCGTTATTAAAAGGGTGCAGCTAAGAAGTTTTGTTTGGAAGTAGGACTTTGGTTATATTTTGAAGCTCTTATACACAAAAGAATTTGCAATGCAGTGATAAATACAATCCTGATCTAAGCAAGTGGGTTTAAAATGGGATATATTAATAGTGTACTTATTTTACCTGCTGTACTCTTTCATGTAACATATGTGCTGTGTAAGAATATTTGTTTTTCACTTACCTTTGCATTTCATTTTTGTAAATCTGTTTAGTCAAAGTAGTTAATAGGACTTCCGTAACTATTTGGTTTAGGTCTCCTTACCTTATACAGAAGTCCCTGACTGCAGAAATGGGCAAAGATCTGCTAAAGGTAGCCCGTAGACTTTATTTAAAGTGATATTTGAAATATTGTTCTTCACTGAAATGTTGCTTGCAGTCTCTGCTTCTCTGACTGTCTCGCTTGCTGTTGTTTGAGCCCATCTCACTTTTGACTGCTCCAAACCTGTTACCTAGTATCTATCTCAACTTGCAAGAGATTTTTACCAAAGTTATCTTTAGAAAAAATAAATTAATTAAAAAAACAAAAATCATTGTGTCGGTTTGCCAGCAACTCACCAGCCAAGGTCAGATAGCCATACGAAAAATCGTAGGTACGGATCTAAGACAAAGAGTTTTCAGAAAGTAATTCTAATGTTTTGATTTTTTTTAAGATATTTAGGCTTCTTAAAATTATATGTAAACATAAATATTCAGTGCACCTATTTAAGATGTTTAATGCGTGTTTTACGTTCATTGCAAAATTACTTACGGCTGAAAATGTTTCCACTAATTTTCAGTGACTAGTATAATTATTTTATTTATTGTCATAGATAGGCTATAATTAGATGCGTCATGATATATTTTCTGCCGATGTCATTGAAAAAGATCTTTTCATGTTATTTGATGAAATCAGGAACCATCCCATGTGGTATAAGGAGTTAATAGTGCTCTGGCATCAAGGTGAGGGCAAGTAGGAAATGGGGCGTCCTAATTGCAGTGGGACAGCAGAGTGCCGGATTCAGCACAGGACTGTAGCTGGGACAGTCACATCAGGAAGAGCTGCTCTGAGAAGTGTTCTATCACAGCAGTTTCACAAGGTCCAGGGGAAGGAGATGCAGACGCTGATTCAGGAGGAGGTGTTCACAAAGTAGGAGAAGCTGTGAATAGGATGGTGTGGCATTGGTAGCAGCAAGTATGGACAAGGTGGTAAAACGTGCTGAAAATATAAAGTCTTGTGGGCAGAGCCCTGGTGATCAGAGCTGCATGTATTAACTTATTGGTCAAGTCAGGTTATGAGATGTTGCCAAGTCCATCTAACCTGTTGAGCAGAGGAAAGGTTGACTGTTATTCATGCTTATTGTATCCAAAGACACTGACGTTGATATACATCCACCGCAGCTGTATAAGATCACCAAGTGTGGATTGCTGTTGCTGGAACCATGGACAGGTGCTTCAGGCTGTGGCACGGTCTTATCAGTATGGGAACACCACACAGCAGAACCTGTCTGCAGGCAAGGTAGGCTGTAACATTTGTCATTGTGAAAGAGTAAGATCAGCTCCCACTGCCAGTTCAGGGAGCTTGGTGACAGCATGAAACTGGCACTGGATAGCTGACTAAGGAGGACTACTTCTTTTTCCAAGCATACTGCTGTCTGAAAAAATTCTGAGCAAGTCATCTTTGTGGAATATACAGCTTCTTGGGAAAAATTAACAAAAAAGGCTCATGAGAGAAACATGGTGTGGAATGAGGATCTGGTGGAACAGCTTTGCTCAAAAGCCAGGGGACAAGTTTTGTACCCTTCAAAAGTAGGGTGCATGGGTTTGCTGAAAAGTCACTGTGTGAAACCTTGAATATCACAGGCAGGCAGATGAAGGAGCTTCCAAATGTTGTAACTGAGACTGGGGAAATGGCAAGTAGATGGTTGTGGGTTGGGAGAGATGAACTGTGAATTCAATTTATTGCAGCATTAACACAGGCCAGGATCTGATCAGCTATGAACAGGCCACCAGGACAAGGGTATCTGATGATGAAAGAACCCATAGTGACCCCAGGTTACATCACTGAGGATGCATCCAGGTTTGTTGTAAGATGCATGGTATAAAAGAAGTGTCTTATCTGAGGAGCATTGTGGGTCATTGAGTTCCAGCCGCAAAAATGGACTCTACATTATAACTTCATCCAACATATCAAGAGTGACTGTGTATTGTTCGGTGCTTTCTGGGAAGAATAATTATAATTATTAGTATATTTTTGTATGAAAATCCTCAATGTTTTTTTTTCCCCCAAGTGTTGCTGAAAGACACATACTAAAACTTTATTTTGTGCAATTATTTAAGAACAAAAGGCCAGTGCGCTATTCTATAAGCCTTGTAGTCTTTCTTAATAAAAAAAAATAATTAAAGCAGAGGTCATCAGGCAGTTACAGTATTTTTCATGTGAATGAAAAGTTCGGGTAGCTGCCATTAATGGAATGACCTTCACCTTAGCTATGTTTAAGAGCAGGATTGACTAAAGAGGCTGTTGGACTGAATTTTATTAGAAGCAAAAACGTGCATTTTCAGAAGACTTATGACTTTGGTTTAATGCAGGAGACAGGCAATTAAGTTGCAATAGAAAACCCCAACAACTTCTACACAAATTGAATTTACTGAAAGAAAGGTTTTGCAAGAACTATCCAAATGCCCGGATATTTTCTTGCACATGATGGGGTTGCATTTTTCTGCTTTTGCTCCAGAAAGATTTGTCAGTTTAGCCTCCGACTGACCCTTCTTGACATGACAAACATCAGTAGGGCTCTTTACTTGGTTTACTTTATTGACAAGCTTAGGCAACACTAAGCTGCTCTCTTAACTTGCACCTAAATACAGGACAGAATATACAAAAGGGGTCATAAGCCAGCATAATGAGTTACTGGATCATAAATACTACAATACTATGAAAAAATTATTGTGATTTGTGTAACTCGCTTATGACCTGGTGCATAAAAATAACACAGAGAAATTTTCCTAGTACATGATGATGAAAAACAGAATGATGTTGGGTTCGACACCAAGCAAGTTTGAGCTAAAACAATCCAGCATGCGTACTTTGCCTTACCCCAGTGCAAGGTTACATTTAAACCGGGATTTTAATGAGTTTAACAATTTCATGTCTACAAATTAAAATTAAGGGACATGAAGAATCTCATTGATGCTGATCTCCTTGCAAATGCTTTACAGCTGTTGTGTACGCTGTCTTTTTTGGAAGATCAAATGCAAAAATTAAAATGTGCTGTTCATCTCTGTGGTTGAATACCTTTGCTAACTGTCAAAATCTGTAATTGTTTTCCCCCAGGTGAATCGACCAGGACTGACCATGACGCTGACCCCTCAGGAATTTGCAACAACTTACTAGGTTCCAAGAGGGCACGAACTGCCTTCACTGAGTCCCAGCTGGTGGAGCTAGAGAAGGAGTTCCACTTCACTCGCTATGTTTGCCGTCCACGACGGCTGGAGATTGCCTCCCTACTGAGGTTGTCTGATCGACAAGTGAAAATCTGGTTCCAGAACCGCCGTATGAAGTTCAAGAAGGATTCTCGATGGAGGGCACTAGCTGACCCACCTCCAGGAGGGTGGTTTGTGGGACAGTGTACCACAAAAAGTGTCCAAAAGCCTGTTTTAAGTGACTTTTATGAATGCTGTAAAAGTATTTATGGAGCAACTTCCTCTAATTTTTCAGACTTTCCTCACCAGCAGAAACATGTGGCATCTTCTTCAACACAAAGTCAGTCTTGTGTTCAGATTAATTATGGTACAGTCAATAACAGTGAACATTCTAGCACCATCGATAGGGATCTGTGCTCAACAGATGACTTGCAGTACCCTGACACTCCTGATTCCTGTTTCACCTTGTTAGAATATCGTGAGGCCAGTTCTGGTGACCCACACATGCAGAATCAGTTTACCCAACACCGTGACGTTCAGAGCTTTGCTAGGGATCCGCATCCATTCATCTATTTGTAAAAAAGCTAAAGATTTAAGTTATCTATATTCTTCTTACTATGAGGCTTAGTGTGTACTAGATATTGAAAAATGATGCCACTGCATATCAATTTGGATGGAAAGCCTCAAGGAAAATATGTTACTTTATTGTCTGTTACTAAATTTAAATGAGGAGGATTCTTGACAGAAATGAGCTTTATAGATATCCTTCAACCAGATTTATACCAGAAAGATAGCAGAAACGTTGCTTGTCCTTTATATTTTCAGTTCTGCAATGTTATTCTTTGTAGAATTTCAATATCAGGACTCTTTAAGACCATACATTCAGTGTGCTTTAAATCTCGGTAAGGGATAAGATTCTCCTTCAGTGATGCTCGGAGCATGAGGTTGGCAGTGTAGACATTATAACAACTGCCCTTGTACTCAAAGGATGATGGTGGAATCTTACCTCCAGCTCTGATTCTCTTGACTAAAAAACTTATTCTAAATTGCTCCAGGAAGAACTATCCAGATGTATAAACGGGCAAATAATTACAAGAAGTAAAATATTGTAATTTGGTGAAACACAGTCAGTTAAATGAATAAATGTAAATTAAAGGTTGTCAAATGAATGTCACACCCATGTCATTGTAAATATAAGAGCAGTGCTGAAAAGTGGGCTTGTACTCAAACGTATGGATTGTCAGCACGTCTATCCTTTTTGGAATTCCAGGAGTTTTTCCTGCATATTGGCACTTCTTGGTACTCTCTTCTGCCCCCACCCAAATAGCTTGTCTGACTGAGCTGCTCTCTCAGCAAAAGATTGCTGTGGTGAATATTAGCAACACCTGCTAATATGCTTTATTCAGTGCAGAAATTCAAATTTTAGCACTTAATAGTTTGCTGAACATTCACACATGAGCATACCGATAAGAGGCATACTAGGATGTTTTTCCAGTCCAATCAATGAATGGGATCATTTGATAAAACTGAAATATTTGTCATTTATCACTGGATGAGGAGAGCAACAGCTCATGGATGTAAAAGCACTGTCCCATTTCAGGTTTATGATACAGCTTTCTTAAGTTTCTGTGCTATAGAATTACTTTAATTTATTTATTTGGACTTGGACTACAAAAAAATGCTGTTACTACACTAATGAATATTTTGCCACGAAACTGTGCATGGAACTGAGACTTTTTAAGCCTGGAGAATTTCCAAAACAGAGCTAGCTGTTTTCGTTAACTATTTCTGCAAAATCATTTCGTTTTATCGTGCCACGAAAATGAAGAAGCGATTCAGAAGTGAAGCAAGCCCGTTCGGATACCACTCTCAAATATCTTGACCAGTAATATATAAATATGACCACTTTGTTATCAGAAGCAAGACTGTGTTTCTGCTGTTATTCATCTAATTTATAGGTGCTTACAAGAACTGACAAAAATTTGTTACAAGAAAATCATCAGTAGTAAATCAATTTTGAGAGTGTTAGACACTTATGGCAAGGTTTATGTAATCCGTGCAACTTCTGTCTCAGTTTATAGCACCCATTTAGCTCTGTCACATTGATTTAACACTTCAGATTTTGCTATGCATGCATGTTTTTGCTAATTTTCTT
The DNA here is from genome assembly GCA_018136845.1 of Heterotis niloticus. Lineage (NCBI taxonomy): Eukaryota > Metazoa > Chordata > Actinopteri > Osteoglossiformes > Osteoglossidae > Heterotis > Heterotis niloticus. The sequence goes on from CM030898.1 coordinate 3,324,553, forward strand.
TACATCTGTAAAGGTTTTCACAAGACAAGATTTCTAACTCTAATATATGTTATTGTGTCATTTCAGTGATACTGTCATGGGATGTAAACTTCAAGTGTTCTTTGTTACTTGGGCACATATTTATGTTTAATGAAACACAAAGTTAATTCAAAGATGTCAATTTTGTGGTTGGGTTGACTTAACTCTTTCTAATTTCAAAAATGGAAACAAGTTCTTTTACAATAACAATAAAGAGACTTCCATTTCTTGAAGTGTTCTTGCATTGTTTCTCACCTAGTCTTGTTACTGAAGCTAAGCTTTCACTGTGTCTTTTTTGGTTTAGTGCAGTAGAACTCTATGAAGACCCATTTATGTTTCCATTAAATAAATGTCATGATAGTAAATGCAGCATGAATCCTCAACAATTGCTTCTTTGAAATTCTGAATCTCTGCTTCCTAAGGTTCCCTAATCTTTTGCCTATCTGCAGCATCTGTCCAGAGTTAAGAAAAACAAGCAAATCCAAATGAATTTACAAATGGAAAAAAACACACACAGAAGAAAACATTACACCCCAGCCTGCTTCATTCAGAGACTGCATTAAAAATAAATCTTTGACATTCTAGACAGACAAAAATTGAGAAACATCAACAGTATAAATTTAAGCATTTATTCTTAGCAACACGCGCCCTACGCATGAGTCTGCCGTTAAAATGCTAACTGCAGCAACTATTTAAGAATTTAACAGGGTGGTGAAGTCGTCCTCACTCTCCAGATGCTGTGGCCAAGAAAAAAGAAAAAAAAAATCCCAAACTTGTAAGCAATCTCATATGGCGAAACGGATGAAGCTGAACATAGTTTCAAAGCAAAATAGCAGAATGAGTTGTACCGTAATGCTTTATATATTTGTTCCATTTTAAAAGTGCAGGCCTGAGAGCATCTCTGCACCGCTTTCCCTCCTTCTCCTCCGCCCACTTGCCAGCATAAATCAATGGGACAGGAGAGACTCTCCAGCGCTGCAGCCACTCGCTTGCAGCCCGCTGAGCGCCGTGACAGTTCAGCGTCCAGGGTGCCGCTCGTAGCCCCACGCCTGCCTCTCAGCGGACCGGCCGGGACCAGCAGGTCAGAATCCGTCCGCCTCCAGTGCGCATTCTGTGTTTCAGCAAAAACGCATCACATGGAACAATTTTTAATCCAAACGCGCTTTTGAGTGGTACGGCCAGGCTCGTCGTGAACCTTGGAGGCGCGTCCGTCGGGACAACGACACTCGTGCACACTGAATTCGGAATTTGAACTCCTGTAAACCCGAGCCGATCAGTTGCGTCCCAGGTGAGCTCCACCAAGCGGACTGCAGCTGTGCTTAGTCGAGCGAGACGCCATTGAGGATTTTCCTAAACAACAAAAAAAAAAAAAAAAAACGTAGAGCTTCTATTTAAGACAAATAGTGCAAATATTCGAAACCACTGGATTGTTTCGTGAATATATTGTTTGAAAAGTGATAACCGGATACAAGAAGTTCTCATTTCTCATCCTATTAAATATGGCATTAGAAAAGTTTCAAATTCTTCTGCTACTTAATCGATGTTAAAGGGGTAATAAAAGTTTTTTTTACTGTTAGAGTTTGTTTTAAAAAAGCACAACGTGCCTTTTACTTATGTATGTGTTTGCTGTACAATATTAGTTGATCCTCGACGGGTCATTTTCAGAAGTTGTGGAAATTCGGTAAAATGTGAAAGCCTTGACTTTTTCACCCCCTTTACTGTGCCACCCCCCGCGCTTCCTTTCTCTCCGCTCCTCTGTGGTCTGCAGCCCCCCAGCCCTCCGCCAACTCAATACCCCGCATGCCAATTATCCCCCACCGCGCTCCCCTCTCCCCCACCCCCCACCCATCCATCCACCCCCTCTCATTCTCTCTGTTTCTCTTCCCACTAGAATATCAGGTCATTTTACCGAATTATAGTCCCAGAATGAAATCAAATTTTTATTCAGTAACTCAATTTCGAAATCCGTTATTTAAACAGTACAGAACACCTCTGCTTCGGCTCTTGCCCGTTTCTTTGTCGAAAAGGTTGAAGCAGTTATTCATTCCAACAAACAATCGGGAGCGCGTGTGCGCGCGCAAACACACGCCCGCCCACCCACACACACACACACACACACACACACACACACACACTCGCATTGTGCAGGCTACCCACGCAGACATGCAAATCTGCAATGAGTAATTTCCATTGACTAAGAACAATTCAGTGCCCAGATGCCTCGTCAGCAGAAGGTCCTCTTACTGTCTGCCCAAAGAAGGCAGAACAGAAGGAAAAGCGCGACGAAAAACGCTCTCGATTTTTCGTCGTTTCGTAGCCTGAGCTCAGCTATTTATTGCCAACACGAGCGTCCGCGCCTTCCCGCCAGTCCAGGCTATACGTTGTTTCACATTACGCATCATTTCCGAATTTTACACTCCATTTCATCTGTGTTAATATAAATGCTAAAATCAACTGCCATAGTGCAATCTGGTGAATGTGGCGTGGACCACATGCAAAAAAAAAAAAAAAAGAAAGAAAGAAAGCAAAAACAAAAACGACGCGGAACCCTTGACTTTTTCAATGTCCAAACGTCGGCAGCAGCTGACCTCTTGTTCAGTTACGCATTTTTGTCAGAGGATAAAAAGTTTAAACTGAAGACTGGGCATTTTGACTATAATGCCCCCCACCACCACCCCCCCTCTCTCTCTCGCAACTGCTGTTATGTATATTGAGAGTGTCATTGAATTAACATCCATCACCGGGCTACCGTGTTTTTTATGCAAAATAGACTTGGCCTGCCGGTGGCCCCTACGCGCGACTGTAGTAAATGCGGGCTCTGTGCGGTGCATTTGCTGTAGCATTCTAATTCTGTTATTACTGCCAAGGCCTCATTAATCATGTTCTTGCGACGACACCGCAGAAGAGAGGGGAGAAGAGGAGAACAGTTTCTGATGCAACTCAATCCGAGCGAGGAGCGCCCATTCGAAGCAGCCCCGCACTCTGTACCATATTGTTACCCACGACTTCGCAGTAAACGCACAAACGAACATATTCGAGCAGACATGTGCAAAGCAGTTAAAGCGCAGCCAGGTCGAGGGATGGAGTGGCTTTTATTGCACATGTTAAATATCATTATACAGCTCCTTTATAATGGCTTAGGATGTTCCTCAGACCTGAGGCCAGCACTTACAACAATTAACAGCTTAATAACGGCACTATGAAATAAACTCGTAACGCCCCCCTCCCCCCATCTTAATATATTATTCAGATTTGAAAGCTGTCGGACGTGTCCCAATATAAAACCTGCTATTTCATGACACAAACACCAAGGGGAACATGAAGGAGGATGAATTGAATTCCTAATATTCGAGCGCGTTTTTTTAAACATTGGCAGGGATTTGATTTATGAGCGCATTAAGGAGTTTTGCAGGGACTCCGATGTAAGATCAAGACAAGTTCTATTTTAAGTTGCTGTTACAGTTGCGCTCTTTTTAGTTATTTCTGGTTTGTCTGCGTTCCGTTTGCCACAGAGCCCGAGGGTGCACGATGGGAATAATAAATATTCGCTACATGCGATTTTTTTAATTACAGCGTTGCTAGATGGATTAGAGGTGCGAGATTCGTTTGTGAAAATAGGTGGAATAAAATTCAAAGCTTTTTATTAGAATTAAGACTGACTTCACAGTCACAAGAAAGCTGTGGTGCAAATAAGTATTTGAGGCAACTTGCTAATTAAAAGTAATTATTCTCTTGTCGTTGTGGTTGATTCTTTTATGAAATATTATTGCATGCAGCATTCACAGCCTCTCCAGTATACCTCAGGCAACTGTAAACACGACTGCTAACGTTCTGCTTTATACAATGTTGAATGAACTTGGGTCTGGCAGTGTCTGAAGCTGGACTGAAAGAAAATATTAAAAAGGAGCTGCTCTTGTAAAACTCTTGAGAAATATAACTGTCTGGACACCTTAGTCCATTTGTAACTGACATTAGACGTGAGACTGGAGATGTCAGGGATCAAGAAGGACACTTGCTCTAATGCTCTTAAAGTCGCTGCAGGCTTGCTGTGTCGCTAGAAAATAGTAATACCTTCCTTCTAGAAGCATTTACATATTTTCTGGTGTTTTTTCAGTTATTATCCATCACACTAATTTCCCTTTTAATTCATTTAATTCTTTTAAAAATTAGAGTGTGCTAACCTGCAAATAATTTCAAGGACACTTCAGTGGGAAACAGTAGATGTGGCAGCACAAAAATTGATCAAAATTAAATTTGTGTTTGTTCGCAAGTGAACACCTTTCAAACACAAATGCAGTTAAAAATGAAACAAAAGTAGTTTTCACATCAATTTCTAGCTATTCTGTTATCCGTGGAGCAGTATTTATTTCATATTCTGATCATTTGGTGCTCTCCTTCATATGCAGATGAGGAGAGCATTTTAATTTGTTTCTGAAGGTGTAGTTAATTATGAGGAATTAATTCTGTTACTTTTTAAAATGTATTTTTTTATTCTTTATGTAGAGATGATGGGACTGGCCTTTGTTACAAGTACTGTATAAATGCAATGTATTTTCAATTTTAAAAGCCTATTTTAAATGCAGCAGAGCAATCAGTGCAACACAGTCTCCGGACTGTAGAACAAAATGCAACAACAATATCTGAAGTACATTCTCCATGTTGGCCCTTACCCTTCACTGTATGTATTCAGGTTCAATGGCCTTTTACTGCATACTGAATAGATGGACATGGATGCCATTCCACACACTGTTAAGTGTGGGCAAAGCAATGAAAAGAAAGGCTTCACTTTTCTGAGGAACCTGAACAGCTAAGGGGATTTCAGTGGACTGCTTGCGCAGTTCCACAAACCGCTGGCTTGTTCTTCACAAAAGAAACTCTCAGTGAAGTTGTGTATTGTTCTGAGTGCACATGTACAAATTCAAAGCTTAGTTGCATATCTCATACTTGACTCACGTAGGAATTATTGCACAAGTCTTAAATAGATCAACATCATAACACAGTTTCCATGATACTGTGAGATTAGGAATAAAATAGGAAAAACTTTGGGGCAGTTCCCCAGTTGCAGCCATAAGATCATCTGTAAACTAGGGTCAGTTCAACCTTAACACCTCAATCCTTGTCTTCTTCAAATTTCAGTTTACTGGTTAGACAAAACTGTATAGACCAACATTTGTCTTTTCCTGTTCTTTGGCAGCTGTGAGTCGGTGGTGGTCCTGTTTGATTTTGTCTTGTAAGTTTACCACACATTGCTGCTTTAAGATTAATCACAACGAATGGGCAAATTATTTTTGTTAGTTGGGCAACATTCTGTAAACACAACATTTTTCACCTGTATTACAAGCATTGAAACAACCTGTGATGTTACATTTTACATTTATAGTGCAAAATTAGTTTTGGTGTTCATTGTTACCCGATTTTCATGTCATTAGATAGCCATCTGAAATAATGTACCTGACAAGTATGAATGTCAAGGTTTATACATTGCATTGTGTGGTGCTTGGAAAACATTGTCCTTACATGAAGAATGTGATGTCAGCTATGATAATAAAAGCATGCGCAATGAAGTTGTTTTGTTTCAATGCCTCTAATTTTTCAGGAATTTTTATCCATTTATACAAAACTAAGCAGACCTGCTATCCCTGACACCGGCTACATTAAAACAATAACATCAGCATCAAGAGTAAATGGAAAAAATGAAGCCGTTTTTGCCAGTCCTTGCCATTGTTCAACAATAAATTATTTTAGTATTCTAACTTTTGTATACTTAACAAGTTGGGTTGTTGAATGTTCCTCCTCTCCACGATGATCCGTGGGATTGTTAAGGATCCATTTCTTATGTCACCTTTATGGGTTTTATTTCTTTGTCTGCTTTCTCGAGCGAAGCAGAGCATGAGCCTCACTCAGGTAGGAGGGCTATAACTCACCTGCCCAGAATCATCAATCAGGGGGTTTGACTTCCTGTATCACATACAACTGTTACTGTCATATTAAAGCACTGCATTATCAAGATCAATGGCATTTTAAATGCATTCCTGTTAGCGGTGATTGGTGACAATAAAAAGTCAGACACTGATGAAGCTACGCTAGCAGCGTTGCATTCTGCATGTTCTGTGGTGCAGAAAATGCAGCCTTCAAGTTCCCTTGCATAAAACTTGCATTAACTAATTTGCTGTAAAAAATGTTATAATCTAATAGTAGAAGGTAACAAACTGTTCCTGAGTGAGGAAATGATCCACATGTAGCAGGCTGGGATATACATTAGTGAGCTCAGATGATGGAGTAGTGTGCCAAATTATTCTAAATGTAATCACTACAATTTAAAACCACCACTTTTGCACTTACGTGTTAGTAATGATTCTGGAAGTATTCGTGTGCATCTTCGTAAGCTCACACAGAGAGACAACACAAGAAACGGACAGCTCCGTTCGAACGGGCCACGCAAACCAAAGCATTTCATCAAAGTAAAATGCGAATCTGTGAAGAAAATTTAATTTGACAATTGGAATTAAGAAGGTGAGCAAAAAAGACACACTTATAATAGATGTTTTTAGAGCAAATTTTATTAAAGACAGCATGGGTTACCCAGAAGTGACACTTCCTCAGGTCGTGCAATAGTGTTTCTAGAGAGTGCAGTAAGATATTCATTTATGGGGTGTTGTGCGAAACCACATTCCTTTTGCATTGGAAGCCATATATTTAAATGAGCTTGTGTGTATGTCAGATATTTTTGTCATGCTGGATAAATCAGAAGCAAATTACATACATACATGAGTTCTATTTTTTGTTTATTTAGAAACTTTCAAGGGAACTTTGTGTACAACAAAGAAATAAAACATTCACACAACACAATCGATTACCAAAAATATATTGGAAAAGGCAAATAGTACTTAAAGCACTGTAACTTCTAAAGAAAGTGTATGATTTGCAATTTTATTTATTTTTTTTTGCATTTATAGTAAAAATATGAGATCAACCAACTTCTAGATATTCTTATTTTCCCACTGTGTAATGTGATATATAACCTTTACAGTGGACCTGCAATATACCTGAAATATATCATGTTAACGGCACTAAAATAAGTAAATAAACCGTCGCTCTGTATAAAGGTGTCTGGTAAGCAGAGTAATAATGTAATGCGATAAAATACTATGCGCTGGAGATTGTAAATTTGAAAAAGCAAAACATTAATGAGTGGCTGTGATTAGAAAGGTTCTGCCACAGACATGTTTAACTACATTCCATTCCCACAACAAGGTTCTTAAGGGATGCCACAGTTTAGCGATGCAGGAAGGTGACAGATGGTCTGCTGTCCTCATGTTTAAGACACTGCCTGCTGAACTTCTCTCTGGATGAAGGACTGGCGAAGTTTCACAACTGATCTCGGCGGAGCAATCCCACCTGTAAATCCTTCTGAACATCTATTCAGCATTGCTCCGCAACAGAACAGTTCTTGAACGCGAAATAACTGCTCACCGTTACGGCCTTGGACTCGCAATAACTTACAAGTACTTTACTCTATTTTCACCACGATAGCATCTTCTAAGCTCCACTCGTCATGTTGATTTTCAGATCTTTTGTCAGGCACCAAAAATGTTGGGTCATTTGAATGTAGTCTAATGAGGTATCTCTGTGTATTTGAAGTAAGTAGTTTTTCAAAACAATCCTACTTGTTTTAAGTAAGTTTAAGAGAACACAATTTATCTTAATGTGTACACATTTGTTACATTTTGTGAACCGGCTTTCTCTTTAGCCCTGCAGGTATGCCATCACCCAGTAAATTCCCAACTCCCAGATGATTATTTTCTGTAATTCAGCAGTACATAAGATGCAATGAGCATCATCGCACCTGCAGTGTAGTGGAAATTAGCCCAAAACCATCATTGTAACTCAGTTGATTTCAATGCTGATTAAAAATAAAGTATAAAAGAAAACCCGATTGATCTTCTTAGTTTTTCGGCACTGTCCCAAAGGGCAAATATTATCCCTTTCATTTGCTTGCTCTACAAAGCAGAATGCCATCCCCATTCCCTCCTAGGTGGCAAACATCAGTGGCTCTGATAAAATGTAGGACCCAGGCAAGAGGCCCAACATTGTACAGCCTTAGCAAGTCATGCTGGTGAGTCTGCCCAGCATTAATGGCAATGACCTTTTTCGCAGGTGGTGACAGTCATCTGTCAGCACCAGTACATTCCCAGGGCTTTTCAGGTCAAAGGATGAAAAAATAATGAGGCTCCACAGATGTGTTAGAGTTAAATAAAGGCCACGTATTGACACCAATGGTGTCAATGAGGGGAGTTTCATGTGAGGAATTAATAAGACAGAGGGAAACTAGCCCTTGCCCCACTCTAGACCATCATTTCTCAGCTCAAATGTCTGTAACGGTACAAATGTTTATGATTTTACCTAAGCTACTGTTGTCTTTCACTGTTACGGTATCAAAGTTAATCACTCGTCCCATTTTTTTCAGCAACACCAACTGCCAATTTTTGTTGTTAATACTGTAATAAATAAAACAAAAATAATAAATGTGCATTTAGATCACACAAAGGAAATAAAGAGCAATGGGGAGTCTCAGTTTCAGTGGCCATCGAAGAACGTAAACAATTCAATTGCACCCATATTTAATTTCTACAACCACTGCCAATATGCTAATAGTTTCTGGCATGTCATTGCTGGGGGAAAAAAACAAGCAGAGGGCCAACGGTTTAATGCTTGGTTTCTCTCCAGCTCAGGAAAACCGAATAACTCTGCCTTGCTTCAGTCTGAACGGGAGCTCGAGCTTCCAGTCATCTGTTCTGGCAAATATGTCTGCTGGTGTGATACAAGCTGTTTATTGCAGGCCGGTGCCAGCTGCAGATGACTTGGCTCTCGGAGGTCAGCCTGTTAATATTACACCTATTGCTACCTAATATGGGGGCTCTAAGTATACGAAGCATTAGACTAGAAAACGTATGCTGCTTCTGTACAGTGAGTGGCAGATTCAGACCTGGTGCATGAGGCCATTTACACTGCAGGTGCATGGTGGAAATCTGTAGCCTGTTGCAAGACAATAAACAATATTTTAAGAAGTCCCGGATGGAATATTGCTGTTTTAATTGTGCTAAGGGCTGTTCCTTAAATTATTTTATGTGACGGTTGAGAGAATTTGCATAACCTGGCATGGGATGAGGAGGCGAGTGGCTGGTTTTTTTTCTGCCAAGATTCCCCCCCCTCCCAGATGCAAGTCATTACAAAAAACATTTCGAATGCCCTCACGCGGTCCCGCGATCGACTGCTAACGAATTTATATTCAGGCGGTAAACAGAAAGCCACAGAGATTTATTTATTGAGCGCAAGCGAGAGAAACAAGCGAGCAAGTGAACCCTGCGCGACCCCGAAGCTGACAAGAAGATGGATAGATGTACCATGCAAATGTACGGAGGGAGGGCATATATTGCACTCAGTCATTCAGCACAAAACTGCCTGTAGAATTCCATTTACTCCCCCAGCTGGGACCATATTTCTCTGCTGCTAGAATACCGTTATGTTTGCTCATTCGCAATGGCTTTCCTAATAATTCGCAGAGTCGGGCCTTTTGATGGAGCAATTATCACTTTTTAAATCCACGTATCCCCTAAATGCACGTATTTACTACATGGTCTCTAATTCTGCAAAGAACGTGAAACAAGAAATTATTCAGTGGAACGACGTGGCTGCATTCATGACACCAGGCAGGAGGGCCCTTGCAGAAAAACACGTTGCACAGAAGTGAAGGTGCTCTCCTCTGCAGCTCGGGTGTGAGACTTCGCCTCCTGCGGTTAAACCGTCTTTGTGGACGTGACCTGAGCGCAGAGCAGACACTCAAGACGGACTCTTTAACAGAAGCACAAAGTGCAAGAGGGCTCCTTCGGAAGCTGGCAAATAAGTGTTTATTTATTTGTCCAGGTCGACTTACAATATTAGGAGTGCAAACAAACGCAAATTATTACGCAGGACGCTCTTTCAGTGCCAAAGAAACGAAGCACGTTGGACATCAGGAGCGGGATTCGAACCCGCAGACTACCAGCAACCAGCGCACATGCGCTTTTTTCGCCAAATACAAAACGTCAACTCACTGTCAGCCTTTCCTTCTTCATTTTCGACGCCGCTGTGAAATGTTATTTCCCTTTCAAGCTGCAAAAAGTTAACGAGTGTTTAGACAATACTGGTATCTGGTCTAAAATAAGCGAGAGATTAAGATTCAAAGTATTTTTCCACATATGAAGGCGGGATCAAAAAACCAAATGTAACATTTTCAGGTGATTTGGAGAGAAGCGTCTGTTAAAGGACCAACTAACTAACCAGCCAGCTAACTAACCCACCCACCAACTCACTCACTCACCCTGTAATATTATTTTCTCCCACTTGTGCGCCAGTCTCCAAAATCCTCTGCAGACGCAAGGCTGAAGCGTCATCACTCAGTCCTGCCTTCCTTATAAACTGATTCTCGTCCCACTGTCACTCCTGTTTACCCTGTTTTGTCTGCGGGAAAAAGTGCGCATTAAATATTACACATTATTACGAATACAACGCATTAAAGACTGCAGGGTCAGCCTGTTTTGTATTGTACTCTGGCATCAGCTTCCACCGCCGTATTTCAGATATTTATCGCCATTACATGTGGTGACGCTCACAGATCTTAGTGCACTTATTTTCGAGTGAAATTTATCGTTCCTCGCAAAAGAGCCTCAGATGCTGGACAAGGTGCAATCGATGCTTTCATCCGCATACGGTAACACTTCTTCAGTTTTAGTAATAACCATTATGCTGTGCACTAACACATCTAAAATCAGCATGCACTTCTTCATAAACTGGTTTATCGACAAACCAAAAGGTGCTTGAAAAATCGAATGCAATTAATTACGCACAGGAATAAGCAGAAATGCCAAAATGTCTCTTAAAGATTCAATAGGCTGCCGTGTGCCAGAACCTCATTTTGGACGAGCACGGAGAAAACTAATGCAAGTGTAATAATAACAAAAGCAAAGTTTTTTTTTAGTCAATGTCTTAAGGTTAATTGAGGTTTTAACATTACACTTCCTTGTTTTTAATCCTTAAGGAAAAAACTTGCCAAAAATTCCTAATAATTAAAAACAACAAAAAGGCAACTGATTTAAGCAAAAAGAAAAAATCAAAGAGAAGTGCAAATTCACTTCCTGAGGAAAGTGGAAATAATCGTTGCCTTTTCAGGTTGGTGAGAGTCTACTGGAAAGTGTTTTAAAATGCAACTAGAACAGTATAAATAACTGTTCTGCACCCAAGCAAAAAAAGTAAAACAGAGAAAATGTCCATTATTTTCTTTTCCCTGTCATAAACAGCCTTGCACATAATTATGAAATTACCAGCGCTGATACATGGCAATAGCAGAAACTGGGCCAATGTATAAAATAGAAGGCACTCTTTTTATACTTTTCCACATACATTTTTAGCATGAAAAAAGTGTTCTTTATGATGGGCCTTTATCTGTTTTGGAAAACTGAATATCTCACATTTTTTCTTGGAATAAAACTGACTGAGGGCTAATTCAGTATTCTTGGAAAGAATATAGATTTCAAGATATATATTCTAAAATATTTATAAATTCGGGCAACATATATGTCAGATAAATATGTACACAAACAGTACTAGTTGCAGAATACTAGTGATTTTTTATTATTATTATTATTATTATTATTATTATTATTATTATTATTATTATTATTATTATTATTATTATTATTATTATTATTATTGCAGAATATCTCAGCTTGCCAAAATAGTGTTAGTCCTCAACTGTGCTGCACTACTTGTGTTATTTTGGTGCACTGTGTAAATAATTAGGAAGGTGATCATAGAGAGATGAAAAGAAGTATGCATTTAATATATGTACAAGATGAAATTGTCCTTTGAAGAAGCCTAGCGTGTCAGTGCCAAATAAAACTGACTGAGGGCTAATTCAATATTTGCAATTAAGAGCTACAGAACAGAAATTGTTATCTTAAGTCGTAAACATGTCATTTTGCCTGATTTGAGCCAGTCAGGGCTTCAAACACCTCTTTATGTAGCTCACTGTAAAGTCAACAGAGGGAAGGACCTGCTAATCATAAACTGACCTGATGTTGAACCACTGCTGTGACCTTTGACCCCAGTAAATGCTTTTACTGAAACATTGGCACAATGATGTTTTTATGCTGCCTTAGAAATGTGCCTTAAAGTTAATATTCATTAAATCTATACAATTAATAGATTTTACGATGCTCAGATAATACATGTCTACTTAAAAATTGCACATAGTACAAATATAATTCTATGCAATAGTTCTTTTGTTTTTCTCTATGTATAACTGACTGTTAAAATTAAAGAGACGGTACAAGCACCGCTATTTTAAATTCGTCTTGAACGAAGTGCAAAAAATGCTAAACCGAGAAAATAATCATATTTCACATAATATTTACCCATATACCTTTAATTTATAACAAAAAAGTGAAAACTCAGAAGTGGGAGATTTTTGAGCAACAGGAGCTGCTAAGCAGCACTAAATGGAGATACAGAACGATAACGGCTGTCTAGCTGTGCTCCTGAGACCACAGTAAAACTGCAACAAGCTCATGTGTGCAGTAAGGTACAGCTTCCTTTTAAGCATTAAAACATACAGCTGCACACAAAATGTTAAGATCTTTGTAAAAATATACCTACTTGTTTATTGCAGCTGGATACAAGTCAGCAGTATCCTGCAACAATGATCCACTGGATTAGACTGGGGCCTATTTTCTAAATTTGTGTGTGTGTGTGTGTGTGTGTGTGTGTGTGTGTGTGTAGTCTATAAATTTAAAGTCTATATGTTTATAATATATTTTCTAAAGTACACACACACACACACACACACACACACACACACACACACACACTGGCAGTCACATAAGAAATTGTAAACTGAATTTGAAATTCATATCAGATTTTTAACTGATTACATTTAACATCTGATTTAACAACTGAGTTACAGCAAATTCTTAAAATGGCATCATGGAGTTCGATTGTAACCAAATTAAGAATAAATCTCGCGTCACCGAGGACGCACAGCAGTCCACCGACATTCTGAGCTGTGCGGTAGGCCTGTGTAAATCTTAACAAAGTGCAAAGCAGTTATTTTCACAGAATTCACTTTACTTTTGCAGTGAGGATGAAAACCCGGAACAGCTCGACATGACGCAAGTCACACTGTTATGTTTTATAAAGTGGCAGTCGAATGTACCTGCTGTGACGACACGCGTTTTGGGGGAAATTACTTACCTTACGTCACCTTACCTGGAAACAGTTTGGTAAACTTCTTCACGTGTCGGAGCACTTAGCACTCGCGCTAACTTTAATCCTTCATAAACGGTGCCGCGGCAGAGAACGATTTTTAGCGCAAAACACTTGCGCCACTTGAAACTCAAACGTTAACACCGCGTTAAAAATTTCGCAACGGCAGCCACTACTAATAAACACGCATAAGAAAGGCATAAAAATGGAACAGCGGACTGATCGTGGACCTTGTCTTCGAGCTCGGGAGTCCATTCCTTTTGTACCCCCCAAGTCAGTTTTTGCAACTTGCTGCCACTTGTGCGTCTAAGTGTCCATTGCTGGCGGATTAGCGAGGGGGGATGGCCATTGGCTACAAGCCACGGGCCACGTCACCCCATTCAGCGGCGGATCGGATTTCCCACCGCACCGTGTCTGAACCCAGGGCTGCGCTGGGCTCTCCGTCCCTGAGATACCGGCCAGGGACTTTGAGGTGTACAGCTTGAATGAAACCTGGAGAAAGACGATGCGACATCGATCAACTTGTGCTTTTGAGGGAGCTGTAAACTGTATGTGCTGGGGTCAGGAGCCCAGATTACGTTATCCAAACCAGTTAACCAGCCCACGATTGAGCCAAGGAGATGGTAGGGATCTCACTCACACTGCCCTACAGTTGCGCGTAGGTTACATCTCTGCCCCATCCTTCTGTTCCATCCTACACATCTTTACGTTGCCCTGTGTCTTTCTGCATTTGGTAAACTCTGCTTCTTGCAAATTTGCTAGCACTCTGTCCATTTCCCTTCACCCTAGCACTGGATCAGTTGGGGGGGGGGGGGGGCTCGTCCTTAAATAACCCAGTGAACTGAATGCATTTGGGGAACAGGGCCCCGAAACTCTCAGACTTGTGTGTCCTGAAGATTGGCCAAGGATTGCCTTTACGTCACAAGCGATCAGTCTCAAAAAGATTGCTTCAAAAAGCAATCCAATATCATCCACAGCCGCACACCTTTTGAACGGACGGAAGTGGGACGAATCAAACCTGAACAGGTGAGTACGGGCAACAGTAACGTGACAGTTAATCAAATGTACAGCACAATATAGAGCCATAGTCACCTGCCCTTATGCAGGCCACCCGACTGTACTGTTTGGTAGAAAAAATAGGAAGAAAAATGATGATCAACTGAATGATTTAAGGAGCGAATAAAGTGCAACGATTTTTTAAAATTTACCAAGTAAGAAAAGATATGATTAATTTAAAAACATTGCGTCATTAAAGACCATTAACTTCCCCTCCAACTTTTCACACACAACTTCAAGATGCAGGGAAGAGTCAAGGTTCACTTGATCGTCATTGTGCGCTTGTGCGGACGAAATACAGTTCGTAGGACAACGCAAAAGATCAAGAACGGGGCTGACAATTTATTATTTTTTCCTGTGCTTATTTCTCTTTACTGAGTGCACAAACATCAGAAATACGTAGACGAATGCGTTTTGCATTTTCTGAAAGCCAAGAAGACCCCATCCTGGGCACAGGTAGTCGGCCGACGTTTACGACCTTCTGCGACACTGGTGTGTTGCGGAAAGACAGATGGTGATCGAAAAATAGCTGTAAGATTGAGCAACTTTGAGAGCATAAGTTATATGAATGTGCACAATTTCTGCTGTTGTTTACACAGAAGTGTGTTGTTTGGTTCTTTAAATGATCCATGGAAAGCAAACTCTGTCCCCGAGACAGCACAGCTCTTCCCTTGTAGCAGTAGCTCTTCCTCAAGGGTCATTAGCAGTTACATTAGGAGATGTGGGGCTAATGTGCCTTTTTGGAATGTTTCTGCAAGATGCAAGTTTTGATGAGCACAAATATCAATCTAAATAGACTGACCGAACTTTCCTTCAGCATTTTTAGAACAACACGACAGTTCATTTTTTAAATGGTGTTTGGAAAGTGTTCAAATATCTCCTAATAATCATTAATATTGGGGTTTTAACTGTGCAGTTTGAGCTATCCATAATCTTCAGGATAGATAGATAGATAGATAGATAGATAGATAGATAGATAGATAGATAGATAGATAGATAGATAGATATCGCTTTGTAGTTGTGTTTTTCTATATTATACTGTCCTATTGCAGCTAGTTCTAGCATAAATATTTCAGGATGCTTGAATTTAGTTTATGAACATTATTAATTTTGTTATATTGTTTTTATGTCCTGGGGTCGCGGACGTTGTTACGTCAATAGGTATTTTGAACCGTCACGGTTTTATGTTACATTATAAAGTACTGTGACTCATTTAAAGGTGTCAGCCTTGCTACTTTGTAGAAGGTTGAAATAATGATTAAATATTTCAGTAATTTAAGTAAGGTTACATATATTACCAATTTGCTGCACTGGTTCCTTTAGTAAGTGCAGCTTCAAAAAATGTACAAAACTGTGCACTTTCTACTTTTGTGTAGTGAAAATTAGCTACACTATTATTATTAATTATGGATTATCATGTCAATAAAAAAATACGTCTCCTGTTGAACTTTACAATTTAAGTCCGATTGAAGCAGCATTTTCCTTTGGTTTAACTCAAGTCACGGTGGCAGAAGACGGTTTTGTCCTCAGATGGGATTACATGCGACTCAACCACTGCATTGTGACCTGTATGAAAGACAAGTAATTTTCTAAATGCGTTAAAAAAAACTAAAGTCTACGTATAAGTGAATAAAATCTTCTCTCTGAATAAGAACCGCATACGATGTGGCAACATACACTTGGGGGGGGCATAGCTGCCTCATGAAAATAAATGTCACCATGTACGCACCTGCTGCTACTGAAGATAGAAAAGGGAAGGCACACGCTCTCAGCTTCCATCCGTCCGGAAAAACCAGCAAAAACTGACGCATTGAGTATTACATATATGATTATATTTACGCATTTCTTTACTATTGCCATCTAAGTACATTCTGTTGTGTAAGTGATTTTTGTTTTTAATGCAATGTGTAGTATTACAGCCTTTATTTTCGGAATGATATGAAAAAGCACAAAATATAGATTAATGTAATGTTTATTATGCCTGGAAATGAAGTATAAACACATTTCTTAAAAGTAAATTCTGCTTCTTTAATCCTCGGTGTGTCTTCTATTCAATAATTCATTAGGTGTGTGGCGAACCCAGTTCTAGGGCTTGAGGCAAGCAGTGACCCGCAGCTGGCAGATGACATGAACCCAGCCAGTTCAAAATTGCAGTCTCCTCACTCAAATCAGGTGGCAGAGATTTTTTATTTTAAAAAGAAAATACGCAAACATTTTCTTAATTTCGATATAGGTCATGGGCAGTACGGCGAACGATCGTGCCGCCGCTCGTAAAGCTGCCGCCTCACAGCACCTGGGCTGTTCGAGTCTAGGTTTGAACCCGCCTCAGTCCGTGTGCACTTTACATGGTCTCGCCCCCATCAGTGTGGGATTCCTCCAGGTGCTCCGGTTTCCTCTCACTGTCCAAAGACATCCGATCCAGCTTAACTGGTCACTGTAAATTGTCTATAGTGTGACTGTGTGCATCCAGGGTGTCGTTGCATAGGTTGGTGCTCAGTGATTCCGGATTTGGGTTCGGACCTCCCATCTCTCACCAGGAATAAGCGGCTAATAATAACGGACGGTTACCGTTCAGTTTAACCACGAAGCAAAAAGTGATACACACGACAGAACCTGCTGAAAAATAAATCATTTTTAATTGTTATATGAAAATAATGTAAATGTTTCATATTTTACGCATGAGTTTGTACATGACTGGCAACCTTACGAAACAACAGAATTTTTTTCAATATGTGTGTTGATTAATGTGGAAAACTCAGTTGCTGGAAAATATAAAAATCAGAAATATATTTTGCAAATGTATATTATTATTTCATGGGTATGTCTTGCAAATTAAAGAAGATAATAATACATGAATTGTTTATACAATTTATGTTTTTTTTTTAAAATTTTGTTATTTATCTGGATTTAAAAAGAAAAATGTAATTCTATGGTGAATGGATGTATGGACAAATCATGTCCTATGGTGTCCAACAAAATATTTTCTATTTAGTCTTCAGTAAAGGTACTGATAGCCAAATTCAATAAAATAAAGCATTTATTTATAAATGTATAGGTCTGCAACTTAACACAGTTACCGGGCAAATGATTAACTCATAAAAACTGCATCATGTACATTTCTGAACTTTGATTTGAACTTAAGTATTTCTATTTCAGTCTGTTGTAAATAAGATTGCTGTCCCCAAAGTAGCAGACACTGGGATGAAGTACAGGTGAGCTAACCAACTCATCTTGCCCTGAAACCTTTGGAGAAGAAATATGAGGTTTCATAGTAACTTTGCAGAGTGCTGAAGGTCTTCCAGTTGCCCAAGTAAACATCAAGCCACGTAGACAGACAAAATGTAGGCTTGTGCACAGCTAAGTCCTTAACAAAAGATCAGTTAGGCCCAGTATTTTCTGTGGCTGCTTCTGAACACCCGTTCCTTTGTACTCAGTAATGTCGGGGCATTGGGCATCCTTCTCATAGGCCAAAACATTAAAAACAGAAAACATTTCACCTACCCAGTATGTAGCCTGCTAATACGGCCAGACTACATTTTATTTAACTGACTGAAATGAAGAAAATTCTTTTTATATGAAAGTATTTGGTTTCAAACAGAAAAAAGATCATCCATCGTGCCCAAATGGAATTTATGCTTATCACAGAAATTGCTTGTCTAGAAATATAATCTTACTATACGAGGGTAAACAGCAGCTGTAAATATGTTAATATTTGTTTTACCTGTGCGCTTCTCTTTGTCAGTGAGAGCAATTTAATATTTGCATAATACTTTCGCTGTTACAAAAATCGAGTCTGACTTGTAACAAATCTGCATTTACCTTTTTCCACACGCAGGTGTCAGGTGGTTTCAGGAGGTTGGAAGAACGGTGATACTATGGTGCTACCACAGTTTTACCTTGAGGCGAAGTGAGCGTCTTCACGTTTCTTCATTTGAGCATCGAGAGGTTCGCTGCTGCCCACTAGGAGCGAATCGCGACACGGGGCCACGGGGAAGGTTTCGTCCGCAAAATCCCCTCAGGGGCAACAGCTGTGAGTTCAGTTCTATACCCAGACCAGGCCAGTAGCTGTCAGTTTCACATTCTTCACAGGTATCAAACAGCTGGCTGGCGCGAAAACTGGTCATCCAGGTGCAATAGGTGTGTTTACACGCTGGTGCCCATATAAGTGCCCCAACAACGTACTGTGCTATGAAAACAAAGTAACGGAGGTTAATGAAAGAGATAATATAAAGATGGCTGCATAAACAGTATATGACACTGTTATTTTAGATAAACTTACACGATGTGAAGGGAAATTGAGGACTGGGCGAGTTCAAAGTTTCTAGTTTGGCTTGTCAGACGTCCTGCTGATACTTTTCATCCAGACAAGTATGGAGGTCATGGAAACACAGTATTCAAGGATATATTTAAATAAACGTGACGGTGGAATAACGCTACGTTTATTATTGCATTATATCAATGAGCTGTCAGCACAATACGCGCGTTCTCAAAGCTGCGTATAGGCAGCTGAAGACTTTTCTTAACACCACAGTTAGATCAACTTCCTGGAACCGAAAACTTTTATGTCGCCGACATCAAAGTACCGCGACGAACGGTGTGGAGGATGTAGGATGTTGAGGTAAAACGGCATTAAATGTTTCACGCTGATTTATCTGTTATTCAACAGGCTGTTTGTGTCTGGTCACACTGAAGACCAAATTGATCCTGCGAAAACAAGACTTGTCACTTCGCTGTGTTTCACGACTCAAGCGTTTCCGTTATTTCAGAATTTTTTGATTTTTTCAGCGCAAGAAATTGACATTAACTAGTAACAAAGAACCCGAAGCAAATCTGAAAGTGCCACCTTCCCTTCAGTCCATAAGTATTGTCAGTGAGCGTAAAAAGCTGCATATATGTACACAAAAGCGATGATCGATACATTATTAACAAAAAAACGCGCTGTTCACTACAGATGCTTTTCAACACCCTTGAGATTTTTTTTTATAGCAACAAGCGTCACTGTTACTGTAAAGTTGTCTCTCTTTTAGCTGTTTTAAAAGGTCTGTTTCTTAGCGTGAATGCTAAAGTAATAATTTTATTTCGGCTTGACTTCAGCCGAATCTGGAGTTCTCCGTTTCCCTTCTGTTGGGATTACAAACGACAGCGCTCCGAAATCAATGTCAGTGATTGATTGACGTTTACTGTTATTAAAAGCGTCTGACAATTTTTCCACTGCTATTTTGTGTTAATATTAGTATGTTTTTTTATGGAGGGGTGGAAGGAGACGTATTTTATTTTAAAAAATAATAATGAAAAACTTTGAGATGGTGTTGCATAACAGTGGGCTGCGGTGTTAATTTACCACTTGATTCTTCGCTTTAAGCTCCCGGAGCGTTAAACAATAAACCGCTGCGCGAACTGCCATGTTCTTCACTAAATCAACCTGTAAATTCTCCGGCAAGAGCCTCTGTGCTCCTGAAATTTATTTCTTAAGGGTGTTTTCCTCTAATATTTGCCTTAAATGCCAGGGAATTTGCAGAAAAATAAAATAAAGGGAGCTTTTTTTTTTTTATTTTGACCCTGGGAATTGAATTGCTGACACGCCCAAAAATATTGTTTTAACACGTTAGTAAATGCACAGGTTTTATTCAAAAAACCCGAATACCAAAGCTTGCATCAAAAAGAACGTTAAAAATAGACTTGCTAGAACAGAGTTTTACCTTTGGTTAAATTGTTTTTGTTTGCTTTTTGGTTTTTTTTTTTGGTTTTTTTTTCTTGCCATTCTTAGAATTTACCGACTACGTTGAAAGCCTTCCGGTTGTGCTGCATATAAGTAAATATTACTGGGGTCAGAATAGTGTCAAATTCATTTTAACAATTTATGGTTAATTCCATTAAGTATGAAAAGTAATTTTCATTTGTTTTATGTGTGTGGTTCATGCATGTGTTCATGGTCTGCTAATATATGCTGATACTCCTTTGGTTCACCTTTAACCTTCTGACCTCTGATGCGCCTCGGGACACAACTGACTGTGGGAGGATGAAAAAAGATCTTGGTGCGGGAGTTTTAGATTCACTCTGTTTTTTTAATATCTACAAGACACCGCAAGAACGCAGAAAAAAACTTTAGTAGTGCTGTAGGAAGAGGATCCATACCTTAGTGTCACTTCATAAAAAAATACTTCACAAAAAAACCTTTATGCAGAAGAAATTTTAGACATATTTTAAAAGCAGAATCAGAAGTAACAGTGTACGCATCAAGATTTAGCCCATCAAGTTAGGGCTGATGTTTACGAGAGTTTTGTCTGTTTACTAACATAAAAACTTGGTTTGGAGATTTGAAGGACCAACCTGGAGCGTTAACCTGCTGGCGAACTTCCTCCCCGAGTTGGACGGCGCCGGTCAATCCGTGAGGCAGACGGGGGATCACCGGTGTTTTCGTCCAAACCGCCACACTGACAGCTTTTGATTTCAGTCAGTTTTTGTACCCCGTGCCAGATATTATCAGGTAAAACTTTTTTTTCCTTAAATCTATTTTATCCCTGGTGTTGTGGTGCAGTAACTGTTTACTTCAAATGTGAATGTCAAATAAATAAAACATGATGAAGTGTTTTTTATTTAACATACGTGTATTGTTTAATATCGACCTTCATATATTTTTATATGCACCTAAGTTTTACAGGTATGCTGTATTTTAGAAATACCGATTGAATACTTGAACATGTAACGGGTAGAAGACAAACACAACACGATAAAAGTTTATATTTCTGAACAATTTATACAAGGTATTTGTAATTTAAACCGTTAAATAGTTGCTGTGTCTTCAGAGGCTTTACTTTGCAAGAACTTTTTAACAACCAGTATATTGATCATGATTTTGCTGCTTAATGTTGGTATGTAAAATGATGCATTAAATGTAGCATTTATGTTTTAGTTTAATAAATGACTTCATTCCAAATCTGTTTATGGTTAAGCACCAATGTACGAGGGGTGACCGAAAAAGACCAAGAATTTTTTCAGTTCCGAGAAGGAATAAAATTCTTACTATTTTTAGTATTATCAACCCTCGTATTTGTGGGGGTCACAGAATTTGAAGAAAAAAAAAAAAAAAAACAGAAAAGGCAAATAACGACCCAGTTCGGAAGACATCGATCTGCAAGGTCACCGTTTATCGGAAGAGGCAAATCAGTTAAGTAATTTTTCAGAATTTAAGAAACGGGAACTGGCAGGACGAAGGCACTGGGAAGTTCTTCGAACACATTTATTTGATTATCTGCACAAATATCAGAATTATTTTCAGCATAAGCTAACCCTGACATCGCGACTGTCCTGAGACGCGAACCCATTACCTCCATAGTCTGGTTCTGTTGGAGGCTCATCCCGTCCCAATACTCTTCTGTACTTTCTATGTCACCGTTTAGAAGCCTGTTTGCGAAGCTATTTTTGCTTAGAAAAGTCTACAATGAAAATATACATTTAAGCATGCTTTCCTTTGTTTTTATAAACTTTACTCAGGGTTCCAGAGCGATTTTTCGTCGCTTCTGGCACCACAAACTGCACAGAGCCCGAAAGGACCAAACCTAAACAAACTCCGCAACTAAGGACCCATATTAGAATTGCACTATTTCTTTGGAGGCATAATTTCAAGGATTTAGTTGCTATATTTACCTTTTGCTGCTCTTTAAGCACGTTAAGGTTTTAAGGTGAATGACTGACATGTCGCTGGCTTTTTTTGCAGCCCTTGGCGGTATCTGTTGAAATGAACAAATAAAACAAATCAAGAACAGTGGAATTTGAACCAACAACCTCCCATCTCAGCTTAATTTCACTGCAACGCTTTAGGTTAGTTTTGGTTTCAGCATTATTACTGCAGGTAGTGCTGTTTAGACAATTGAAGGTTTTCATTGAGAAGTAAAGATTTAATAAAACTTCTTCACGTTTCTTATTTCATCTTGAACAATTGTCAACGTTTAAAATTGAAGTAAAGGGGGATTTGCTCTTTTTGACTAATTCTAACAAAATTAACAAAACTTGAAAGTTCAAGGTTTGGTTATAGTTTCCAAAAATGTTATTATTATTATTATTATTTTTAAAATAAACCAGTTTTAAGTGCCTGCATTGTTTAAACAGAGTTTTGCTTCCCCAGTGACCAGATAAAGCAGCTGTGTGACGTACAGTACTGGGTTGCAGCAAAAATGTTCAGTCCTTTGGGTCCACAGAGCTGGAACTGGATATCTCTGCTTTAAAATACGTCTGTGATCAATGCTTGGAAATGGGCATTTGTAAGGACGTTTGAAGTTTGCTCAACAAACTAAGAGGTGAGGAGACCAATGAATCACTTGATGTTCTTGGCTAATGCGCCGCCTCCTGGCCACAGAGCCTGAAACTCTTGAACCCATTGGACTACAGGAATGGCTTGTTTGTAACTTGTGAAATTTTATGTTCTCCATAAGGATGCAGGCTTTTTTTCAAAGACATTTTTACATCGCCAGTTTATTTTTTGATTTTAATATGCATCTGTATATAATTTAATCACTTTTGTGATCTTAACAAACTCACGGCTTCAATGAACATTGAGTACGAGACAGAATTTTTAATTACGATTTTGAAAATGGCAGCGTATAATGTTGTAAATATTTATGTAATGTCTTTGCTATACTTTTAATGATAGATTTTCATCTGTGTGTCAGACACTATAATACTATTGATTACTGACTGGTTGCCACATTTATGGTTGTTGCTATCGTGGCTTAGCACTCTTCTTGAACTTCTGTGTGGCGAAAGACTAATTTTTACATATAGTATTATTGTTTAATAATGATCTAATGTTTTACCTTGAAACTAAATGTTCTAACTTACTTGTAGCTAAAACAAAGATTAATCATCATCTTACAATTTGTAGTCATTTATTATTATCCAACCATTAAAACTTAACTGTAACCTTATTCCAGAATTCTGATTCAGAATCAGAAAAACCTTCATTTAGCTGAAAAAATCCAATAAGTAGCTGAAGCTTGACCTGTTGTGAAGATTTCTCTTGTAGTGTAAGCAACCCATTAGCTTAATACTTTGTTGTAAATATTTTTGATCATATTCTTGTTTAACTATTTCATGTGGATATTTGCACACATTATGCAAATTTTAATTGTAGTTAAATGACTAAAATCTGGAAGTTGAGTGCGAGTTAGGTGCAGAATTTTTTCTGAATGAATAACATATTTGGCCTGGTTGTCTACATTTCAGTGCTTTTTGCGGTCTAAAGCATTTTATCTCATTGTTCAACTGTGTGCTGTAAAACATTAGAGATGTTTGAGGTTTTAAACTGGAAGTCCAACAGTTTCAGGCCCCTTTCCTGCTGACAAGGAGCTGGACTTTGATGTGCTCTATTCTAAGGTGTCAGCAGTTAACTAAAGGAAGTGGCAGATGTATTAATTTATATCTGTGTTTCTTTCTATTTCAACTGGTTTACGCTGGAAAGAAATATTTTGCGAAAGTCTTTCTAGTGGCTCACTAGAAAAAGTGCTTTTTTTAAATGTTCTGTGGTGCATACCCAAACACTGTATCCTCTTCTGCTGGAATTTGGGATTTTAAAGCTGTCCTGGTGTACAGATCCTTTGTAATAAACTTAACTGTTGCTTATCAGTCTCTGTCTGCCACATTCACACATGCAGGCTGGAACACGCATGCACATGCATAGATATATACACACACATGCACACAGACACATACGTGCACACGCAGAAACACAAAGCCCCTGCTTTTCTGTTTCCTCCTCTGAGAGCAGATGTTTGGCGACAGCTTACAGCCTCAGCGATTTTTTTGTGTGTGAAACAAACAGCTGCACTCAGCACTTCTAGCTTCAGAGGGAGAGCTGCTCTGTAGGAGAGGGGGAGGGGAGGTCTGCGAGTGCGACTGGGACGGAGATGCCAATAGAGGTGAAACTGTGTCAAGGTTACAGTGCTCCTTCCATTTATTATGACTACGGCCATAGGGTCAAGAAGATGCCCAGACAGTTTCGTTTACTGAAGCATGTATTTTTGTCTTCTGTGAAGGCATGAAAGATTTCCATAATTTCTGAAGAAAAAAAAAAAATCCAGCAACAAAATATTCAGTAACACTAAGATAAGGAAAAGTGGTCTTCCTCTCAAACCGAGCTTCAGAGATGTCTTTCCTCCCGTATTGTGTCAGGCCTCGGGTCATTTTGTCATTGAATGATTCAAACATACATACTAAAACACAATGTAGTGATATAAAAATTTCCATCCAGGTTTTTGATGTAAAAATATACACCTATGTACAGTATTTATTCTACAGCATATAGCTATAGCATGTGTTATCGACAAAAAACAGTGTAGTACCTATATTAAATAGCATATGGATGAAATATTTTTTCATATGGTCAGCACTAATCTCAAGATATCACAGTAAAAATCACATTCGTGTAAATTCACACACAGACATCCTTGTGTTTCACCTTGAAGCACAGCTTACTCTGGTTCCTGTGGTCACACACAAACATGTACGAATGCGTTTAGAATGTGTACTCATTCTGACCCGATTTCCCCAGCCAAAATTATAAAGAAGAGCTCTGCAATACTACACAACATCAGCCCCCTTAGCTTTTGCCCTGGGTAAGGTTGCCATAGTGACGGTCTCCCAGACGGATGGAGAGGGGAGAGGAGGGAGGGAGTGAGGAGTATGGTTTGAGGAGGTTTCTTTCACATAAGGCTTTGTGTTGCGTCTCTCAGTTAGCACACGGAAATGAATAGAGACCCAGTGCATGAACTTTAGCCCCTAATCATGTCAGGACAACCGCTACTGCTAACACATTGATCCCCATCTCTCATCCACAGAGTGAACACAGCCTCCCCAGCTCTCCTTTGCATCACTGAAATGCACACTGAGGCAGAGGTTTTCAATGACCTTCCAAAGCTGCAAAAATATGTTAAAGCCAGGAAACGTATTTGTCATATCTTTTGAACAATTTGGATTATGCGTCTGTACCAAAAGCATTTTACCTGACAAAACAGTTCCGTGTGCATTCTCTGATGCTCTTCTACATGCTGTTCTTTATCGGTGTCACAGTGAATGCAGCCATCACAAACACCTTTACCATGAAACGGCAATTTTTTTTTTCTCTTGCGACGCCATCCAAGAAAGCGGCACAACATTTTGCGCACCTGAAAAAATCGTTTCGCGTTCCCGGCAAAAAGTTTGAAACGTAACATTTGTGACACGGCAATAATGGCGATTTCAGATAGTTAATCACCAAAACTTTTGTCTGCTTCTTCTGACCTCTTCATTCTCCTCCGTGTGCCTCATTTCCCCCATTGCATATCACGGTCCTCATTTTCTCAGGATCGCCTCCTGATCAAGAAGCGACCTTCAGGCCTTCGCAGGTCAAGTGATGCAAGGTCGTCGGCGGGTCATTCCCAGCCGACTGGCTGCCCTCTGCGCGGATATGTGGGGTTTGCCAATCACCTCAAGATATGCCCCCTCTCCAGCTCATTTCCAGAACCAAGGCTACAGCAGTCACATGACCTATGGAGCAACGTCAATGTGAGGAAGATCGATGATGCTTTTAGTACCTGTTTAGAATGAAGCTGTCCGCACTGCTGTAATTACCCACTCCCTGGCGGCAGCTGCCCAACGTAATTGCTTTTTGTTTGTTGACCTGCTTGAGTGCTGAGAAAGATGAGATGGGGGTGGAGCGTGAATAGGTGTGCGCTTGAACTGCAGGCTGCCCGGGCCCCGCGTGCACGGCTGGCATCCCGTGACTTTTCCCTGGATGCAAAAGCTATGTTTTGAAACTGGCGTCAGTAACTCGGGGACAGGGCTATTTTTAAGTGTCGTCATTTTTGGTGACAGTTCGAACAATATGAAACATTGCTGCACCAAAGTGTATTTTTACATGAAACTTAAAAAAAAAAAAAAAAAAACCCAACTACTGAGCTTTTAATAACCTTGAATCCGCGCAAAGCGTGTCTGTCTGATGCTGCAAAGCTGCAGGATCAAAACTTAAGGATGAAATTCTTTCACTTAAACCGCATTCCTCTCAAATACTTTCTTAATAGTTCGGTCTAATGAAGAATGTGATTATTCTTGAGGAATATGAATCAAACAGTATATTTTATTAAACATTTCTTTGGCAGGCCTTTCATTTCTGCAGCAAACTGCATTACTAGTTTTAGTAACTAAGTAATTAGACATTTACTTTGTACAGTTCAGGGCACTTTAAAACTTTTACCTGTAACCTTCTTGCCAGAAAATGGAGTTTTTGCAAGACACTCAAGGCTCACATTTTTGAGGTGACTGCGTTTAATTTTGTTTTTTGGAGTAGTGTTAATGTCTTTGCCTTCTGACTGGAAGATCCCAAGTGTAAATCCTTGCTTCTCCTCTGTTACTTTTGTTTGATACGCTTAGCTAGGGTTGTTCCAGCAAAAATTTATTACAAGCATCTCCATGTGTAAACCTAACTTTGTCAATCCCTTTGGAAAAAAAAGCTAATAATATTATAAAATAAACTGGGAGACAGAAGAGATCAGCCATATGACATACTGTACATTACAGCATGGTGAAACGTTGCGTAGCTATTTCCTACCCGGCAGTTAATGATAGGATACAATATGTACTCACATCCGTTATATAGGCAGCTGTCTGCTTGCTTTCTCTCAGCCTGGGTGAGAAAGTCCTTGACTAGATGTTATCTTTACAAACCAGCTTATTTTCAGACTGCCTGCCCTTCTTGGACACATGACCAGTCAGGCACATGGCAGCATTCCAGCAAAATCAGGGCAGGGCTCTCTCTTGCCTATCCTCCTGGACGTCCTAGCTTTCAGAACTATATTTCCTTTTGAGTTACTTTTCCCAAAACAGCTAGACTCTTTCAGAGAACTATCCCCAACTAGGGGCGTTACGGGCAGAAAAGTTTATAAACTGAAATCCTGGGGACTCTGCTGCCATACCCAATCCAAACTGATCCAGAAATATTCAGCTGTATTATAAGATTAAAAAACTTTCAACTTTTGATAAAACAAACACCTAACCAATTAAATAAAAACAGTAAGCTAACCTCTGGCAGAGCAGTTTTAGCTGTTGAGTTAACTAACTGAATCTCCTTCAGCTTTCTATACCACTTGTCCTTGTCAGGATCGTGGTGATGACATTGAATTAAATGCAGTAAAAACTTTAGTTGCTGGGATTGTTTTTTGTCGGCCAGGTTAACCGGTTCCCCCGGCTGAAAGCATAAAGTGACCAAATAAATGTCATGTTTTTGATACTTGAATGATGAAAGGCAAATATTAAATACTCAGGGCATCGGGGATGCCAGCTTCATTGAACATTGCTTTTGGCATATTTGTTTTCTATTCGTCTTTGTAATAGCTTGTTCATTTCATGTCGTCCCTCTTATTTATCTTGAAAATAGATCCATATTCTTATGACATAAGGCATGTTTAAGATAAATAGTAATATATGTGGAATGTAACAACACATGCGAGCACACAATTGAGTAGTGATGATAAAGGTAATACTTTTCAAATTGTCCAGAATAATGCGCACCAAATGCTGCTTGGAACATTTATAGCACGTATTGCAGATCCACAAGTTATTCAGCTATCGGCACAAATCCACAGCCAGCTGCTGCACTGGCACAGGGAGATGCGAGCAGACACAGGTTTATGTGTAGGTATCATCCTGTGCTTTGCTCCCACATAACTCAGGCCTGCCGCTTTTACGGCCGACTCATAAATAACTTCCCCGTCACCTGATAATGTTCGCCTAATGTTTAGTCAATAAACCCCACAGCCAGGTTTTTTTTTATATAAATACATACACGTTGATATATAGACAGCATAACCATGCTGATGTGAGGGGAGAGGACAAAGACTGGGGGCGATGCGGGGAGCCCAAGCGAGTAGCGAAGCGCAGTGGCTGCAGGTGTTCCGACGAGATAGCACACACAACAGTGGGCTGAGAACACACGGCCGACTCGGTGCCCATGATAGATCATCTCCGAATGCCTTTCATTTGGCCTAATTGGTTAACCTGTGGGTTCAAATTCACTGCGTGAATTAGCCTCTCACGAACCTCCGTAACAGAGCTAAGCTTCAGAAACAACATCAGGCCAACTTTTCAAAAAAAAAAAAAAAAGGTAAAAATGTGCATTTTCTTCACAAAGTTCAAGCACAGGACTTGCGTAGAAGGTGATGGTTTTCACTCCTACCTACAAGGTTCTAAATTTAGTTCCTATTAAAGATGCAGCCCATTTACACCCTACCCATCCCAGGATACACTCTGCTTGATTGGTTGCTCATGTTATATGAAGGAATGTTAGCAGAACCACAATATTTATATTGATAAATGAAAAATTTTTATTCAGCTGAGGATCCAGCTTCGTAGTAAGGGTCCAAAATCTGTAACAGTAATCCAATTTCAGAGCTATCCGATGGATAGTAATGGTGCAGCGTGAACCTGGTGGGTGACAGGGGGTGATGAATGGCTGTGTTGTTCTGGTGGTGGTGAGAATGCCTCCCTCCTTCCACCAGCAAAGGACCAGATATGAAAATGAGAAGGTGGCCTAAGCCAGCAGGTGAAAGGAATGGAGGGAGAGCAAGTGGTAAAATCCCTCGATTCGCAAACCCCATAGAGTTTTCCTCCGCAAAATGCGCTGTTACAGAAGACAATTGCTCTGCTGCATTATTAATAAGCTCACCGGCAGAAGCAGTGTGCACCTGATGGGGCTGCGTGCTCTGAGAAGGTGAAATCACTGGAAAAGGTAACTGGTCTATCTGGGATGAGTCGGGGGAAGGAGCCACGAGTACGGCAAATGGCTCTTGCAGTCCGACGCAGACAGAATCACCTCAAGATGAGGAGTGACACTAACTGGAACGTCAATAAATAAGCCAGTAATTAAAAATAAAGGATAAGAGATTAACACAGTGTGTCGCTGAGGAAAATCCCATCAGTATCGCTGTATTACACCCGCTGCTGCACCTGCTGTTAATGGCTTGCTCCATCCCTTCACCTCGGGACGCACACTAAACTCCCCAAGTTCCCTTTCCAGCCAACACCCACCATGTCCCTTGCCCGTGAACCACACACTGCGGCCAATTCCCTGTGCAGTGCCCACTGTGTCCCCTTCCCCCACCTATTACTGTTTGTAGGCTGTCTTTGGTCTGTGCCCCACGTGCTCCACTGCGCTCTGAGACTTCACAATGATGGATGTGCCAGGGCCTTCCCCTCTCACAGCAAACGAGAAAATGGAGGGAGGCCAGAGAGCGGGCCGAGCTGAGACAGGGGGCCCCAGCGGGCGAGGCACTGGACGGTCAGAGGCAGCGGACAGCAGAGGGACGCCAGTAGCATCCTGGGGTCCGCTCGGCTGCCTGCTCCCTTGCGCTCCCCGGAGGATAATAAAGACTGATGACACTGATGGTGCACCATCCGGCTCCTCGGCCTCCGTTGCAGAGCCATGTGTGCCATCATTTATCCCACGTCCCCCTCCCTGCTCTAATTCTGCTTTAATAACAGCCACCCCCATTCGTCACCGTATTGACAGCTCCTGACAAGTGGCGCGGCACACACTAACTCCCTGCCCTTTACTCGCACAGTACCAGGGTCACCGGGAGGTCAGCCAGTCAATAATCACACCATGCATAGATGTCACTGTGGATGGGATGAACCAACATGGGCCCTCATGCTTAGCTACACACATAATCACCTACACAGATACATGCATAGAAATCTGCCTTGCCATGCATAAGCACTCGTGTTATGCATTACATAAACAGCATTTAAGCATGTATATCGGTGTCTGTGTGTATAAACCACCAATTCTTCAATTAAGGACTTTCTCGCACACACACACACTTGCAAACATTCCTGCAGGCTGTAACCATCTATATCTGCAAGGCAAAGGAAAAGTCAGAGCCCTCAAGAGACCGAATTCTTTTCTACCTGTGGATTATCCTGTAGGAAAATAAGTGCACCTGTACCCCCCCAGTCTGGCCCACTCTGAGAGTGCTGCTCCTATTCACCCAGTATCGACAGCTCTAACTTAAGCTCATCTGACACATGATAAGGACAACACCTGTTCGATTATAAAAGATCGCTCCTCTTGTTTGATAATAGTGCTCTCTTTTTTTGTGTGCTAATCCCCCCCGCTGTCCTCATGCACAAGCACAGCCCGGCCCTGCGCTGCTCCATCCCGCTGACAGTGGCATTAATGTTCATTAGCTGAGTGCAGTTGGAAGGCATCTGGAGGAGATGTTCCCCTGCCTCTCTCTTTTGCCGTTGTTGTGACAACAATACTGATGGCAGTTTAAATAGCAAAATCACTGGGCCTTCGAAACGCAGCTGTCTGAACGTGAGCCACTGGTCCTCTGCTTGCTTTGACCCCGACGAACAGCTCCAGCGCACCGCTCTCGTCCAGCTGAAAAACGACAGCGCCGACGGAGCCGTGCCGTGCGAGTCCTCGTGTACCGAGTGACGGGCGCCGGTAGCGCCCTTCCTCGTGGACTTCGCAGGCCACACCCCGGGGCTGTGGCTGGAAGGTGCAAACTGCTCAGCAAGACCCAGCCAGGCATCCAGAGGTGTGTGTGCCAGAGCTTTAATCCGCTGCCCGGGTCCCCTTGGTAAGGCTCATTGAGCTAATTAATAATCCGGCACAGAGAGGGATGAGAGTCATTAAGGAGCTGGGCCTGTACTCGGTCTCCAGTGCTGCTGGATGGTGGGGGCGGGCTGGGTTACAGACGCAGCTCCCAGACACGCAGTAATAAAAATGCTCGCAAACATGTGTGTCTGAACCAGGGAGGGGATGGACTAGCAAACTGAAAATCCTCTCTGTTAGCAGCGCTATCATTTCAAAATATACACTGTGGGCTTAATAGACCTGTGCTGAGGCTCGGCGGCTAGTGAGAAAGCGAGCTGTTCACCATGAGGGTCAGTGTACGAGTGCAGGGACTGTATGTGATGATGCGTGACTCCACTTTACCACTGACCAGGTGCTGGACGGCTACTTGGCGGGCTCTTCTAATGACAGGAAACAACAAAAGCGATTAGCAGTGTAAACTAAACGCTGGCAGGGTCCTGTCTCACACCTCGGCAGCGATGGGGAGAGCGGGCCAGGGCGGAGGTAATTGGGGGAGCTGGGAATTGAGAGGAAATCGATGGAGGCCTACCTAGTCCAAGATGATCGCTTGGCCACTGGTGCAAGGGAGCACCCCAGGGAGCAGAAATGGAGGAAGTAATGAAACAGATTTGACCCATTCGGCATCAGGGCAGCGGGGAGCACAGGTTCTGTTGTTGATCATCAGTATCACCTCGCTCCCCATTACCGAGCTCCATAAACGCACATATCACACAAACGGCATCGCCAAGGGACCTCGACCCGAACACCTCTCGCTAGCGCTTGAGTCCTTCTGCTCAGCTGAAGTCAGTCGATGCTTTATGTTATTTCCTGGTCCTTCTCTAATTGGAAACAACTGCGTCACATGGGATTGTTAGCGTTCTTGACTGCAGACCTCCTACTGCAAGCTGACTTGTAGCAGCGGTTCCGCCACACTGCACACCAGGGAATGAGATGGGACAGTTTTTTGCCCTGCTTTATGTTCAAAAAGAAGTTCCACCTCATCACAGATGCAAAACCAATCAATAACAATTTTTAAAACGTATGTTTTTGTCATTTCCGGAGCTTCGGTACCAGGAAAGAAATTCAAGCCTTAACAATTTAAGACATTTTAGAGAATTTGGAGGAAATAATAAGACATTCTGCACTGCTACTGTGCCTTTCGTTTAAATAATTGCTTTTTGAAATACAACATTTATTTGCCATATTTGTTTGCATATCTAAAGATTTTACTGAGATTAAGAACCCTGGTCATAATGACAACAGCTCTTTCCCCCCGGAGTTCTGAGTCTGCAACCTTTTGGTCGTAAACCAGGTCTTTAACCTATTCGCCACCTGCACCTGAACACCTGAACTAACTTGCTGTCACAGACAGGTACAGTATGTAACTCCGATAAATTCTTGACAAACAAAATAAAACAAATAAAACATAGCAGTGTTCAAAGGTTTCACACAAACCTGCAGGCCATGGTTACAAGTGCTGTCAGCTTTGGTCGAAAATGCAGGCACACATTCTTGTGCTCGATACAGCAGATACTGTAGATATTCTGTGCTTTAAGATCCAGCAACAGAGAGGAGACTCCAGTCCTGCTGCTCTGCGTGCAGGACTTAAAGTGCAAAAATGATGTAATTTAGCCAGATTTCATATCATTAATTGTACTGTTATCTACCAGAGTGAAGTGACACCTCCCCACCTCCTGTTGGAACCTTGATCTGGCCCCTCCTCTTGCCCTCCAAATGCCACTGTGCTGCCTTCTGTGTGCTCATCGACAGGCCTGCCCGTCATGCTAGAGATGGATGTGCTGCTCACGACGATTCAAAGCCATTTTATCGACTCATATCTTTTAGTAATCTGACAACCTTTGAACTCTGATCTGGCTCGACAAAGTCTGTGTATGTCTGTGTGAGGCGTGTCAATAAATATGCTCGGACCAGCCTCATTCTCAGTCCATTACATAGTGAATGGCACTTCATGAGCGAGTGTGTGTCTTTGTGTGTGTGTGGTTTTTTTTTTTTGGTTTTTTTTTTGCGTAGAACGGTCTATATTTAGTCTTGAATCATGGGAGTATGAGATGAACAGGTTAGACTCTCCATACACACATAAATGCGATCAAAATATTTCCACACATATGAAACAATAAGGATACACCAGAGGGGCCTCATACACACCGTTCACAGGACACACAAGTGGTCTAGCTGTCCCTGGAATGCCACCCCCACCCACTCCATTCACACACTGCATGTGACAGTAAAATGTACATACACACAAACTGTATTGTGGGACATTGTCTCATACACACACTCAGCATGGTGACTCAATGATAAGTTCCAAGACAAAAATTGCATGTGGTTCAGTAAAACACGGTAGTTTGTGAAACATTAGTACATATTCACTCCTGCACCCAGCTTAGTGATTTGTGCCACAAAAGCACTCATATGCACAGTTATTAGCTTTCTATATGAACACTTATGGAGAGTTCAACAAAATCACTAACATTACCCTCGACTTTTTGCACGTAAGGTTTTTTTTTTTAAAAAAACTCTGGCTTTTTTCAAACATCAAACATGTCTGCTCAAGGTCATCAGAATCTGGTCTCCTGTGCATATACATGAAAATGTATGGTGACTTGTAAGACATTACCTCTCTCTCTCTCACACACACACACACACACAAAGTCATTCATGCAGAGATATTTTCTTTCTTTTCACCCCCCACACAAATAGTGCCCTTTACCTCCATATCCATCAACAGGGTCTCCTACAGCACCATGGCAAGTTCATACCATCCACTGTCAGTGCGTCCATGTTCCATCCTCTGCCTCCCCAGCACAGCAATGCAGGGTACTGCTTATGGACCACAACACTGTACCTGACACTGTCTGGCCTATTCTGTAATTCTGTAAAAGATAAAGACAAATTTGCTGCCTTTGCTTCTCTGAGTAACAGAGTGACACAAATGAACCTATAAAAGAATGATTCATTTATGGAAGCCAAATTTAATAATAAAAAATCAATACAAGATAAAGTCTGTTCACTATTTCTGTGCAGGATCATAAAATGGACTTATAAAAGAGACAGTAAAATTTTCAATAACTATACATCAATTTTCATTAAATGTTAAAGTTGCTGTACATTATGTCTACAAGTTACCAAATCAGATCTGAACATTCTGAACATAAATATAAGAAATTTAAAATATAATTAAAAAAAAAAAATTATTAAATAACAGGTAGGCTAATTGCAAAAGTTTAGTGTTTTACTAACAAATTTTAGGGCAGCCAAAAGAGTGCCTGACATCTAAATCACGATTTAAGTGTGCACAAACAAAAATTTAAGTTGTTCCTTTTCCTTCATCTACATTTTATACTTCAATTTTTGTGACTGTCAGTATTGTTGTTATTGCTGCTGCTGCTGCTGCTGTTGCTGTTGTCGGGTCGGGTACCCAGCATCCCCTGAGCAGCTGTCCTCGGCTCTGTGGTTTGTGCTTACAGCTCCCCCTATGGATCTTTGCTGCTGCCACCAGGGAGCTGCACATCCTGGCTGAGAACACTGGGCTCCTCCATCCTGCAGTTTGCAGAGCTACACTGGCGACAAAGGCTTTGTGCTTGTGCATGGCAATAGTGCACGGCGTGACCGGTGTGTGCTGTGCATGTGAGTCTGTGTCTTTATTAAAGCGCATTTCTCGCTGTCACTCTTGATGCCCATTATTTCAGGAAAATTGAAGTTTATGAACAATTTTGAAAAATCTTAGGGGTCAAGTCTACCACAGCGAGCGTGGGGTCCCCTATGATTCGTGTGGGCTGTGCCAGCATCGAAATAGCCGCCCCCCCCCCACTCACGGGCAGGGATGCAGACGGCTGAATGGACTGCGTTAACCTGGCCGTGCTACAACGGGCGGCATTTTGTGCGGCAGAAGTGAACTCTGTTATTCATTCAGAGAGTAGGAATAATCAGCGTTACCGATCGAAGCTAATTTGACAAGAGCCTCTGCCTTTGTAAGATGATCCTATTCTTATTTGTTAGAGAGAGGCAAGCAGGAGCGAAAGAGAAAGGGAGAGAGAGGACAGTCGTCCTCTGACTAATAAGCGATGGTTGAGTCACATAGTGCCATTGTGGCCACCTGGCTGTGACCCTGCATCCCTCCTGGCTGTGTGCTTCGCATGCCAACATGTTTGTTCTTGGTAGCACACATGGGGAGCGAGTAACACATCTGACGCATTTCTTTTGTCATTTCCCTCCCTTCCTTCTGCCACTTTTATTCTCATCAAACCTTCTGTTTCTTCCAGCCTGCAAGGAATGGTTCGGAAATCTGCATGACAGCACTTAATATTTACATATATGCTGATGTCGGGAGACAAGCCATTCTATGAACACAGTATGTGCTAGAAATTACTCCCACCAGCAACCAGGACAACAGTCAGTGTGAGTTACTGTGTACGAATTTATTTTTGAATCTTTTTTAAGTAAAAATGCAATCAATCAAATTTGTTATCTTTTTTTTCCGATTTCAGATTTATACATGAAAAGACATTGGGGTTAGGACGTGAATGGAGATATGCCCCTAATTTTTTAGACTGAAATGTAAGGAGCTGATTTTCATATTCCCATCCCTCAAATTTCTTTATTTTTACTGGTGACTGGGTAATGTGCTTGCTGTGCCGTGAAGATGTGAATCGTGTGTGTTTGAGTGTCTTTGTGTGTCAGAGCGCTGCTGTGCTCCAGGCAGAATGGCAGTAGAGAACTGGCCTGGAGGAACGACGGAAAGTGCAGACACTATAGGGCTGTTTCTGGCTCGGGCTCTGTATCCTGATCCCCCTGATCTGCAGTCTGGAGTGCGGTCTGGTGCTGTTGCCATGGCAGCGGCAGCTGTATGAACAGCTAAGGAAGTAAGCCGGCAGCCCCCGAGCGCCCCCACCACCACCACCACCACCGCCGCCGCCGCCGCCTCCCCTCCCAAACTTGTGACCTACTGGTGAACCTGACTTGGGTCAGAGGTCGATGGCTGGGAGCAGAAGGATGACAGTGAGGGATGAGAGTGGGAGAGAGTGAGAGGGCGAGGCAGCCGCAGCTCACAGATGGGAGAAGAAATGAAAAAATTAGGAGCTTGAACCCAATTTAATCATTATCAATGACAGAATCTTCAAAAATTGTCAGCATTTTATCTTGCGCTCCTATGATATCCAGGCACACCCAGATTATTTTTTTTATTTCTCTTGCAGAATCCATTTTTGCACAGGGTTAGCGCTGGGGAAGGGGTTAGACGCAGGAGGGTGGGAGGACGGGAGGATGGGCTGAGGGTGCAGTGGGGGGATGGGCTGGGGGATGGTACAGCCGTGAAAAACAGATACTTTATCACTTCCACCCTCGATCATTTATTCTGCATGCGCGAACAAGAGAGAACGGAATTACATGGATGCATATCATACTAAATGTGTGTTTGTGAAAGTGTTTATCTGCGAGTGCGAGTATCAGCAAGAGGTCAAGTGACTTGACCTTTGACCTCACCACCACCCAGAGGTCAAACAGTTTTGGTCAATCCTGTGTTTCTATTGTCTCCTCATTTCCTCTTCCAGTATTAAACATGACAGACCGGTGCGCATCAGTGTCTTTCTAAACAGATGTACATGAACATGCTTATATTTGGGTATCATCCTGTACCCCCCCCCCCCCCCCCAGTACTGCAGGTCCCCCAGCAAACCTAATTCCAATCTGTCACCTTTAATAACAGACATCATAACTTTACAGGATGTCTTCCTGGTCATTATATTTTATAACAGAGTTCAGAACTCTGGAAAAGCTGCAAAAAAATTAAATAAAAAAAATGCACAAATGTTGGTATGCGTTCAGCAGAACTCTGCTTTTGTAATCTTGTGAAATCCTCATATGACAGCAGAGCCCTAGGGATGAACAATCTGGAGTCGGCATTATTGGCTAAAAACCAAATAGAAAGTGATTCGGTGGAAATACAATCTTATACACCTTAACCACGTTTCTCTACCAGATGATTTTAACATTTAGAAACACTGTGGAGGATTCACACAGAATGTCACAGGACAGCTTATCTGAAAATGCATTTAGGATCATCTAGGACTCCATAACTTTGCTCTTTTCTAAATACAAAATTATTAAATTATTTGAATATTAACATAGATGTATATGCAAAGGCTTAACCTGTCAGTATGCAGAAGACTTATTTGGAGAAAGCTCAATTAATTACAGGAATGTAAAACAATTTCTTGCAGGAATAACCAAATAATGTACAAAAATATACGATGCGAGTGTAATTAAGGCGGGCGTCTCGGCGAATCAAACAGCGCCCTCTCGTGGTTTTTGCGCTTCGCTTCACCCAAGGGTCAGCCAGCGAACATCAGCGTCTTGGGTCCAATGGGAGCATTTTTTGCTTAATGTGAGAAAGTCTCAACAGAGCTCTTTCCAAATAAAGATTATTGTGCAGTAATAAACTTAAACGGAAAAAAAATCTATTACACAGAACATTCTTACCATCACACATTCCATTTCTGAGTGAAGTCGTTCAAATTCAGGAAGCAATTTGCTCAATTGAATATTACTTAAAAATGTTGCCTTAAGGGCTTTTGTCCTCCAATCCATTTGAATTTATTTGCATTAGTGCCCCACAGGTCCGAGGTAATGGAGACCTGAACTGCAGCTTGTCCTTGTACTTTAATTTTCATTTGCACCCCCATCTCTTCTTTCACTTCTGCCCCAGTGATGGACAAACCCCCCCCCCCTCCCCGCAGCAGCATCAAGAGGACAGGCAGGCAGGGTGGATGGGAGACAGCTCTCCTTCGCCATGGGGTCAGGGGAAATGGGGGAGGGGAGTGGTCAGGGAATGAGTGCATTCGCCCACAGACACCGGTTCACGGCCTACGAGTAATCTGGTTACATCGCGTAATGAGCTGGCTGACTGTGCCCCGTGTGGCGATCTGGCCCCGACCCGCTGACCTCCTGTTATTTACAGTTATAAGTGTTCACCTACAGCAACACGCAGCCTATTCTGAATTCAGTCGACAAACCACACTGGCACGGTCTTTAATGGGTTACTCAGCCCAGCCCCACTCTTGAGTTCTGCACTCCTGCATTTGCAAAGCCAGACCCACAAAACACGGTGCCAAGAAGGAGAAGCGAGTCTGTGGCTAAAGCTCACCACTGTCACCACATGGCGCAGTGAAGACTGCAGTGGACAGCAGCAGAAGCAGAAGAACGGGGAATGCAGATCTCCACACAATATGCTGGGACCCATTTATTTGCTGCACACTATAACACAGAGCTCACGTCACATTCAGCCATCAGACCTTCTGGAATTTTAATATACTAGAGTATGGCAAGGTTTCTACACTCTTCTCTCTACTTCCAGATTTCCTTGATAGTGTTTTCCTTAACAGTGTTTTTGCTGCTAATGCAAGATGCTTACATGCCTGACTCTCAGGATAAGGTCAGCTCTGCCCACACACTATGACCCTGCTGGTACCTGGTACAGTGAGTGTTTATTTGTCTCGGGCCTTGGCTACCATATCAGACGTTCCATCTCTTCACCATGTATTGATGTTGCCCTTTATCTCCCGCCTTTATGCTCCCTAACAGCCTGGACCATCTCCACTTTACACTGTATATCAATCCCATTTCTGCTCTCTGTGTGAACCCCTCTGTCACCTACCTTTGCTTTGTGAGTCTGTGTGCGTGTGTGTGTGTGTGTCAGTATATTTGGGAGCTATGTTACTGTCTCTTGGTCTGCTTTTCTCCAGCTCATTTGTGTGTGTGTGTGTGTGTGTGTGTGTGTGTGTGCGCGCGCCTGTGCGTGCGCATTCACGTGTGCCTGTGGAGGGGTATTCAACCCTCCCTCTCTCCTTGGCTCTGATGAATCACCTTCCCCTCCCGTTGAACTCCACTGATAATCCGAGGGAAGCAGTAAAAGACCATCGATCAGCCGTGCCGACAGCCCTGCAAGCCACTGCTCTGGAACAACATGGCAACAACACGCCACTGCTTTCTCTGTGTGTTTACAGCCTGTTTTGTTTGTGTGACTGCACACATCTGCATGCGTATGTCTGTCACAGCTCATTGTGTGTGCACATTTCAGCATTTGGAGGTAGGAGCACAAAGGCATCCTCACACGCATATGTTTGTGCAAGTGTTCTTTTAATGTGCTATTTTAGCACATGTCAGCATTTTAGGAAGAGGCATATTTTAGTTTTGCACTTGTTTATTTATTTGTCCATCTGCTAGGGTCCAGCTTCATGCAGTTGGTGTTTACTAGACCAGCTGTGCAGCACGTGGGAACCAGGATGCAGGCCTGGCACTGGCCCTCTCATATCACTTCCAGCTCCTCTCTCCTTTGAGGACAAAACACACACGGGTGTGAGGAACCCCGTGCATGTCCAGCGCACAACAGCATAGTCCAGCATACACTGAGCCAGAGCTTGGGGCGGTTCAGCAGAGGGGGAGCTGAGCAAAGACCTGAGCACAGGGGGTAACCAAAAAGGACCGATAAACCGATAGTAGCACTCAATTTCTTTCCATTAGAACACCTTGTTTCACTGTTCGCTACAACACTTTTACTCTGTCCTTAGAAAAAAATAAAAGCCAGGATTGTGAGCGTATGTAATTCCTTTCGAAATGTTTCCCCCAGACAAGGCGCAGATCTCCAGCAGATGATGAAAGCAGAAGCAGGGCTGCAAAAAGGAAACGGTACATAAAGCAGAATGTATTCATCTATTCATGTGACTCATCTGTCTTTTGTCTCGGCCTGCCCGCTGCAATAAGCGGTAACGGCCGCTCGCAACACAGCGCGCACAGGGCCTGCGTCGTTTTTTACCCTTAAATGTGACAAATGGAGCGGTTGCACACATCAGACCTCAGCAGCACATTCTTTACCCATTTAATACTGTAATGCATCACTGTTCTGTGTGAGGAAAAAAATTACAATA
The DNA here is from genome assembly GCA_018136845.1 of Heterotis niloticus. Classification (NCBI taxonomy): domain Eukaryota; kingdom Metazoa; phylum Chordata; class Actinopteri; order Osteoglossiformes; family Osteoglossidae; genus Heterotis; species Heterotis niloticus. The sequence goes on from CM030898.1 coordinate 3,364,474, forward strand.
AATAACCTGTTTTCATAGGAAATAAATCTGTACTCCCACAATTAACAAACAGAAATGCCATTAGAAAGGTGCGCCATTCCCTTGGCTATTTTTAACCAGGTAGCTGCTGATGCCTGGTCTGGGCTGACACTGCCTCCATGAAACCCGTTTATAGATCCCCCCTTTCTCATTCTTGTGTATACATCTGTGCACCATTACAATAAGCACACATTAAAGGAAACGGGAAAACTGCAGCGCCATTCAGCGTGGAGAACAGAGCGACACCTAGTGGCCGTTATTAAAGCACCACAGCAGGCAGCCATGTGCCCTGAGGGAATTAGGTGCCAAAAGTATACAGATCCTCAAAAACATGCACACCCCTTAATGCACAGAAAAGCTCCTTGCATCATTTTCTGCAGGAAGATATTTAGTTTACAAAGAAAAGGGGTTTGCAGTAAAGGCTGAATTAGGCCTAGTGTGTGAGAAGTTCCTTCCTAACATCTAGGCTTTGCTGTAAGATATGTTTTATTAAAAGATGCATACATTTTTTGAGACATTCTGTGCAAACTAAGGCCCCATCCCCAAATTCACACTTCTAAACCTTTTGTCCCTTTAACACATGTAAAAATGTGTGTATACATGAAGTGTTGTGTGTAAGGAGCATAGAGGTGGCAGATGCGCCATGCTGGTGCACATGGCTATGTGCACGGTTGTGGTTTTCAGGTAGGAACCCACACATACAAATGGGTTGGACTCCTGCACCCTCCTGTCACGTGATGGTCCAGCACCAGGTCCGCTGCAGCCTGCGACTGGACACGCTGAGCTACGCCTGCTTCTGGAGGCTGCTCCGGGGGACAAGGGCCGGGGGATTCTTCCTCTTCCCGGTAGCTCCCAGTGTAAAGGCCTCAAATTCAGTGCTTCCCTCTGCTGGTTACTCCTCTGTGAGCCCTTCTAACCCCCTGCCTGCCATTCTGTTTTAGGACACCTGCAGTGTCGCCCCCTGTCATTTGGAAGAGGAACTGCTGCAGATGCAAACTGGAAGGACAAACTCTACCAACACCTTGAGAAAACTGAAGCTAATAGATGGAACAGACAGAGTGATGCAGTCTGACAGTGTCTGGGCTCAAAAGGCTAACAGCTATTCTTCAGGCTAATTTTATATGTTCATCAATTATTTAATTGTGTTGTTTATGAGAGTCGTACCTGCTGTTAAACGTTCATGCAAAAAAAAGACTCATGCACTTGCACTTTTCAAAAGTTTGGAATATTTGTGCCTCCACAACCCCCTGTTCTACCCCCAAGCTCTCTCCTGCTGCTGCAGATGGTTTATGACGGGCTATTTAGCTGCAGCTGCTATCCAAGCCATCTCAGGAATGAATACACTGCGAATCAAGTGCAATAAATAGGACTACAAAAAGAGATGAGAGAAAGAAGAGACGCGTCTGGACGGCCATAAAAAGGAAGCTGAGACGCCATCGCCCTCGGTATTGCACATTCGCACACTCCCACCACACACACAAACACACTCGGTCACACCTCTCTAGCCACTTTGACAGACAGGGAAATGGGGGACTCTGTTTCCTGTTTGTTTTCACGTGACTTTCCAAACAAGGCCCAGACCTGCTCTCTCCAACTTGGATCAAACATCTGACTCCCTCTCCTGCTCTGGGTTTGTTTAGTCTGCCCAACCAGGTCCCGGCAAAATCCCCCAAGACGGGGGGGGGGGGGGGTTGATTTACGCCCTGTCCTGGGAGTGTTTTATTGCCTGGGGAAGAAAGAGCAGGGAAAGGGGAGGACATGAGAAAGAGGAACTTGAGGATGAGGCAGAGGGAGCAGCAGACAGGAGGAGGTGAAGCTCACACTGACAGCTGCCAAGGAAACATGGCTAAGCTGTGAGGTGGGACTGCATGAGGTGTGTAGATCAGGTGAGGCTGGAAGGGTTTCCACAAGCATGCAGCACAACACACACTTTTACATACACAGTCTTGCTGTGCTGTGCCCAGCAGAGCAGTCTATTAAGAGAGCCTATGCACAGAATGGATCCATTTAGCTCACCATGTGTATGACTGTGATAGTCTCTCTCTCTCTCTCACACACACACACACACACACACACACACACTTTCACACTGGCGGGCACTGTATCACTGTGCTGTGGTGACAGCTTCCTGCCAGGGGAAACACCCAGACAAGAGACCCAATCCCTTATTGTAACACCACAGTAGTGACCCGGACTCAATGCACAGACCACATACAGTTTTACTCCTTTTGATCAAGATAGCACACATACACATTCAAGACGGCTTATGAAAGACATTACACAGTGGATAAAATTACACACAAAGGGCAACAGCAGTAAACTCGGGTCCTGTTACATCACACATTATGCAAAAATGAGCAAGCAAGACCAAATGTCTGATACTTTCCAAAGGATGTCCAGGGACAAATGTGTATGAACTGAATAGACATGCGCGCAGACCACATATACAAACGCACACACGTACACACACACACGCGCACATACACACAAAACACACTGAACAGTTGCAAGAGAGCCAGCGCTTGAGCAATTTTTACTGATGTGGAGTGTGCGGTTCAAGCTGCACATCTCACTCTGACACCTAAACTCCTGACAGACCCCCCATAAATAAGGTGAGCCAGAGACTCCTGCATAATTTACACATTGGCTATCTCTAAAGGCAGCATGTAAAAGGTCTCTGCTCTATATTTCACCACCGGAGGGAAGAACTTGCTGAAGAAAGAAAAAGGAGAGCAAAGGCCGTGTGCTGGGGGTGCGGGACTGTGGGGGAAGAAGGTATTTTAGGAGCACACAATGGGGCAGTGTGGGGCGTGGCAGCCCTACAGAGTGCTGGTGTGATGTTACACCGTCCCTTGTCCAAGAACCAGGTGAAAAGAGTACAGCCAAAGCTGGAGTGCGGTGCACAGAAAGATCAAGGCAGTGGTTCCAGCTGCACTCCTCCATCATAAATCGTTCTCTCTTGCTCGCTTCCTTCATCTCTTGCATTCTCTTTATGTGAAACTTATCTCTATATATTAATAGCAGTGGATGTCCTGCACTCCTCACGTCACACAGCCCTCTGGGTGCCCCCCCCCCCGCCACAGCGGTACACACAGGGAAAGCGGCCTTCCAGTTGCACCCCTACTGACACACGTCTCACATGGGCGTAAGAGGTGGCATACGTTGTTGTTTACTTTAACTGTGTTTATGGTCCGTGGATATTATGTGTGACAGAAAAGGAATGTTTTAATGGTTTCTTTGTTAGAACACAGCGGCACGTGTGTGTATGCATGCGTGTGTGTCTGTGTGTGGGAGTTTCTGTAGCTTTTCAGTTTGCAGACTTTTGGCTTAAGCTATGGCTGATGCAGATCCACATCTGGCTAAATTAAGTTTTTTTGTTAACAGTTTCCATGGCAAAGACCCATCTCTCTGCAGAAGGGGATAATTTTATTTGGCCGATTATTAATGGCTGGAACACGGAGGACATTTCCATGGAAAACTGTTTTCTTTTAAAAATGTACTTTTCTGAGAAGCAAACCGTTTTCAGAGGAGACTTTAAATCATAACTGCACCTTCATCTCATTATACAGTATGTTTGAGTGCTGACAGTTTTTTGAATTTGAAATTAAAATTTCAGTCCTGCATCAGGATAATGAAGCTGAAAAAATAATTCACTTTGAAAAGTCAGCTTGATGCCAGTCTCACTGCAAAACAGATAAAATTCACAGTTGTGCTAAAAAATAATAAAAGCCACTTGGCTTGTGGCACAGAGGACGGTCAATGTTGAATGACCTTACTGCTTGTACATGTATTATTATGCTTGGAACAAATGCTAAATATGGAAAAACAGAAAGAATATTTCACAGAGAACTGGAAAAGATAGACGATTGCTCATTTGATAACCAGTTACAAGAGATTAATTGTTGTTTTATGGCTTACCACAAACATCCTTATGAAAACAGACATCACAGCAAAACAATGCACAAAATAAGCACTTTGAATAACTTTAAATTTCAAGCAGATTTAACTGTGAGATTTAGATGTGACGGGCAGACTGCCATTGGGTCAGTGAGCTCTCCTAACACTAGGCAGGGAGCCCAAGCTCATTCCCACATCTACATGGAATAATTAGAGTGTTGCATGCTACATATTTGTTTAATCTTTGCCTAAATTGACCTAAAGTACTGCATATTCATTGGTGTATTGTGTGTTGTGTGAAGCAGAGCTACAGCAAACTGCTGCTGCTCCTATCAGTGGATGGAATGTTAGTCTTCTGCCCCCTGGTGGCCGGTAATGGGGAAACGCGATGAACAAAACCAGCCAGACGCTCGTTTGTAGGTAACCTTGCCTCCCCTTCTCTCAGTCTAAAACATACTTAGCACTGCAAACATTTACAGAAGGACAAAAGACAAATTGTCTTGTTTTACTCATATTCTGATCCTATAACACAAGTGTAGAAGAGCACTATATTTCAATTTTTTCTATTCCCATTACATAAATATATGTATAGATATATACAATTACATACATAGATCCTTATATAAACATATGGGACTAAATTTGGAATTTTGTGGAAGTGTAAATAGTTATTTAACTCTCCTTCACATGTACTTATATTTGCATACACACACACACACACACACACACACACACACACAGAGAGGTATGTATAGAGATTTTCCATTTATGCCATATATACAGAGAGTTTCAATATGCTTAGATCTTGTCTCACTTCACAGCTTATAATCAATGGGTTTATGGTGGAAATACGTCAGTGCTGTCATATTTGTCCTTGTGAACCTCTGAAATTTTTTTCCCATGTTTTCAACTTTTTGCAGCATGTCAGATCCTCCCAGGGCTGGTGATGGGAGGTGAGGCGGATCTCTGATGGAGCTTTGGAATGTCACTGACAAGCATGACTGATGGTTCTGTCTCTCACTTGCTCTTTCACACACACGGGCGCGCACACACATACACACACGCTGCACATATTTCCTCACTCCCCTTCTGTTTATCCCTCTGGGTGATGACATACACAAGCCAAAAAAGCTGTTCATATCACACCTAAACAGATTTCTCCTGAGCCTCCTATCCATCATATCCATTCTTGTAAAAAAAAAGCATCATTTTTAATCACTGCGGGTTCTAAAGAATATGGCTGGCCATAAAGTGTCAATCTATAAATCCACTCAGTGAACGTCAGATGTTACCCTTTGAATAACAGAGTCCAGCCTCTATCTGTCTGCATGCTGGATGCGCTGCGCCACATACAAGCATATCTCTGCTGACACGAGCGGGACTCCCCAGTCCAAGTGTATAATTTCACGATCTGGCACCAAGCACAGAAGTTCCTCCGCATGTGTTGCAACACAGCTGCTCCAATGAATCGGGGACGACGTGTGTGAGCCGATTACAGCGTAGAGATGGAGACAGACAGGAGGAGGCCCTGGGGCTTTTATTTCCCAAAGGTGAGAAAAGGTTTGAAACATTTCTGTGCATCAGAATGATTTGTCTCTTGGCTTTGTTAATCATAGAAGCTTAAGGAAATGTAGCCACATTTGTGAAAAACTCTCATTTGTAAACTCCTGTCAAGATCCTACAATTGTGACTTCACGACAACACCAAAATGCTGTAGTTCATGTAACACAGTAATATCTGCATGGTGCAGTTGAAATATAAATATGCTGTATATGTATGTATTACTTATGAAGTCATGGAACAAATGAGCAATACTACGGCATACACATAGTCAAGCAGGTGAAATCTGATCAAATCATTTGATCAAATTCATTGATGACCTAACCTTTCCTCATGCGCTCATACAGTATTTATAACTCAATGTTGCCCTCGTGTGGTCACTTTAGGTAAAGGCGACAACCTTGACCAAGGTTACTCAGTAAGGCGTGACTGCTCAACTCACTGATGGCAAGTCCACTACCTATTTGAGCTCTCCTCAGACCACTGACTTCTCAGAAAATAAGATAAAATAAATTATTTTGAATGAAGGGCTCAGCGTATAGCTTAAAATAGCAGGAAATATGCTACAGCGGACCTCCCAGGACCGTGACCTGTTCAGCTCTGGAACAGGGCAAACCTAGCCTGGTCTCTGTAGTGAAAGCTCAACCAGTTCTCTCAAAAGAGCAAAAAATGTTGGTGTGAATGTAAAACCAGTATACGAGATCCCCCAGGACTAGGCTGGCCTTCCTCCGCCTCAGTCCATGCCTACAGGTCTTGCAAACCTTTTGATGTCATACAAAAGTAAGTAACAGGTTTGCAAGCTTTTGGTCCATCCTGGCTTTTCACTGCTTTAATTGCTTCACCGAAGTAATTATTTGGACGGTAAGTTACAACACCTGGGGTTTCGGATATAAATCTTGTCATAATTAGCATGCGTTCTGAAGTCTGTCAAACCTTCAGCCCCCAAGGGCCGGAGGTGAACACCCATCTCATACACAAACTATTCATCTCTCATTCCTATTATCACCATCAGATCTGTCTGTGAAGTCACTGGCCCTGACCTGTACCCATAAGCATGTAGTCATTATTGTTCTTTATTTAACATTTGACTCAAAAATAGTTTATTTCAGCCACTTGGCTCTTTGACAAACTGGGAGAATGTGTGTATGAGGCTCTGTCTTACAGGCTGCCACTTGCACACCTTTTAATGCACAAGAAGACTGTTTATCATTCCCAGAGCATCAGCTCCATTAATGTAGTTATAAACTTGGCGAATGAGCATCCTCCTCTTAATCGGGTAGGGAATTACGCTGCGTTCTTCAATAAAAAATATGTGCAGCATCCATAAACTTTGCAATTTTTTGCTTGCACTAACATTTAATTTGCTATTTTACACAGTTGCATAACTGTTAATGACAGCAACTACAGATGCCTGAGGACAAGCTCTCTTTTGCTAAAATATCTTTTCTTGCAGTGTAAGTTCTTGTCTTCTTGGGTTTGGTTGTTTGCTTGTTTTACTCGTGCAAATTTGTTCTTGGTATGTAACCACGCACTGTCTTCTCACAATCAGAACACATTTCACTACAAGGTACACTCAGTAACCATGTACGTGACAAATAAACTCTTTTGTCTTTGTCAAATGTAAAGAAGTCAGCTTAAAAAGAAGTTTAAGGAATGAAGCAAAAACATTCCAATTCAAAACACTTTCAGTAGAGGGCGCTGTAAGCATTTACAAAACAAAATCATGGTAATGTAGTTCATATTGCAAAACAATAGAACAAAAATTAAATAATCAGCATTTATGGTTGTTTCATTCCTGCATCCTCATTGTGTGTATCGATTACATGATTTTTATATTTGAAGGTTTTAAGTATGTCGTGCATCATCCATCCATCCATTAATCTGTCCATTATCTTTAACTGTTTTATCCTGGTCATGGTTCCAGCTGTCCACAGCATTTGCCACAATCATTGAGCACCGGGCTAGGATGGGACAACCTGGATGGGATACATGCACAGCCTATGGGCAAACCAGAGTGACCATTTAACCTGAAATGCATGTCTAGTTGGAGGAAATCAAATCATCTCACCATGGGACAACATGCAAACTCAAAACTTACACCTGAACATCTCAACTGTCTGCACCCCATCTCGTCCATGTCAGTCTTTTCTAACTTGCTTATTTTTTGTTACACAAAGCACACATTTTTTTGAATGCTTGGTGAGCACACTTAGATTATCTGCATATTATTTTCCTAGAAAGGCGGGAAAGACCTAAGGCCTAAATCTTTTGTGCATCCTTGAACGCGAGGTATGTTCATCATGGCCAAGGAGGAAACTGAACAAACTGATATTTGTTACCTTTTTGCCTCCTGTTCTCAGACAGACATCTCAGACTCAATGGTGATCAACAGCATGAAACTCAACTATGCTTTAAAACAGCTGCACAGGACACATGCCATATAGTGGCAGAAGCTGAAGTGTGTGAACTAGGGTTGGATGTGGGCTCTGCTCTGAGGAGATCATCTGGCACTACAGTACAGTCCTAGCCAGCAAGCAGCACAAAGCACAGTGCACAGCAGGGAGGATCAGCTAACGGTCCAGAAGGAACCACTCTGGAGTGTTTTTGTTTCTGCTGAGCAGTGAACCACCTGATTTAACTTAGTGTCCTGCGTGAACCCCCTGAACTCTGTTTCCTTGACCTTGGTAGTGCAAGGAGAGCTGGACAGCTTGCAAACACTGAGCAGAAAGGCGCTTGTTCAGAGCAACCCCAAGTTCTTGAGAAAACCACCAGTGGTCTTCAGTCCTCTGGTTGCCTTAATGAGGAAATGGTCACGCGGCGCCCATTCATGCCGCTTGTATGGTGCATAAGGAGAAAACAAGCTTAAACATGTGAAACCCAGTAAAATGAAAAATACTTGAATTTAGTTGCATCAAAGACAACAACGCATCCTTGGCTTCAACGCCTGAATTTTCTATATGAAAAATGTGTCTCCACTCTTGTGGGGTATTAAAGTTACACCCATTATTATGAAAATCTGTAACTATAACTTTACTTTGTGCTGTGGTTTGCAGCTGGATCCTGCTGTGCAGCTGCCCGTCCAGATGTGGGCTGCTAGCAACCCGGAGACCTCAGCGTGGCCTCTGTGGCTGCCAGTTATTCCATGATCCTCATTCCCATTTGCTGGGAACTCCTCAGTACCAGAACAGGTGGTGCAGTGCTTGAGGGGCAGCGCACTGGACATATACAGATGCTCCTCTGCACTTCTTTCAACACCCACAGTGGCTTAGCCAGAAGGTGCATGCAGACCCCCACATACCTGCGTGTTGTCTGCTTACTCTGACACTCAGCTCACGTAGTGGAATGAATGAATTTTTAGGGAGGCCAAGTTAATGCTCTTCTTGTGTGGCACCAGATGAAGGCAGTTATACTCCCTAACACCCAGGCAGAACATCAGGAGCTTTAGTCCACTTGGGCACATTCCTTCCTCTAACAGAAATAAAACAGACAAAAGATCAAACTGTTATAATGAAGACATCCAGTTGGTCGGTGAACCAAAATTGCCCATAGTAAGTGGTGTGTATGTTTGTCTGCTCTACAGTGGACTGGTACCTGCACCCTAGCCTTGTGTCCAGTGCTTAAGGTATAGGGTTTAAATCAGTGTAACCCTCAACCTGATAAACTGTTATTTTGCGTGAGTGAGTGAGTGAGTGAGCGATGCCTCAGCATGTCTGCTTTTTGAAATATTTGCTATAAATCACCCGGAAATTCTCTTGAGGAAGAACTAAACCCTATTTACAGTGTGCTTGGTAAGGCCTATTCACCTGGATTTGGTGTTCTGTGGTGCCTTAACAAGCTTGCAAACTACACAGGAAGTACTTCCTTATGCCAGGTGGAGCCCTCAAGCCATACTTCAGTTCTCGGGTGGCTGAGAGTTCACCCCTCAAACCCACCTCCAGCCTCCTACAGTGCCAGAGAGAGGCCAGCACAGGAATACCTGAGTTTATGTGGCGGAACCCAGAGCAGCAGGTGTCAGGTGTTTATGAGGGCGGCTGGTGTAGGGTAGCAGGGTTGGGTTGCCTGGCACTCGTGCTCGTGCTTCCTGCCCGTCCCCTGGCCCCCTTGTCTAGTGTCCTTAGCCCGGCACAGGATAGCTAACAGATGGGTTGTTGACTGGGAAGCAGGCCACCCACTGCCGCTTCCGTCACCAAAGAAACACATCTGATACAGATTTTCACGTGCTTAAGCGCCAAATCCTTTATAAAGCCTATGGTTACGATTCTTTAGAGTTATACACTTTAAAGTGATGTTTGAATTCCACGCAGACTTCGCTTCTTGCCAGCCCTCTGATCCTGCATCAGCCTTTAACATTCCAGGAGGTTTGTTTTCATTTTCCTCTAAACTTCAAGCCAGTGGATATGCGTACAAAACAGGTTTGCTTTAACCTCACTTTGACCACAAAGCTGAAAACCAAAAATTTTGAATTCAGTTTATCTCTGTCTTCCACTTTGATTTTTGCTGAAATTTTTTTCCAGACCTTCAGCATATCTGGCATGGCTGTCAGTATGGCTGAAAGGGAATAAGCTTTATTTTTTTGCACTCTTCTGTATTAGCAGCAATGAATTAGCAGAAATGAATGACTGCGTGAGTGTGTGTGTGAGAGAGAGAAAGAGCTTCAGTATGATACTAAGCCTGCTACATTACTTCTCCTGTAAGTGGCATTTCTGAAAAGATGTTGACTTGTTTCCATGCCAAAATACTTCTGTGTACTCCCTGGAATGTGCATAATACATAAGCTTCTTCTTTCTTTCTTCTTCTTTCGGCCGCTCCCGTTAGGGGTCGCCACAGCGGATCAATTGTTTCCACTTCTTCCTGTCCTCTGCGTCTTTCTCCGTCACACCCACCACCTGCATGTCCTCCTTCACCACATCCATAAATCTCCTCTTAGGCCTTCCTCTCTTCCTCTTGCCTGGCAGCTCCATCCCTAGCATCCTTCTCCCGATATATCCAGCATCTGTCCTCTGCACATGTCCAAACCATGGATACATAAGCTGCAGTGCTTAAATTCTCAAGTGCGGAACTTTCTAGCAGGTTCTGCTTATGATACGTTGTAAAGTGAAAACACAGGTCATTCCCGCTGCTGTCAAACCACAACATTTTGAAATGTAGGCGTCAGTACAGCAAATGCAAATGCAACTCCCTTATAGGCCAAAGGTGTCAAAAACAGGATTTAAAACATATTCATCACTGAAAAGTTGGTCTTGTAAGTGCATTGTGTGTGAAAACTCTAAGACTCAAAGTATGTCTTCCATTTCACCTTCAGCTCTACCTCTGAGAAGGAAACACAGTTGTGTGTGACCTTAATAAAATACAATTTTTTCTTCCATAATGCTCTACCTTGAACGCATTCATACATTACAGATACATCAGATGACAAAACAAGATTATTCTACTGTTATTTAATTTAAAAGTTCTAGTTATATTTTATTAGTATTAATGTTTAGTAGAATTAGTATCCTTCACTGAACCTGCTATTCCAGAGGCCATCCTACACTGTATGTGAGTCTTTACCACACTGTTATTTCTGTACTGTTCTGTGTGTATTTAAGAAGGATGTTTGGACTTCATGGTTTACTGCTTTTGCTTCTTTTCCTTTTACAAACTGTTTGTGTGGCTGTTGTAACTGGATCGTGAAAAGCAGACATACGCTGGCAGTTCACAGGCTCCGTGCACTAAACCTTAGCGGCCAAAGGCATGTGGAGTGAGGAATTCCTGAGAAGAGGTCATTGCTCCGGTGCATTCCTCATCCTTGGCATGACGGAGCAGCTTGCCGGCCAGCTAGGCTGTGTGCGTGTCAGGGTCCGAGTGAGTCTGGATTAGCGCTTCTCACATACATGAAAGCAAAGCCCACCCTGCGTCCACAAAGGATCGAACGCACCTTTTCACCAAGCGTCAGTGCTGGCGGGACGTCTGACTCCCACATGCACAACCTCACCTCAGAATTATGCTGCGCTGTCATCAGACAGGGGCCTCCTAGCAGAGATCTTTGCTCCTCCCCAAGGATGCCCCCAGCATCGGTGCCTTGGAGCTGTGAGCGATACCTCCGCTGAGCTTGCAGTTCCCCCCGAAATGGCATCCCGTTTTATCCCCCTTTGATTTACCTTGGAATGCTCTTGTCTAATCGGACCAACTTAAGCTTCACTAATGTTCCTTTCCACAGCTCAAGAAGCAGGCTGTAGAGCTTTAATTGTTCAACTGAGCAATGCTGATAGAACTTTCCGGCAAAGCACGGTGGCAGTCAAGCTGTGTACATGCGATTTAACAGCAGGGACTGCTTCTAGGGCTAATAGTACATAGGACTGTAGTTAAAGCTAAAACAAATCAAGATTGATCCCAAAGCTTGCTTTTTAAAACTCAGTTTTCCTTGCTGTACTGCTGTAAATAAGGACCCAAGTAAATGAATTGTATTTACTCCCAAAGTGGAATGCAATTGAAGACTAACTGCTCAATGGATGTGCTTAGTTCCACTCCAAGTTACATTCCCTGAATTATTGTTAGGGTCCCGATCCTGGATGCTGATTTATCAGCATTACTTTCACTCTATCGCTGTAATAGATACAAACGTTCTGCATGGGGCAGAATCCCGACTTCTGCAAACACACAAAATACATAACTTCTGTTACACATTTTAGCCATCAGCTTGAGCAATAATGATTTATATTAAAAATTACACATGTTGGAGCGTTAAGGGTTTTCTAGATTTTATTACAAAATAAACAAACTGACCTGAAACAATTTTTAACCTAAATTTGTTGGCCAAATCTTTGTGATGATTACCGTATTTTGAAGATATAAACATTTAATTTTTGATTTAAGTTTAATTCCTTATGTTTAATTGCATTTTCTATATACAATTTTTAGTTTTTTTCCCTGCATTGAAGAACCAAAATTTCCATTTTGTGCTTGCATAAAAAGTTTTGTGCTGCTCTGGAATGGGACAGGGGCACATCTTCTACCCACTGTATTTTATATATACTATGGTGATATTAGAGACTTTAAAGAAATTATTGGGAAAATAAACAAGAGCCATGTGTCTGTTATTATGTGCCTGAAATTTCAAGGTGAAATTCACCCGGTCTCTTGTTTGTAGCCAGAAGAGCACACCAAAGACATGACTGTAGAAATTATGCCTTTTTTATTTTCAGTAATTCTAACATAAACTATGTTTTCATCATGCTTCATGTTAATAAAACACAATGAAATTAAATTGTTTCCCACCCACATTGCATTGTCTCATATTCAATGTTTCCAGTAGAGTGAAATTTTGCATGATATGAGCTGCTAATGAAAAGTCTTTTTTAATTCACTATAACTTTATCTGATATTTTTAACAAAATTTTAATCATGAATAGACCATATTCTTCGAGATTAGACTGTACTTTTAAGCTTTTATTGATGAGGGTAGACGTGATTTTGGGTTACAGTCACCCATTGCCAAATACGTTTGAAAGATGAGGTACAAGTCTAATAATAATAATAATAATAATAATAATAATAATAATAATAATATAGCAATTACTCATGATGACTTCTCACAAATCTGACAAGACATACAGTCAAAACGTAAGTCAAGGAAAAAGATTTGTTCAGAATCAAAATTTAAACTTATTCAAATCAGTTTTTTGATCAGTCAGTTTCATGTCTCCCTTGCCCCAGTGAGGGTCATGGAGGGTAGCCCAGACCCTCCTATTCCTTGCAGTGGTATCCAATTGTTCCAGGGGATCATCTCCTTCAGCTGAGAGATGTTATCTCTCCAAAATGTCCTGGGTCTGCCTTGAGGCCTCCTCCTAGTGGGATGTGCCTGGGAGAGAGAGGGAGTTGAGCAGTGAGCATCCTTACAACATGCCTTCAACTGGATCATCTCAGTCCAGAAATACTGCTTCTGTTCAGAAACCCTCCCAGATCACTGAGGTTCTCACCCTGTTAGAACCTGGAGGGTGAGCTCAGAAAGCCAGTGTAAAACTTTTATTTCAGTCATGTGGATCTGTGATATTGTTCTTTATCATAACCCAAAGCTCATGACCATGGGTTAGCATGGGGACATAAACTGAGCAATAGACAGAGAACTTGGTCCAAAAAACTCAGTTTCAACTCCACCACCACAAACTAGTACAGTGGCCACAGCACTACTGATGCTGCATGAATCTGCTTGTCCTTCTCCCACTGCCCCCTTCCATCAGTCGTAAACAAGACCCAGAGATACTTGAACTCCTCCACTAGGGGGCAGCTGTTCCTCCCTCACCTGGAGAGAACAATCCACTCTTTCCCAGGAGAAGATGTTGACCTCAGAGTTAGAGGTGCTGAGTTTTATATCTGCCACCTTCAGCTCAGCAGCAAATGTTTCAAGTGGACTTTAAAGTGACAGTCAAAAGACCAAAAGTACAACATCATCTGCAAAAAGTAGAAATGCCCCTCTAAGCCTGGGCTGCACCTTGATGTTCCATCCACGGACATCACAAACAGGAGCAGAGACCAAACAGAGCTTTGCTGGAGTCTGACACCTACATTAAACAGATTTGACTTAATGAATACAAAAGTTACTGTCCAGTATATTTGCCCAGATTTACGGTAGCAATTATGTGATGGAAAACTGTTGCACAAAATGCCATTTGCTCTTCCACTGTATACACTCCTATTTTCTAGGTATCTCAGAAGGGGCCTTGACATTTATTAGGAGTTATTTATGGGTGAGCTTTCTTAGATTTTATACTTTTTTCTCCACATTAGGCTTTAACAGCCTTCCATAAGGCAGTTGATTTTCCATCACACAAACATACCTTTACACACTAGGGGCAATTTTGAGTAACCAGTTAATCTGGAATGCATGTCTTTGGACTGTGGATGGACACTGGAGCTCCCAGAGGAAACCCACACAGGCATGGGGGAAACCATGAAGAATGAACTGGATTCCAGTTCACACCCAAACAGCTCAGAGGGTGTGAGACAGCAGTGCTAGGCCTCCAGCATCACGCCTTTTCAGCATTTAAAATGTAGTTTGCAGGCTCCAGTAGAATGTTTTGCTACTACATCATTTAAATTTTAGAACTTGTGACTGGGCTACTGACACCTGGTCTGGTTGTCTCATTTCATGTGGGATAGGACAACATTTGGTTGACATTAAAGGTGAGTGGTTATCAGAACAGAACAGTGTGGAAATTTTTGCATTATCTTCAAAGACATCTTTGACATTTGGACTACTTCTCTCCATCACACTTTTAACTACGAGTCTGTTACCATAATGTGTGATGTTGCTGCCCTGGGAATGATCCTGACAATTTTATGACAAATCTGGCTGCTGGTTGCAATGAGGCTCACACAGCAGGATTTACCTAAGACCTCTAATCGGCAGCACTGGTATGTGTCAGTCAGTGTAAGAGAACTTCAAAAAAGAGACTCCAAATAGACAAAGCCAAGAAACAAAGATGTAAAACTGCCATACTAACTTTAACCACCATTTCTACCCCCAGAAGAAAAGAAAATGAAGCCTGCTGTGTAGTGCAGAAGTTTTATGTTCTACCTCAAATGATTTAGCGGAGTTACTGGGGTTTTTACTATTTGATTTTCTGACCTGTGACTAAGCTTTGCCTGCAGGAAGGCTCGAAATTCTTACATCTTATGAACTGTGAAGAGAGAGGGGAAAAAATGACACAAAGAACAACCAAGAACCCAGCCCATCCAATACATATAAAACCAGTTATGAATTTCCCTGCCTCCTGGGAATGTTTCCTTTTATTGCATTATAAGTCAAGATATTTTATTTTCATTCAGTATTATTCCAAGCATTCAAATGAGATTTTTGCATGAATCAAATCTACATTATATTGAGTACATTTTACTGTTAGTATTGCCGTCCCCCCCCACAGTTTGGAAACCTGCCACTTTATGGAAATAGGTGTGTATAAAGAGAAGTAAGGAACAGCCATTATGTCAAATCTAATGCAGCTATAGCAGAACTCATAAAACTTTGAAAACATCTAATTCAAGACAGTGTTTCTGTGTGTAATGTGAGTGATTTACATGCTCCCAGAGGATGGTAGCTGTTGAATGTGTCAATCGAAGCAAAATGAAGAACATGTTCCACCCAAATAACCCAAAATGAATACAGTTTTTGGTTTAGGAATATTTTCTTTTCAATATGTTTTTTTTTTCCTGAAAATGGCAGAAAGTATAATAGTTAAAATTATTTGCACTTATTCAAACTACAGTATGATGTGGAGCCACACTTAAAAATTGTGACGTTAAACAGCAAAGAAAAAATGCCAGGGGTTTTCTTAACAGCAGAACAAAGTTAAGTTTTTCGTAAGTCATTCATATCGCAGCGAAAAAGAAAATCTTGAAATGACGGAAGAATGGAAATTGCAATTAATCTCTCTCAAGATTACCTGTCACAGGACACCACTGACCTCAACGCAGCCCATGCGAAACAAAAAAGCCAAAAATCGTTCTGAAAGTAACATTCCATTATCAGCACTTACACGGTTTTATCGCTCATTTTTCCGACTTTTCTTCAAACAAATGTGTAGATTAATTAGAGGACACTGACAAACTAAGCTATGACAGCATGTAAATTGTCCCTTGGTTGTAAATGGGGGAAAATGTCATCGGATAATTGAAAAGTAGCACTGAATCAATAGAAGCCCCAGCAGGTAACAGGCATAATGAAAACTCAAAACCTTGTCCTGCTCCCTGCTCAATAACAGATTTTCCACCGGAGACCAGATTTAACCATATTTACACTACTGTAATAAAAATTCGATCGTCGATGACCTGAAGGGCGGTATCTCCTTTTAAGCGGTGCCTCTCGTCTGTTGCACTTCACCTATTAATATTTACTTTATCAAATAATAAAGTCAACCTCCTCTTATGCTGCATATGGACTGGTCATGAAATGTAAAGTAAATGAGAGTAGACTGACAGTCCACCACTTCCAGCAATGAACATCTGTTTTTACAGTGGTAAAGAGAGGCATCTGTAATTTTGAAAACATTTGAAATACAAAATGGAAAATCCTCTTGTTAAATAGAAGTGTGTAGCTTGGCAGCTGGAACTTGTTTTGGAAAATTGAGGCAGGAAATAGCTGGCCTATCAAATGGAATTACCTTGATTTTCCTGGCATTCACAGTTTGATGCCACCTATCCTGAAGTATCAAACTGAGTGCATTTGGTTGGTTGCAGATGTGCCCTAAGCACCATCACGTTCACTCAGAAGCCTTCTCCAGTTCTTTCTTGAGCTACGACAAAAAAAAAAAAAAATTATATCAGCTCATGGAGGGCAAGCATTAGCATTAGCATTTTATTGCAGGCATGGAGATTTAGAGCAAAGGATATATCAGCACTGAGCAGACAGAATTAGTTAACAATGCATTATCCACTCTTTATGGTGGCCATAACTCTTTCCTTCGCCAGGGGAGGGAGGGGAGGTGCAGAGCCCTGTGTATAAAGGGGCAAACCATTCTAGAGAAAGGAGAGGCAGCCAATGGGAGAGAGCCCCAGGTCGAAGCGTGACTCCGTGTTACATATCAGTGGTGACAGCATGTGGAAGCGGTGGCATCACTGCACGTGGCACTAGCCGCAATGCTCAAGCAGCGGCCTTTGTGCCTAGCCGGTAGCCGAGCCGCACCGCACCATGCTGGGCAGCGGCTATGACCCATGTACAGCTGTGGGCCAGCTGCGCAAACAGCCCCTGTGCACCGGAGAGGTCATTTCTAATGGCTTTGACCTTTGAAATAACTCTTTTCGGCCATAAACCTCATACACATGGGGTAATTGAAAGCCCTAAAATATAAACCTGCGCAGGCTTTCTGGTCGTAATTAACACATACATTTTTAATGCCCACTCTTTTATTCATAGGGTATTGTTACCTTTATTAAACATTTCAGAGCAGTTCTTAAAGGAACATTTACATTTGATTTTCTCTGCTTTTAAGGGATCCTAAGGAAAGACAAAACCTCCCGGTAAGGAACCCATTGTGACAGCAAATGGGTTATTAGTTCAGAAAGCTCTGGTCACCTCTGTGCTTCCAATATACAGCATGAGTATGTGTATTTACCAACGCACTTTCATATGTGGCTCAATGTAAGTGCCTGCAGGGTGCCAGGTAATGACTCAGTAATGCCTTCTGCATCGTCCATTACATTGGTTGCCATGGCAACAACAAGGGCAAACTAAAAAGGTTATGAACTGCATTTGTGTGCAGGCATATGTTGATGAGAGCCGTTTGAGGGCACAGTTGGTCGGTTTAGAGAGAAGCATGACATTGATCAAGCCCCTTGTTATAAACCCTCCGCCAGCTCCACCACTGCTGCACAGCTGCCCCCTTACCCTTTGTAATGTCATATGTGTTGATGTGCCAAAAGACAAGCAGCCCAAGCCATTGGCAATGCCCTGTGGAACCAATTAGAGTTACAAGGTGGAGAGATGGGCTGTTTGTGGAGACTGGATAGGTCCAGGTCTCTCCACGCTCAACCTGGCAGGCTCATTCTTGTGTAATATTACTAGAATCCCATTTTCACATCTATTCACTTACAGGGTGCTCTTCTCCAAAGCAACAAGCAATGATTATTAATTTGCATTTAGCTGACATACAGCAGCAGTCACTACAATAAATCCTTCCGGCTATCCATCCATGTGTACAGTGGAGCAACGCGGCACCCTCACACACACTGTGGGTAGTGCATATCTCTCAACTCTGCAGAAACACAGAAACACTTCTTTGGACTGAGACAGGAAACCCATGTAAACATGGGAGAACATGCAAACTCCACAAAGACTGAACTGGATTAAAGTCCATGCCCACATGTACGGCCCAAGCTCTGCGAGGAGCCACCTGCAACCTGCACTAGCCTCTGCGCCACAAGCCGTGTTGGTATTCTAGCAGTTAAAAAAAATTCCCATTTTGCATTCCATTTAGGGTCAGCAACTCCTGGTTTTTGGGGCTGTAAGAACATTGCTCACACACCTAAGGCAGGCAACCATAAGTGTGCACATGCACACAGCTCTGAGCGCCATAAAACACCCATCCTACGGCTGTACCCCCAGTCGGCACAGCAGTCCTGACGGTTGAAAATTTACTGCTGACCTCTGCATTCCATATGGAGTGTGGCTCCTTTTCCCCCCCCAAAAGCTCCAGAGACGGTTTGAGGGCACTGTGCACAAATGCACTGAGACGCAGCCACATGTGCATCCTTAGAGCCATGGCTTGTTTAGACAGGACAAGCTGCATATTTTCCACTTAAATAACCCTCTTTGAAAACACAGACATGGACTGTGGCATAGGCGCCACTCAGGCCACTTGGCCGTGCCGATTCCAACATCTCACAAATGCGTGGCAAAGTTTTGTGCCACTGCATGACCGATGCGGTGGTGAAGTGTAAATGCAGGAGGCGGTGTGCCATTTTACCTGCAGTTTGAGGTCTGGTGCTGCTTGGGATGCAGTATTGTAACAGACTCAAGCACAACGCACATGCAGAGAGGCACAGCAACAGTGCACTTTTCCTTCTAAAAAAGAAGACACACCCCAGGGAACTGAGCAACTGTAAAAGATGCAGAAAGACACTCAGGACTCCTTTGGGGACATGTGGGCCCAGGGTTGGGAAAACACAGCTGTCAGGTCTGCCATATGTGCCGTGAATTACAGCCATGTTTCTGGCACCACGGAATACTGGTACATGGCAGCGTTTGTTGAAGAGAGTGCGGTCTGGCAGCATGGAGAATGGGATATGCACGCCGTAATTTACAGGCCCCAGTTCACCAGCAAGGGGGAATAGAACACCATAGACAGGGACCTGAGGCCGCCACTCCCACAGTTCTCCCTGCCGGCCCTGGCACAGGACACAGGGGATGTAGTGTGCGTACATCACACAGCACCCCAGTACAGCCCAACAGGGCCTCTGAGCTCCAGCCCTCCTACTATTACATCTTTCTCTCTTTTCAGAGCCACACACCAATGTTTACACTCTGTACTTGACATAAATCCTGACTTGTACAGCCTTCATTAAATACCACTTGTTTGACTAATTTTGCACAGCTGTTATCCTTAAAGATATTAAAAGAACCACAAAAATGTACCTAAGGTGTCCGTTTCCATTCCTTCCCTGTACTTGCCAATCCCTCGTCTCACCAGATCATGGGCGCCCTCTGCTGTTAATCAGATGCAACAGCATTGTGAAGCACCAAAAAAGGAAATGTATTTTGAAGCAGGGATGAACCTTTACATTCGGTTCCATATTATCTTCATTTAAATGAAAAACTCTTATCTTTCATTTGTAATACAGTAAAAGGAGAATCTGGTAAAATTCAGGGCAAAGAGCAACATAGCACTTAGGGTCATTGCTTTGAAATAATCTGTTTGTTTGAATGCCACTTGTACTGTAGTTCCCACGATCTTACCTGAGCGGAAACAGTCAGAATACATGCTGTAAAAGTAGTTCAAATAAGGCAAAATACTATTATATATGAGCTTAGACAAATAAGTCATAAAAGTTGAAACTTTTAGAATGTTTAAAACTATATTTACTACAATTTGATACAAGACATACAAAATCAAAAGTGCAGAGCACTTCCAATAAACATGGCTACATACACCAATGCTGCACATTTTGAATCCATTCAGACTTAAAAAGGAGTTAAAAAAGAGTAAATGTATATTAGGTGTATGAGGATTTGAGAGTGTATACAACACGAAAAAAGGGGGGGAGGGGTATATTACACCACACATCGGTAGATTACTAGTTTCATAAATCAAAAGTTCCTACAACCCTGTTGTTTTTAGTTTTCAATGAGGGGTGGAGTGGGGGTGGAGCTGAGCAACACGCTGTGAAACTCATGGCATGGCTGATGGGAGAAGACAGCGGTCATCTGTGTACTGGACTGTGGTTAACAACTCCACAGCTTCACTGAGCAAAGTCAACCCTTGAATGGCACAAGACCAAGCATGTTTCTCTCACCACGGGGAGCCAAGCAGAAACACATCACTGAAACTGAGTAGCTGTGACAAATTTGCATCATGTCAGTCTCAAGCAGAAGTCACCCAGGGAAAGTGTGTGAAACCCAGGCCG
Source organism: Heterotis niloticus (assembly GCA_018136845.1). Taxonomy (NCBI): domain Eukaryota; kingdom Metazoa; phylum Chordata; class Actinopteri; order Osteoglossiformes; family Osteoglossidae; genus Heterotis; species Heterotis niloticus. Next base: position 3,385,045 of record CM030898.1, read on the forward strand.
CAAACTGTCATAGACTGCATGTCTGGAGGCAAAGCTGGCGCAGTAACAAACACTTGAATGTAGTCTATTTCTAGAGATTTAGAGTTCTGACACCACAACTCGGCAGGTCCACTCAAAAACTTTTTCCACATAAATGCTTCCAATTGGACCAGCCACAGCCAATTTTTGGTATGCGCCCCTGCTTTCCTTATCACCCACACAACCTATAACCATCCCTATGCAAAAGATGGTTTTGGAGGATGCTGGGATGACATCTCACCACTGCACCACAACCACAGATGGTGCACCCAGGCAGGTAAGGAAGAGGGGGTTAAAGCACCAAGATGCTTGAAACAGAATGGTAGTGTACCTCCCCCACCAGTTGGGTGACAACCTGCAGCAGGCTTTTCCCTCGCAGGAGGACCGGTGCTGACAGGACTCCAGTTTCAAGCTAACTGCAGTGGACCCAAAGCATACGGCCACTTTTCACTCACAGCTTTACCAGAGAAAACGGATGTTACTTCAGCTGAGCACCAAAGCGAACGCTGAGCAGAAAGCATTTATGCAGTCAGATGGCTCGTGGTTTGAGACTCGCATGCTGATTGTCTGTGACATCTTTCTTACTACCAGTCAGTAAGTGGACAACACACTAAGAACTACAGACGCACATACACTTTAAAACAGTTAGGCGATTAAATCTGGCAAATGAGACTGTCCGTGCTCCATGCGGCTGATATAAATCTAATCCAGTATGTGTGTAAACTAAGTTCAAATCCAGCTGTAAAACATGCTCTGGCAGTGACTCTTAAGGGGTACAGAGCACCAAGGTCAGTCACATGAGCGCATTATGAAACACTACAGTCCACTCAGGATAAGGTAGTGCTTGTTGAGAGCGGACATTGTAGGTGTGGGGGCCCCCCAGCTCTAGCCCATGGCTGTAAACTGCATCTTTTCTACTTCACACTAAAACAAGAAATAATGTGGGATGCTTCATAACTGCTTGGCCTACGACACCCATCATGCAGCTCACATTTTCAAGTTCACTCCAAGCTCAAATAAGGTTGGTAACAGCCAGGTCTAAGTGTGACCAGCTCCGCCAGGAGCCACTGTACTCTGTTCATCTATTATTAATAAGTAATGTGAGGCTATGCTCTGAATGTGCTACATGCAAACACAAACACTTACACATTTGATGATTCTCCCCCCCATTACATGAATGTACGTAGTTCTCCTTTAACATAAAGGATCAAGAACTAAATGATCATGGTTTAAAAAAAAAAACAAAAAAAACAGAGGTTATAACTGACAATGGTGGCCTGAAGCTTTGAAGAAAGACTCATCAGTGGAACCGTACTGAAGAGTTTGACCAACATCAAGACATTTTGTCAGTAGTAACAGAATCCGCGGATGTGTAAACATGCAAATGTAGCTCTCTGCACATTCAGAAGCACTCAAGTGCTACTCCAGACCACAGTGCTCTGGGTCGAGCCAGTCTCGGGACCACAGAGGTGGAAACACCCGCACTGGCTGGTAGGTTGCGGATCAAGGGGGTCCTGACCTGGTGCCACTGCGGTGAGATACTGTGGTGTATCACACCATAAGCACACTCTACACACACTCACACAGAGTATCCAAACACAGATGCACTAAACAGCTAAGCTAATCTCCTCTTACCAGTAAACTGACAAAGGACAGAAGAACGAGAAATAAAAGTGTACCCAAGCCCCCTTCCCATCTCTCCCACCCACAGATCATGGTAAAGAGATTGTCCACTTCTACCCCTCTTCTCAGTTCTGCTTTTCCAATTGTACTGTTCAGCACTGCAATTCCATTTGCTGCCACTTTCTTCTTAGACATGGACCATGATTCTTGTTAAGATATGCCTGTACATGTGAGGAGCGAAGAGGAGAAGAGGGAGGGGAACTGTCACGATGTGGGCAGTGTCCGCCATTGCTGTTTGCTTTCTGTTTGTGCATTTTAAAAACGGCCAAGTCTTTCGCAGAGGGCAAGCCAAGGTAGACGACAGCCCTGGAGCGAGTGCCGTTGCTCACACGCTCACGGCACCCTTCTCCTTCTTGTCACCGTCCTCATGCCACGTAAGACGCTCTTCGTAGAAGGCGATGACAATCTGCGGGCACTTCTGGTTGGCTTCCTTGGCCAGCACAAGGTCTGCTTCATCAGAGTCCTTCCTGTAGGAGAAAAGCACCAAAGGTTGAGAAATTTCACTCCAACCACAGACTATATGTCTTTTTACAATAGACAAAAGGAGGCACCAAGTATCTGTAACACATACTTTAACCCTCAGTTCCTCATTTAATTTAAGGTTTATGCTGAAAAGTCCCGCAGGTTCTGTACCTTGAGGAGTCATTCAGAGATAACGGTCATGTTTCGTTCAACTTCATGTACACCATGAATTTACAAAAAGGAATACGTAAGCATGACGATCAGCAACCATATTAGAGGTAAGCGGCTGCACTTTTAGCACTCGAGCAGCATACCAACCATAAATTGTTCAAGTAAAAATTACCCAGGTATATAAATGGGCAAGAAATTACCAGTAGCTTTACACTGCAAGTCCTTTTGGAGAAAACCATTAGCTAAATAAATAAATGTAAACATAATTGTAATTGATTCTGCATTTTTTCAAACTAAAGGGATTTAACTGTGCCCTTCCAAGAAAAAAAGAACTGATCAACATTTAAAGAATGTGGTTCTTTGAAATAATACTTGCCATTTCATGAGGAACATGAGGTCTCCACAGGAGTCTGTGGCTCCGATGATCTTCTCAGGCTCTAAGCCTCTCTCAAATCCCCGTGCAACCAGGATTTCTTCCTACACCGCAAACACAAAAAAATACATACATTTGCTTGCAGCCATGTTTTCAGGGCAAGGACTGCACTAGCTCCACATTTGGCTGTGTCTCACCTCCTTCTTCTTCTTGGTCTTGCTGCCCCCCTCTTCTTCCTCCTCAGCAGAATTCTTTCTCTTAGTGGTAGCACTGTCCTTGTTACGTGCTCCCCCTGATGAACCCGTGCTGGCAGGTCTGTTGGTGTTGTTCCCACCCTTCTTATAGGTCTTCATGAACTCAGCGATGAGCTCAGGACAGTCCAGGTTCTTTTCTGGTTCCCATGTGTTGTGCTTTCTGCAAATGAAAGCATCAATGCAACTCATGACACACGTCACACACTAAAATAATATGGAAATGACAGCATTCACTTCTTAAATTGTTAAAAACAGATGCGTTTCAGTGTCTTTAACAGAAATGTGATGATTTTCCAATTTCAGCGCTCAATATTGGATAATACTACTACCTCACATTTGGATTTATTTCTTATGTTGTACAATACACTCTGTCATGTAAACACAACACAAAATGTAACTATGGCCCTTAAAATGATCAGTGATCTATCACCTGGAAAGGGGAATTCTAACTTACTCTGAGAAGCCCTTCCACTTGAGGAAGTATTCTACCCGACCCTTCACTGTTCTTCGGTCCAGCACTTTCTCCACCACATACTCCTCCTCAGATGATGATTTGTCATCTGAACGCCGCTGAGTCTTCTTTCCCATAGTTTAGACGAATGTGATCAACAGGGTAGAGAATTTGGTGCCCTCTAGTGCAAAGAGGGAAAACCTACTCAGAGGCTGAAAGCAAAAAACAAAAAGCAAATAACATCAACTGAAACTTTAAGAGCCATGTCGATATTAAATATTTTGCATGACGACACATAATTCTTGTACCATTACATCTGCAATGCACTCTTCATCTATTACAAATGACATTCTCTTGTAAATTTACAATTATATCCAACAGCAGCTGCCACCTTCCACTTGAAGTGCCCAAGTGTGAGTCGCATCTTCTGCTGTAGTACCCATAAGCAATGTATTTATGTTAAATTGCTCCAGTAAAATGTATTTCACTGTATAAATGATTGAGACACTAATATTTTCATATAGCAAATCTCTTTACAGAAAAGAATGAGCTAAAAAATAAATATAAATGTACTGAATCATAAATGGGAAGTACTATTCATTGCTAGCAATGAACTTCAATATTTAAGCACTTCCTGAAGAGTAGATTTGAAATATAGATTTAATCATATGTAAAATCAGGTCAGTCTTAAGGTTTCAGGGACATCTTCCAAATAACTCAACACCATCATACTACAAACTTTCACACAGAGGTCATTGACATGAAAACGTGCACTGTCCAAATACTGAGTCAAAGGCCCTTTCCAGACACTGTTCTCTACTCTTCAGAGTATGCCTGAGTTGCACTGAGGCCACCACAGCAGAGGTCACATCCTTCAAATAGTAAAACTAAGAAAAATATCAAGAGTACTGTAAGTGAAAGCATTTAAAACTTTACCCCCATCAGCTAAAACCCAGTAGCACTATTTGAACAACATAGCACCACACAGAATTTGCCTACGTCAGTTCCTGAACATAAATACAGAAAATCTCTTCCATAATGCACTCATAATGAAAGCTTATATTCAAAATGAAAAGGAGCAAGTAGAGACCTGCTGTGGTCTTACAGGTGTCTCCTAGCAATAATAAAACTGGATTTACTTCAACACTTAACATGCAAGTCAAAACAGAGTTTTCACTCTCCAACACTATAAAATTCTTAATTCATCTGTAAATTCCTTATATTATATAATTCCTCATTTTATACAGTTTTGTTGCATCAAAATAAGCTATGATATGATTTGAAGAAATAAACCATAACACTTTGGCATTCAGACATATCTTTAAGTTTTTGACAGTGTGATGTACACAAACTATAGGTTACTCACCAGAAATAGTTTTGAATGCTTCTACAGAAAACTGAAACTAAAATTTTTGGTATAGACAGCTGTTATGTAAGGGTTCATTTTCATTGCAATATGGTGCAGAAACCCATAACAGTGTTACATTGTAATGGTTTGTCGGTCAGATTTCCAACTCAGTTAAACTAACACTTCCAAGTATAAGGACTGTATAAATTAACTATTTAGTTCATTTGTTTAGCTGGCACTGTTCTGTAAAGTGACTTACAATTTTAAGCAATGAGTGTTTGTGGTAAAAGCAGCAGTTGTCTGCTTTTTTCTGCAACTGGGTAATTTTTACTGGAGCAATTCATGGCAAGCATTTATCCTCTATTTCTGGACTCTATGGGGAAGAGGATGTCCGATACAGCAAAATTCTGGACATTGAATGTATTAATTTCAGCATTTTTAACTACAGGGCCGTACACTGCACTTGTACAACCTGTCATGTGTAACGAACATATACTATGCCAAATAAAGCGAACGAGAACTGCGACTGAAAATATAAATTCATGCAGTACAGCGAACTGCACGCAAAAAAGCAGTGAAAAACGAGCACCGAGAGCAATGGCGCTCCTTCAGAACGCCGCTGCAAGGGAACCAAATTGCGACTGTCCGTAAAATCGAGGATAGACCAAGTACTCCGGTCAAGGGTAAAATAAAACAAACCGGGTGAGACCTGACGCCAGTACCATATTCGGCCATCGTGGTGTGTGAGGTTTGCGAAGCGAGGTGTGCACTCGGCCGCCCCCCTTTGCCATTTCACCGTGACAGTCTGAGCCCGCACCGCGCAACAACCCACCAATCCCTGGTGCATCTCGGGAAATTATTTGATTTGGAGAAAACTCTACCCTCGTGTTTTATTTGCACACGCTCCGGTAGATTTCATTTTGGTGCATTCCTCGCGCACTTCTCATGCAACCGCAAAGCCTGGACTTGTGTTTACCCCACTTCCTCAAAGTTAATGTGGCAAAAAAAAAACCTAACCGTATCGGGATCATCTGCACTGCCTTCAAACCGTGCAAACGCACGTTTCCATTTACACCAATAAGCTCTCTGGCACGTCCCCCCCCTCCGACCATACAGCTACAAAACAAGCACAGCTGTGGTTGGAGTTAAACTGAAACCCGCAGGATGCGTTAAAAGAGCGTTAAGTTCTCTGCAGTAATTCCCTATGTTGTTTAAAATTGGAAGAAAAAAAATGCGTTCAGTTTTTAATGCGTTAGCGGGACTGATCTTCACCCCAGGGGCCTGTTTTATTATTTGGTACGTTAAAAACATACGGTTTCTAGCAGAAATCCGTAACCAGATTTCACACATCCCACTTAACTATCGATTTAAAAGTCAAATGTCCCGTCCTTTGCAGTGCCTACATTTGCATCAGTTTGCAAAGATAGCTCGTTGTCGACACAAACACACATGGCAGCTATCAAATCGTTCTCAGGAAATCACTCCTCTCGCTTTCTCGCTGATTGGTGGACGCGCTCCCTCTCTGGCGCCAAACCTGTGCCTTCCAACCTTCCGATTGGTCATTCCGCTTGCCAGTCATCCTCCATCTTTTTGTTCCCTTCATCACAGCCGCTCCATTGCATCTAGCTGGCTGCTCATCTCTTGTGATCTTTTCGATTCCCAAATATATAAAATACCTGCCAAATCCGGCCCTCCCATTATCCAAGTATTCACGCCTGGGAATAGTTATCGGTGCACAAGTCTGTGCTCTCAGCGCTCGCAAATTTTGACTCACCCGTGTGGCTTCCGATTGCTATGCTGCACACAGCTCCTTCCCTCCAGCGCTGCAGTCGCCCGGCGCCTCGCTCCGCTCTTGGCTGCGTGGACGCGCGCGCCAAAAACGCACAATGGCGGGTCGCGCACGCGCACGCGCGGCTGCTGGACGGCGCCCTTTTGCAGGAATCCGTTTCAAAATCATTTAAAATTAGGTGCGCGAATAATGTGCCGTGAAAACAAACAAAATGAACAATTTAATGTGTGGCCACTACAATGACTTCGTTCTGCTGTTATGTATTGCACAGTCATAATTCTTTCTGGCCGAAAAATATGAAACGGGAAAAATGCTTCGTTTTTCTAAATCTTCCAAGATCAGACGAGTTTTTGACTGTATTAATGACCGTGTTGTAATGCAAGTTAACTGAAGCTCAGTGTCAATGAGCGTGGTCTATATAAGTAAAATTTAACCCAATTTTCATGGTCTCCATCTATATAGGGACTTCATGAAACCTTTTGTAATGGAAAGCTAGTGAAATGAGTAGACTGTGTGATCGAGTTAAACCTGCGATGAATCTCTTATTGTGCACGCACTAGGTTTAGACAGCGACTAAATACAACGAATACCTGCAATGAATTTAACTAAAACACGTTATTCGTAATCACTGTCCTGGTTCGTGTATCGAATGCCAAAGTCAGCTGATTAACCCATGACTAAACAAAGTTAAACTATATGTTTGTAAATCTAGCTGTAAAATCGATCATTTAAAGTTAAATAAAATACAGTAACTGTAATCAAAGAAATATATGCATGTCTGGATTGATTCTTTTAAACAATCACGCCCACCAGCACTTTTCTGAAGGGTACGGCCATCTGGCCTATTGGCACTCACAATGCGCAGTCGCGCACTTTTAATCTTAAACACTATTGGCAGATGAGCATCGTGGTTTACGATTGATGACTTTTGCTTCAATCATCATAGAGGAAAACTTCGGAGCCTCGCCACAGTGGGAATGAACAGCCAATTAGAATCATTCGTAGGCGGGTTCCGTCATCTACTTATTCTACTGCTTGAGTGACGACAAACTCTATACGCAGTTTTTTCCCCCTTGTTCGAAGGACTGGATTCCGCTTTTAACCGAATTTCAAGATGTCTAAGGAGGTAAAAAATGTGTTTTATTTTTCCGAAATGTCACCTTTTTGTTTTATTATTGCATTCTTGCCTCGAACTCTTAAGTGCGGCGCACAAAATCGTATTAGTAAGGGAAAACAGGCAGCTTTTTGCCGGTAGGTCGGTAGACGGTATGAGCCGCCATTTTGAAGGCCGCATGGTTTAGTATTCCAGGTCGAAAGTGTGTTTCTTCATTATATCCGCTTCATAAACCGCTTGCTTTGGGGTTCCTCTGTTCCCCACATACGTGCTTTGGTTTCCCGACGGGATATTTTTTGTTTGTTGTCCTTGCTGTGCTCTCCTCCGTGAGCTGGGAACATGGCCTCACGTGCCCCTCCCCCAGGCCGCCTCAGCCTTTGTTAGCGCTTAGCTGCAGCTGAGCTCCCGAAGCGGTGTTGTTAGCCTGCATCCAGCGTGTGTTTAGTGTCCGCTCGCTAACGTGGCCGCACCCTCCTGTAGGCGCCCCGCGAACCCGAGCAGCTCCGTAAGCTCTTCATCGGCGGCCTCAGCTTCGAGACGACGGACGACAGCTTGCGCGCACACTTCGAGCAATGGGGAACCCTCACGGACTGCGTGGTGAGTACCGCGTACATGGACACTTGCGGGTTCCAGTTCCCCTGTTGTTTTACTCGTGATGAAGGCACTACTACTGAATTATACAGTAAGAATATTTAGCCGTATGAATGGGTAAATCGTGGTTAGAGTCACTGCCTTAGACTAGGACGACCCTGGTCACTCCCCCCCCGGTTGTAGCATCATTGATCAAGCTGTACCCTGAATTCCAGTAATAAATACTCAGTTGTAAAAATGGGTGTATCAACCTGTTGCTTGATGCAGCTAGTTTCTGTAGAGAAAAGTGCTCATTATTGTGGCGATAATAGATTATTAAAAGTAATGGTTTCTTTGTGGTGCATTGTCAGATATATAGAAATGAGTAATAATACTGTCAGCAGGAAAATTGATTCCCTACTAGCAGTGCATCTCTATACAATTGTTTTTATTGCTTGAGTTACTCTGAGAATATTTTGAAACTTTTCAGGTGATGAGGGATCCAAACACAAAGAGGTCGAGGGGCTTTGGTTTTGTCACATACTCCTCGGTGAAGGAGGTCGATGCCGCTATGGAAGCGCGTCCCCACAAAGTGGACGGCAGGGTAGTTGAGCCCAAGAGGGCTGTGTCCAGAGAGGTGAGGTGCCCGAGGCTGGTGGTCCTCTTTGCTGGAAATCTCCTAACTTCGCTGGAAATGGACAGTAGTTCTGATGAATGACTTTGTGTTTCGCAGGACTCAAGCAAGCCAGGCGCCCACATGACTGTGAAAAAGATCTTTGTGGGGGGGATTAAGGAGGATACAGAAGAGCACCACCTACGAGACTATTTTCAACAGTTTGGCAAAATTGAAGTAATTGAAATTATGACTGACAGAGCCAGTGGAAAAAAGAGGGGATTTGCCTTTGTTACGTTCGATGACCACGATTCAGTGGACAGGATTGTCAGTAAGTTTAATTTCTCATGTTTATTTTAATGGATTAAAGTGGAGTACAGTAAATTAGGTTTTGCCTTTTTTTTTAAAAACATTTGTTTCTTTTCAACAGTTCAGAAGTACCACACTGTTAATGGCCATAACTGTGAAGTCAGGAAGGCCCTTTCAAAGCAGGAGATGGCCACGTCAGGAGTCAACATGAGGGGTGCGTACAGTGTAAATGTTGTCATCTGTCCTGAGTGTGTGTCTGTGCATTTAAGAAAAAACTGAATTTTTAAAAAAAAAAGCATTCGTCTTCTCCTAGGTCGGGGTGGAGGTTCTAGTAACTTCAGCCGTGGTGGGGGATATGGAGGGAATGACTTTGGACGTGATGGGTACTTTGGTGGCCGTGGTATGTCCTTTTGCACCTTTTCTCTATGTCTGAAATTGCTGCATGTCCTAGAGCGCAGATCACACAGGCAAATGTTTCTTTTCAGGAGGACGGAGTGGCTACGGAGGTGACGGATACAACGGTTTTGGAGGAGATGGTGAGTTTTTATTGTCATCCTATTTTTTTCTAAGGCTTCTTTAAACATTTCTTTAATTCAGGTTTTTAAATGCGGTATTTCCACTGGATATGTTTTTGGGTGATCACTTTAGGTCATCTCAATTTTTTTTAGGTGGCTATGGTGGTGGGCCAGGCTATGGTGGCAACCGTGGCTATGGTGGTGGCCAGGGTTACAGCAACCAAGGTGGATATGGAGGAAATGGTGGATATGACAACTACAACAATGGCAGTGGAAACTTTGGCAGTGGTGAGTGCTGCTGTGAACATGGTTATCTTGATGGGTTAATCCAGTTTCTTCAGTCGTGTACTAAGGTAACACTCTTTTTCAGGAAACTTTGGAGGCAACAGCTACAATGACTTTGGCAATTATAACAGCCAGGGCTCCTCTAACTACGGCCCAATGAAGGGAAGCAGTTATGGTGGTGGCAGAAACAGTGGTCCATATGGCGGTGAGTTGCTGTCCAACATCTGTAAACCTGCGTCTGCCTCAGAGCTCCAGTTTCAGTTGTGCATTACCTGGTCAGTCGCCAGAATTCAGTTTTGATTTGTCGCGCTCCAGGTGGCTATGGTGGCTCCAGCAGCGGTGGCTATGGCAGTGCCTCAGGGGGCCGGAGGTTCTAAGTGTTGAATAAGTAAGTGCTTCTCTTCTCCATAACAAATAACTCTGCTGTCGTTACAGCCTCACGTTTACTAACTGACGATGGATTATTTTACCTGTAGTTTGAACTTGGACATTTGTAACATGTCTATGAAGTAATGTTGTGCCCCTGGAGATCTAACAAGGACCCTTCAAACCAGTTCATTAGTTGGTATTAATCTTTAACTAAACGTAAGTGTAGATTTAACTGACTTGAAGGCTTGCTCGTGTATAATCCTCGATGCTGAGATGGAAGTCGGTGCTTCAAGTTTAACAATGTTGTTCCATATTATTCAACAGGATTCAGTACTTAGGAGAGGGGAGCGAGAGAAGTGACAGGAAAGCTGCAGGCTTACCCCATAGATCTGCTCGGCCACAGTGCCCTAACAGCTTACAGCTGCCTCATCAAGAGATGTACAGTAGAGAGGAATCATGTTTTGGGAACTTTTGTTTTGTTTGTCTGCTCTAAAGCAGGGCTATTTTAATAGTCCTTATTTGTTTCTGTTAAAAAATAGCATTCCAGTGGGGTTTTTATGTAGATTTTCATTTTACATCCCTTATGGTGGTTTTTAATGTAACTGCAAGAAATCAAGTTGAAATAAACTATCTTTTGGTTTTTTACTAATTGTGCATTTTTGTATTACTCCTTGGGGGGTGGTTATTTCAGGGTAATGACATTGGCAAATTAATGCCAATATGTAGTCGATACCACGTGCAGGTGTCCATTAGGCGTACAGGTTGTATAGCTGTTCATGAATTTATTTATTTATTTTTTTTGGACGAGTAAATTTGAGATGGATTTTCAAAATTAGTTAAAATTTGAACCCTTAAGTATTCCACTGGGAGCTGTAAGTCCTTGAACTTTATACCCCAGATGCATATTTGGTTTTTTCCTTCCGGCCTGTGTGTACATATGAGGTGGTACAGTGCAGAGGGAGTGTAAAAGCATGCAGAGGGATCACACACCAATGTCCAGAGTGAGAGGAGAGCACCAAGCTTGCTTTTAGCAGGCTGCTGTGGAGCTGTGCTCTCTCCCAAAGCCACGTTCAAAGCCTGCTTCAGTACAGTCGCTTGCCAACGTCAGCTGTTGGAGAGGAGCTTGCAGCGCTTGAGGCTAGCCATGGGAGCCAGCTGAGGGACAGGAGTAGCAAGAGCATCGCAAGGAGCCAGAGGCACAGGGGACAGCGAGTGCAGAAGGTTGCTCTTGTAAGACTAGGATGCAGCAGCTACGAAAGGGTGTTTCTGTACCGTTCTGCTAGGTAAGATTTTTAAACTACTTTCCAAAGGTTTTGTTGCTGTAAAATCATGTTCTCTGTAGTCTGTTTCAGCCAGCATGTGCACCACTCCTGCAAAGTGTGTCTTCCTGGTTCATCACTTTCCCAGATTTCTGGGAGTTCAGTTTACAGTAACCGCAGGGTCGACTTGCAGAAATGTCAGCCTGTTAGAAAACTGTCTGTGTCCGTTTCATCAAGGTCCATACTTTTAACATCGGCCCCTTTTTAAAATTGCTAGTGACTGCTCACTCAAATCCAAGTTCCTTCTTGCAACCTTCTTCTTTCAGCAGAATGTAATCTCTAATGAAGTGCTGCATGATGAGTTTATATGTGACTTTCCCTACTTACTGCCATTACTACAGTTTGCCTTATATGTTATTTGTCTCAAGGGTTTCTTTATCTGTAGAACTTTTTTTAATATGACCTGGAACTAGACGACCTAGTGACCACACAATAGCTGTCTCCCCAAGACACGGCAGTGTCACATCTGCAAATGAAAATAAGCTGCAAATATTTGTTTTACTTTGATGTACTCTACTGTGGTGGTAGTTTGTGTAATGCAGTCTTGTAAGTGGTTTGTTTGGCACTGTACACGGTTGCATTTCAGTAGATCCAAGTCACTTGTTGATGAGCACTGTGCTCTTCGCAAGGTGCAACTGTTATGATTAAACGGCCCCTAAAACTTAATCCCTCTGATGTAATGTTAATGCATGCATGGGCTGATGAGAACATATGTTTAGTGTATGACATAAAAAATAAATGAGTCACATGTTCACATTTTCTTATTGCATCTTTCCTCAAACAGCTGAAGGAAACTGGCAAGAGCGGATCGACATCTCCGGTACCATGTACAGTGGATATACTGTGACACGCAAGAGGTAGGAATTGCCATGAGGAAAGTGCAGTATTTCAGAACAAGTTGTATAATTTTAATTCTCCTTCTGCAGCTGTGCCCTGAGGTACTGAACTGGTTTTGTTCATCTGCTCAGTCTTGTAGCCTTTTAAACCAGTCTACTGTTAACGTAACAAACTTGCTTCTCACAGATAAAAGAATAAGTGCAATTCTTGTCTTGCAGGTCTATTAAAGAAGTGGAAGGTTTTATTTTTTTATTTTTTTTATTAAAAACTGGTTGCTGGTACAACCTTTTTTTTAAATATGGTTTCCCAATAAAAACATTGACAAACTAAATGCATTTGTGTGCCTTGTTGATAAGTCTGGTATTTCGGTGCAAGGTTGAACTTTGTGCCAAGTTTCCCATTGTCAGGTCTGGACATTTGGCCACGTGTACAACAGGCAGTGGGCAGCAAGTCCGTTATAATTTAGCTTTTCACCCAGACATAAGATAAATGCAGGTTTCCACAGTAGCGCTCAGGGATGCCGTAGATCTTGATATGTATGGAAGGTACTTCAAGAACAGAGTTCACATCCCCACGTAAATTGTATGTTTTTCATTTTCTGCCGTTTTTGGTGAATTTCAGTCTCTTCTAAATAAGCAGATGTTCCAGCCACATTTTCTGCGCTCTTGACAGCTCACTGAATTGGTTTCAAAGCCACTGTTTTATAAGGGACTACAGAATGAGGCTGGATGGTGTCCCTTTCAGTGTCTGAGGGTCATCACTGTCCCAGCTCTGTGCTGTTGCGTGATACCAGGAAGATGCTGCCATCACTGGCCTGCTGTAGAGAGTAATGGTCCAGAGAATAGGGAAGGCCTTGCTCATCCCGCAGCTGGGAAAACACCTCAATGTACAGATCGGAGAGGTGGTGCCTGGCAAGCGACAGGCTTCGCTGGTATTCTGCCCCCTCCCTCAGCAGGTGGTCCCTCTGTGCCTTAAGCTGGTCCAGTTCTCCCTCCAGGTTTAAAATGTTTTCCAACTTGCGCTTGCGACAGTTCTGGGCTGCAACCTTGTTCTTGCCGCGGCGGCGGATGTCACGGACTAAGGTGAGTTGGGCGTCACTGAGGGTGTACTGGGTCAGCAGCTCATTAAAGTCATCTACAGGAAGATTTATAATCTTGTCTAATTGGAAAGGGATCTTCAGTGCAAGGGCACGACGTTCATCTCTGCTTAGAGGACCTTCTCCCCTCGCTGGTGTCCCTAGCATGCCTTTTGCTTTCCCATAGGTGCCCCGGCAGGAGTCAACCCTGTGGTTTGGTAAAACGGATCCACTGTGACGCAAGTTGTGTAAGGTTGGTGCCAGAATATGGGGCTGTTTCAGTGATGTAGGCGGTTGGTGTTGCTGGAAGTGGGAAAGGCTGGGTGGTGGCGGGTAATACGAAGACGGGGTTGCTGGGTAAGCATATGTGTCGATCGGGTGCTGGTAGTCCGTAGGGTAAAAAAGGTCGGGCCTCATCCTGTTGTGTTCCGCCATGCTCTCCAACGGTTCTCCGTCACTGTAGCCTCGGACAGCTTCTGGCCCCATATACGCTGTACCCCCCGTTACCACGTTCCCTGGTGAAGCCACTGAAGGGCTGGACCCAAGAGAGAGACCGGAGTCTGATTCTAGATCATCGGAAGTGGTATGTTTTAGGATGTCTCCCTGCCCTGGCAATGGGCGGACCTGAGTTTGGCACACAGTGTCCATTCTTGGATTTCTGTCGCTCACCCCTGGTAAGTCCACATGGTCCAGCAGGTTCATCATTGGTGGCTGTATGCAGTTTGAGGAAGGAAGCAATCTAGAGCCCACCTGCACCCCAGGGCGTTCATACAGAGTCTCTGCACCGTTCCCTATACGTTGGCAAACTGCCATTGCCTCCGGGTAGAGCCCTTCGTAAGCCATAGTACCTCTTGCCCCGCAGCCTGGAAGAAGGGGCTCTGCTGGGACCTGGCTCATTCCGAATCCTCCTAGACCCACCACTGGCTCAGTGGGATGGTACACAATAGGTTCAAATGGGTTTTCACTGGGAGCCTCAAACTCCTGCAAAGGTGCAAAAAGCAAATTAGGAATTTCCTTCTATTTTCTTTTAGGCCAAAACATGGCAATGGGATGTAATTCTGCTCAGAATAAGAGATCCACCACCTTAAACAGCTCCAAATGCCTAAATGTATGTTTAAATATGTAGCTGGGGTTACAGCACACACCTTCAGGACAGATGAATAATTAAGAAGGAGCTGCATTATGGCGGATGGCAAAGTGGATTAGTGAAACAGTCCCTCTTCTTCAATAGTCATCTGCTGGATGTACAACGCCGTCGCCAACCCATTCCTGCCACCCCCGACTTATGCAGGTCTGTCTCCGTGATGATCAGGTTTCGCGTGGAAACAGATGGCCATTGTGACGTGCAGGGGGCTGCCTGCCACACACAGCACTCGCCCTATCCCTCTTTCCCCCTTTTCATCCCTCTATCACTCAATCGGCCCTTTGTTAGACAGTTTGCCCGAGTTTGTTCGAGAGGAGGTTATACTTAAGTACAGGTAAGAAACTTTATATTTAATTAAGCTAAACCCTTATTATGGGTCTTTTGAAAAGCGTATAAGCATTTGTATCGAAATGAAAATATCAGTTTCACCGATGCATCTGTTAATTATAATAGATTAATTTTATATTATTAAAAATGGCATGTTTTGATTTCTCTATTTAACAAGCTAAGAGCATAGCAGTAATAAACTTTAAATAGAATATTCCGGATATGACCTCTGTGATTGCCATCAGTTCTTGCCAGGTTAAGTCCATTTCCGTCTCTTGGGGGGTATGATGTGGTTGGGATCCAGGGGAACTGGATAACACTGATACCCCCCCATGAATCTTTTCGGGATTGGCCAGCCCCTAGAAGGAAAGAGACAGCCACAAATTATTAGTCTAAAAACAGTCTTTCCCCCAGTTATGAAGGTAATGGTTTTTTGGGGGAAAAAATTGCCTTGCAAGGTCAGTTGTCATAAACCACAAGTATTTTCCATTAGTTTTAAAGGTAAACATTTATATAATTTTACTAAAATATCACCAAATCTAACAAAAATGGACATGGTTGCCTCAGTAGCTGACTTTAGTTTTCATAACATAACATAAGAAAGCAGTTTCCCTTCTAATTTTTTAACTCATTTCACTTTCTAACACCACAGGGTCTCCTTGCACTCCTTCAGCACTTTTGTAAGCATATGCACTTAACAGATATTCTCAAACAGTGCATACGTATCTTAATTCATCCTTTAATAACTTGACAAAAAGCGAGCCAGATTTGCGCCAGACCACAAACAGCCCAGGCGCTGTGATGAACTGTAGCGCCCCCGCTGCACCACTGTGCCACACAGCTCAGCTTTACTTCAAGGAATAATAGAGGCTGAGCCAAGCTATGTGGTGGCTGGCCCTGCTGTTAGGAGGTGCATGGAATCCAAATTTGTTCTTTGCAATGGCGTACAAATGCCTTGTAAACAAAAGCGGGATTATTAACCTAAACTCCTGGTGAAGCCAAATTCTAACCAGAACTGCTCTGTCCGAGGCGATGACTGCAGGTATGCAGATATGTTATTTCATGTTTTATTTTTTGTTTGACAACATTAAGTTAAACCTGAGCTGTATTTCGTTTTAAAAAAATGAGCCGCTCATGACCAATGATGTTTTCACCCCCCCACAGTAAAGCAAAGCTTCCGGTTAGTTACAGACCTACCTCGCAGTTTCCCCGCTGTTGGAGGATACAGTTGACTGCTGCACACATTCAGGCCTGGGCCTCGTGACAAGGACCTCTGCTGGAAGGGGTAGATAGAGAAGTAAATTATCAGCAGTTGCCCTGCTGTACTGTGTGTCCCACTCATTCCCAGCTGCTCCCAGCTTTGAGCCAGATCGCCAACAGCCGCTGCCCTCCTATCCAGCCTTCATAGCACTGTGGTATTTGACATGTGCGGAAACAGGAGTGTACCGGTGTAGTCAGGAACTTTTCGAGACAGTTCAGAAAGTCATTAATAATCTTTTGCGTTGTTCATTATTGGTGTTCCCCTTACCAATATTTCAGGACCAATTTCAGTAGTGAGTCGAGTACCGCTGCTGGTACCGCTGTGTGATGTTGTGCATTCCGTGTTTGTGTTCTCCTGTTCTGGAGTCGAAACGCTTCGAGTTCCTGTTAGGTCAGATTCTCCTATCAGCAGCTGTAGCGATGCTGTGCCTTCTGTCGATAAGACAATCTGCCACCACCCAGCTTGCTTTTCAGAGAATGAAGACAAGAGCCGGACTAAAGGCTCACAGTGGACTCCGTGCTCCGCAGTGCCCGTTTTCACACACTCCACCCGACTGAACTGCGCACAAATGATCTTTCACTGAGCTGTCATTTACTCGGCGGTACAGTTAGGCAGTCTTAGAGGAGCTGGCTGCAAGGACATGACACTGTAGAAGTGTTTTCTAAGTGCATGCGGTAATTCACTTCCTTTTTTACTTCATATTTATAACATGCCGTTTGAGCTTTTGGTCAAGGGTGGTAATATGTTCCCGTGTCTTCTGGTGGAGCTCTGAACCTCTTTCCATTTAGACAGCTTTGTCGCACAATGCATAAAATATTTAAGATAATAACAGATAGAAATTTTGCTTTCTATTTCAATTTTGATGACTTTATGAATGACCCACAATCCTGTATTTGTACTGCACTGCACCTAAGTTGTGCCTTTGTATCTGCAGATGCCCGGTGTCAAACAGGGCAGTGACATAATTTGAAAATATTCTGATTTCAGTAGGCTGTTAGGCAAACTAGTAAAGACAACGCACTGCTGGCAGACAGACACCTTGCAGTGCTCCATGATGTCTCCAGTGCTTCCTGTGTGCGATATGAAACCCTCACTGGGTGCTGCAGGTCCTGTCAGGCCTCTTCAGGCAGTTTCCTCCGACGGTTTCCTCTAGGGTGGAGACAAGGGGTGGCCAAGCACACCAGTCCCCTTTCAACATCACATGTCGCAACGGTGCCATCAGAAAAAGGTGGAGAAAGAAGACACTCATATCTCACAGCCAGTGCTGACCCAGAGGCAAGCAAATGGTTTCCAAATGGAACAGTTCAGAGCCCCCGTACCTGAATATGTACTGACTTTTTAAACACACACAATATTCTTATCCAACTGGTACTTGCCAACAGTAAGCTTCTCCTTTAATAAAAAATGTATTTTTGGATAAATAAAACAATTTCAGAGCATTCAGCTTTACATTTGTTTTAATACAAAAATAATGCCAATGACTCATTCATTTTGCTTTTTTCATCCTGGTCAGGAAACAATAAAAAACAACCCGATAGACTACAAAACTATGATATCCATAAAACCTATATGGTACAATTTTTACTTGTTGTTATATTATTTAATAATGTATTCTGTTAGTATGGCCTGACATTTTGCCATACAGTTTTTTTTTTCTCTCAGAAAAATACAACACCAATAGGGACATAAACCTGCAAACTTTGTAGATACATGTCTATTATAACTAAACAGCATTATTTATCACTATTTAATAAACTGCATAAAAAGCCTCGCTATTCTCACTACTTGGCAACAATATTTAAATAAAGTTTTTATTATATTAGTCCTAGAAAGAAGTGGCCCTAGTTTTTTTTTTATATTAGTCATAAATTAAAAAGCTTTGTCCTACCATACGCTTGAAACTAAGCGGAACTGCAAAGAAGCACTAGGATGTGTAAAGTAAAATTTAAAATTAAGCTGTTCTGTCTATGTTGCATTCATGGCTTTTAAGAATACAATCTGTCCTATTAGTGAGTGATGGCTTGCAGTTTCCCCAGATGTTTCGCAAATGAATGGGCTTCGAAAGGTAAGCTTGGTCACAGGACCACGGTGTCTGAACATGCGTCTGAAAGCCGGCGCAACGACCAAATGACCAAATTCATAAAAATGTGTGGTTTTGCTGTGTCTCCACAGTCTTGTGAAGGTTTTACTTACTTTTAAACAGGCCAAAAAGTATCATTCATGCAAGTCATTGCAGCATCATCGAGGCATTGCTGCCAGTGAATAATTTAAAAAAATCAAAAGGAACTATGTGTCCATTTCAACCTTTTGTATTAATTCGTAAGTCAAATAAATGTATTAAAATGGTTCAGAGTTCATTTTGGCTCTGAGGCTGTATGTACACCATGCAGGAGTTCTGCACCTGCACACTTCTGGCACACTTTTGATACAAAGGCTCTTTATCATGCGCTAAAGGTGAGCATGTAAGAGCACCATCAAAGCACTGGCAGGAAAATCAATAGCAAAGCAAAGTCATAGAGTAACACCACACAGCAGGGCTCCATTGCTCTTAAACACATGCGTTACTGAACAAGTCAAGTGTTCAGTTCCACCGGTCAAAGGCTGGACTGAAGGCAAAGCAGCTGGCCAAGTGAGGCCAGAACATCTTCTCAGGACCTGCAAAAGGAATACCAGAGCAGCGTACCTTAGCAGCATCTGTGTATCTCTTCAACAAGTGGGCTTCAACACCTTGTCTTCATATCCAATACATAATCCTGATAAAGGCATCAGCTGAAACAGTCAAAGAGTGGGGCTATTTAAGTAAAAGTGGACCCTGTTGGACTAGAAAGTTCAGCGCCTTTTAAATGGTGGTTTTATGTCCCAGGAGTGCATGTGCTCTCTTCTCTCTTCTCTCTCTCTTTTTCTGTCCCCCCCTCCTCTCTCTCTCTCTCTTGCTGATCTGCTCTACCACACTGGCTGTCTCTTGTTGGTTAATCTTGCATAAACGGGAAGGGTCTAAAGTGTAACTTGTCTTCCTATGAACCTCTCTCACGGTCCTGCTGTTGTGCCTCCTGTGAGAATAAGAAACCTTTTTCCCCCTATTCACTAAACTCACTGTAATTCACTAAAACCACAAACACTCGTGTGTATGTGTATGTGTGTGTCTGAGTCCCTACTCACAAACACTTTTACACTCTTCACAATAAGGAAACACGCAGTTAAATTCATTTTTTTTTTTTTATAAAGGGCCCTTCCCCAAATTTTTGAGTGCTTAACATAAAAAGAAGTGCAAAAGGTAACATGAACAAGAATATATGCAGCAGGTAACATTTTGCAACACTAAGTAGTATTAGAAACAGTTACATTTTTACACAAGCATTAAAATGTAGATATGTGAGGTTAGAAGGTGGTCTATAACTGTAGAGTGGGATGAGTCCTTTGTGTGTTTCAGCTCCCATCCATCTTTAAACACAAGCGGGATCTCTGAATCACCACACACTTTCTCTGTGACCCTTCTCCTACTTCACTGGTGCTGAGATCCAGGGCCCCTGGAGTTAAACCTGGAAGAGTGGTAAAGGCCCAGGAGCAAGCCGGGGGGTGGGTCATGGCAATGTCCGTCAGGGATGGAATGCACACCTCCTGCAGGTAAGAAAGGCTGCATTGTTTCTTTATCTGGCAGGGTAGCCACCGAGGGAGCAAGAGGCGCAGGCGACTGGTGGTTGGAGTCATGGGGGGGTGGGGGGCATCGCAGCCTTAACCTGCAAGGATCCTAGCACACACTTTGATGGACCTGAAAATCAAAGGTTCGGCAGTCTCTTGCTGCCATTCAGAGGGTGATGGCTGCAGGTCACAGGGGGTTTTACATTACACCTCAGGCTCTTCGTCCAAGTGCGGTGTGATTTAAAAAAAGATCAAGACCTGCTCTAAGGGGGGAAAAAAAATAACCTTCGTAATTTTCCTTGGTTGGCTGTTGTAAGTTGTCAGAAAAGTCACTTTGTGCAGGACGACACACTTCTCACTGGCGTCCTTCGGCAGATGAGCTGCACGGGTATTTCTATGGAGCTTCGTCGACCCTGTTTTGGAAAGTGTTGGGTGAACGGGGAGAGAGTGAACTAATTTTGAGATGATCCCAAATTAACTTTACTGTTCGGTGATTTGTTAATCCCCCAAAGTGACCACAATCTCAAACAGCATCATGCTGCTATTTTGTATCTGACCAGAGCCTGGACTGATTCTGCCATCATGATGTGATTTGGGTTTCTTTTGGTTTGCATTTTGGAAACAGGAGGCACCGCAGACAACTACTCTAGGAGACTGAAATCAACTGTAAAAACCAGATTCGCATGAGCAATTATGTCCCACAGTCACCGGAAAAGGTTGGAAAGCTACAACCCATCACAGAGCTACACAGTGTGTTTCCTCCTGCACTTCTTCATAACACTTCTGTTGTTGTCCCATTGTGGAAGGAGTGGGAAGCTGATGGCATGAGCCGAGGTGGGTGTCTACCAGGAATCAGGCAGGGAACTTCCCAAATTCCCCGTTCCTAGCACCCACCCCCTAGCTCAGCCACCCACCAGAAGCCAGAGCCACTGCTCTGTTATTTGTGAGACCACAGAGTTTCTGGACGTGACCATCACGTAAAGCTCAACGCCCACTTGCCCTTTGTCTTTCACGGAGAATAGTGGTCTACAATAAGTTTTGTTCCATTGTGGCTTTCGGTCAACTTCCTCATTTGACCCCATCCTTTTTCTCCTTTTCTGTCTGTGGTTTTGTCCCTTCGTTTCTGTTCCAGCTCTTCATTTTGCTCCTCTTTCCTTCCCCCTCCACCATCCACACCTGGTTCCCCTGTCTGGGAAGTGGCCTCCTCGCAGCCCTCAGCCAGCTACCCTTCTACTCTGAGCAGCAGCCAGTCTTCTCCTCATGAACAGTAAACACAAACTTATTACACCATGAAACAACTCTTTCTTCTGTCCTCATTCCAGAGCAACAGCACAGTCAAGCATATCCATCAAACTTAATTCAACCAGAAGTCAAGAAACCAAGAAGTCTTCCTCTCTGCTTTGCAAAGACTTACATGAAAATAGTATCTCCACCTACTCAGAAAAGTTAGTGTGTGAAATTCTGGGATGGACATGAGCCAGAAACATATGACACAGGCATGTATTTCCAAACGGTGTGGAAAGTCTTCCCCTTCGAGAAGATTTGTTTCTATGGTCTGCGGTTGCATGCAAAATAATATGTCAGGCCTCTAAGCTGTGAGTTCGGGAAGACCATACTTGTCAAAGCTGGTTGAGCATATATGTGTGCTAATGTGCGTACTTACACGTTTGCCTCTGCATTTGTCTCTATAATCATCCTCTAAAGCACCATGACACTGTGACTATTTGCCCACTTGTTAAAGTTGGTGTGGTTACAGTGTACATCATACAAGTACAAATGTGCATACAACAATTTGTTCATTTGTTTCTGTGAGCTGTATGTGGGTACACGTGTGCATGAGGGTGCCATGAGGCATTGTGCAACGCTGCAAGGAAGGGAGGATGGAAGGGGCTACAGATAGCATGGGTTGATCCGCCATGTTCGTCACATGCCAGAAACCACAGCAGTTAGCAGCTCCCACCAAGAGCACCCAATGCAGGTTTTATCAGCACACCCCAGAGTTTCCGCCACCCAGCAGTCCTTGGGGCCTTCCCTCCTCTACTTCCCAGCTGGCCAAGCCACGTCCCCCTCTACTTCCAGAAGGTGGGCACACCCTGTGCAGGGAGCTGGGGTTCTCGACCCACCCTGTGCTCACCTTCTGCAGACACCCCGGGAAACAGGTGCAACTGCCAGAGATGTGGAGCACAGCCTCTTTTTCATCAATTGCCAGAAAGAAAGAACACGTGTCACATTGCAAAATGTGTAGACAATCTGTGAATCTAATCCTAAGAAGTATTGAGACATTTCTGATGTAGAGTACGCAATACAAATGGGGCGTCAAGTTCCTCATTTAGTGTTTACCAGGTGGAAGATTGCAGTAATGACATTTTTCTTAATTCCAGCCAAAGAAACTCCCATGCGAGCCACAGTAATATATTGAATTGCTATCTGAATTCACCGGTTTTGCTACAGCTAGCTCACTTAGACTCCTATATTGTCATATTTGATTTTAAAAATCATAATATATTCAGAGTATATTTATTGCAAAAGGCGATTTCCTCATTTTTTTCTCAAAATGATATAAACAGCAAATAAAAGACATTTTTCATTTTGCTGTAGCAATGTGTGACCTGTTGTGGTGCACAGGGCGCTACAGAGGCAGGACAATGAGCGCCAGACAGCAGGTGTCCGGCAAGAACACAGCAGATACGTAAGCTCTGTTCCCAAACACTTCAAGCCTCAGACCAGGCTGCTCATGTTGTGACCCTGATAGGTCCAAGTTGTTGCAGTTGGTCATCACTGGACCCCTTTGGGGGTATGAAGTGGTGAGCAAAGGGGCCTGTCCATCGTGTGAACACTGTCACTACAACCGTGGCACAAAGGGTAAAGCTCTAAATGAATAAAATTATCCATCCATTTTCATTAACTACTTATTCTAAACAGGGTCACGGCAGTCTGAAGCCCATCCTGGAATTATGGGGTGTTAAGCTATGAAACTGCCCCTGGATGGGATGGCAGTGTGGTCACAGACACAGGCACACACTATGGACAATTTAGAGTGACCAGTTAAGCTGAAACTCATGTCTTTGGACTGTGGGAGGAACCGGGAGCAAACGGAGGAAACCCATGCAGACAGGAGGACAACATGCAAGCTCCACACAGACTGAGCTGGATGCAAACTCATAGCCAACAATCCCAGGTGTTGTGAGGCCGCAGCATTACCCACTGAACCACCCACCATGTTGCTCTTCTTTGAATCATGCAATGTCAAATAAAAAACACTTTTATGTTCCCTCATCTCAATTTTTCCCTCAGTTACGTTAATCTCCCAATTCCATTTCTTTTTGCTGCAGA
This sequence comes from Heterotis niloticus, assembly GCA_018136845.1. Taxonomy (NCBI): domain Eukaryota; kingdom Metazoa; phylum Chordata; class Actinopteri; order Osteoglossiformes; family Osteoglossidae; genus Heterotis; species Heterotis niloticus. Next base: position 3,408,304 of record CM030898.1, read on the forward strand.
ATTAAAAATATTTTTAGAATAATCATCAAAGGTAGTAGTTATGTGTCTGTAATAATGACAGTAATGGATAACAGAGATTTGGAGAGAATAGACCGTTGATGGACTTTTAGCAGACTTTGGTTCAGAAAGAACACAATTTTTTTTTTTTTTTTGTTATAAAAAAATTCTTCATAGTAATGTACAATGGTTATTGGATACCATTTTACCTGACACTTCCATCCAAAGCATCTCACACCAACATTGCATTAAACTTATCTAAAATCATTTGGCTGTCGACACACCAGAGCATCCCCAGTGCACCTGAAACACGTGTCTTTGGACTGTGGGAGGAAACTGGAGCACCCACTGGGCAAACATACCAACACAGGGAGAACTTGCAGGCTTCGCACAAACTCAACCTAGGCACTGCACTACCATGGTGCTCAGCTACATGTCTCCTTCGCATCCACTACCTCACATCAATCTGAGCTTTCATTCCATTACGTTGCTTCGATGCTGCATGAGCGGAAAGATTACAGTTATTTCATACAGTTTGCCCTCGAATGGATCCAGATATTTTGCAACAAATAATTCAGGTATGCATGTTTTTGATTAAATGAACAGATTTATGTATTTATTATATTTCTACATTTAATTATTGAAGTCGACCAGCATTGTGTCCGAAGCTGAACCGCCAGCTTTTATGTGGAAAATGTTGGTGCGGATACTGCACAAATTGTGAGAATACACACTTGACATTTTGACCTTTCTTAAGCAAAATGTTAAATAACACTGCGCTGCATTTTGTCTGCACATATTTATTTCCTTTCAACTTCACAAAACATTACGAAATCTTCCAGTGGTAAAATTGTGAAAGTCCTTTGCTACATTGCAAAATTTGCTGGTTAGCCACAGTACTGTTGCAAGTGTATTTTGATAGAACATGTTTGATTAACGTCTTCTTTTTTAGTTTTTAAATTAGGGACTGCTCTGCTGAACATAGCTTCAGCAACGTAGCGTATTAAAATGTGGACCTCACCATATTATTTTGGTCAACTCGCCTCATGGCTTATAAATAGCTTTTCAATATACCTACGCATAAAAACACAACTGCGATGGACTTGCGCCGATGCAACCTGAAAAAAACTGACGCTAGAAATAAAATAATACGATAACATATAATTTGCCATTTAAGGTGCGCGCAGAATTCAAATTTATCTGCATACCCCGGTCGAAGTCATTGAATTTGACGGAACGGAAAGGTCCCGCGCTCACACGTACGTGCACTCGTTTTCATTGTACAGCAAATCCAGACACGCAGCCGCTTTATTCTGCAAGGACTCCGTGGTTCCAGCTGAAGCTGCTGCAAGCTGTATAGTTTGCAAAAATTATTTCTGCATATCATTATAAAGTTGAATGTACTACTGCAAGCTACAAACATGCGCATGTGTAGTGCAAGTCATTCCGAGTGACAACGGCTCAAAGAAGTGAAACTACTACTCACACCTAGAAGAAACGATATAAAAGCGGGAGCAAAGCAACGAAAACCCCCATTCCTTAATAATGCTGGGAAGCAGCATAAAAACAATAAGAACTTCATAAATAGCAGCATATTGCCATGATTTCTTGTAGTAAAGGTTTTCATGACCCAACATGATCGGTTTTTTCCTAGTATTAATCAGATTTCCCCCTGTTTTCTGCTTATACTATGAAAGAGAGGAGCAGATTTCCTAGTCAGTTCTTTTAAAACATACATCCTTCCCGCCAAAGAGAAAAATAGCCAGCAGTAATCCAAATTAAACCTGAGCTGTGCGCCACGTAATTCCTTTCGGAACAATTTAAAGCAAGAGCACTGATGTCATGCGAGATGGAATAAGACCTTGGTCAGCTCTAGAAAAAGGGGAAAACCCAAGATGGGGATGGAGGCCGCTGCTTCCCAGAAGAGGTGACCACGGTGAGCAGCCTGTGGACAAGAAGTGGGCAGTTTCTGTTGACTTCTCGGCTCTGCGGCTGTCCCCAAGCTGTGGATATCAGCACACATCACACTAGACGCGCCATCAAAGTTCATCTTCTCAGATCGCATCTGTGACAAATCTCCAAGCAAACATTTCCTCAGGCCCAAACTCAACGTTTCATTTTCAGGGGAGAGTGAAACAGATATATTTTACACCCTCTGTGCAGGTAAATTAAGGAGCTGGGTTTTGGGAGTACAGCTCATGCATGGTTATTACTTTCCTCTGCTGTCATCAGATGACTGGAAACCCATGGATTCTATGGGCCACTCTGTACACATGTGCTTGTGTGTAAGAAAGGGGTTTACCATGCAGGATGGCGGCACACCGCCGCTGATCTGACTGCTGGGAAAGCAGAAGCACACCGCCTGGCAGCTCGCCCCCCGTACCGTACGCCTGACCTCAGCGCTTTCCGATTATAATCAACACTCCTACTCGTACCCTGAGGGCTGCGACCCATGCACAGCTGTTCATAGCCTTCGTATCAGGTTGCTGCAGTTCTGGTGCCTTTGGGCCCATGTTACCTGGCACTTGTCATACAGCTTGAAAATGTTTGGAAATGTGCTTTTTCAATTTCTTTTCGCTGATATTATTCTTGTTCCAAACAGGTAGTTATTTTGTATCATTTTACTTTGTAAAGTGTTCCTTGAGACAGGAGTGAAAGTACTTACTTATTTAGAGAATTACAGCCAAATATGAGGCAAATTTTTTGCATTTTATGAGGAACCAGGTGTAACTACCAATATGACAGACATTCGTGAAGTAACAGTAATAATGGACTGATTTTACCTTGTTAGCCACAAGGTTTCCAGAAACAGGTTACCTTCATAAGTATCACCGTTAGATTACTTCTATTTTACAATCCGGTAAGGGCCAAAAAGTTTTTTTTTTTTCAGAAATGGGACATATTTTCAAGCAAAAGGTAACAGGTTAAATAAGGTTTTTGTTTATTTATTACAACATTCATTACAACATTTGCTAGTGTATAATTTTACTTCACCCTGGCATGGACTAGTGTCCCATCCAGAAGCTTAGTAGACACTGCTGGCCCCATCATAGCCTACCAACCATCACTTACTGGATGGGCTTCAGACCACCACAACCCTGTTCAGGATAAGCGGTTAATAAAAATAGATGGATGGATACTTCTACTTATTCATAACTAATCTTTGTGAGCTGGCTAGAGTGTACTGTGTTGACAGGGGCAGGGTTGGCATGATGGACAGCTCCCTTTGTCCGCCACTTCATACCCCAAAAACCCCAGTGATGATCAAGCTGCAACCACTTGGACCGACCAGTTTTTCATTTTTGCTGGACACCTGCTTTTCGGTGCTCATTGCCCTTCTTCTGTGGCCACCTCTGCCCCACCTTGCATAGTGAAATTAAAGGGTTCCATTATTTATTTGCTGTTTCCACCATTTTATGTATTTATTCCTTTTTAACAATTTTTAGTCCTCATGCCGTGCAGGTGTAAGTTTAGAAGAAAAAGAATACATGTACTAATTTTGCTTAAAAAATGTAACAAAAATATGCTAGAAATGTCACATCTCCCAGAGGCATGCCAAGTAGATTCATGAGCCCGGCATCATGGGAATGTATGCCATTACCAGAGCGTAAACTGGGATACGGTACAAACAGATGCTGTGGAACAGAGGCAACTTATCTACCCACCTGTTACCAAGTGTTAACAGTCTGAACTCCAGTCCCGTTCTTATTCAGTCCTTTTCCTTGTTCTCATCCCCATCCTCATCTTCACCATTGTTTAACCTTATGGAACCCTCCACTTACACCCTGTCTACAGGTTGCTGCTCACGAAAACCTCACAATTCTTCACTTGTGTTATTCATTTGTAGTTATTTGTATATAAAACTCTTCTTCTGGATCCAGCACAAGTCCAGGCATCCGAGGGTTTTGTGACAGAAGATTTCACACTCCAGATTGTTCCACTGAGTCTGATAAAGTAAACACTACCGTGGCAGCGCAGCAGAACTTTCTGGGGACCCATGACCAACATCTGCACCATCTTTTAGAATCCATGAAGGAAGTAATCTGAATTGCTCGACAAGGAGCAGCCACAACGGTTAATACGTAGCTGTGACCCCGTCCGGCCCTTCATGGTAGACGTAGATACAGTATCTCGGTGGTGAGGCGGGGCAGTTATGTCCCAACAATACAGGACACCATTTAGGTTGTACACAAGCAGGATTGTCTTCCTCCTTATTCCTTTCCTATATAGATGTATGATATGATTAAATACATAAAAGTTTTTTCCAAATTTAAAACATATGGTTTAAACTGCAGTAGTAAAAGCCTGTACACGATCTCTGCTGTGCACTGATAGAGTAAAAACATGGTACTGCTCTTAAGTTTAAACACTGGCTGGTTGTGATGCTGTTCAACAACTGAGCACGCGGGAGTTTCCGACAGTTGCAGTGTTCATGGCGTTGAGTCTCATTAGTTATTGACTGAACCACCTACGTGGAGAAGCTTACAAGAGCTTCAGTGTTGTTCTTCTGAGGTTTTGGGAAAACATTTGTCCATCTCTTGAGGTTGGCATGCAGATACTTTTTCCATCATCATTAGGATATTTTGGTATGAACAAATGTCAGAAGAGTACAGAAGTAGCATAAGTGCTTGTTTTTGTACCTGAAAGAGGTCGCGCTCTGCAACGCTACCTAGTGGACAGAGCAGACAGCGCAGCAGCTGTTCACAAGACCCAGATTTCCCTCTGCTCTCCAGCAACAAAAACACGGAGGGACTTTCCCAGTAACTGCTTGACCCACAGACCTACTGTCACCAGTGGCCTGAGCATATTTTCAATTACTGTAAAGACCCACAAGCGCTGACCATGTTTCCCTGGCAATTAATGCCAAGAAAATCTTTTTCTGACATAACAAACATTCATCTGAAAACACGTCCTCACCACCAGACTTTTCCTTCGTGTTACCCGGTGAATTAATTCAACTATTTGAAAAAAGTTCTTCCTTTAGAAGTTGACTTTATTAAAAATAAAAAGTTTTCATGTTTTCTGTGTTTTATTATTTTTTTTTCAAATTTTCTCTTTTAAAAAATAGTTGGTAAATAATTATGACACTGCTACTTTATCAAATTTATATAACACGATTCCAGACAACAAAAATACTGTAACGGGTTATGTGCAGATATTTAGTTTTCTCAGATAACAGGCTTACTCTTCAGAACAGCAAGGCTGCATATTGAATGATCATTTTATTTTCACTACATTTTGAAATAATATCAATTGTTTTGTGAAAGAGATTCACACACATAAGGTTTTCCAGTTTGTCACCAGTACATTCCTTCATTTTATAACAAAAACAATGACAGGTTGTCCCCAACTTGCACCAAGCCTTTGGCCAATATAAACTTTTTTGAGAAGTGCTTATTTCTTTCAAAAAAGGGATTGGTGTACCAGCTTAAACTGTACGAGGGAGAGTATAGCAGAAATTTCAGCTTTAAAAAAATTACGTCCGCCTTACGATGAGGTTACTTTCCAATAAACCCATCGCAAGTTGAAAGTATTGTAAGTTGAAAATGCATTTAATACACCTAACCTGCTTTCATGCCTGTGGCCACTTCAGCAACGGAACCTAGGCAGTTTCTCCACCCCTGTCTTCAGACTGAGAACTGACTGGCGTGGGAACCAATCCTGGATGGGATTTAGTTCCTACCTGGACTTCCCGTCAGTGTTCGGTTTCCGCTGCCCCTTGTAAACTCTCCTGCAACCACTGTCTTACTAAGACCTTGTATTTTGTTTATGTTCAATTGTGGAATCTTCAGTTTTTGTTTGCGCAAAACAACGTAAATACAGGGGGGTTTCCAAAAAAACGCTGGCAACACAGAACACTCTAGAGCATTGTTTGCATACACTAGTGACCGCGTGGCAGACTGGGAGATGTGGATCGCTGCCACTGCCCAGCATCACGAGAGAGTATTGTAGCACATATCGCTTGGGCGGGAAAAAACCAAAATTCAAAGTACGGCTTCTACTGAATGTGTATCTCTATCACATCTTCGTAAAGTGGAAAAATTGTAAGTCGGACCATCGTAACTTGGGGACCGACTGTCCTTATTTTTCAGACGTTCTTACATTTTTTAAAGCGATGTGCAATGCGAATAAAACAAAAGTGCATTTCACCAAGGCAGCAGTATAGACTCAGATGTGGGATTTTTGAAGTACAGCCGAAGGTAACAAACCATCTTTCAATCCCATTTAAGCCCGTGGGTACAGAACCCAACGTATTTACGGTACTTTTTATTTCCTATTTCCTATTACATGGACAGTCTCAGCCAGTTACAACCAGTGATTAAAGTACAAATCACAGCTAAAATAGAAGATTCAGTGCCTTCTTTTATTATTGTTTCTTTTACTTGATATTTTCCCAAAAGCAGTTTACAATGTTAAGATAGATGCATTTATTTACCCAGTTGTACAGTTGGGCAATTTTTAGACTGTGGTTCAGGGCAAGCACCTTGTCCAAGGGTTCAACAGCAGAAGGGGGGAAAGCATTGAATCCTTATGGAAATAAACTATAGAAGATGAATACTTTTCATTTGCATAAATAAAATGTAAGTCCCACAGTCAATCGTGCAATGCGATTTAATGGTGATGTTACGCTGCAGCACTGCATCTGCTTTCTTTACAAGTGAAAAATATAGGCAGTGGAACTTTATTTCTTTATGTCGTACACATCTGCAAACAGAATTAGCAAAATGTCTTTATTATAGCTGTGACCTTATGGTCTTGTAGTTTTTTGAGATTCCAAACCTCAATTCTGCTTTTCTGCAAGGTACCTGAAAAAATATAACAAATATTTTATAAATATTATGTGCAGTAAAACCATGCAATAATTAGCTTAGATACTAAGGGCGGGAATTCGTGATGACAGTAATAAAAATGCCTTAACTTGTAGATGGCTGACATAATGTTTATTTATACTTTATTGTATTTAACAATTTCTAAAGCAATTGTTTTATTATACTTTGTCATATTTATGAAGCTAAATGTGTCTAATGCTGCAGCGAAGCCGCCTTTGCCAAATTATTTTTTACACTGTACTTTCTCCGTTCCCAGCAACATTTTCGGAACACTTTAATATCACACCATTTTTTACTAACTCATTTGCATCCCTCCCTTTTTCTATGAAGTGACGCATTTATATTTTGATACCGACTCCCAGAGAGCGACGTTCTCCTTGTAAATCATTTCCATGTTTTTCATACCTGTCAGCTAGTTTTTAAAATTCCTCCTACAGTGGCATATAGGACATTCAAACTGACTTTTATAAGACGATAAATTAAAACACAGTTTAGGATGGCAAGCCATCTCGGGTGGTAGCGCTATGGCCTAAAAGCTTCTGGCCTGTTTGGGCACAAGTTCCAGTCCTGCTCAACCTGTGTGGAGTTTCTATGTCCTTCCTGCTCTGCTTTCCTCCCACAGTGCGAAGATGTGTGTTTCAGGCTGATTGGTGACTTTAAATTGGCCACAGTGTGTGTATGGACTGTGCATGTGTGTGTGACTGCCCTAAGGTGGACTGGCGTCCTGTATAGACTCTTATCCTTGCACCTGGTGATTCCAAAATGAGCTCTGGACTGGTGCTATACAGACTAGCACAAGCAATTAAGAATATGGATGGATGGATGGATGGAGGAAAAATACTGTTCAGATGCTGTGATGCTATTATGTTGCTTTTATGGGGCACTCACTGTTGTAACATGATGCACTATATCCTCATATGGAAATGTCTTCATTAAAACATGCCATTCTGAAACTAAGAGGCTTTTTGTTATTTAAAAGAGTTGTCTGAGACCTTGAGAATAATAATATTTTCTTCTCTTCATGGAACTTTAAACTGAACTCAAGACAAATTAGAAATATTTATGTGGCCACTGGGAACGGAATACTGACATATCCTACAATTATTATTGCATGGTTATTATAAATATATGTTTAATGATCTCGTACATTTTGTCCAAATTCTCATTCCAAATTCACTCTGCAATAATCCTGCCTCTCATTTTGCTTTCCAGCTGAGTGAGATGTGCTTAACGGGGGGCTTCGCCGACTGTCTTAAAGTGTTCAGTGTGTCCTGTCACCGTGAAATCCCCTTCTAACCCCCACCACGCTCTACTGACCATTAGTGGAATGGAGGCTCGGGGAATGTGAATTTGGGAGTGAACCCTTGAGCTGGAAGGATCCCTCTGTACCCCAACTGTCAGGCAAGTTTCTGCAGGGCTGTGCCTTAAGTTGTCCTTCAAGCACATTTCATAACCTGATACCAACCACAGGCCTCCATACACACAATCTTGTGCATTTTCCTACACACCACACACATCTGTGGTTTCATATCCACGAGCTGATGCTGATGTCTGGGCCGCTTGTTTGCCTACAATCCGGCAGGCCTGGTGAAGGATGAGATTCCCTGGTGAGGTGCTGCAGGCGACACCCTGCTCCCCATCTCCGTCCCCAGGAGCCGGGTGAGGTGGTTCCTCCCGAAATAAAACACCCAGAGAGGCTACCGCAGCAAGAGAGCTACCCAGGGAGTTGTGCTGTGATTGTAAACGGGATGCGGTGCTGGCCAAAACTCTGTAACAGCACCACTGTGAGCAAACTGGCTCGGCCGGATCCGAGCAAACCTTTCCGAGACGTCGCGGTGACGAGAGCTGAGATCCCCTGACAATCTATGTTCAGGACAACCTTTTGTCCTCTTGAATTTTAATAACGCAAATATGTCCGCTCCCCTTCCTCTTGTTACCGCAAAATGTACCTCCGGCAGGTCCGGGATTTCAGTCCTGTTCGGCGGAACGGCAATCTGTGCACGGAGCAGACCCGTCGCGCTCGCCACGTACACACATGCAAACGCATTCGCACACGCGCGTTAACTAGGGCTCGCATCTCGGATCTGCTTCCGCCGTGTCATCGGACCGTGCTGTCCGTCCCGACGGTGCTGAGGTTGTGTCATTGACTTGTGTGACGGTGCTCGGGAGCACCAGGATGTCGAATTTTTTAGCCTTTGTGCCTTTGTGCGCGAGGCATGATTGCTAATGATGGGCTTCTGTTTGCCAGCAGCGCTTCGCCTCCTGATTAATGGCCTCATTTAGGAGCCCTCTGTCGAGCGGCAGGTATCCCTTCCATGCAGGTGATTCATTGCCATTCTCTTCCCCATGCTTTATGGTTATGGTTTGCCTTTCATTCCGGGAATTAAGATGATTAATTAATTTGTAGATATTTTCCTTGGCCATTATTACTCATCCTCCAGCTTCTTCAAAAGTTTCATTCGATCCTCTTTTTTAACAGGATGTATCATTTTCGGTTATTTTGTGCTTTACTGCTTCCTTTCGGCATGCGCTTGTAATATTCCATCTGCGTGTTTATAGCAAAAAATGCCATATCAAAGTTTGGCAGAGAGCGCTGGAGCATTGGAAAGATGAGTGTCTTGCAGTCTTTTACAGCAGTAAATCACTTTCAGATGTGAAAAAATATCAATTACGTATTTGATGAATGGTAGCTGGATATATTTCAGTTGTGCGCCGGGTGCAGCATGAGCACAGACCCATCTGTAATGATCAACCCCCATTTGCCACCCTGCACAACTCGGCTAACTCTCACCACCGATGTCCACATGTGGCCTCCGCTGCAGCTGTGCAGCTCTGCCACCGGGAAAGGGTCTCGGTCCCAGGCTTTGCAGTGCCCTTCGGCGTGACGCGGGCCTCTCGCCTTCTTACACCGAAACACAACTGCGGGTGCCGCCTGCATGCGAACATGTTGGCAGCTACCAGCTTTTGTATAACAGCTGCACATAGACAGGCTGCTGTTTTATTTCATGTCCAGCCTGCAAGATGTGTGTTATAAATAAAATACTGTTCAAAGGGAACAATCTGAAGGTTTCTTAAATTTGCCCCTGAATCCCTGTGTTGCTTATCTGCATTTGAAAACAAACTATTCATTACTTTTTAGATTAAACTGCACAGTCCAGGCGGTGGTGTATTTTGGGGGTAGCGATCCCTTCAGTGAAAGCAGCGCAGGAAACGCATTGTCATATCACAGGCAATGGCGCCATCTACTGGTATGACATGAATATCCCGCCACTGGAATGGAACCCGGTTCATCGAGATGAGACTTTAATAAAAATCGAAATAAAAATTATTAAACATTAATATTCCTGTCAAATGTATTGTAGCATTATTACTTATGCTGTTTTTGTTTCTGCTGTTGTTTCTTTTTTCAATAATGATAATACATTTGCATTCCTTCATTTAACATTCTTCAAAGTGTATAATAATAATAATAATAATAATAATAATAATAATAATAATAATGCATTAGCGACAGCAATAGCACTATTACAGGAGGTACCAGCTGTATAGAAATGACAGAAGTTTATTTTATAAAAGCCACTTAAAGACCTTATTAAAAGCATTATAGGCGGTGTTGTACTCAGCTCCTCTCCGCTCAGCCCCTGTCTGACCACACAGGCAGAAGGAGCACAAACACCACGCAGCTTCATGTGTCATGTGCAACGGAGATGAAGATGTTCTGCATAACTTTGTTGCTTTCTCTTTTTATTGTAGCGTTTTTAATGTATAAATGATTTGTTCACCCAGGAACCTTTTCAACTTGATTATATGCTTTTAAATAATGAAGAATGGCTAAAGTTTTTCAACTCTTAGGTGCTCCCAGAATAAATGCATCAGACTGAAGTGGACAGGATAAATGTGATCTGGCCTTACGAAAAACAATTAATCTATCTTCAGCATATCTTTGTGCTGCAACTATGAGATCCTGCCATAACCGCTAGTCAGTCTCAATTTATCACTTAATGGAGCAGAACCAGCCGATGATGAGCCTAATTCTGATTTGCAAGGCCCCGCTGTTCTTTCCCGTCTTACTTGTGGCTCTAATATGTCCCAAGCTATGTGAGCGGACCTCTCAAGCACGCAAGCGCCATAACCGAGTATTTTCCTCCTTCTCCAAATTCCCTGTATGTGTGACCATACTTGGCCAAATAAATCTGATTCTGATATCTTCTGGGACAAAATAACAAGTGAATGTTCTTGGACTACGCCAGGACCAGGGAACATGAATAAGCACAAACACTTAAAAAGAATGCATGTCTTTTGGCTTTATTCTTCTGCTTTCCGCTCCGTGCTGCTTGAATGAACGAGCAGTTAAAGCCGATGTTACTTGGTTATATCTTTATATCCGCCTCATTGATCATCTTGCTACATGCCATAAAATAAATGTCATGTGAATATGTGTTTTGATTCATGGGCAGTAAGGAATGTCTGAAAATTGCCAGTGGTTAAGGCCTTAATTAATTTGACCAATTGAGAAAAGTAGTCCTGTCCAGAGGAAATGATTCATAAAGAGTGCTGGACCGTATGAGGTCATTAGCAGTGGCTGCAGACCTTCGGTCCCCCACTGTTCCTTTGAGACGCAGGGGAATATCGCTGACCTCTAAATGGGTTCCACGCGTTCAGAAGCAAAGAGAAACAAGCACTGTAAAATTGTAAAAGTACATTTCGAATATGGTTTCTGTAGGGAACTTTCACGCATTTGTTCACGCATGGGAAAAAGATCAAAGACGGGTAAAGAGCATTTTTGTTGTCGGTGAAGCTGAGAAGGCCGTCTTACATGTTCACACAGAGTCCACACATTGTTAGGAAAAAAGTCACTGTATTTTTTAAAAATGTATATATATATATATATATATATATATATATATATAAAAATCCGGAGATGACATATATATATATATGCTATATATATATAAATCTTTGCTATATATATATAAATCCGGAGATGACAGTTGCAAAATGAAAACGAGGGATCGTAAAATCTCCATCCAACGGTTTCTTCGAAGATGCTTTGACGTGAGATTCGCCGTGTACTATCTTGCGCTGGGATACACCCGTTTAACTTTCGCTTGCATGTTTTTCTGAAAATAAAACCGTTCTTCTTTTTGCTGACCTGACAGAACATCGAGGTGAAATGCACGTTTGCGAAAAAACACTCAGACGGTCAGGTCAGGTGTAAAGGTTGTCAAAGCGCGATCCCCGCCAGCCAGGTAGCATCTTTTCCTTCTCGCCATGGAAAAGCAGTGGCACCTTTGGGCTTCGGAGGATTTCCTTCCATCCACTAATTTCTGTACCACCGCTATAAAAAAGGTAATTTATATTAATTACATAGCAACAAGCTTAATAGCCCAAAGTGCCACCTTTTGACAAGCTGTATGTAACACACCATAAAATTGTCAGAGGCAAGCGGCTCCAAAACCGATTATTGATGTGTATGTTCAGCACGAATGAGTGTGCGTGTCTTTATCCATAAATTCACATTTTTCTGAAGTCCTCGGTATCAATGCAGGGATTTCAACTTCTGCTTTGAAATCTAAAGATGATCGAACAAAAGCCAAGAAACGGTCGCGCCCGTGTGACTGCTTATTTCGTCGTACCATCTTAGTGACACTGACTGTTTGAACCCGCGTGTGTGAAAAGCTTTGTAGGCCGACGGATAAACGCAGAGGGAAAGGCAGCAAACGTTAATGGTGATAATAATAAGGTTAATAATAAAGCAAGTCTGCGGCGATCGGGGTTACCCACATAAGTGCACGTAGGTTCGTGCCGAAGAAGGACGTGGGACGCGGTGGGTGTGACTAAAATGCTGCGCTCAGAGTAAACACTTCTAGACAAGCAGGGTTTCTGAAGTGACACACGGCATCTTTGTGCACGGAAACACGTGTGGGAACACGGGGCCGGGGGGGCGCGGTGCGTGAGGCAGCGTTCATGAAGCCAGGCCTCGGCCAGCAGGCTTGGCTCTATACCGGCCCTTAGCGGCCCGGCGTGTTTTAATGATGTGGTCCGTGACACACAGCTGTTTATGGATTCTCATAGAACAGAAAGTAATTTCAGCTTTGCGCTAAGCCAGCCAAAAATACTGTCGAGATACACGAAAATATATATGCATATTTACACGCGCAGGAGAGAATTGCGCTAGTATATTGCCTGCAAAATATAAATGCGTAAAAAATGTGATTTACTGCCACTTGGAGTGATGCAGGAAAACATAAATCTCATAAGTGTGTATATACAAGCCATGGGGGGCGTTAACTGCTCATTCAATGCGTTTCTTCAAGTCAGTTACATTAAATCTTATTTTATACAAAATAAAGTGCTGAGAGTGGAGGGATTCAAATTTGGAAATGAATTTATAGGTCTAACTGGCAAAAAGTATATTTTCAGCTTTCAGTTGATATTTCTGAAGGCAGTTTTGTCCCAGTTTAATTCAGAAGCATAAAAACACTGCTTACTTTACTTAGTGAGCTAAGATTCTGTTTACTGCAAAGCAATTTTTTTTAAGATAAAATGAATATTTTTTCTAGTAATACAGATATAATATTTACAAAAATTAAAATGAAAAAAGTGATCCCCAGAAATGTATTTTATTATATTTTGCTATTTGGATTTCTGCATCTTGGAGATGTTTCCTGTTGTATGTTTGTTCAGTAATGATTTTTATTTCAGGACACTATTTATTTGTTTATATTACAGAGTCCCTCGGGCATATATATGCCAACATTTGCGTAAGGTCACAGTGGAAAAGTGAAATGAATATAATTTCAGAAATGAATGGACTAGAGTACAGCCTTACAGTGAGTGCCAGCACGTAAGACTGCGTAGGGAGCAAAGCAAATGTTCTTCAGGCGGTGATTTACAAGTAGAAATGTGTGCGGAAGCCGGGCTTGGTCCAGCTGGACCCACAGCACCCGGGAGTCAATTGTGAGCCGCTGCCATGGTAGCGCAGACCAAAGATGTCCTTTCCTTTGACAACTACAACTTGTCTATGCAGAAGTCCAAGTACTGGGTGACTGACTGACACACGGCAATTTAGTCAATCCATTTCTCCAAAACAACCCCCAATAAATTATTGATTTATACAGTATTGTAATCTGTACCGAAGCAACTTAGGATTTATCACATTGTTCAAGGGTGCTACAGCCAGAGGTGGGATTCAGACCTGGGTCTTCTGAGCCCAAAGGTGCCACCGCCATCCACTGTGTTAGCTGCCCTCTTGCTGAATGAAGGTCCTGGCTGATAAGAGCTTTGCTACGCAGCTACCCAGAGCTCGTGCACTCACCGAATTTCAGAATTATTCTTGCAGTGTTAGGCAGCGGGAAGGATATTTCACTTTTAATGAGGACATCAGGAAAGCACGCACTTCTTGTGGTCGTGTTTAGACTTGTTACTCTCATAAATTCCTTAGCTCGACAATTCCCAACCCTGGACCCAGCCGTGGGTATGCATATGACTTCTTCTTCAGCTGAACAAAGAGGGAAAATCATTTTATTTGGCAGGATGTTCTCATCTTTCAGCCTGGACCTCCTCCCCCCCCGTCTCTCGCTCTATGTGAGCCCCCCACCCCGAAGACCCTGCTTCCTTCCCGGCGGGTTCCCCAGCAGCAGCACAGCGCCCGTTAACAGACTTCCACCTGACAGATTTACCACCAGCGCCCCGCCATTGGCCGCCAGTCTGACAGCAGTGATTTAATGCTGGCTCCTCATTGGTCCGCCTGTGACAGGGGAATTTATGCGTCAACTGTGATTCGGCGCTCGCTGACTTTGATGTGAGTTACGGCCCTGTGGCTTATAGGACACAGAAACGGTGTTGGCTTGCAGTCGTAAAATCCTCTCCCTGAGGGAAAGAGGTATGCGGCAGCCTTGACGTCATGAAAAAGAGGGACGCACGGCGAGCCAAAGAGAAAGACGGAGAGAGAGCACGTATGACAGTCCTGCGCTGTCTGTTGCAGCTTTATAAAATAGCATTAAATGTACATAAAATCTACATGCGTGTTAAATGTCTTCCTACAGTTGGCGAGAATATGTCAAGGAAAGCAAAAGGCACAAGCTGTTGATTCTCTTTGAAACTGGTTCGCAAATGGCCGAAGCAGTTTCTTCCCCAGCACTCCCAGTTGTTCTGGAGCTCCACGTTATGCAAACTCAGCAAAATCGGCTTTAAGATAAGCCTGGTAATAACCAGTGACCCAGTTCTGTTGTGTTCCGCTATTAAGCAAATAAAAAAGCACCACGGAAAACACACTTGTGCATCATTAAAAATAATGATCACCAATTCTTTAGCCTGTTTTCTAAATCCAGTGTTTTCTCTGCAGCTACGAAAAGCAGCTCATCATATATTGGGCACATTTAGGTACATTAGAGTCTGCAAAGGTTCTGTGTCCCACCGCACCTCATCCCAATCCCAGACAATGTGCAGCTAGAGATCCTGTGCTGCATGCTTGTGCGCACAGATCTCCTTTACCCCGTTTCCCAGTACTGACTAAACCAGCCTCCATCATCCTCATCATACAGACAAAGGATGTGCACGTGAGATGTTTTTTTGTCCATCTTGCCTTATTTACCGTCTTTTCATAACCTTCATTCATGTGCTCTCTCTTTCTTTTGTGCAAGTCTACAGCCACAAATCGCCCCTATTGCTTTCCCCTCTCCGCACAATAGCTTATTAATATGTCAAATAACATGAAACCACATTACATGCTTTGTAATTGTAGTGGTCAGCGTGGAGTTTTATGGCTCTGCGCGAGATTAAATTCTCCAAAACGGGCAGCAGCTCTGTACAGTATGTGTTCCCTGTCGGCCATCTCATGTGTATGTATGTCCTTCCCGGTGCGGCAGCACCATTATATAACACCCCCACCCCCCGATCTCACCCTCTTGAAACCATTGAGGCACCACATGACATATAGCGTGTCAGAAGTCTTTTAACTGCAAGGGATCAATCATGCCATCGCATAGCTGATCAACAGAGAAAAACTGCCAAAGTCACTTTCGTTTTTTGTCTATCCGTGCCCACTCGTCTGTTCCTTCATGCACCGCCGAGTTATATATTTGCCTGTCTACCTGAACATTGACCTGACAATCTGCACCAGGGAGATCAAAGGCAGAGGAAAGTGCTTAAAAAGGCACTGACCCAGAAATACCCACGTTTAACAGCAAGGCCATCTCTGTCTGCGAACCCTCAACTACTTTGTCTCTTGCCTCTAAAATCAAATTCTGCCTTATTTCCATCCTTTTTTTTTTGGCTTTTAGATGAGCAGCAACTCCTGGAAAAGCTGAAGTCTACAGCTGCTTGAGAAGAGTTCCAGGTTGTGTTGCTGACATCCTGTCAATCCCTGCGCACCCAGAGTCCGATCCGTGACGCACGCAACTACGCGTTCCCCTCATTTTTGTTCTGATGACATTTTTTCATTGCAGCGGAGGAAGAAAAACAAAAATCAGTTCATCAGAACAACAATTAAATACAGTTGGCAGAATAAAATCATCCCTCCTTTCAGAGTCTGTTTGCAGCAGAGTCCCACATCTCATGTAATGCTTACTGGAACAAAATACAGCCTTACACGGTTAACAAATTGTATACAAAGCAAAGATTTAAATGATAAACAGGAGAGCCTGGTGCTGAGCTAACTAAGCTGTTTAAGGTAAAAAGTGAAGCTCTCACCCTGAATGAGCTTCAGAAGAGCTTTAACAGGCCATGGCTGAAGTGGCACTTGAGGCTGGAATGGCCACTGAGCTCCAATGGGGCCCAACAAGCCCCAGATTGATGGGGCAATGCAGGGCCAGTGCACGTTAATGTATCTGTCAAGGCTAAATGCACATCAGTCGCAAAGTGATTTCCACGACATCGGGAGGGCACCAGGGTGTCCAAGCTGTCAGGGAAATGTGGATGCCTCTCTAGCTGATAAATCTTAACAGCGAAGCAATGGACACTCGGGCCTGGCCAATGTGCTGGATTCCCTCCCTATTCATTCAGTGGCAACGGAAAGGCCTCCTAGCGCCATAAATCTTTAGACCAACGTTATAAACTCACCTGAAAGATACAACTGTCTGCTCTTTAGTTTAAATTCCAGTGTCTAATTCTGGTTTGACAATAAAACTGGAATCTGTAACTGGAATCAGACACTTGATGTAAAAAAACAAGTGTGATATTCACCTTATTGGTATGTTGGTGTGCGTACCATCTGGCATCAGCAAGCTATTACCTACTAAATTTTGAATTTCTGCTGTGAATTAATAACACCAGGAGATACTGTTGATGTTCGCAATATATATTTCTTTAATAAAGGAAACACAAATTACAAAAAAAATGTTTGGAAAGCAGCAGGTGAGCCAACTTGCGACGTAACTTAGCACACTCTGGGTAATGAATTGTAGCTATGAGGGATATTATGAATAATGGCCGTGAACTACAGCAGCCTTTTCCTGGGAGAGCAGCTCAGCCGGGGTATCCGATTATATGGCGAGAGAGAAGAAATCCAGGAGTTTATGAGAAGTGCAGATGCAGAAGAAAAAGTTACGGTGCTCCAAAAAGTAAAAGGTACTACTGGTTCAGTTCGAGCGCTACTGGAATCACATCCCTTACACCCACATGTGGTAACGTGGTAACAAGGAAGCGGTATCCACCAGATGTTACTCTGAACAAGAATTTGCAGTCAGGACAGCAAAAGTCTAGCTCATTTGCATCATGCGTCTGTGCACCTGTCTGCGTTTGGGTGAAAGGAAATATTTCTGGGGGGGTGGGGGGGATTTTGGCTTTGTGGATCAACTCATGCATATGCAAAATGTGTTCCGATAAATGGGTTTTTGGGTCGTCGTGTGTGTCCCCAGTTCCCCAGGCTATTGTCAACAGGACTGTCGGTGGCGTCTCCATTTTCCGAAACGGAACACAAGGAGACGGGATGTAGCGAGGAGGGATTTCTGTCTTTAGATAATTCATCTTGATCAGTCCTAATTGGGGGAAAAAATGCTCCTCGACCCGACGCCTTCTGTTAACAAAAGCACGTTGCCGTTTTTAAAACAGTGAACGACAGCGCGTTTCGAGACAAAACAGAAGGATCAGCAAAAAAAACATCTTGAACCTCCCAAAGCTGTGAATCACAGCAAGGCCCGTGTTCTACAATGCCCTCATTTTTTTCATTTCCATTCTTATACTTTGGCGTTCATCATTCCTGATTAACTTGCCAAGACACAGATGACTTGTGCGCAAACCCAGATCTGACCTTACTCGCGAGGCCTGTGGCTGTGAGGTGCAGCAGAACCCTTCGGCAGCACAGGATTCATCCCTGTAAATGTGGGGAGGCCAAGAACTTATCCTTCGACTGGCAAGGGAAGGCAGTCCGTTATGAAGGCCGCTCAACACTAGACAACTCAATTTTCACGGCAATCGATACTCTTGTCCTTTCCCATCTGATATCGTTCAGAAATATTACGCTTACGCTGTTTAAACAGTTACATACTGCATGTAGGGCTAACATTTCTGCTGCAGACAACTGGGGTGCAATAAAAGCAGGCAACCCACCGCAGTTCATGGCATGTAAGTAAAGGGTTTGTTCACGAACAAACTAAATTAATTTGTTCTGACAAAGACTCACTATTAAAGCGATAAAGTAAACGCAAAACCAGGCCAACGATATCTGAATATGCAGGAATATCTATAAAGCCTGCTGCTCGTAGCCTCGCATCATTCAATGTGACTGATGTGCAATACCTTCAAATTCCAGGAGTTCTACTGAAGTCATTGAGGGATGTGGCCAGGAGAGAGCCAAATTGTTGATGGAAATGAAATTTAACTGTACTTATGCCATTTTTTTAAGTACTGTGAAGCTTAGGTTTAAACAAAACGCCCTGGGGGGGGGGGCAAAATGTTCCAGTAAGTTATTCCACAATATTTGTACATAACTTCGAAAGATGAATACTACTGATAAGAGTATTAGCCACCCCGAAAACTGACAAGCTGTTATGCCGCTGTTCTGCCGACCTCTTCTGTATAAGTCGCACAAGACGGTCCAGAAGCGCAGTGCAGAATAATGAGAGCAACTGGATGAAAAAGAATGGTAAGAAAAACACATGCAAGGTTCCGTACAAACTAATCGGCAGCGCTCACAGATCAATGGCCCGTGCACAAATTAGAAAGTAGACGCGTCTTAAGACATAATAAATTTCTTACTGTTTCTTGACTATTTCTCAAAGGAATTTGCTGATTTTCTGCATCCAGTACAACGAAGGGTGACAAGCACACACGCACAGTTACGAAACCCGTGCGTGCGAGAACGAAACAGGAGGTGAGGTACAAAATGCACACATAGCAATGATTTGAACAAAAACTTCTATTAGGAAGGTCAAAACTATTCAAGCTAACAGCTGTTGTCCTGAAGCAGCAGCAGCTCCGTCTCTTCTGAGATTAGTGGGTTTGAGAAGATGCATTCTTACTTGGCACTGAGACGATGGGAGTATGGAAGCTCTTTAAGCTCTTGCATGGAATGTCCATAAATCAAGAGGACAGACTCACAGTCACCGGAAGGCCCGGCATACTACGCTTTACATTCTAACGTACGCTCAGCGTTTTGCTCGCTGCCGACCGCAAAATCCGAAGGAGGTGAACGCAAAACCGCGACAAATTATTTGGATATTAAAAACCTGCTACCTTGTAACTGCATTGCCTTTGAATGCATTGTTCATTAAACCTATTTATGTCTTAGCACAACATAACCCAACTGAAATGATCGGTTTTTATGCACGGCATAAGACTGTTCTGTTAACCGCACCTTTTTAGTTAAATAAGAGACAAATATTTACGAATAAAGGGCAGCGTGTGATGCCGCATGGCAGTTGCTTGGCGGTGTAGCAGGAGAAGCTTTAGTTTGTTGATTTAGGGGGTAAACTGTATTTAGCCGCCCGCCGGTGTTGGTGTGCTTTTTTTCCCCTCATTTTTATCGCCTGCAACACTTTCACGTTTCCCCACTGCAATGCAGGAAAACACAGAATACGCAGTCTGTAAATCTGCCTCTGGACCGAGAAACAATAGGTACGCTTGGGCAAGTATCGACACTTCATGCCTGGGATCAGCTGTCGGTCAAAATTTCAGAATCGGGAGTGTTTTACTAGAATCGACCCCCCGCAGTCGGAATTAATCCGTACGAAACCATTTCCGCTTAGTCTATGCTACCGGCTGTGAAAAAGCAAAAGAGCGTATCGCGTTTTATGATGCCAAAGCATGCAACGTGTCGGCCGATTGTCAAAGTGAAGGAGGTAAAAATTGTGACATTTTATCGTTTTGTCGGAGAATCGTATTTCCGAATAAAAACGAAACTTTAGCGCAGCTCATGATTCAAAGCAGCCAACTACTGTCAGGCATAAAAGTATCATGAGAATGGCTTTGGCTACGAAGAGCAATGATTCTTTGCAGCTACAGCAAATAACGTAAAGGAGTTCTTGCGACCTCGGCCGACCCGATTCGCATATAAACACCGGTTGCCCTTCAGCCATTTGCTACAGTCTGATAGCTGAGGACTACCTACTGTTAGGATTACTTTAGCCCACCATTAGGACAAAACCGATTCATTTACGTGCCCGGATATTTTCCGAAACAGTCGCGGATCATCGTCACGCGTTTTGGCCTTTCGACTTTTGACCACATGCTGGTGTGGAGGTCTGGGTCCTGAGCCACTAAACCACCTGAAATCCTTGCATAGCTCAGAGAAGACCCAGTCTAAGCGTGTGATCGCCACAGTTATTGCTGGAGAAATAATTTAAGCTCACGTCAGACATTTCAGACAGTTTGCAGAGCACACAGCGAACGGGTAGTTGGGTTTTATCGTTCTACTCTCGCGTGTGCGCTACTTATCTTTATCTCATACGGCAGGGTGCAAGTAGGACTGCCACACTATCGACGGTGGAAAATGAATACACGGACAGTGGTTTGCGCAGAAATGGAATGCATTCTGAGCCCAAGTTCAACATCTGGGGATCTGCTGGAATTTCCTGAACGAGCCATAAAACAAGCGTAAGGAAAAATGGAAGGGAACGACAAATTTACTAGCTTGACCCACGTTCGCTGAGCTGAAAGCGCTGTCACCGCGGTGATTCATATCATAACGTGTCGCTCATACACGGAGCATCGCTGTTAAGCAACTTTACAATTCTTTTCAGCATTCGGGCGCATTTCTGCGTTCTTCTTTTGCAAGTTCACAAATGTTTCCCTTGCGATTGTGTCGACAGTAGCTCCCACTCCTCCGCGTCAGATTAACGCCTACCTGAAAGTCCAGGAAGGCAGGTAGCAGTAAGTGGAAACGTTTTATTTTATTTTTCAATTGCGGCGAGCTAAATTTGAAAGCAGTGAAGCTTTTCGATCCGAGTTCCCCATTTCCCCCCAGCGAATCCTCCGTAAAGTGCTTCTTTGTGTGCCGAGCCTCACAGGGAGCCATTTTGTCCCCTAGGCGGCAGCAGCGAGGGATGCGTTCGCACAAAATGGCTTCCGCTTTAACTGCAGCCTCCTCCTCTGTAAAATCCCAATGGACAGCTTCTCCGTTCTCTTAATTTGTCAGCCCCAGTTTCACAGTTATTATTAATCGTCTTTCTTTTTTAATATTTCGATAATTTATATGCTTTAATTAAACCACGGCGCGATTTCTATGCGATCGCAATGTCTTTCGGAGAAAAAGACAGTCAGTGAGTAATGCTGTGAATTAGCCAGTAATTTTGCTTAAAAGGTAAAAAGATGAACTGCATCATATTATGAATTAACCCTCTGTTTAATTTATTTCTGGCGATTAACTAATCCAAATAAATTTAAGAACATGATAAATCATTGTAAAAATAGTGTGTGAAGGTGTTTAGTTTGCTTGTGCAGTTTGCACGGTTTCAAGAGGTATTTTAAAGCTTTGGTGCTTCAAGAATTATTGAACTTCTCCTCCGTTTCTGTTTACAATGGCCGACTCTTCAATCACACTACATTCGCTTTAAATTGGTTATGGATGAGGTTGCTTTACAGCAGCTGTTTGTTTTTCGGGGGAATAAAGACGATGACTTGCATCCCGGGGGCATCAAGAAGGCAGTTAGGCCAGCAATAATGGAGCACGATCAGTCGCAGAAAGCAGAATTAATACATTGCAGCCAAGCAATCTCCCGCAGAAGCGACACTTGCGCGTAAAACTGCTCAAAGTACCGTAATTTCCTGTAAAACTCCGCTTTCAGGAACGCAGACCTGTGAATTCATTGGAATTTCCAATGCGGTGCGGTGAGGTGAGGGTAGGGTAGGTGAGCGTAGGTTAGGGTAGGGTAGGGTGCGTGCGAGCGATGGCTCCACCCTACGAGGACCGAGGGAGGACAGGGGAATATAAATGGTAATGAGAAACGCTGACAGGTGCAGAACACTTAAATATCGGCACTAATTAACACAGAAAGACACGCTTTCAGCTCGGTGACAAATGGCGCCGGGTTTCACCATTCACCGAGCACCTGACAAAGAGATGCTCTCAGACCTTGGGTCGGGGCCACAGCTTCCTCAGGCGCGATTTGGCGGTTTCTTACTTACTGCAGTTGATTGAATGTAAGAAAGAGCTCATGAGAAAGTACGCATGAAACCGATTGTTCTTTTGCAAACCTTTCGTGAGATTTTATGATCATTTTGCTGCCAGGCCATGAGAAGAAACCGTGGAGTGATTCCCAGGATTTATTCTCAGAAGATGTGCTTGCTGCCGTGATTCTGCGGGCTTGAAAAAGGGGTTTCGCGCGAGACTTTGTGGTCGCGATCACGGGGACTGTAAATGCCACAGAAGGCAGTGGCTTGCACATTCTCCTTAAAATTCTCCTAATTTAAAAATGGACCTGTACATTAGCCAGTTCAAATGTTATTTTTACATTCAGTTACAAAAACATGGCATATAAAGAATGAATAATGAAATATGTACACAAAATCTCTGAGTACATTTTGCAGTCATGAAGGTTTATATACTGTATGTCAATTTGGGGCAAGAGGATCTGGTCCTGCTGCGGTTTAAACAAATTAGACGTTTAAATACTGGCATTTAAATATGTCTATAGTTTTTACACTTTAAAATAACAGGGGCTAACATACTGCATTTTTCATGCGATAAAAGATTGTACTATATATTATGGACAAAATCCCTGTAAATCAAGACTAGATCCCATTATTTGAGCCAACAGGTCACTATTATATTATCATTTTAAATTTTAGCTAAAAAGAGCCAAGTTCTACAGGGAATTTGTATTGATTATTAGTTTATTATACACAGGGAAATAATGTGGAGGTCACGGTGTCCGGAGACTGTTCTGGAATCACTGGGCGCAAAACTAAAAGGGGAACACCCTGGAAGGGACACCAATCCAACGTGGGCCAGCACCAAACACAAGGACACACACATACAGAGGCATTCAAGAGTCACGGTATGTTAACCTGAAACGTATTTTTGGATTGTGGGGGGAAACCCATGCAGACATGGGGAGAAAATACAAACTACACAGAGCGAGCCAGACTCAAACCTACAGCCTAACAGCCCAGATGCTGTGTGAGGCTGCAGTGCTACTCACTGCACCAAGGCGCCACGCATTGCAATAAGTGTAGCACTTTCTTCCATTTTCCGAGGTTTAAACTATGAAACCTGCGTTGCATCTGGGCTACTATACCCTTGCAATGGCAGCGTTTACTTATGGTAACAAGAAGATTAAGTAAATAAGCTAAGTAGAAATAATTTGTTTTTAAACTCAAGCGCCCTCTTCTGACGATTGTGGTGAACTGACATTTCTTTACACCACGGCGCACAGCAGCGCTTCACAGCGAAAGAACACAGCAAAAACTGTTTTAAAAAAGTTTTAATTGAATCATAAAGGAAGCCCTGCTTTTTACATATCACAATGCTAACTAACTGTACTGTGAGGTTACATTAGTTTGCCAGTTAAAATAATCTAAAAAACAAAAAAACAAAAAAAAAAAAAAAAAAAAAAAAAAACAAGATTTTGTTGTACAGCTTTTATCCTAAGTTAATATAAGATCCCTATACAAATAAATGTGGAGGACCACAAATACATGCAAGACTGACAGAAAAACAGGGAAATGAAAACACTACTGTGTAATTACTACACTAGACAGGCATTTGCAGTAGCTTGTATTTCCAAAAAAAAAAAAAATCATTTACTTGAAATATAAAAATTAAATTAAAAATTAAAATCAGCAGCACAAACTGCCATTTTCTGAGGTACTAAAGGCCCCTAAAACACCAATTAAGTACTAAATTACTTGGGTTCTCAAATCGATACTGATCCAAGTAGCTACTGTTTTCATGTTTTCATTTAAA
Source organism: Heterotis niloticus (assembly GCA_018136845.1). Taxonomy (NCBI): domain Eukaryota; kingdom Metazoa; phylum Chordata; class Actinopteri; order Osteoglossiformes; family Osteoglossidae; genus Heterotis; species Heterotis niloticus. The sequence continues at coordinate 3,432,475 of CM030898.1, forward strand.
ATAATTCTTTGTTCTTTCACAATGACTGAAGTAAAATAAGTGTTTAAAACCAGCACACGTCTCAATTTATCACTCCAGTGTTAAGAGAATTAAATAAGTCAAAGATACAGAAACAGAATGGCAACAGATAAATACTACATCAACTGTTTCATTCCTTTTGTTCCAACTGTAGTTTTCAAACAGGATCTCATATAGTAGACAGTCTAAGTTTTAAAAACTGACCATTTTCAGATTTTAACAAAGATTTTGAACAATAAATTATATGAACACAACTGTGAACATACAATGTTAAGCTGCAATAAGGGATCTCATATACAGTACATACACACAACAGACTAGCAGGTTTAAAATCTAATCTAAATTTCATCCCTGCATCAGTGACAGAAACCAGTAACCCATCAAGCAAGGGCAGAAATCAGATCCTTCTTCGACTCAGTAGAATTCAGTCTTAACAGCCTAGGACTAAATGACTATAGTAGTATGAGAAAAGATGCCAACATCTGAGAAATCCATAAGAAAGTCAACTTATGGGGGTACACTGGAAGTTCAGAATTCAATACAGATAAAAGATACCTGTCTTTGTTGCTCAGTGAGTTGTCACCACTGAAGGGACCTTCAGCAAACCTTTCCCAAACTCAGCTATGGTCTTCAGTGGCTCTGCCCTCCACTGCCCACTAAGGGTTTGTCCACTGCTGCTCTTTTGAGTTTGAGGAACCAAAAGCAATTTGGTTCTGAGTCCTACTCCACATGGAAAAAGACAAACATAACTTAATATAACTGACAATTTTTCTAAATGTCTGAAGGCATCAGGGTTTTTTGTTTTTATGGTGAATATTTATGCAGCGATTCTGTACGTAGGTATTAATGACAGAATCAGTATTTGCCGACTGTCACTTTGGGTGGTTCCTCACCACTGCTGTAACCCGGGAGTCTGGTGTTATTGCTGCCTACAGGTTGTGTGACTCACATGTCCATTCTGTCACTTCTCTAGAACTCTGTAGCTTCCATTCACAAAGACAAAAAAAGCTTTATGTCCTCCTTTCTTAAAGTAACAGCTCTGAAAGGTTACCTGTTGTGTCACCATTACCTAAAATTCACAAGATTTTGGTTTTTAATTGACATATTCCATTTGGTAGCTACCATTTCATTTACATATTTCCAACATTATTGCCATAGTGTTTTTAAGAACCAGTTGTGTATGACTCACCCAGTCCCCTTCTACTCCTTTCGGTACCATCAACAGTACAGAAAAATTATCTAATAATATGAAAAATAATAATAAAACAGAACTTCTGCTGTAGTCAAATAAAATACATACAAAATAATCCACTGTAACTCTGGATGTATGTGTATATATATATATATATAAAAAAATTAAAAAAAAAAAAAAAGATCTTGGCCTCCCGCAAGCGGTCATAGTTTAAGCTGCAGTAACAGTGTACTCCAGGGCATGGCGCCACTAAGCCCTAGACTTTGGGGAGCTGAAACTGCTGCTCATTGTATTTCTCCAAATGGGTGGGTAGCAGTGGTCTATCAGACAGTCAGGCGACTTGGGGCCGCCTGCAGGGGGGCCCATGCAGCAGTAGAAGCAGGTGTCTCCTGGGAGTGAGGGCGAGCTTCACTGGTTGCCTGACATGAGCGCCGGTGACGCAGTAGTCGGTCTGTCCGAGAAAAGTTCTGGAAACGGACGGAAAGCTGCTTACCAGAAGCTATGGTGTGTGTAACGCTTGCTTGTGTACAAGCGTCACATTATGCTTCCAAACATTAGTGGACATTTTTCCACTCATTGCTGTCAAAGCATGCTGATGAAAGGCTGACCAATTTGCAAATCAATGGTACGCCTACAAACCAGCTGTTGTTGTCAAAAAATAAATATCTTTATCATTGAAATGGAAGGATTCAATATAATAAATAAATAAATAAATAAATAAATAAATAAATAAAATCAGTGGAACCTGCAGCCCGTTAGAATATGGTTGGACATCCCTGCAGCCTTGTTTCACACACATGCACATGCCAGTAAGAGGCCAGAGTCACTCACCTGCTGGCAGCGTTCACATCGGTAAGGCTTCTCACCACTGTGGACTCGCTTGTGCCGCTCCAAGTGGTAACGCTGAATGAACCGCATATCACACACATCACAGGGAAAGGGCTTCTCACCTAAACACAAACCCAACTCAGCCAAACTGCTCTAGATGAAACAAAAATAGCTGCATGCAGAGCTCCCAGGGTTGAGGACCAAACAATAAACTTTGAACTATTTAAAAACTATGTAACATAATGCATCTCAAAAAAAAAAAAAGACAAAAAATAATTTTTTATTTATTCTTCCACCCCCACCTTAATGAACCTTTTTTCCAAAGCAATTTGTTGCATACCCATAACATACCACATACAGTTACAGTCATGTGAAAAAGACAGTACACCCTCTTTCAGTTGTATAATTTTATATGTCAGAGCATACAAAAAAGTAATCTGGTCCTCACCAGTTCCTAAAATTAGGTAAATCTAACCTTAGGTAATGAACCGTACATAACAGTTGCAACTGGTTTTTTTTTTTTTTTTTTTTTAAGCAAGGCAAAATGCAGAAACTAAGAGGGAGAAATTAACTACACTCTTACTGATTCCATAGGATATCAGAAATGTTATAAAATATGGTCACCAGAAAGTGTGAGCACCTCTATAAACACACAACTTTGGGCAGTCTGGTGATCTGGAGCATTCAGGTGTCTGTTAACATCATGGCCAGAAGAATAGTATTAGCAAGGAACTCAGGGAGGCAATTTTTGCTGTTCATCAATCTAGGAAGAGTCCTGATATTTAAAACAACAGAATATGTATAGAGGTGTACACAATACACAGAACTTAAGAGGGTGCACTTTGTTTTTCACATCACTGTATTTCCTAATTTATAAGACTGGGTAAATCTTATTCGAGCTACTCATGGCAAATTACTTCTACTACAGTGTGATAATTTCTGTAAAACATTTACTGGCAATTTACTTAAGGAAAAAATGAGTTCACAGCATGTGAAAAACATTAAAAATCACCTTGAAAGAAATTATGGTACATCCAAAATGTATAAAAAATACATCAATAAATAATAAAGAACTTGAAAATATTGAAAGAATATAGTTTGTGACACTTGAACTTCACAGAATTTATTTTTATATCTCCACTTAGACTAGCACAGTTATTCAGACACTTCATTTGGTCAACAATTTTTAAGTGCAATAAATTGAATGAAAATTGAACAAAAAACAAGCAGTAGGACTACATTTTTGGAATGGGTTGTGTCACTCCCAAATTGCGCTTTAAAGTAAAGAAGTTCTGTTCCTCTATTTATTTGTCATGTTGCATCCAAATTATGGTAATAAAATGTTTTATATCAGAATGGACTGCATCTTGTTCACAAAGATCTACCAGGATCTTGCAGCTGCTAGATGACAGCTATAATCGCTATGCTTCCTGGTGCCTACATTTCATGTTGGCAACTAATGAACAGAAACAAAGCTGTATAATATACATACTCAATATAATTTCAATACCAGGTTTCGGTCAGTTTGAGCATATAGTAGAA